>CM041776.1:4363495-4963495 GCA_023374045.1 Limonium bicolor
GCTCTTGAAGTTTTGAGAAGATAAGAATGAAGAGCTTGATGAGAGGAAGAGATTGGTGGTGTTTGTTTTTGATTTGGACAAGTGAGCTAGATTTTACAAGTGGTCAAAGCTAGAGTTCTAATGGTGGTAGTGGTATTACAGTGAGAGAACAGCAAGAAGGGAGGATGAAGAAGATTGGGACCGTGGAAATGAAGGAAAGAAGTGAGAATGAAGATAGAATTTGCTTTTAAGAAGATATTTGTAGTAATAAAGTAAAAAGTAGTTTTAATTAGTTTGCTTTACTTACTTATTACATTAACTAGAGAGTGGTGAGTCACCACACTTAGAAAACCGGCCCCCTTTATTAGTATGAGGGTGCTTTAGTCTTTGTTTGTCAATTTAATTACTTAATACAACATATGTTATAAACTAGCTTATAAAAAGCACTATTCACCAAAACAAGGCACTTAGAAGTGAAATTTTGATTTCCCATTAATATAGCCACCCAAATGTGATACTATATAGTACACATATATATTAAGAGTAATGATGGACATTTAGCCATTCAAAACTCATTTACAAGACAATTTTTCAAAAATGTGCTTTAAGACTTCTTAAAGCACATTTTGTGTTTTAACTTGTTTTCAAGCTTGGTTTTCTTTGGTAATTGGTTTAATAAGTTCATTAGTATATAAATGAGGTCTTGGTAAGCCCATTAGGTCTTAACCAAGTTTATCCCAAGCTTAGAGCACATTTTGGCTCTTATTTACTTTAAAGCACATTTTGTGTTTTGTTTTGTTTAATTTTGTGTACTAATGTTTCTAAGACTCTTTTTAGTCTTATTACACCATATTTAGGTGTTTAAACAACATAACTAGGTTTGGGGTATTTCAATCTACCCCCCTTAAAAGAACTTTGTCCCCAAAGTTCATACTTCCCACATATCTTAAATATTAGAACATGAGAACACATATCAACAACACTTCTATATCACATTAACAACATCTTTACATCATATCGGACACATGGTCCCAACAATAAAACATCACAACATCATTCAGACTCAGCGGTCTGTAACATTAACAACATGACAACACAACACAGACAATGTATACAAATACATGTCATACATATGACCGAAACGGCTCTACCCCCTTAAATAGGGGTACGCCCCGTACCCTATACATACAAACACTAAGAAGTAAACAACGACGGGTACTTCGCCTTCATCTTATCTTCCAGCTCCCAAGTGGCCTCCTCGACGTCCTGGTTAGACCAGAGGACCTTCACCAGTCTCACGGACTTATGGCGAGTGTCTCGAGTCTTAGTATCCAGAATCTGTACGGGAGTCTCCACTGATCGCATGGTCGGCTCTAAAGTTAGCCTCTCAGGCTGAAGCACATGAGACGGATGAGACATATACTTCTTCAACTGGGACACATGAAATACATCATGTACCTTGCCCAGCTCGGCGGGTAAATCCAGTCTATAAGCTACCGGGCCGATCCGCTCCGTCACAACATAAGGCCCCACATATTTTGGGCTCAACTTGCCTTTCTGGCCAAAACGAAATACTCCCTTCATGGGGGATACTCTCAAAAATACCTGATCGCCCACGGCGAACTCCAGGTCGCGTCGGCGCACATCTGCGTACGACTTCTGTCTATCCTGAGCTGCTTTCATATTAGCCCTTATTTGGCGAACTTCTGCCTGAACCTGCTCAAGATAATCTGGTCCTATAATGGCCGTCTCACTCGACTCATCCCAGCATAATGGCGTGCGGCATGGTCTACCGTACAATGCCTGGAAGGGAGACATCTTGATCGATGCATGGTAACTGTTGTTGTAACTAAACTCGATCAGATGTAACTTATCAATCCAGCTGGTCTGAAAGTCAAGTGCACATGCACGTAGCATATCCTCAAGTGTCTGAATGGTGCGCTCACTCTGACCATCGGTCTGTGGGTGAAACGCTGTACTCAATTTCAGTTCAGTACCCAATGCTTCTCGCGTAGACTTCCAATATCTGGATAGGAATCTGGTATCTCTGTCAGATACAATCGTCTTTGGTACACCATGATGTCTTACAATTTCTTTGTCGAAGAGCTCTGCAAGCTTAGCCACTTTCCAGGTGTCCTTCATCGGTATGAATCGAGCCACCTTGGTCAGTCGGTCTACCACAACCCAAATCATATTCAGACCTCCCCTTGTAGGCGGAAGCCCTACCACGAAGTCCATAGATATGTCATGGAACTTCCACTCCGGCACTGGCATTGGCTGCACCATACCACCAGGCCGTCGGTGCTCAAACTTGACCTTCTGACAAGTGAGACACCTCAACACAAAATCATTAACATCTCTTTTCATTCCAGTCCACCAAAAATATCTTTTCATACCCTTATACATCTTTGAAGCTCCGGGGTGAATCGAAGTAGTAGAACAATGGGATTCACTCAATATGCGCTCCTTCAACTCAGCGCTACTCCTGGGTATACACAGTCGGCCATTAAGCCTAATCAGGTCATCATCGTGGAGTCTGAAGTCGTACTTCTGACCCTCGAATGTGCCATCAATAAGCTTCTGTCTAATCTCCATCATATACTGATCCGTCATCTGAGCACTCCGCACCTCTTCAACCAAGCCAGTATGAGAGACTAGCGAATGGAGAGAGTGTGCTCGGCGACTCAATGTGTCAGCTACCACATTTGCCTTACCCTCCTTATACTGTAAATTGATGTCATAATCATTTAAGAACTCGACCCAACTCCTTTGCCTCATGTTCAACTCTTTCTGAGTGAACAAGTATTTCAAACTCTTATGGTCAGAATAGATTGTCACGCTTACCCCATACAAATGATGTCGCCATATCTTCAATGCGAAGACGATGGCACCCAATTCTAAGTCGTGGGTAGGGTAGTTCTCCTCATTTTTCTTCAGCTGTCGGGAGGCGTAAGCTACGACCTTCCCGTGTTGCATCAACACGCAACCCATACCCCTGCCTGATGCGTCGCAATAGACCTCAAAACCATCTGGACCGTCTGGTAATGTCAGAACCGGTGCAGATGTCAGAGCATCCTTGAGACTCGCGAAAGAACTCTCACAGTCGACTGTCCACTCGAATGGTGCATCCTTTTTCATCAAGGAAGTCATCGGCTTCGAGACACTGGAGAAGTTCTTCACAAACCTCCTATAGTAACCTGCCAGACCGAGGAAGCTCCTGATATTGGTAACTGTCTTCGGCCTAGGCCAGGTGCGCACTGCATCTATCTTTGCCGGATCAACGGCGATCCCGGCCTCAGAAATCACATGTCCAAGGAAGGATACTTGGTTCAACCAAAATTCACACTTAGAAAATTTAGCATACAGCTGATTTTTCCTCAACGTTTGCAATACATCTCTCAGGTGGCTTTCATGCTCACCTCTCGATTTCGAATACACAAGTATGTCATCGATGAAGACTACCACTGATTTGTCCAACTGATCTTGGAACAAACGGTTCATTAAGTCCATGAACTTTGCTGGTGCATTTGACAAGCCAAACGGCATAACTGTGAACTCATAATGCCCATACCTCGTTCTGAAAGCTGTCTTTTCGATATCACTGTCACGGATGGCAATCTGATGGTATCCGGAACGTAGGTCTATCTTAGAGAATACTGATGCTCCCCTCAGCTGATCAAATAGATCGTCGATGCGTGGTAAGGGGTAACGGTTCTTCACCGTAACAGCGTTCAGCTCCCGATAATCAATACACAGGCGGAGGCTACCGTCCTTCATCTTCACGAAGAGGACCGGCGCTCCCCATGGTGAAACACTAGGGCGGATAAAGCCCTTGTCGAGTAGGTCTCTCAGCTGCTCCTTGAGCTCTGTCATCTCTGCTGGAGCCATACAATAAGGTGCTTTCGCAATGGGTCCGGTGCCCGGAACTAAATCAATCTCAAACTCAACCTCTCGTGCTGGCGGCATGCCCGACAGTTCCTTAGGAAATACATCAGGAAACTCCGACACTACCGGCACATCTGGGCTAAACTCTGGATCTCTCTCTATGTCCTGGACATAGCAGAGGTATACATCACTCCCTCGTCGTAACTCACGATACATAGCCATGGCGGTGATGATCTGAGTCGAAGGCTCCCTGGGCCTCTGGCGGTAAGATATAGTAACCCCAGATGGACTCCGAAGAAGCAGACGATGCTCGGCACACAGGATTCTGCCCTTGTACCGCTCCAACCAGTTCATCCCGACAATCACATCAAAGCCTAGTCCGTCGAACTCTATCAAGTCGATCGGAAACTCTTCACCCCTGATTTTCACAATAGCATCTCGGTAGTAGCGGGTACATCTGATCCGTTCTTTCGACGGGAGAGTGACCACGAAGTCTGGCATCTCTTCACCGTCTAACCCCAGCCTCTTCGCAAATGATAGCGAAATGAATGTGTGTGAGGCTCCAGAGTCGAACAAGATCGATGCATCCACGCCATTCACTGGAAAGGCACCGGTGAGGATTGTGCCGCTCTTGCCGGCTTCTACCTTATTGCAGACACTCAGTATACCTCTCGTTCCGAGTGCACAGCCTAATTCATTGGCAAACTAATAAGTATTGGGTAACAACACGGTTTATATGCTTCAAACAACTCCACTTTATTCATTAACACACTCTTTTTACAACATTCATTGGCTTATACTGTCGCCATGATTTACGCTTACAACATCCTTAATACACACTGGTTTATCACATCACATAATTATACAAGGCTTAAAACTGTCTGAAGGTCAAATTCAAACGTCCGGGTTTCATGTGTGTGGCATTGATCACTGCCGACGGTGCGGTATTCAGTTTGACCTTTCTGATGCCATGGTATAGCATCCTTGATTGCCCACCCATGATTAATACATCTCCCGATTTCAACAGTAGCTTCTTTGCGAGGTCAGCACGCTTCTGCTCGCCATACACAAACACTGCGGTATCACCAATGGACCAAGACACCACGGGTACTCCCTTACTTAGAGACTCGGGTGACTCGTCCTTGTCTTGGTGTATACCTAACCGTCCACCTCTCTGGTAGAAGTTCACAATACATAAATCTGCTTTCACACTTGGAATTGAATCCTTTTCAACTTGTTGAGCAATTCCCACGGCGTGGTTAACGACCGCATGGAACTCCTCTGGTATACTTGGTACTGTTGCTCCATCTTCAGCTCGCATTTCTTGATATGTCTTGGTGTAAGGGTTCCAGTCCTTACCCATGCACATCATCTTTAATTGCATCCTTGCTCCGTTAGGGTATTCGAGTGTGTAGAACCCTCCTGGTTTTGCTCCAAGTTCGTCGCATCGTCTGATGATATGGATTTGTGCTTCCGGTGTCAGGTATCCATTTAAGAGTATCATACCTGGCTGGATAACCTGACATTGCTCCAATGGGAAGTCGGTGATGTTGATGGTGGTTTCTTCAGGGTTTGGTGTGGGTGGGATTGGATAACATATATTGAAGGTTCCTTTAAGTTTAGAGTACTCTAATTAGGTAAATCTCACACTATACTTTATTTATTTACTCACATGATTGTTACTTAAACTCACTCACACACACATGCATGGAATGCGGTATGCAAACACTTATTTCATTCAACAGTTTAGGCAGTACCTGGTCTAGAAGAGGGCACTGGCGCCTCAGACCGGTCCACCACATTCAGGGTGGCCTTGTTGGACCCTGACCCCTTCCCCTTCTGGGACTCTGTGTACCTCTGATCTGGGGGTGGCTGGTTTGCCGTCTTCTGGCCATCGGTGGTCGTAGTGGCCTTACCCTTCCATTGCCCCTTGGGCCTGTAGTTCCTACTGTTTGGGTTCTGCCAGCATTCATGATCGCGGTGACCCATCTTCTTACAGTATCGGCACTGAACATCGTTACCCTTGCAGTCCTTGCCGGGGTGGTCTCCGTTACACCACTTGCAGTAATAGTGGCGCTCCGGTCCAGAGCCCGTGCTAGCTGCTATTACAATACACAATCAATACTTGTTCCACAACTTATCATCATATACTCTAACTTATCACACAGGATTAGACAATTACCCTTAGGTGGGTAAGAACGTAGGGGCTTGGCCGCATACGCATAGGTGAGCTGCAGAGGCTCCTCAGCAGTGGTGGTCTGGGTCTGGCCCTTGCCACCCTGTTGCTGTCCTTTCTGGGACTGGGGGTATGATTTCTTTTTCTTCCCTCCCCACTGCCCTTGCGTGCCTTGGCCCTCGTTCTGAGCCTTGCGCTTGAGCGCACTCTCCTCGTCCCTCAGACGGACGGTGATCTCCACAATTGCAGCGGCATGATAGCACTCCTATTTTAGGGTGTCAGTTATGCCCCGCCAAATAAATTCACAACACATTAACACATCGTACACACTTATTCACATTACACTATAGTTCCTTTACCTGCAAAGTGGTATATCCTGTAGGCCCCATGCCGTAGCGTAGGCGATAGTTCAGTCCGTTGTAGAAACGGTTCACAAGAATCCGGTCTGAGTAACCCAGATCCGGTAGCAGGTGGATAAGTCCGATGAAGGCTGAGTAGTACTCATCTACCGTCATCTTATCCCCTTGCCTCAAACTGTCCAACTCCAGGCGCTTGGCCTCTTGCACATGTATAGGGTAGTACTTGGCTCGCAGCAGAGCCGTGTACTCCCTCCACTGAAAAGTCGGTCAGCAACTCTGCCCTCTCGCACAAGCTTCCACCAGCTCTGTGCCGAGTCCTTCAAGTAATAAGCAGCAAGTCGTACCTTGACCTGCTCAGGTGGTGCTAGGGTTTTGAAGGCGGTCTCCATTTCGGAGATGTACGCCTCGAGCTTACGGGGATCGGTCTCCCCACTGAATGAGGGCGGCCTCAGATCAGCCAACGCCTTGACCCAATTGGTCTCTCGTGGCGGTGGTGGTGGTGGCTGTACTCCGGGCTGTTGCCCTTGCTGTATAGCAGCAACCAAATCGGGTACCAACTGGGCTACGGCGGCTGCAACTGCCTCAGCCATGGTCTGTGCCGTAGTATCATCGCCCTGGTCACCCATACCTCCAGTACCGCGCCTGCGGCCTCTACCTCGTGGTCTACCTGCCATCTGAATTCATATGAACATCTCATTAGCATTATGCTTGCACACTTATCGGTCCAACGATTATAACATCTTCCCGACAACCAGGTAATTCCACACTTAGTTAGTGGTTAACCTTTCCAAATCTGTTCACTTAGGTATCTGTAGCTAGGTTTCCTAACTCGGTATATCCCTAAGCTCGGTATTCTAGTCATCAGAGCGATACTTCGCTCTGATACCACTTTTTGTAACACCCCTACTACGCACATCACATTACTTGGAATCGCAGCGGAATATAAACGACTAAACAGTAACTAAACGATTGGTGCTACAACGCCGTCAACCACCCACGTGGTTAACAAGGCTGAATAATACAAGTGTACCGGTCTGATGATCAGACTCCCGAGCATAGAACTAATAACCATATATATACATCAACAAAATACCAAGTGTTTACATAAATCCTTCACTGTATACCGTCACTGTAAACCGTCATAATCAAGTATATAACACGCCACGGGAGCACAGGCGCATCCCGGGCAAACATCCAAAAGTACTCCAAAGTAAACTACACCCTAGGATC
Organism: Limonium bicolor; assembly: GCA_023374045.1. NCBI lineage: Eukaryota > Viridiplantae > Streptophyta > Magnoliopsida > Caryophyllales > Plumbaginaceae > Limonium > Limonium bicolor. The sequence continues at coordinate 4,371,125 of CM041776.1, forward strand.
TAGAGCCACTCCGCTTCTTCGATCCTCATCCTGCAGTAAAAGAAATATGGATCCCCCGAGGGGGTCAGCAACCCTTGGCTGGCATGGTTAACGCGCAGCCCATCGACTACCGGAATGCGCGCAAACTATTTGTCATGATGACATGGTATTTATTTTAAAACACACAACTCATACATATATAACATAACATGGGTATTGTACACATCATAACACACATCACACACATACAATTCCTTTTAGGAAGAGAACCAACACAGTTAGTCCCCATTGAGAGCCTAGAGAATGTTGCCATGCTCATACTTAGCTCGTTACATAACTCGTTACCGTCCGGTTAGATTGAACGGTTAACTTAACACAAGGTGCCTCGGATATAGTGATCCAAGCACACCGAAATAACACATAGTATGCCCCTGTGGCCCGACGTGAGTCAGTAAAATAGCCTTGGTTAAGCTAAAGGGAAGGTTGGAAACCAAATTGGAAACTCAACCATAACATACAGAGAGAATCGAACCGGTTATGACATCGACTCCCATGCTCACACGCGTGGCCGGAACAGACCGGACTCCTCACTTCCCCTTCCCTTGTGTTAGTAGTTCATCATTGAACTCAACAAACAATTCACAATAACAGGTCAAGTCTTGTTAGACACACGCAAGGGAAGAGAGAGTCATTAATCAACATAATAATATTCAACAACTGTAAACTTTTACATGGTTTAATCTTACAAAGTCATAAACACACAGAAAAACAAACAACACACAAGCCGGTGTAAACCGGTAGGCAAGACTGCAAGAAAACCATACCTCGGTCCTTGCCTCGACTGGTTTCCACCTTGAGAGATCCTAAACACATTAGTAACGTCGGTTAATTAACGCACTAGTCCATTATTAACATTATCTACTCAACATTACTAGTTTATTTTTATTTTACACTTGTTACAACTTTTCATCCTTTTAATTGCCTTTAAAACCCACCTAACATGTCTTACATAACCTTATAATATCATTACTAACCAACTACCATTTTTAGATAACAATTCCCATCTTAAAACAATAATTTTTGGTCCATACAGTGGCCTGTCCGAACTTGTGTCCGAGCTTCCAAGTTCGGACGCAAGCCGTGACTTTAGACAGAAAACAGACACACGTCCGAACTTATGTCCGGACTTCGGAAGTTCGGACGTGAGCCGAGAAAAATCTAGACAGAAATCCATGCGTCCGAACATGTGTCCGGACTTCCCAAGTTCGGACACAGTTCAGGATAATCCTAAGGATGGGTGGGTACGTCCGAACATGTGTCCGGACTTCCCAAGTTCGGACACTGTTCGCGAGTGAGAATTTCTTTACCCAACAGGGCCTGTCCGAACTTCCACGTCCGGACGGAAGTTCGGACAAGGCATTATTCTCCATTTTCTAAGCCTTTAAACACTTAACCAAATTTCCCCAAAGCCTCCAACACTTATAGTATCTTCTCCTTAAGTTTCTAAGTGGTATTCCTTGCCTCTTCCAATCATTATTCCTAGATATTTCTTCCACACAACATCATTACTTTAACATCGTTTCTTACAAACTAAAACTCCTTATGTCATCCTTGAAATCCCTTTTTCTAAGCTTACACTTCCTCCTTATTTTACCAAAGTTTGCCTAAGCCTTCATCTAAGTCCAAAATGACTTTGGTACATACTAAAATCTCAAGATCATGCCTAAGTCCTTATTACACTCTAGAACACTTCCTAGTTCATCAAAATTCCTTTACAAGATCTTGAACTCCTTATGCATTTCCTAAATTTCGACATAAGTTCTCCTAGTATTTTGTTACACCTTAGCACATTGTTTTCATCATTAAACATCCTAGAACACTAAGAACACCAAGAACACTTTCTTACACAACTTCACCAAATTCACACTACATCACAATATAGTGCATAATTTAATTGCATGGCACTTAGGCCCTTAAAATGCATGGCTCTTAGGCCCTTAAAGTGCTTAAATCATAAACACTGAATTTCCACAATATATATGCCTTTAACCTGCGATTACATACAACAAGACATATGTTATTTTACTAGTCTCCTTGAGAACATTTACTAGGTCATTCACCATTTGCTCTTTAGGTAGTTTTAACAAGCATTTATAAGCTCATTTCTCCTAAGGCATTAAACAACATTAGGTTAGTAGATTTACCTCTTTTCCAAACAACTTCCTTCTTGTTTCTTTTAAATACCGGTAAGGTATTTGATTCTTTGTCAAGTTCTAAACAATATACAAACATTATAATGAGTATTCAAGCTATAAGCTTCATCTCATTGCAAACCCTAATTTTACATTGTTTGAAAAACATTAATGTAGTTGTTTTACCTTGATCTTTGAAGAGTTTGAATATATAACAAGAGAGGACTCCACCTAGTCCATGAAGAGTTGGAATGAAGCTAGAACAAAGTCACAAAGAGCTATATCAATGTGTATTTTCGGTCAAGGTAAAAACATGGAGGAAACATGATTTTTCTTTGAGATTCCTTACCTAGAAGCAAATGAGAGTAATAATATGTAGAAATACAAGCTCAAGCTCCTTCAATGGTGGAACTCCATGGCACCGAAATGGGGCTCTTGAAGTTTTGAGAAGATAAAATGAAGAGCTTGATGAGAGGAAGAGATTGGTGGTGTTTGTTTTTGATTTGGACAAGTGAGCTAGATTTTACAAGTGGTCAAAGCTAGAGTTCTAATGGTGGTAGTGGTATTACCGTGAGAGAACAGCAAGAAGGGAGGATGAAGAAGATTGGGACCGTGGAAATGAAGGAAAGAAGTGAGAATGAAGATAGAATTTGCTTTTAAGAAGATATTTGTAGTAATAAAGTAAAAAGTAGTTTTAATTAGTTTGCTTTACTTACTTATTACATTAACTAGAGAGTGGTGAGTCACCACACTTAGAAAACCGGCCCCCTTTATTAGTATGAGGGTACTTTAGTCTTTGTTTGTCAATTTAATTACTTAATACAACATATGTTATAAACTAGCTTATAAAAAGCACTATTCACCAAAACAAGGCACTTAGAAGTGAAATTTTTGATTTCCCATTAATATAGCCACCCAAATGTGATACTATATAGTACACATATATATTTAAGAGTAATGATGGACATTTAGCCATTCAAAACTCATTTACAAGATAATTTTTCAAAAATGTGCTTTAAGACTTCTTAAAGCACATTTTGTGTTTTAACTTGTTTTCAAGCTTGGTTTTCTTTGGTAATTGGTTTAATAAGTTCATTAGTATATAAATGAGGTCTTGGTAAGCCCATTAGGTCTTAACCAAGTTTATCCCAAGCTTAGAGCACATTTTGGCTCTTATTTACTTTAAAGCATATTTTGTGTTTTCTTTTGTTTAATTTTGTTTACTAATATTTCTAAGACTCTTTTTAGTCTTATTACACCATATTTAGGTGTTTAAACAACATAACTAGGTTTGGGGTATTTCAATTTTGAACAATGAGGACATTGCTCCTCTCAAGTGTGAGGAAGTAGAGACATTTCCCTGAAAATATGTCAGGTGTTCGTTAATGCCACACTCGCTTTTTGCTACTCTAATTGCCAACATTTTGAAAAAAAAAGATATAAAATAATTGTGGAAGTGTTTGAAATTAAGCCAAGTGACAACTGAAAGAGTCGTTTTGTTTAAAGGAGTTTGTATAAAATTATTTTTAATCAAAATACTCTATTTTCACTGAAAATACGATAGATCTGTTAATTGTAAAAACCAATTTAGCTTAGCTTGGGATTATGGAAATGATTGGAAAGCTAGGAAAGAAAAGGATAAAGGCAAGGTACTCCGCTATTTATAAATTTTTCTAAACCAAAAACAGGCCTCGTCAATCCGGTTATTAAGTCCTCCGGGGTGCCTTAACACCTATCTACCTAAGGTCTCGTGATCTGGGATAGAAGACCCAACACCGCTACAAGGATAGAGAGAAAAGTCTGGGGTACAGAAAAAAAAATGCAATACAAAAAAAATGTTTGTTTTGTATATACATTTCTGCATTGAAAAAAAATGAAAGCAATAAATTGCAGTTTTTATTTATAAACATGAGTACGTGGAGTTGAAAGGTACTACGGAATAAGGCATTACTTCACACCCCTTGTCATCCCGGGTTAGAAGATTGAAATTGGAGGAAAATCCCAGGCTAATCTAACTTGATTTCTGCAATCTAGTTTTTCTATGCTTTTATAAAATTGCTCTTTTTCACTGTATGCAAAAACCTACTTCTGAGAGCAGAATTATTATTTCAATTGTCACTTTGTCTAATTCCCTTCTACACTTATTTAATCTTGTTTTATACTACGGCTTAGAGATAGTTACACTCCTTATTTGCTTGAGGACAAGCAAAAGCTTAAGTGTGAGGAAGTTTGATAAGTGCAAAACATATAGACTTATTAAGGTTTAATCACCTTATAATTTGCAGCATTTTAAGTAATGTTTCTCACTTATCTTGCGTTTTTCCTATAATTATGTTTTGATATGAACTAATGCATTTTATATGTTCAATGTAGGAAAAAGCCATGTAATTAAGTAGATTTACTCATAAGGATTCCAACACAACAGACGGGGATTAAATCAGAGCTGAAACGAATATTTTAGAAGCAATGAATTCTCGTCCGAACCAGACTGGTCCGGACACTGGTCCGGACACGTCTAATTGGACAGCGCCAGACACGTCCGTGGATAAATAACCGGTGTGAGCCTCGATTTTAAACCCTATCCCGTGCTGATTAAATTGATTGGGATCTAGTCGGGTTTTAGGTCCACTTATAACCTAAGATTAATAACTATGTCATCAAACAATAATTATTAAAACCTAAGCTAGCTCACTGGAACCTATTATGAGTCGCCACCTAATTTTACCTAGATCAAATTAGGAAAGGAGAGTTCGGGTTCGGGGGCTTGATATTCGACTTAATTAGGGTTCAATTACTTTCATTACCCCTAGAAGTCGTTTTTCCTCTACTTAGTTTAATTACGGCTTATTACGAGTCGTTTTAACCTAAGTGCGTGAGCTTCTGTTTTTTTTGTGTTTTTTAGCATTTTTTTACAGAAAATTAAAATAAAATTAAAGATTCCTAAACTAGGGTTTCGGAGGCAGAATTAGGTCAAATTTTGTTTCCGTCCGTGGCTACGGACCTAATGTCCGAACCCACGGACCCTAGTTAACCTATGTGAACATAAAAGTCGAATTAAACAGAAAACACAATTTTGCAAGGCCCGGGGCCACGGACATTATTTAAGAAAACCTAAATTTTGAATTTTTAAAAATCCCGCCGCCGTCCGTGGGTGTCCGGGCTTACGGACAGGGAGTCCGGGACCCCGGACATGACGTCCGTGGGTGCGGACCGCCCTCGGACGGCGGCGTTGAGGCTGTTCCCGAAGGTGTTTTTGGCTCAAATTTTATGGGTGTGTAGCCTGAAAGATGTATAAGACGTTAGTGATTGAAAGTTTTCAATTTGAAATCGAATTTAATGCGAAACTTAACGAACAAGTTAGAAGGCAGAAACACAAACAAACCTTAATTCAGAAGCAAGGAAAAATCAATTCGGTTAGCAATTTCAACCAGAATTGTATTTTGACCAGAAGGTTAGAGAATTTGGTTTTTACCCTGTTTTGATTTCGAAAACTTGTTGTTCCTTCACGTCGGGAATCTCTGAAAGCTTCGTTGGTGGCCGATCCGGTTCGACTTTGACTCGAGCTTCTGACCTCTTCTTCCTTGTGTTGTTAAGCACGTTTTGGTTCTGTATTTGTGGTGTTTTGATGCTTGGAAGTTCAATGAGAGAAGAAAGAATGTGTTTTTGGTGATTTTGGGATGATTTCGGTGGAGTTTCGGTGTTGGGAGTGTTGAAAACGTGGGAGGCAAGTAGACGGCTGTGTTTTCTGACTATGGGGATCATCTACCTTGCCCTAGGTCGTTTTTTGGAAGGCCTTTTATAGAAAGAGCATGGCCAAGTTGATAGAATAGAATTTTTACCTAAAACCTTGATTTTGTGCTCTAAGAGAATCTGATTTTTTAAAATATGTTGCAAGCCGATAAAAATTATGAAAATTTAACTGAAGGTAAAGAATGAGTTTTAGGAATTTTGAGAGTTAGAATCGGGTTATTTTGATAAATAACCGATTAGATAAAAATCTCACAATCTGGAATCTCCCAAAATTCATAACTTATTATTGGAAAGTCGAAATTACGAAATTCCAAATGCATTAGTCTCTAATAATCATCCTCAACCCTGTGTTAAAATTTCATGACATTTTGTTTTGATTTCGGTATTTTCCAGAGGAGAGAGAAAATTGCAAAAATGATTGAATTTCTCTTTTAAATTTTCGGATAAGGTTCCCAATAAAATAATTTCAGGTTTATGACTGTATGTAGTCATGGTAACCATGTGACAATTTTATTTTAATTTTGGAACCCTTTTAATTTCTATTTTGAGGCTATTTCATGTGTTAATTATTAAAGAAATTAGCTTATAATATGAATTAAAAGCTAAATTTCCAGAATAAATATTATCAGAGAATCATGAAATACCTTTCATAATGACCATGATATTTGGAAGTGTTTGGAGATAATGAACAAGTCATATGAAAATAGAAAATCCCGGTAATGCCCTTGGAAAATCCCGCCTTGGTGCTTTTTGACCCCTTTTGCCCTTTGTAACACGTATGCCTTAGAGACTACTCCGGGGGGGTGAAATTTTGGGTATAACAGATTGCCCCCCGTCAACTAGACTTTGTAGTGGATGCGAAAAGTCTGGTTGATGCTTGAGTGATGCCCCAAAATTTTGGACTCCACGAAATTCTCCATGTTGTGCGAAACCGCGTTGACTGCGTCTAGCTATTCGGAGGCGCTGACTACCTAAAAAACAAAACGCTGTCGAGCTATTCTAAGGCGTTGACTACCTAAAGATGATGAAAATGGAATAATGTCAAGCGATTCTAAGGCGTTGACTACCTGAGAAATGTCAAGCGATTCTAAGGCGTTGACAACCTAAAAGATGAAGTAGATGCAGGAATGCTGATGACGCTCGGATGCTTCTGGGGACCGAAACCCGTGCTAATGCTCCTGGCTGGACCCAATGTGGACTTATTGCCATCGCCCCCCAAGCCGGTGTGCAGGGATAACTCCTGGTAAAAACCCTGGGGACTTATTGCCATCGCCCACCATTCGTTGATCCCAAAATAAGTTGACATCGCACAGGAGGATTTATTGCCATCACCCGCCAACTTTTCTGTCGCCAGGTCTTGTGACGCGCCTGGATAATGCAGATGAACGATATGAAGATGATGCAAATGAAAGTGATGCAAATGTATATGATGAAAATGATGCAAATGAAAGTGATGCAAATGTAGATGATGAAATGATGCAAATGATATGGATGATATGAAAATGATATCCGGATGCTTCTGGGGATCGACAAACCCGTCCAATGCTCCTTGCTGGTATACTATGGGGACTTATTGCCTCTGCCCACCAGCTGAGGTGCTGGGATAACTTCTAGATTACCAAGGGGACTTATTGCCATTGCCCACTAGTTGTTTCTCCCAAGAAGTTGACATGAAGATGGGGACTTATTGCCTCTGCCCCGCCAACTTAGATCACGCTCTGTCTCGTACTTGTCTCACACTGAAGATGATACTAGGTCTCGTACTGGTCTCGAACTGGATGATGACGCTCGGTCTCGCACTGTTGAAGGTGATGGGTCTCGCACTGATGAAGATGATGGGTCTCGCACTAATGAATATGATGGTCTAGCACTGATGAAGATGCATGGTCTCGCACTGATGAAGATGCATGGTCTCGCACTGATGAAGATGCATGGTCTCGCACTGAAAAATGAGTTAGGAAGATAACGGTCTCGTGCAAATGATGAAAACTGATTACCTGAGTGCCAAACATGGTAATGTATGTAATCAAAATATATGAAAGATACTCGTTCAAAACAGCAAACTGTTGGAAAAGGTGCCAAACTTGGCAATGTTGAGGTGTTATGCAAAAGTTGTAAAATGCAACTAAAGTGCTTGTTGGAAGCTTGCCCAAAACAAGGAACTGTTGAAAAATGTGCCAAACATGGTAATGCTTAAGAAAAACTCTGCTGAAAAAGGAAAGTGAAATGATCAAAAAATTTCATATCTGCAGTTTGTTTCCTAAGAAATGAACATGCCGTTGGTGGAAGTGTGTCGTGTTTGTTGTGGTGCTAAAGGTTTTTGCCGGTGTTCAGGATTTGTGATAGACCTGGGATTGGGTTGTGATTTGGATGGTGGTCAGGGTTATGACGAGCCTGATGTTTTTGTGGAGGTAAGGCCAATGATGGGCTTGGGAGTGTGTGTGGTGGCAAGGGCTTATGTGTGCCTGTGGTGGGATGGTGGTACTCAAGCTTTGGATTTCAATTGGTGTTGACATGGCAATTGTTGGAACCAACAATTGCCCCCAGTATTTTTCCTTAGGACAATCTGAGCTAGAGCTCATGGCAATCGATTGTTCCGATCGATTGCGCCCAGTATTTTCCTTGATTAAACGCGCGAACGTGAAATACCCCAAACTTAGATATGGTGTTTAAATGATAAACTAAGATATAAGGAGGCTAAATAATGCCTTAGAAACATTAAGAAACATTTCTAATCAAAGAAAATATAAGGAAACACCAAAAGAGCAGTTTAAGCAAAAACGTGCTTTAAGCTTGGAGAGACATGGGAGAGTACCCAAATATTGTTCTAAGACCTTAGTAATATCCTAATGGTCATTTTAAATCAATTACCAAAGAAAACCAAGCTTGAAAACAAGTTAAAACACAAAATGTGCTTTAAGGAGTCTTAAAGCACGTTTTTGAAAAATTGTCTTGTAAATGAGTTTCGAATGGCTAAATGTCCATCATTACTCTCTAATTAACATGTGTACTATATAGTATCACATTTGGAAGTCTATATCAATGGGAAATCAAAAATTTCACAACAATGTGCCTTGTTTTGTGAATAGTGAATTAATTAAGCTAGTTTATAACATAAGTCTATATAAGTGAGACATTTGGTCAACAAAGACTTTAGTACCCTCATTATTAAAAGGGTGCCGGTATCTTATGAGGTGAGTCACCACTTACATGAGTCATTAAGCAAATAAGAAAGCAAATAAGAGTTATAAAGTAAAAGCACTATTCACCTTTTACATAAATATCACACTTTATTAGTTCTCTCTCCTCACTTCTTCATTCTTCTTTATTTTCCCACGGTTTGAGCTGCTCTCTCCCTTCTCCATTCACGTAAAACTCAACCTCCATGAAAGCTCCATCCTTCCTTGGTTACATCTTGCTCATTTTAGCTCCAAATCCAAAACAAAATACATATTCTTCTTAGTTAGCTCAAGCTCCTTCTTCCTATCTTTTCGAAATTGCAAGAGCTTTGATTTGGTGCCAAGTCAAACCACCATTAGAGGAGGAAACTCAAGCTTGGAGACTCCATTGGCATCTCCATTCTCTTAAGGTAAAGAAAGTGCAAGAAAATCTAGGTTTCCACCATTTTCTTCACATGTCCGAAAATTAGTGCTCATGGGACTCCATTTTAATGTCTTGTTCTAGCTTGTTTCTACTCTTCAAAGGAGAGAGGAGGTCCTTCTTGCTTCATATCCAAGTTTGTCTTGAGAAACCAAGGTAAAACAATCACCTTAATACCTTAAAGCATATTTTTAACCTTGGGTTTGTTCCTTAGGGTTAATGTGTTATCTAGTACTCATTGGAGTCATTGGATATTGGTTAGAACATTGGCAAGGAGATACACATTGGTGACCGAGATTGAACAAAGAAAAACCTAAGGAAGAAAGCTTTTTAAGCTTGTAAAAGAACAAGGTAAATTACTTACCTTAAGGTGTTTTATTGTTTAAGGGAATGGGGTTTAGATATGTGATGAGTTTAGTGTAGAGTTTACATTAGGAAAAGGGTTATATAAAACCTAGGAGAAACAATGAGCATATTTGTGAACTTGTGACTAAGGAGCAAATGAGGAAAAAGAGATAGTTTAAGAACACCAAGGTGAATTACAAGAAGCATTTTATTTCAATGGGAGCCTTGTTGTGTGTATTCGCAGGTTAAAGGCAATATATGTGGAAATTCAGTGGTTAAGATTATTGTCATTTAAGGGCCTAAGTGCCAAGCATTTTAAGTTTAAGCACTATATGATGATGTGGTGTGGTTTCGGTGTAAATTGTGTGTTAAGGTGTTATGATGAAAATTGAATGATGTTGGTTGTTTGATGGAGAAAAACCATGTGTTAGGATGTACTATGTACTAGAGAACCCATGGCAAAATTTAAAGGAGAACTTAAGTGTTTAAGATATTCTAAGGGGATTTAATGACTAAGGAAGTACTAGGATGTTCTAGAGGTTGTCTTGATGAAAAAGGGTGAGAATAAGGTGTTCTAATGACTTATAATGACTTAGGTATCACCATGAAGGATTTAGGAAACAAGAGAATGGATTTGAGTATTTAGGACTTAGGCAAATGTTGGTGTACAACTAGGAAGGAAATAATGTGTTGATGGATGGAAGTTTAAACTTGTGAAGGAACTTTAAGTAAATGCATAAAAGAGTTTTAGATGGTGAAAGATGCTTGGGAGATGATGTTATAGTGGTGAGGAAAACATTTGGCATAGTGGTTACATTAGGTATGAACCAACACCTAGAAACCTAGAGGAAAACATTACAAGTGTTAGCATTATTACAAGGAAAATGCATAATGACTAAGGTGGATCTTGGTGAATGATTTAATGTGTTTAGAGGAGGGATTAAGGTGTATTTGAGGTGCCCAAATTAGGTTATAACATATTAGGATATATGAGGAGAAGTTTGGAGTTGAAAAGAGAATTTAGAATTAAGGTTCTGGAGCCGACCGACCTTAGGACCGGACCTGCAAGGTCGGTCAAGCTCAGATTACACTACCGGAGAAAGTCTCTAGAACCGACCAAACTTGGGGACCGGACTTGCAAGTTCGGTCGGGCTTGTATTTTGTGAAGGAATTAAGTCTCTGGAATCGACCGAACATGGGACCGGACTTGGCAAGTTCGGTCGAGCTCAAATTTCCCACGGGGGAAACTCTCGGGAATGGACCGACCTTGGGACCGGACTTGCAAGGTCGGTCGGGGTAGAATTTTCAAACGGTGAAGTGTTCTGGAATGGACCGACCTTAGGTAAGGTCGGTCGGAAGTTCGGTCGGGCCTAAAAATAAAAAAAAAATTGAATTCTAAGAATGGTAATAGGTAATAAGGTATACCATTGGTAGGGTGGTAATGATTGGGACCCTAAGAACTTAAGGGATTAAGTTAAGTTAAGTATAAGTTTTAAGGTTTAAAGTTAAGTTTGTAAGCTAAGTGGCAAGGACTTGAGAGGTTATTAAATGGGAATCTTTAGGGACTAAGTGAGTTAAGTAAGGTGCAAATAACTAATGACCTAAAAATGAATGAATGTTTTAGGTTTGTGAATTGGGACCCCGAAGAAGGTTAAACAAACAACGATCGACGGTGAACGGTACAATCCTTCTTGTGACCTGCTTGCTAACGAGGTGTCCCTCGGCTTGTGTGCTATTTGTTTAATTGCTATGACTAAAACAAGATAAAGCATGCAACCGGTTATATTGTTCTCGTTGTGTTTGTGTTATCTTTACACTAACCCGCGGGACTTGAGATTTCTACTAACCAAGTTTAGTACTTACTGAGTTAAGAGTAAGAGTTAAGTTTGGTGGTTGTTGGTTAATGCCCGTTAAGGCTTAGCTAGCACATGATGATTAAGATTTCTACTAACTGGAACTTGAGTGAGGAAACCCGGGACCGATCTCCGGTCATGCATGCTAAGGAAAAAGGGGGACGGTATCTGAATCAGATCCGCCCTCCGCTTAAGGACTTGTCTTCGGACTTGTAGCCTAGGGCCGGTTGCCGGCTCAGCTACGCTGGACTCCCGTCCAGAGTAGGTGGCATTAAGATGGTGCGGTGGGATCACCTAAATCCCAGGTTCGAATTAAGCTACAACCAATCCCTTCCAGGAAAGGTTTGTATACTGAGATTGAGATTAAGATTAAGTTTAAGGTAAGGTAAGGAACTGAGGTTAAGAAAATGAGGACTAAGGAGGGGGTTACTGACCCACTTGATAAGGGAACGCTTGAGTCGTTCATTGTTTGTGAACTATATATGTTCATCTGTGGTTATTGTTATTGCACTTCATATTATGCTTGTGTATGTAATCAATTTCCATGCTATCGACAATTAGTCGTCGTAGCCCCGTTAGCTTGGGGGCCATGAGAGGGTGTACCAGCATTCGTGCTGACCCCCTCGGGGGCTATTTTTACACTTGCAGGTAAGAGACCCATGAGGACGCACTACGAGAGTAGGAGCGGTTAAACTTAGGGTGGGATGTTTATTTTGAGTTCGGGATGCGCCTGTGCACCCGACTGTTTATATTTAAACTGATGTAAGGTTGAGATTATGTTAAGATACCTGTACTCGGTTGGTTGTGGTATTGTGGATGGTGATGTTTGAGTTGGATAAGTATTATGGATAAGTATTGTAAATGTTAAGACCGGTATATTCTAACGATCAGACCGTGGCAAGGTCCAGGTGTTATTTATTTCCGCTGCGACGTGTCCAATTAAGTGTTTAGTTTTGCGTTAACCACGAATGGCTTTGGATGGGGTGTTACAAAAAGTGGTATCAGAGCGTAGTTACGCTCTGATCAAGAAATACCGGACATAAGTAACCACCGAGTTAGGATATAAGTTAAGGAATGAGTGTTGGGTTAAGGGTGTGAGAAGTTAGAGTGAGTAGAGTCAGATGACCACTAATAAGTGTGGATTGTCTTTACCGTCTACGGACGTTATAAATTCACTAACCGAAACAGTGGTGAATACGAATCTAATGTGAGTTATGCTTGTTCAGATGGCAGGACGTCCTAGGTGAAGCCGAGGTCGCGGCCAGGGTGAGGATACTTCAGGAATACCTGGAGGGCAGACGATCGCAGAGATCGTAGCTGCCGCATTAGGGCATATGGGCTATCAGGCTGGTGCGGGTGCACCACCTCCACCGCCACAACCTAGAGAACCAAACTGGGTGAAGAGTCTAGCAGATCTTCGACCCGCGCACTTTAAGGGGGAGACCGATCCCGCCAAGCTTGAGGCGTACATCTCCGAGCTGGAGACCGCCTTCGAGACCCTTGATGTCCTTGCTGGGATCAAGGTGCGTCTAGCTGCTTTCTATCTGAAGGGGGCGGCAGGCGATTGGTGGTAGCTGGTGAGGGCCGAGCTTGTGGCCAATCCAGAGTTCGGCTGGGAGCAGTACACCGCCTTGCTACGAGCAAAGTACTACCCCGCCCATGTCCAGACAAAGAAGCGCTTGCAGTTGGATGTGCTTAGGCATACGGACAAGATGACAGTGGACGAGTATTACTCAGAGTTCACCGCCTTGCTCCGTCTTCTGCCAGGTCTTGGATATTCTGACCAGATCCTGGTGGACCGCTTCTATGGCGGGCTTAGCCATCGACTCCGCTACGGCATGGGGCCGACGAGTTACACTACCTTGCAGGTAATGAGAATGATTGAGATTTGAGTAAGTAATGAGTAAGATTTAGATTATGAGAAATAAGTGTGACTAATACTATAGAAAAGCAGGAGTGCTATCACGCCGCTGCTAAGGTTGAGATAACCGTCCAGCTGAGGGACGAGAAGAATGCAAAGAGGAAGAGTGCTGGTAAGAGCTCAGAAATTCAAGGGCAAGGAGGGTACAAGAAACAAAAGTACCAGCCTCAGGCCCAGAAAAATCAGAACCCAAAGGGGAGGGAGGAAAAGGAGAAGGCTTCGGAAGAGCCATTGAAGTTGACATATGCTATTGCAGCTACACCCCTGCGCTCTAAGGCGCCAAAGGGTAAGGAATTGATATTAAATGAGTTAAGAAACAAATTAGTAACCATTTGAGATATGAGAATTGACATTATGAATCATCAGGATCTGAGACTGAGAAGGGAGCCGGTGGTGGCTACCAGCGACGCTTCATTTGTAGGTGGTGTCACAAGGACCACCCCGGGCTCGACTGTAAGGGGAATAAGGTGGAGTGCAACTTTTGTGGAGTCTACGGGCATCGAGCATATGAGTGTTACCGGAACCCTGCTAGCAGAGCCTATAGGCCCGATACCAGGGGCAAGGGCAAGACCGATCAGGGAGCTGGATCTGACGGTCAGAGGAAGGTGCAGCAGCCGGCGGACAAGAACCCACGGGTGACCCAGAAGTCGGGACCCACTTTACACATGGTGGACCGGGACGATGAGCCTGAACCCTCATCGAGGCCAGGTACCACTATAACCATTTAGTAATAAAACTACCTGCTTACCGCATTATCATGCATGTTTGGTGAATAAATGAGTTAAGTAAGAATAATGAGATTAGAACTTAAGTAAGATATAACCTACTACCACTTTAGGAAGATTCAACATTTGCTACCCAATACCATCTACATCTAACCCGGAGCACACCGACATCGAAACCATAGACTTTCCAACCGAACAATGTCAGGTTATCCGCCCAGGTATGATTTTATTAAGGGGATACCTGACACCCGAAGCACAAATAGCCATCATCAGGAGATGCAATCAACTAGGAATGGGACCGGAAGGTTTTTACACACCGGAGTACCCAGGGGGAGCAAGGATGAGATTAAAAATGATGAGCTTGGGCAAGGATTGGAATCCGTATGCCAAGAACTACCAAACCATGAGGGTGCAAGATAGAGTCTCACCACCGGGAATACCCGAAGAGTTCCATCCAGTTTTCACAAGTCGTGGAAATCGCTCAGCAGTTGGAGGCTGAACCGATTCCAGACATCCAAGCAGACATTTGCATTGTAAACTTCTACGAGAAGGACGGGAAACTGGGACTACACCAGGACAAGGACGAGACAACGGAGTCTCTCGAAAGAGGGATACCCGTAGTGTCTTGGTCCATTGGAGATGATGCAGAATTTTTATACGGCGAGCAGAAGCGTGCGGACCGTGCAGATAAGATAGTACTTAAGTCAGGTGATGTATTAATTTTGGGGGGAGAATCAAGGATGTTATACCATGGGATTAAGAGGATCAAGCTGAATACAGCACCATCAGCAGTAATCAATGCGATGCATATGAGACCAGGAAGATTAAACCTAACCTTTAGAGAATATTAGCCATGTAATGTTAGAATGGAATGAGGAATGAGATGTAAGATTGAAGCACATGTTGTAAACAGGATGGTCATGAATAAAATAACAGTGTTGTTCATATAAATTGTTACGACTCTTGTTATACCATCAATACTCATGAAGCTTGTGAACACAATTAGGTTATGGACTCGGTACGGAAGGTGCACTAAGCCTACTTACAGAGGCACAGGCCAACGCCAGCGGTACTATCCTCACCGGCACCTTTCCGATTAATGGGATTGAGGCATCAGTTCTCTTCGACTCAGGGGCCTCGCATACCTTTGTCTCGGCATCATTTGCAAGCAGGTTGGGGCTAGACGCTGATGAGCTACCCTACTTCACGGTTACGCTCCCGTCTAAGGAGAAGGTTCGTTGCACTCGTTACTACCGGGGAGCCATTATCAGAATTAAGGGAGAAAACTTTCCAGTCAGTTTCATCGAGTTCAGTAAGCTAGGATTTGATGTTATCTTCGGGATGAACTGGTTGGAGCGGCACAAGGGACGTATCCTCTGCGCCGAGCATAGATTGCTGCTCAGGAGTCCATCTGGGGTAACAATATCATACCGCCAGAGACCTAGAGAGCCTTCGACTAAGATCATCACCGCCATGGCAATGCATAGAGAATTAAGGAGAAAGGAAGAAGTATACCTCTGCTATGTACAGGACATAGAGAGAGACCCTGAGTTCGACCCCGACTTACCGGTAGTGTCGGAGTTCCCCGACTTATTTCCACGGGAACTGCCCGGCATGCCACCCACTCGGGAGGTAGAGTTCACCATTGAGCTGCTACCTGGTACCGGACCGATAGCCAAAGCACCATACTGTATGGCTCCGGCAGAAATGACTGAGTTAAAGGAACAATTGAAAGATTTGTTAGATAAAGGATTCATTAGACCAAGTGTGTCACCTTGGGGAGCGCCAGTTCTCTTCGTGAAGAAGAAGGATGGTAGTCTCCGCCTCTGCATCGACTACACAGAGCTGAATGCAGTGACAGTGAAGAATAAGTACCCACTACCCCGCATTGACGATCTGTTCGATCAGTTGAAGGGAGCATCTGTGTTTTCCAAGATTGATCTCAGATCGGGGTATCATCAGATAGCCATTAAGGAGGGAGACATTGAGAAGACGGCATTCCGGACACGATACGGCCACTGAGTTTACTGTGATGCCGTTCGGTTTGTCGAACGCACCGGCGAAGTTTATATGGATCTGATGAACCGCTTGTTCCGGGAGCAGCTGGACAAGTCGTTGTGGTTTTTATTGACGATATCTTGATATATTCGAAGTCTAAGGTTGAGCATGAGGAACATCTGAGGAGGGTATTGGAAATACTGAGGGAGAACCAGCTATATGCTAAGTTCTCCAAGTGTGAGTTTTGGCTTAACCAGGTCTCTTTCCTAGGTCATGTCATCTCAGATGCTGGGATCGCAGTCGATCCAGCAAAGATTGATGCCGTACGTACTTGGCCAAGGCCGAAGACTGTTACCGACATCCGGAGCTTTCTCGGTCTGGCAGGTTACTACAGGAGGTTTGTTAGGGATTTCAGCAAGGTCACGAAACCGATGACCAGTCTGATGAAGAGGACGCACCATTCTTGTGGACAGTTGACTGTGAGAGATCATTTCAGCGCTTGAAGGACTCACTGACTACTGCACCGGTTCTGACCATTCCAGACGGTACAGAGGGCTTTGAGGTTTATTGTGATGCATCCGGCATAGGGCTGGGTTGCGTGCTCATGCAACATGGCAAGGTGGTGGCATATGCCTCACGCCAGTTGAAGAAACCTGAGGAGAACTACCCCACACATGATTTAGAGCTGGGAGCTGTAGTCTTCGCTTTGAAGATATGGCGCCACTACTTATATGGGGTTAGTGTCACGATCTACACCGATCACAAGTTTGAGATACATATTCACTCAGAAGGAGTTAATCTTCGACAGAGGAGATGGTTAGAGTTTCTGAAAGACTATGACATTGACCTCCAATACAAAGAGGGAAGGCCAATGTTGTAGCAGATGCCCTGAGCCGTCGAGCATACTCACAACATTCGCTAGTTTCTTTCTCTAGCTTGGTTGATGAGGTGCGAGAAGCTCAGAGGACAGATGAGTACATGAGAGAGGTCAGACAAAAGCTGACAGATGGTACCTTTGAGAGTCAGAAATATGACTTCAGACTTCATGATGATGATCTGATCAGACTTAAGGGCCGGTTATGCATACCACGGGGCAACACGGATCTGAAAGACCGTATACTTAGAGAATCACACTGTTCTTCAGTTTCCATCCATCCGGGAGCCTCTAAATCTATAAAGACATGAAGAGATACTTCTGGTGGTCGGAGATGAAGACAGATGTTACCGAGTTCGTCTTGAGGTGTCTCACATGCCAGAAGGTGAAATTTGAGCACCGACGACCGGGCGGAATGGTACAGTCGATGCCAGTTCCGGAGTGGAAGTTCCATGATCTCCATGGACTTCGTAGTTGGGCTTCCACCTGCTAGGGGAGGTCTCAACATGATATGGGTGTGGTGGATCGCCTTACTAAAGGAGCCCGATTCATACCGATGAAGGATACTTGGAAGGTGACCAAATTAGCTGAGTTATTTGAGAAAGAAATCATGAGACATCACGGCATACCAAAGACCATAGTGTCAGATAGAGATACCATATCCTTTCGAGGTACTAGAGAGCTACCGAGAAGCAGTTGGTACGAACTCAAGTTGAGTACCGCGTTCCATCCTCAGACATGGTCAGACTGAGCGTTACTATTCAGACACTCGAGGACATGCTGAGACATGTGCCTTAGACTCCAGGGCAGTTGGATTGACAGATTGCATCTGATCAAGTTTTCATACAACAACAGCTATCACTCTTCGATCAAGATGGCACCTTTTCAAGCGTTGTACGGTAGACCATGTCGTACACCGCTCTGCTGGGATGAGTCGAGTGAGACAGTCATTATAGGACCAAAGTATTTAGAACAAGTTAAGGCTGAAGTTCAGCAAATCAGGGAGAACATGAAAGCTGCTCAAGATAGGCAGAAGTCGTATGCTGATGTTCGACGACGGGACCTGGAGTTCGCAGTGGGCGACCAGGTATTTCTGCGAGTTTCACCGATGAAGGGTGTATTCAGGTTTGGGAAGAAGGGCAAGTTAAGCCCGAAATTTGTTGGTCCCTATGAGATTACGGAGCGGGTGGGCCCGGTTGCTTACAGGTTGAATTTACCTGCTGAGCTGGGTAAAGTGCATGATGTTTTTCATGTTTCACAGCTAAAGAAATACATGCACCACCTCTCCCATGTGTTAGAACCTGAGAGGTTGACTTTAGAACCGAATATGAGATCCGTGGAGACTCCTCAGAGAATCTTGGACAGTAAGACTAGGGACACTCGCCACAAGTCAGTGCGACTGGTGAAGGTTCTCTGGTCTAACCAGGATGTCGAAGAGGCCACGTGGGAATTAGAGGATAAGATGAGGGCGAAGTACCCTTCTTTGTTTACTGACTAGATGTCTGTATAGGGTACGGGGCGTACCCCTTTTAAGGGGGGTAGAGCTTCCTCGCTTTTGAGTTAGGAAACGATCATGTTTGTCGTTTGTTGGTTGTTTAAGATGTGAATTTGTGTAAGTTGCTACACTTCGGTGTAAGTTTGAGTTATGTATAATACTTATGTATTGTATTTGAGATTGACCTTTGAGTCTTGAGATGTGTGAATGTGAATATAAGATGTGGTATTAAGATTAAGAGAATTGTGTACCGTGAATGGTTAAGCACATGTGTGAACTTTGAGGACAAAGTTCTTTTAAGGGGGGTAGATTGAAATACCCCAAACTTAGATATGGTGTTTAAATGATAAACTAAGATATAAGGAGGCTAAATAATGCCTTAGAAACATTAAGAAACATTTCTAATCAAAGAAAATATAAGGAAACACCAAAAGAGCAGTTTAGCAAAAACGTGCTCTAAGCTTGGAGAGACTTGGGAGAGTACCCAAATATTGTTCTAAGACCTTAGTAATATCCTAATGGTCATTTTAAATCAATTACCAAAGAAAACCAAGCTTGAAAACAAGTTAAAACACAAAATGTGCTTTAAGGAGTCTTAAAGCACGTTTTTGAAAAATTGTCTTGTAAATGAGTTTTGAATGGCTAAATGTCCATCATTACTCTTTAATTAACATGTGTACTATATAGTATCACATTTGGAAGTCTATATCAATGGGAAATCAAAAATTTCACAACAATGTGCCTTGTTTTGTGAATAGTGAATTAATTAAGCTAGTTTATAACATAAGTCTATATAAGTGAGACATTTGGTCAACAAAGACTTTAGTACCCTCATTATTAAAAGGGGGCCGGTTTCTTATGAGGTGAGTCACCACTTACATGAGTCATTAAGCAAATAAGAAAGCAAATAAGAGTTATAAAGTAAAAGCACTATTCACCTTTTACATAAATATCACACTTTATTAGTTCTCTCTCCTCACTTCTTCATTCTCCTTTGTTTTCCCACGGTTTGAGCTGCTCTCTCCCTTCTCCATTCACGTAAAACTCAACCTCCATGAAAGCTCCATCCTTCCTTGGTTACATCTTGCTCATTTTAGCTCCAAATCCAAAACAAAATACATATTCTTCTTAGTTAGCTCAAGCTCCTTCTTCCTATCTTTTCGAAATTGCAAGAGCTTTGATTTGGTGCCAAGTCAAACCACCATTAGAGGAGGAAACTCAAGCTTGGAGACTCCATTGGCATCTCCATTCTCTTAAGGTAAAGAAAGTGAAGAAAATCTAGGTTTCCACCATTTTCTTCACATGTCCGAAAATTAGTGCTCATGGGACTCCATTTTAATGCCTTGTTCTAGCTTGTTTCTACTCTTCAAAGGGAGAGGAGGTCCTTCTTGCTTCATATCCAAGTTTGTCTTGAGAAACCAAGGTAAAACAATCACCTTAATACCTTAAAGCATATTTTAACCTAGGGTTTGTTCCTTAGGGTTAATGTGTTATCTAGTACTCATTGGAGTCATTGGATATTGGTTAGAACATTGGCAAGGAGATACACATTGGTGACCGAGATTGAACAAAGAAAAACCTAAGGAAGAAAGCTTTTTAAGCTTGTAAAAGAACAAGGTAAATTACTTACCTTAAGGTGTTTTATTGTTTAAGGGAATGGGATTTAGATATGTGATGAGTTTAGTGTAGAGTTTACATTAGGAAAAGGGTTATATAACCTAGGAGAAACAATGAGCATATTTGTGAACTTGTGACTAAAGAGCAAATGAGAAAAGAGATAGTTAAAACAAGGTGAATTACAAGAAGCATTTTATTTCAATGGGAGCCTTGTTGTGTGTATTCGCAGGTTGAAGGCAAATATATGTGGAAATTCAGTGGTTAAGATTATTGTCATTTAAGGGCCTAAGTGCCAAGCATTTTAAGTTTAAGCACTATATGATGTGTGGTTTTAGTGTAAATTGTGTGTTAAGGTGTTGTGATGAGAATTTGGGTGATGTTGGTTGTTTGATGGAGAAAAACCATGTGTTAGGATGTGCTATGTACTAGAGAACCCATGGCAAAATTTAAAGGAGAACTTAAGTGTTTAAGATATTCTAAGGGGATTTAATGACTAAGGAAGTACTAGGATGTTCTAGAGGTTGTCTTGATGAAAAAGGGTGAGAATAAGGTGTTCTAATGACTTATAATGACTTAGGTATCACCATGAAGGATTTAGGAAACAAGAGAATGATTTGAGTATTTAGGACTTAGGCAAATGTTGGTGTACAACTAGGAAGGAAATAATGTGTTGATGGATGGAAGTTTAAACTTGTGAAGGAACTTTAAGTAAATGCATAAAAGAGTTTTAGATGGTGAAAGATGCTTGGGAGATGATGTTATAGTGGTGAGGAAAACATTTGGCATAGTGGTTACATTAGGTATGAACCACCACCTAGAAACCTAGAGGAAAACATTACAAGTGTTAGCATTATTACAAGGAAAATGCATAATGACTAAGGTGGATCTTGGTGAATGATTTAATGTGTTTGAGGAGGGCTTAAGGTGTATTTGAGGTGCCCAAATGAGGTTATAACATATTAGGATATATGAGGAGAAGTTTGGAGTTGAAAGAGAATTTAGAAAGGTTCTGGAGCCGACCGACCTTAGGACCGGACTGCAAGGTCGGTCGAGCTCAGTTTACACTACCGGAGAAAGTTTCTGGAACCGACCGAACTTGGGGACCGGACTTGCAAGTTCGGTCGGGCTTGTATTTTGTGAAGGAATTAAGTCTCTGGAATCGACCGAACATAGGACCGGACTTGGCAAGTTCGGTCGAGCTTAAATTTCCCACGGGGAAACTCTCGGGAATGGACCGACCTTGGGACCGGACTTGCAAGGTCGGTCGGGGTAGAATTTTCAAACGGTGAAGTGTTCTGGAATGGACCGACCTTAGGTAAGGTCGGTCGGAAGTTCGGTCGGCCTAAAAATAAAAAAAAAAAATTTTGAATTCTAAGAATGGTAATAGGTAATAAGGTATACCTTTGGTAGGGTGGTAATGATTAGGACCCTAAGAACTTAAGAAATTAAGTTAAGATTAAGTATAAGTTTTAATGTTTAAAGTTAAGTTTGTAAGCTAAGTGGCAAAGACTTGAGAGGTTATTGAATGGGAATCCTTAGGGACTAAGTGAGTTAAGTAAGGTGCAAATAACTAATGACCTAAAAATGAATGAATGTTTTAGGTTTGTGAATTGGGACCCCGAAGAAGGTTAATCAAACAACGATCGACGGTGAACGGTACAATCCTTCTTGTGACCTGCTTGCTAACGAGGTGTCCCTCGGCTTGTGTGCTATCTGTTTAATTGCTATGACTAAAACAAGATAAAGCATGCAACCGGTTATATTGTTCTCGTTGTGTTTGTGTTATCTTTACACTAACCCGCGAGACTTGAGATTTACTAACCAAGTTTAGTACTTACTGAGTTAAGAATAAGAGTTAAGTTTGGTGGTTGTTGGCTAATGCCCGTTAAGGCTTAGCTAGCACATGTGATTAAGATTGCTACTAACTGGAACTTGAGTGAGGAAACCCGGGACCGATCTCCGGTCATGCATGCTAAGGAAAAAGGGGGACGGTATCTGAATCAGATCCGCCCTCCGCTTAAGGACTTGTCTTCGGACTTGTAGCCTAGGGCCGGTTGCCGGCTCAGCTACGCTGGACTCCCGTCCAGAGTAGGTGGCATTAAGATGGTGCGGTGGGATCACCTAAATCCCAGGTTCGAATTAAGCTACAACCAATCCCTTCCAGGAAAGGTTTGTATACTGAGATTGAGATTAAGATTAAGATTAAGGTAAGGTAAGGAACTGAGGTTAAGAAAATGAGGACTAAGGAGGGGGTTACTAACCCACTTGATAAGGGAACGCTTGAGTCGTTCATTGTTTGTGAAATATATGTTCATCTGTGGTTATTGTTATTGCACTTCATATTATGCTTGTGTATGTAATCAATTTCCATGCTATCGACAATTAGTCGTCGTAGCCCCGTTAGCTTGGGGGCCATGAGAGGGTGTACCAGCATTCGTGCTGACCCCCTCGGGGGCTATTTTTACACTTGCAGGTAAGAGACCCATGAGGACGCACTACGAGAGTAGGAGCGGTTAGACTTAGGGTGGGATGTTTATTTTGAGTTCGGGGTTGCGCCTGTGCACCCGACTGTTTATATTTAAACTGATGTAAGGTTGAGATTATGTTAAGATACTGTACTCGGTTGGTTGTGGTATTGTGGATGGTGATGTTTGAGTTGGATAAGTATTATGGATAAGTATTGTAAATGTTAAGACCGGTATATTCTAACGATCAGACCGTGGCAAGGTCCAGGTGTTATTTATTTCCGCTGCGACGTGTCCGATTAAGTGTTTAGTTTTGCGTTAACCACGAATGGCTTTGGATGGGGTGTTACAGAATGAGTCTCGTCCTTACAGGGTCAAGGCCTATGTTTTGATGTGGTGCTTCTTAACCTACACTCCGCGTGTTTGATGTTTGTACTTGTTCCCTGCTTACGGTCACAACTTCTAGACCATTGAATTTGAAATTTGGTGGATTTACGCATTTGATCTGTTACTTTCACGTGATTAGATACACAACTATCAAGTCGGAAGTCTTTAAAGCTTATAATGTGGTCTTAGGGTGTGATGAAAGACGACGGGATCATGGAGGGATATTTGAGGTATGTGGAGCTTAAATGGGTGACCGAAGCTGCAACTTGTGTCTTCTCTCAGATTCATCTTCCTTGTCTTGAAGTCGTCTAGCTGCTTCATGTTGACGTTGTTTTCGAGCTTCTGGACCTGGACTTTTGAAGTTGTCTTTTACCCCATTTCCCTTTTTTTGTCATTTGGATTTCTTCGAGGCACTTCTGGTTTGCCTTTTTGTGTTATCCTTTCTTGACTTTGCCTTCGGGGTTCTTGTGTTTCCCGGTTTTGGGCTTTGAGAACTGTTTTGATGTGAGCTCTTTAGATCCTGTGTCACTCCGGGACCATTTACGGATCACTTCGTCATGCTGATAGCGGCGTTGCTTCTTTGGACTGATAAGAACGTTATCTGAGAGTTTGACTCCTCGCTCCCTTCGGTCACCGGGTCGGATATTCATCATTGGCTGGGTTATTTTGTGGTGTTCATATTATCGAAAAGGGATATATGAAAGGCTCAGCGGGGGTGCCTAGGGTTTAATGTCAGGGTTCACAAGTTTTTTGGCTATGTGGTGCTGTACCTAGGTGCTTCGTCATTCCTGATAGTTGTGTATCCGCTCTTTGTTACTTTTCGCAGGTCTAAGAGTAAATTTACAAATTATCTCCTTCGGTCGGGGTTATGCCGTTTACCTCACCTTTGAATGTGGTCTTACCGGAGTCGTGTAAAAATGACACGCTTGTTCACTCATGGTTTTACCACTCAAGACACTCTCACGAGATTTTCACTCCGAAACTTGTTCACACATTTAAACGAAAGATGAAAGATGACGAACTTCAACTCAGATTGCCCCCAGCATTGATTTGGGGTTTGTGACAACAATTCGATAGATGTCGACCTTGAACCTCTTTGTGTGTTGTTTGGATATTATGGGGTGAGTTGTGGTGTTTGGTTAGGCATGTTCAAATTTTTAGAAACAAGAGACAAGTCGTTCCATTGCATAGTCAGAAAATGATTACTTCGTGATCCTTGAAAGACGTGAGTGCTCTTTTTTTTCGAATTAATGAATAATGCTTTGTACAAAAATTATGAAAATGGAACTATGAAAAATAATATTGGAAATTACAAACTCGGGAAAACTACCGAAAATGATTAAGGAAACTAACTACTACAAAAGTTGAAAGACGACTAATCAAGAAAAGAAATGCATTTAATGAGAAAAACACTAAAAAACAACATTTCTGATGATGCTTGGGCACGCGTGCTCTACGCTCTCCACCACGTTCTTAGAATTGGAGCCCTTGGTCAATCAGATCCTGGATTCTGTGCTGTAGGGCCCTGCAGTGGTCAGTGTCGTGACCAGGCAGCTGATGGAAGTGACAAAATTGATTAAGATCTTTCCCCAAATGAGTAGTTCCTGGCCTCACGGCGAGCGGCTGCATCGGATATCTTCTTCGAAGCTCTTCAAGTGCTTGTCGTGGTGTTCGGCCGATGTCTGTAAACTTTCTCTGTCGAGAATTCCGTCTGGATGGTTCTACTGTCCCAACGCTCCAACCAGGTCCTCTTGACTGTCGATCACTGTCTTCCTCATGTTGCCTGGTTCTCTTACGGGTGCAGCTTTGGATGCAAGTTGCTGCTCCTGGTTGTCTGATCACTTTCCTGAGTTCTGTAGCAATTTCTTTGACATTCCCCTCCGATCCTCGGACCCTAATGAAGCCAACTTCAATGCAGTCATAAAGGGTGTTGAGAAGCCTGTCCACTAACTCATCCCGAGCTTGACATTCGGACTAGAGGGAAAGAGCCTTTGCTTTCAACTCTTCGATAACAGCAACGTAGTTAGATTCCACGGTGTCCATGGCAGCAGTATGCCTCTGCTCCGTGGCTTCAATGGTGGCCATATGCTTTTGCTCCAAAATTGCGAGCTGGGCTTCCATGTTGATTGGACCACACTTAAGACTTGAGTCTACCTGTGTCCAAGGTGTCCATTATTAGCTAACAAAAGGAAGTGGGCTGAAACATGACGCTTCACAAGATAGATCGAAACAGACTTAGGTTGAAAGCAAGTGGGCCAGGATACCCAGAGAATGAGGTGTTTGGGCTGGAGTATCTTTCAAACTATGAACTGGAACTTGGACAGAAATCTAAACAGAAGGTTTTGATTGGGCCAGAGAAGATGGTTGCTAAGCAGAAAAAGATTTTATTTTCAGAACTTGTGGGTTATTTCAAGTTCAGGTGGATTTCTCTTTTTCTTGGGCCTAGAACTAATTGGATAATTCAAATTGGGCCAGAAGAGAAATCACCTAAATCTAAACTTTTGGGCCGAAGCCCGAACAAATAACTCACACATTCAAATCAAGCAAGGCCTTTGGGCCGCAAGCAATAAAGTCGCGATATCGGGTTGGGCTGAGTTGATGTAGGAAAAGTTCCTATCAATTTCTAGGCTGGGTAGTGGGCTGATCATGCAGGTAAACAAGGCCCACACAAATTCAACATGTCCTCACTAGACGTTAAAATCAAACCGGGTATGGATCGATCCGGAGAGGTGCTTGGGGCATAGGCCCAGGTCGCCACAAAGGAATAGGGCTTGCACGCTATTCTCTTTGGGCTTCCCCACTTTTTTCACATCACCTGAAGGTATGCGTCTACGGTCGGGTCTTTGACTGACCAAACAATGGGCTAGGTAAGGGCACTGCCAGGAAAACGCTTGGGGCTAAAGCCCAGGTATTAAGGGGATGTGGTTAGACGACATCCTCCTCTTTTCCCCCGCTTATTCACATCACCTAAAAGGTGTGAGTCCCTGACAGGGGACCCTCAAACGGGTCCCGGGGTGAAATCGGTTTGTGTGGACCCTCGCTCTCATATGATGCAAAGGTGCAAAAATTAAAGTGCGCGCAAAAGTAAACAAACAAAGTAATAAAGCCATAAATAAACAATTTCGAGTTAAGCCCTCTTTCTTAAAATTAAACAAGTTAAAATTAAGAAGTTTGTCCCCAGCAGAGTCGCCAGTCTGTGAGCCTCGATTTTAAACCCTATCTCGTGCTGATTAAATTGATTGGGATCTAGTCGGGTTTTAGGTCCACTTATAACCTAAGATTAATAACTATGTCATCAAACAATAATTATTAAAACCTAAGCTAGCTCACTGGAACCTATTATGAGTCGCCACCTAATTTTTACCTAGATCAAATTAGGAAAGGAGAGTTCGGGTTCGGGGGCTTGATATTCGACTTAATTAGGGTTCAATTACTTTCATTACCCCTAGAAGTCGTTTTTCCTCTACTTAGTTTAATTACGGCTTATTACGAGTCGTTTTAACCTAAGTGCGCGAGCTTCTGTTTTTTTTGTGTTTTTTAGCATTTTTTGACAGAAAATTAAAATAAAATTAAAGATTCCTAAACTAGGGTTTCGGAGGCAGAATTAGGTCAAATTTTGTTTCCGTCCGTGGCTACGGACCTAATGTCCGAACCCACGGACCCTAGTTAACCTATGTGAACATAAAAGTCGAATTAAACAGAAAACACAATTTTGTAAGGTCCGGGGCCACGGATAGGATGTCCGTGGGCCCGGACATTATTTAAGAAAACCTAAATTTTGAATTTTTAAAAATCCCGCCGTCGTCCGTGGGCGTCCGGGCTTACGGACAGGGAGTCCGGGACCCCGGACATGACGTCCGTGGGTGCGGACCGCCCTCGGACGGCGGCGTTGAGGCTGTTCCCGAAGGTGTTTTTGGCTCAAATTTTATGGGTGTGTAGCCTGAAAGATGTACAAGACGTTAGTGATTGAAAGTTTCAATTTGAAATCGAATTTAATGCGAAACTTAACGAACAAGTTAGAAGGCAGAAACACAAACAAACCTTAATTCAGAAGCAAGGAAAAATCAATTCGGTTAGCAATTTCAACCAGAATTGTATTTTGACCAGAAGGGTTAGAGAATTTGGTTTTTACCCTGTTTTGATTTCGAAAACTTGTTGTTCCTTCACGTCGGGAATCTCTGAAAGCTTCGTTGGTGGCCGATCCGGTTCGACTTTGACCCGAGCTTCTGACCTCTTCTTCCTTGTGTTGTTAAGCATGTTTTGGTTTTGTATTTGTGGTGTTTTGATGCTTGGAAGTTCAATGAGAGAAGAAAGAATGTGTTTTTGTTGATTTTGGGATGATTTCGGTGGAGTTTCGGTGTTGGGAGTGTTGAAAACGTGGGAGGCAAGTAGACGGCTGTGTTTTCTGACTATGGGGATCATCTACCTTGCCCTAGGTCGTTTTTTGGAAGGCTTTTTATAGAAAGAGCATGGCCAAGTTGATAGAATAGAATTTTTATCTAAAACCTTGATTTTGTGCTCTAAGAGAATCTGATTTTTTAAAATATGTTGCAAGCCGATTAAAATTATGAAAATTTAACTGAAGGTAAAGAATGAGTTTTAGAAATTTTGAGATTTGGAATCGGGTTATTTTGATAAATAACCGATTAGATAAAAATCTCACAATCTGGAATCTCCCAAAATTCATAACTTATTATTGGAAAGTCAAAATTACGAAATTCCAACGGCATTAGTCTCTAATAATAATCCTCTACCCTGTGTAAAAATTTCATGACATTTTGTTTTGATTTCGGTATTTTCCAGAGGAGAGAGAAAATTGCAAAAATGATTGAATTTCTCTTTTAAATTTTGGGATAAGGTTCCCAATAAAATAATTTCAGGTTTATGACTGTATGTAGTCATGGTAACCATGTGACAATTTTATTTTAATTTTGGAAACCTTTTAATTTCTATTTAGAGGCTATTTCATGTGTTAATTATTAAAGAAATTAGCTTATAATATGAATTAAAAGCTAAATTTCCAGAATAAATATTATCAGAGAATCATGAAATACCTTTCATAATGACCATGATATTTGGAAGTGTTTGGAGATAATGAACAAGTCATATGAAAATAGAAAATCCCGGTAATGCCCTTGGAAAATCCCGCCTTGGTGCTTTTTGACCCCTTTTGCCCTTTGTAACACGTATGCCTTAGAGACTACTCCGGGGGGGTGAAATTTTGGGTATAACAACCGGACAAGACTAAGAGATGTCCGGTGAAATAAGGGCGGACAAAGGGCGGACAAGCCTAAGAGATGTCCGGCCTTTTAAGGGCGGACAAAACACGAACGCAAGAAGATCGTGGCCCGTCCGTGGTTATTTGGCCGGACAAGAGCTAGAGAGGTCTGGGGATTAAAACACGGACGCAGCATGTCGGCACTATTTTCTTCAATTATGCACCGTCTGTTTATTCTACCGAGATTAATTTCACCTAATGCATGAGACTTCTGCATGGTCTCATCTCACCTACTGCACCGCCATCCCTATCGTCTTCTTCAAATTCCTCTGCTATATAAACCCATTCCTCCTCTCCTATACGAGGATCTATCCATCATCGATCCACTACACCACAAATCACACGTTCATCCCATTTCTCTTCTCCCGTCTTCTCCATTTTGTTTTCTTTTCATTCCACCATATCCACCTCTAGTCCTACGTATACAAATAGGAGAACAAATCCAGGAGAAGATGATTTCGACTACTCTTGTTTCTGTTTATCTATTTAATATGTTAGGCTAGAATATATATACTCTGGGAAGGGTTATTATGTGTTTGTATTAATTATGCAATATGTTTTACTGGTTTTATTTAAATACAGTTTGTTACGATTAAAGCTTATCTCTCGCCTTTTTAATAAATTACATGAATTTATTAAAATGCTTTACTAAATCTATTTTGATCAGACCCGTGATAAATTGACAGGTTAATTAAGCCGTAAATCTGGAGAAAGCTTATTATGATTTAATAAGTTAGTATTTTCAGATGCAATTATAATTTCTCGCACTTAATGTCCGTTTACATGTGTTTTGCTCGAATCTAGATTAGATCGAGCATTTTCTGGTAAACGAGTTCTTTTGAGTCTATGATTTAGTCCTTAAGATAATAACAGGAATTTTGCCAAACTATTATAATAAAACCGGTAGACATAGCATAAAAGAGCAGACTATAATAATCTCACCCAAAGTCCCGTTTAATTTACCTTTTACTTAGTTTATTTTATCTTTCCTTTTTATTTGTAAAAACAAGTCAATTAATCCCCCTTTTGTGACAAAGCTTAGGTACTTAATAATTCCCCTTAGTCCCACGGTTCGATATCAGGTCGCCTCCAATTTACTATACTACTGCGACCGGGATTTGTTTGCAGCCCGTAAGGTATTTTGAGTTTTTAATTTCTTTTTGCATTTGTTTTAACTACACCAGTTCCAACCACTCTCATTTTCATGTTTGCAATTGATTATGAATATGAGAACTAAAAATCACATGAGTAAAAATGAGATTAACGGGATAACGGGGTAATTACGGGTGCATTAGTCTTTTACATTCCATAGTGCCTTAATGTTAATAAAAACGTTTGGGATGTTATCAGTAACGCTGGAATTAGCTGAGGAGCGCGAGACGACGCGTTGGAGTAATTCCCAGGTGAAAGGTATGGTTTTCTTGCAACTTGTGTCCTGCCGAGTTGCACTCGGCTTGTGTGTTGCTTGCTTTGTGTGCTGACCTAATAAGATAAAAGCACGAAGAAGTTTACTGCATTTGATATATGTATATCTTGATGCATGTTGTGTGACTAACCATCCTTGCTTGAATGCATTGTCTAACTGAGTGATGTAGACCGACTTGTAAACGCTTATCAATTGGTTAGGGACTCGTAGAATGAGTCAAACCGTGAAATAACCGAACACGGGAAACACTTGAGAATTATTGATTAGAGAACAACGATAACCCATACTTTGTGAACTCACTCGAAACGAGAAAAGCGACACACGGGACTAGTGAACTCCCTCATAACGATTAGTCGACCTCCTGTATGAGGTTGTGACTTCATGTGAGAAAATAACGAAAACTTCAAAGTAATGGAAGTATAGGGGCGACCCTTAAATCGGTGTATACAACGAATTAGGAAAACCTCCTAAGTTGTGAGATGGCATCAAGAGAGATGATATATATATAAGTATATATTGTTACGAACCCGAGAGATGGGTTAGGGGGATTGTGAGTCTCGCGTGCAAGGAAGAGGAAACAACAAAGCGTTTGTTTCTGACTCCGTGGTCGAACTCCCTTGTTACAGGGCTGTATGCCACATAGTGGTTCCCTGCGGGGCCGTGTGCCACATAGTGGTGCCCGATTGGAGTGAGACTGGCAGAGCTTACCCGTCTAAAGAGGTAAGCTGGGTATCATGGGCTGGGAAGAAGATACATGAGAGAATGCTTCTAATTCCGTGTTGATATTATAAAAGCCAGTGGTGAGATCTATATGTGTCACTGCCCAGAGGCTTACGAGGCTTAACTTAATAATTATTCAATGGAAGAATAATTGAGGAAACTAGATCGGGACCGAGAGTGTCTAAAGATCTAGGAGACGAGTAAACTATCCGGTTGAATTGGATAAGTTAGTGAATAATGGGAACGAGACTTGCTTAAGATAGGGTTCCTCATGGCTTAAATGACAAGGTAATTAATCTAACGAGCTGGAAGTGATGTCCATGTTGATTGTATTCCTTGGTTGATTATTTGTTATGAATGCGAGCATGTGTATGTTATTTGTACTACATGTTTTGATTTCAAAAAAATCTATCGCATGTTAAGACGGGAATTAGTTGAGTGTGGCCCGGTAGTAGCGGTTTGCGCGTCTAGCATACTAGCAAAGGTGCTGAGCCCCTTTGGGGGCCACCCATTCTTTTTCAGGAACGACGAGGATGAATACCGTTCGGGAGTAGGACGGGGATGGCGGTTAAGCATGAGTAACCGGTTAGATACAATCGTATTGTACGAATTGGTAGGGTAAGTCCGAATATGTTATCGGCATAGAGTTGTAATAGACTAGGTATGTTATTGATTAAGGATTGTACGAGACTCGGTTTTGAATTTGTAAGAGAATGTTATTGTATTTATGTAAGTACTCGGTTATTCTGGTCCATCAGACCGATGCTATATTTAATTTTGGCCTTGTTAGTCACGTGGGTAGCTAACGGCATTGTATCACCCCCCGTTGGTTGTGGATTTCTCCGCTGCGATTATATTAATGAACGGGATGATTACGAGCTAATGGTGTGATTAGCGGTAGGGGTGTTACATATAGGTTTAGTTTAACTTATTAATTTCCTCGTATTCCATTTTCTATAAGGTATTTTATTTCTTTTTTTTATTTTTTTGTTATCTATATATTTGAATTTATTTAAGCATTCTTTACGTAGCTTTATTGTATTTAATTATTCCTATTAACTTGCACACACATCTACATCGAATATATGATTTATAAAATAAGGTATTTTCTTAGTTTCAATTAAGTGTATTAGCTTCTATAGTATATAGCTAACATAAAAGTAGGTGAATTTTAAATTCCTTCATTTAACCCAAGATAATCTTTTATTTCTTTTATTTCTCTTTTTTTTATCAGAAAGAGAACATATTATTTATAAATTAGGATTGTTCAGACAATCCTGACGTAGCAAGTGAGTACAAGTCGCAGGGGGGTTGATCACCTCGACACACCCCCTATTACAAGATAAGGCCATTTTGGCCATAGCATCAACCACTAAATTGGCCTCTCTCCTCACTACTAGAAATTTACAATATTGAAACCATGCAGCAATCTCTCTACAGGCGTTAACAAGACACTCCATAGGATGAGTAACCGGAATACCATTCCTAATTAGTGACACAGCCTCAACAGAATCAGACTCTATAATAATCTGCTGAAAATTCTTGCCCTTAGCCAAACATAATCTGTAACGACCCCAAAACCACCCTGGTTGGGAGACAGTTACACGCCGCGCGCTTATTACTTAAGACACGCTAGGCTACACTATCGAAACCCCAAAACAGAACTAATGCTCATATATTAATTAAATGGCGTACAACTTGTCTTTACAAATACCAGGCGGAAGCCAAAATACAAAACTCGGACTAAACACAAGCGGAAGCTATTACAAAAGGGCTTCAAAAGCCAAGCAAACTGAATGCAAAGTACGAAACCAAATTAGAAGTAAAACCTGAATCTCCAAGCACGAACTAAAACCTGCAAATCAGACGGAGATAGGGGTGAGCCAAACTATAGCTCAGCAGGTGATAAACTTCATCAGCTGAGCATGCTCAAAACTGATAATGAACATACATATATATATACATATACGAAAGCGCTTAGCCAGAGTGAAATCAGAGACAAAGCAGAAGTCTTTCAAATAGACAGAAGTCTAAAACACAAGGAGCTAAGCGGTGGTCAAAACATACACTGAATAGCATAAGGTAAACTGAAGCTGAAAGCTTGACGAAATCAGAAGCTTAACAAACTCAAAAAGCTTAAACACAATCAGGAGCTTAGCAAAATCAGAAGCTTAGCAAAATCCAGAACTTAGCAGAAGACGGTAAGCACACAGCAGACCGTCTCAAATCAAATACAGATAGAGCAGACGAAGTAGAGCACTTTACAAATCAGAAATCCTCAACAGACAGGAAGTACACAGCAGCCTATCTGAGTTTGAAAACAAACAGAACTGGCGGGAGCAGTACAAACAAATAGAGGTGTTCAAAGGACAGAAAGCACACAGCAGTCTGTCAAAACAGCAGAACAGAATCCAAACAAAAGTGGGACACTAGCATTCAAAGCATACAGTCAGAACGGGTAAGCAACCCGTGAACAGAATGAGGAAACCTCACTCGTAAATAGAACAGGTGGGAACATGTGAACAGAACGGGGATACCACCCGTGAAACAGAAGGACGTCCTATATAGCGCGCTACGAGATAGCTAAACCAGCCATCCATGGTTCAGATACAGAGAAGACTAGGTCCCAAAACAGAAGCTCTCAGAACAGATCAAAGCTTTATACAGAACAGGACAGAAGTTCATGTCAGATCAGAGCAGGAAGCAGAAGCTTAACGAAATCAGAGTAGAAGCTTACTAACAGAAAGCCTTAGCAAAACAGAAGTTGTAACCCGACTAGTAAATACGAAGGCAAAACCGAAGTCAGAGGTTGAATCACATTTTCAGAGCATATCAGAAGGCAAAGGCTTATCGGAGACCTTCAAATCAGACAACACTTAAACACATGCTAAAACACATAAAAACAGATAGAACTCGGTAAGAGGAATCCAACACCGCAAACGGCACTCAAAACGGAGCTCAAACGAAGAAGTTATGGTCAAAACAGTGAGACATCCGAACTTGTGTCCGGACGTTGAAGTTCGGACACAAGTCGATTTGAAAACAGAAGGGAAATTTCAGAGTGTCCGAACATCAAAGTTCGGACTGATGTTCGGACGTTTTACGAGAGAGTTTACGTGGTGAAGTCCGAGCTTCGAAGTCAGAAAACTGGGGTGCAAACACAGGGTGTCCGAACATCCAAGTTCGGACTGAAGTTCGGACACAGTGAAAAACTCGGAAAACCCAGGCGCAACAGAGCGTGTCCGAACTTCCAAGTTCGGACGGAAGTTCGGACGCGCCGAAAAATGTAGTTTTCCAGAAACGATTTTCACACAAATGGAACCATAAAACAATGTCAAAAAATGCAGCGCGAATCCAGAGTTGTTAAGCCATAACTATGGAAGTTTTTAGAAGGTCAAAACCAAGACAAATCAGACAGAAATTGGTCACCAAACATAGAGCAATTTAACAACCTTAACTCTCAAATCAGAAACACTCAGAGTTCACAAAACAGAAGGGAATCACAGAGGTAGATTCACCATTGTCAAAATATTACTCACATATCAAAATACGCAAAACAAATACAAATCTCACGGGGTTGTAACGAATCAAAACGCAAATCCGAAACACACACAAAATCACCACAAATCAAGAAACCACACAAGCATATACGGAAAACAACGAAACCAAAACCCCCGTGGGTGAACATACACAACCGAATCCATCTACCACCTACCTCACATCTGAAGCAACGCTATCTCTGCGGACTCTACGAACTGCCTTCCACGAATCTCTACTCGAACCGCAATCCCTCGAATTGAACCATTCCCAAATACAAAATCAAAATCAGAAAAAGGGAAAGGAGACTTAATATAGAAGAGAACTAAATCTACAACCCAACCTGACTGACGACTGATAGAAGAACCGAATTCCACCAGCAGATCTCCAATAGTTAATAATCGAGAGGAAATTGAAGAAGAGTGTAACACCCCTACCGTTAATACTGTCATTACCGTCCAATCTCCTCGTACTTCCAGATTCACGCAGCGGATACATACTTACACAACGGTGGGTGATACATTGCCGTTAGCCACCCACGTGACCAACAAGGCTTACTACTACATACAGCATCGGTCTGATGGACCGGAATATCCGAGTACTACACAATTACAATACATACTTCAATTACCTACAAATACTACAATGCTCCATTTCACACAATGCTCCATAAGTTCAATACAATATACTACACCGAGTTTACTAAGATCCTTATACAAATACAATACCTCCTCGATTTCATACATACTCATTAAGAGTCTAACACCTACCCATTCCTCACAACTACATACTTGCAACTTACATAAGGTGTACCCCTTGGTACATTTCTACATTCAAGGCTACAAGCCTTATACCAATCTCTACTATCTACATTTTGTTTCTAGCTATCTAAGTGTAGCCACCGGTCTCTTACCTCGACCACATCCGCTTCGGGTACCTGCACACTAAAAATGGATAACCGAATACCCCGCGTACTAGCGAGGGTATGCCGACCACTTGGTCGAATACATGCAATTCATTTTATTCATACATACATGCATACATGTTTTCATACATAATACTACAATACTTTACACAAGGAATACATACATACACTCCAATACATACAAGGTAAATCATACAAGCCAATTGATACTTACTTACCTTTCCTGAAATGCGTATACACAATACATACTCAATACATACACAATACATATACCATATATACACAATACTTGTTAGCTCCTTTTTGTCCACCCGGGTTAATCGGGTGGAGATTACTCTTTTACTCGGGGTCAATGACTTACACCAGCCAAGACCATTACTCACACATACCATACTTACTTTACTTACTTACTTACTCAAGTCAAGTCGTCGGGACCTCCGGCCCGGGGACTACTCTGTCCCACCACCGGGATTTACTTGGTTCACTAATCCAGGATGCTATCCGTTTAAGGGGTTTGGGTCGTGGACCAGCTTAAGAACCAGGAATCGGATCCAACCTCTTGTGTCTCCTCATCCTCACGCGTGGCCGAAGCTATATCGGACTTCTACTCATTCCAATTTACTCTATACTTACGTTAGGAGTTAGGTAGTTAGGAATTAGTAGAAGTCACACATCCAAGCCACAATAATACAATACACATATACACATACATACAGGGTACAATACATTACACAAGTACACTACAGGGTACATACACACTTCATTCTCATTTGTTCATTTCATGAATTATACAAATTAAATGTTCAAGACAAATAGCTAGAACAAATATAACAAGCACAAGTAAGTGCATTAAAGTCAGATTCATGCATTTATCTTATTTAGGTGATCGAATAAGCACACAAATCGGGGTAACCAGGTTAGGATACAGGGCATGAAGAAATCATACCTTTCACCGGGATTTACTTCACCGGGTGTTCCCTTGTTCCTTGGTTCACACTTGTTCCTCGAATCTTATTCTCGAACCAATGACTACATGCCAAATGGTTCAATTAATACTAAGTATTACAATACATACATAATTACTACTCACATACTTACCCCGTTATCCCGTTGTTTTGGTTTAAACTTAATGTTCTTAAACTTATAACTTCCTTAATTACTTATCAAACTTGTTTACACTTCTTAGGGCCTTTAAAGGTCACCAAACAAGGCCTTAACAACTTCTAAAACCATTACCAATCAATCCCCCATGTTTAGAACCCTTAAAAACACTCTCTGCTGAATTCTGGGGGTGGTCCGGGACTTGGTCCTGGACTTAAGTCCCGGACCAATACTTCTGTGTACTTTCGGCTCATTTTTCTACCTGGTCCTGGACTTAAGTCCCGGACCAATTCCTGCATTCACTCTCGGGCCTTTTTTTGAAGCGGTCCGGGACTTGGTACATATCCTAAGTCCCGGACCCTGCTAAAAACTGTTATTAAGGTCATTTTTCAACCCCAAATCAACCCTTAATCCACCCCTAATCATTCAATAAACTTTCCACAAGTTTCCTACATAATTAAACACCTCAAAACACTCCTTAAACCACCTCAAATCCTTGGTCCAATCCATACTCAACTTCTTGCCCAATTTCTACAAATTTCCATTCTCATTTCTACAACTTGCACACTTGTGCATTTCTACATTTTCCTTTGCACTTTGCATCTTTTCCTAACTTCATTTTACCATACCAATTCATTTCTAGACATATGCACTACCTATACCCAAGTCAAATCTCCATCTTCAAGGTTACAAACCCTAACTCTTTCTCTTGTTTTTCCAATACATTTCACATGCTATTTGCTACAGATTTTACACCCTTTTATTCTCATCCTACAACTACCATTCCATGGTTACTAAACATCTCTACTCAACCCAATACACACCTTGGTTCTCCCATTCACCAAGTCATCCAATAATGCATAATTCCTACCAAAATTTTGCCATAGTTCACCTACAATTCTCACTTGTCCACATATATCCATTCTCACCAAAATAACTCCTAAACTAGCCACACCCATACAAGGATCCTACCTGCACTCAAGGCAATACCAATACATCATTACTTCCTCAAACAACAATGCCAATACACATACACAATTTATTTGGCTCTAAGGCCTACAATTCAAATACTAGCTCACAAATTCTCAAACTTCCACAACTACAATACTAATACAATATTTTGGGTTCTTTAATTAGTTTTGCCCATTCCCATTACTCTAATGCATTTAAAATTTAGCATTAAGAAGGAGCTCTTACCTTGAGCTTATAATTCCTTCTTTCTTTTCCAATTTCTTCTCCTTCTCTCTTTCTTGCACAAATCGGCCATATGGGGAATGGAGTTGCCAAACTCCATTCTCATCACCCAAAGCACACATAAACAAGTGTAATTAAAATACTAACCCTTAGATTAATACTAATTCCTTGAAATGTTTAAACCATAAATTCTAGGGTTTACCTTTTGAAGCTTTTAAGAGGGGTTTTAGCCCTTGGTTCAAGAAGGTGATTCCACCACCATTGCAAGGTTGGAATTATGCTCAAAGAGAGAGAGAAAAAATAGAGCATTACAAAGGGGGTAAAAATCGGTTGTAAAGAAAGATGGAGAAAACATGAGTTTTTTATGTAGATTTTTACCTTAATGGAGAGAGGAGACTCCAAGCTACACATTGATGCTATTTTCTCTTTGAATGGGGAAAACCCATGGAGATGAACTTCCTCATTTTTGGATTTCGAAAAGAGGGAAGTGTAGAGAATGATGAGGGGAGCAAGAATATGTAGTTATTTTTGCATTTGGAGCTTTATCGAAGCTTGTACAAGGTGAGGGAGGTGGAGTAGCCATTGGAGGAGCTCCAAATCGTGGAGGAAGAAGAAGAACCAGAAGAGAGGAAAGAGAGGGGGACTCTCACGGTGGGAATGAAAAAGGAAGGAGAGAGAAGAGTGAGTGAGAGTGTATATTGTTTACTTTTACCACTTTTTACTATTCATTTTTTGCTTTTTGACTCTTTATTTATTTAGCTAGTTATGTGTGTGAGAGAGGGGGTTATTTGACTCATTAAAACCGGCCCCTCACATTACTACTAGTTGGAGTGTTTTTCGTCTTTTACAGAAAACGCTCGTTATTTTACCCGGTTTTGGTACTATTCACTAACCGGGCCCGTTTTCCGAAATTTTCTCGTTTCTTTAATTTTATTGGTTATTAAGCTTCCATTAATGCTTAATTACAGTTATTTAATGATCTATAATTTTTACGGGTTCGTTTGACCACTTAAAGTCACGTTTTCAAGTTTTCTCGAAAAATGTGCGCTAAAGCTCTATTAGCGTTTTAATACATTATTTGGATCCGTTTTCTTCGGGAGTTGTTCCCATATATTATTTAAGCCTTTATAATCCATATAATACTCTAACCGAGGTGTCATACCTCATATGGTTATTTAACGCTTATTTAGCGTTTTTCGCTTTTCAAGTGTTTCATCATTTCTTTTGGATTTATTTTTCCTTACTAATATTACTTAGGCGTTATTAGGCCCTTAAATACATATTAGAATTATTTTAATCCCTATATTTAAGTTTGGGGTATTTCAAAGAGAGTGAGCAAAGGGAGAAGAACTTGAACGCGTAGAGAATGTCGAGAGAACCGTCAATGAGAGCGATAAAGGAAGGGGAATAATTGATCGTGAATTAGAATAAGAGAGAATAAGGAAATAAAATAGTTTAATAAATCTCTCTCTTAAGAAAATAATAAATAACAACAAGGAAGAAGACAATTGTAACCCTCCTTCCTCAAGCTAACATATTAACATTTGAAGAATGTCAGGGACTTTCTAATATAAGATCAAATTAATATAGACCCCCTTTGCGAATCAGAAAGAAAATTAAAAAAAATCTGGGGCATAACATAATCCATCATAAAAACCCCGTAACACCCCAACCGTTAACACGTCATTACCTCTAAAACAGTCACAAATTACCCTTACTCGCGCAGCGGATCTCTATTACAACGAAGGGTGGTACAACGCCGTTAGCCACCCATATGGCTAACCAGGCCTATCTCACATACAGTAACGGTCTGATGGACTGGAACAACCGAGTACACGATACTAATACAATACTCATTTCATTTCTTTACTATACCGAGTCTACAATATACGGATGCCGATAACATATTCGGTCTTACACCTCATTTAAATACATAAGTAACTACAATCTAACTACCCATGCTACCACCGACCCCGTCCTACTCTCGTACGGTTTCGTCTTCGGTGTACCTGCGAATAAAAACGATGCCCCTAGGGGCTCAGCTTAAAGCTGTGTATGAAATTCGCATATACCGCGTGCTAACCGCGGTACGCCGACTACTTTGGGTCGAATATACATGGAGTTCATTTTAATCAAACAACATGCATCATAGCAATACAATATATATGTATGTTACACAAGGAAACTACATCCAATCATGGAACACAATTCCTAACTAACATAACAAGGTTGTTAGTTGTATCAGTTTACTCTTAGGCCTGGAGGTTTGCTACACCACTAATGCCTTAGTTATTCATATGATACCTCACCCGCTCTCTCGGGATACTCATTCTTACACACGCCCATTCTCTTGGGCTACTCATTATATACTCACCCGTTCCCTCGGGTTACTTATGCTCATAATCTCACCCACACTCTTGGGTTATTTATACTCATTGTCTCACCCACACTCTTGGGCTACTCATACTCAAGCTCACGTAGTTCTCGAGGCACTACAGGTCTCCTACGATCTTCACGCTTGTTTCTCTTATTACATTCTCAAGCCAAACTCATGGCTGTCGAGCATAGTCTTACTTCCCCGGTTTCGACCCTTCACTGGCTCTAGCATGGTGGGAAGGTTCAACTAGCTCCCGGAACTCTCTCTTAGTTCCAATCTCTTTTACATAGGTTCGACTACTCTCGGACTTCTCACTTTCCCATACACTCCTCTCTCGGAGTTATAATATAGTGATGTATATTGTCTAGGAGCATCACTCCCGATGTTCCTAATGATTTTGGGAACACTACTTAAGTTCGGGTAATCTTAGGTTTAAGGGTTACCCACACATTTCATTTACTTATACATTCAGTTAATTTCTCATAACGGGTAAAATCCTCATATAGGAGGTCGACCATGTCTCAAGGGAGTTAAATAATCCCTTAGGTCTCTTTTACCTTTCTTACAAGTTCACATCTTGCACTATCTACTATCCTCTAGATGGAGGTTCATTTATCTTTCCACATTCATATATTTCGTGGTTTGTTTCGATATGGTTTACTAACCGTTATCGGGCGTTTACTCAACCCGTACGTCTCCTCACATTCTAGTGGGTTCATAAGTTTGTGTCATCGTTACACTTTAATCGATAGTTTGTGTGTTTGCACGTTTTCGTTATCATACGCATCGATCCGATCTATGGGTCTCTAGCCAAACGTTACTCACTAGGAGTCGGTCTTTACACTATGTTAGACCACACCGGCATACAAGTATGTTAGCTCATTCAACATACAACAAGACATACATAATCAAACAAGGGATTATTTTCATGCTTTAATCTTGTTTAAGCCGGCACACAAACACACAAATCAAAGTAACTCGGTTAGCATACGGGGCATGAGAAAATCATACCTTTCACCGGGTTTTTACTTTTACCGTGTCATCTCACCATGCTCGGGTCACGCACGATTCTCTGATAATGTTTCAAGCATTATTATTATTACTAAGCTCATACGGTACATAATAAAATGCTATTCCCGTATTTACCCCGTTATCCCGTTAACTCAGTTTTACTCTTGTTAGTTTGAGTTCTCACTTCTCAATCACTTATAACACTTTCTTACACTTCCTAGGGCCTTTACATGTCACCAAACAAGGCCTTAACATCTTATAACATCATTAACATTCAAACCCCCATCATTTACAACCTTTAAAATACTCTCTGTAGGTTTCTGGGGGTGGTCTGGGACTTGGTCCCTACCTAAAGTCCCGGACCAATGCATTGCCAAACTCTCGGCTGATTTTAATGGGGTGGTCCGGGACCTTGTCCATATCTTAAGTCCCGGACCCGGTGCAGGATAAACTCTCGGTATGCATTTAAGGGGTGGTCCGGGACCTTGTCCAAGGACCAAGTCCCGGACCCTGCTAAAATATGCTACAAACATGATTTTTCCATTCCAAATCAATCCCTAATCCACACTTAATCTTTCCCTAATATTTCCACAAGTTTCCTACATGTTTAACCACCTTAAAACATGCTCTAAACCTCTTCAAATCATAGGTTTAATCCTTACTCAAATTCTTGCCCAAAATCACAATTTTTCCATTCTCATTTCAACATTTTGCACACTAAGCATTTCTAGCTTCTCCTATGTGACAGATTTGAGCTCCCTTCCTTGCCATTCTAGTACTTGTCATTTCCAGCACTTCAAGCTTGCATTATTTCCATTCCTAGCTCTACCCCAATGCCACTCACTTCCTCATCAAATATCCAAGTGTTTAACCTCTTAATTTCACCTCTAATGTACCTAGTTACTCCTAGGTGATTCTCTCACAATTGCCTTTAGTTTCTAGGCAAATTTTGACATAACTTCCCCTAAAATTCTATCATTCTCCACATTATAATTCAGCTCAACAAAACCTTTTCAACAATCATTTGTTCTAAGCATCAATCAACACTTATTTTCCCACACCCAAACACTTAATTCATTTGGCTCCAAAGCCTTTGAGCATCATCATTAACAACTCTAAATAAATCTCAATTTCTTACTCACATCACAATAGCAAGATCAATGCTATAGGAGTACACATCCCTCATACATAAAGCATTAAAAATCTGTTTCACAATACAACAAAACTAGCTCAAAGGTAAGTTTATTTACCTTGAGTTCTTGCTAGTTTCTTTCCCTTTCTTTCCCTTCTTGTTCTTCCCCTTTTCCTTC
Source organism: Limonium bicolor (assembly GCA_023374045.1). NCBI lineage: Eukaryota > Viridiplantae > Streptophyta > Magnoliopsida > Caryophyllales > Plumbaginaceae > Limonium > Limonium bicolor. The sequence goes on from CM041776.1 coordinate 4,413,205, forward strand.
TTGCTCTTTCTCTTTTCTTGTTCTTGTTTATCAATTGACTAAGCTACAACCATGCTCTAGAACAACAACACAATCAATTTTCCTAGCTCTAGGAAAATCTTAGATTACAAAGAGAATGGTCAAGGCTTCAATAAGAGGTTACCTCAAATCTCTAGATAAGTGCTTGGCAAGTAAAAACACAAGTCTCCAGCTCTTTAGGAAGGCCAAAATCGGCTGGCAAGTGAAGGACAAGAGGGCTCAAAAATCTGGAGATTCGAAAATTAAACCAAAGGCTAGAAAGTGAAGATTTTTGAACTTCCTTCTTGCCTTAAACAACCAAGGGCTGTTCTAGATCAAAATGAGCAGCTTGAACCTTCATTTGGAGCTTCTTCCATGGAGGTCGAATGTGGGGTTTTTGAGTTTTGAGAGGTGGAGAATGATGCTCAAGAAGAGGGAAGTCTCATGGTGTGATTATTTTGTGATTGAAGTTGTTTTAGACTTTGTAGATGAAGGAGAAGGAGAGAGCTGCTTGGGGGAGAGCAAATCGCCATCGTAGGCCTGAAGAAGAAGAAGGAGTCAGATGGAGGGGGAGCAAATCGTGAATGACGAGAATAAGGAAGGAGAGAGGGTTTAAAAGTCTTAGTTACTATTCCTCCCCGCTACTTTACTTAATTTGTCTTGTAGTGACTTAGGGAATTAATTAGTTAAGGCTTGTGTGGAAGAGGGTAATTAAACTGATTAAAACCGGCCCCACACAGTAACATCCCGGGGTGCGTTTTCGACTTTTCGAAATAAACGCGTCCCGTCTCCCGGTTTTTGGCACTATTCACTTATCGGGCATGTTTTTCGGATTTTTCTCGTTTCTTTATTTTTTTTAATGGTTATTAAGCTTCCATTAATACTTAATTATAGTTATATAGTCAACTATAATTTGTACGGGTCTATTTGACCACTTAAAGTCACGTTTTCGGGTTTTCTCGAAAAAAGTGCTTTAAAACTCCGTTAGCGTTTTAATCCTTTATTTGGATCCGTTTTCTTCGGGAATCATTCCCGTACACTATTTAGGCCTAACTAAGCCTTAGGAATCCATCTCGGACCCTTACGAGATCTTATATCTCTTACACTCATTTAATGCGTGTTTTAGCGTTTTTCGCTTTTCAAGCGTTTTCTCTTTACTTTTGGTTTATTCTCTTTACCAATACTTTCTAGGCAACATTAGGCCTTAAATAGTCATACTAGAATAATTACTTCACCATATTTAGGTCCGGGGTATTAAAATATACCCCCCTTAAGGAACTTTGCCCTCAAAGTTGGTGAATCTAATATGGTTGGTCTCATGGCATTCTATGCCAAGGTTATAATACATGTATAACCTTACAGACTCCACAAGTCCGTCTCATTTCACACTACACATACCACACATATCACAACACGTATAGCAATCAAAAGTACTCTTTTGTATTCTCTCCATGGAATCGGTCCGGAGACAAGAAGGCTCTACAGTCCTCGAATCCATATTGAGTAATACACTGCCGATCCCTCAGGTACCGGTCACGTTGGACACTTAAGCTCTTTGGTCCACGGCCGTTTCATGACAAATGGGCACTTACTCTCTCTGGCCCACGGTCCCTTCGGTTCTGATCAAAACGTTACACATATACATATCCTCAGGCACTATGGTTGACTCACTCAACACAGGAACGTCTCAGGGTACTCTCCCCGTCCCGCTGCCTTTGGAAAAATCACACACTGTCACCGCCCCAACCGGTCACTTAGGACCGCCGCACGTACGGTGCAATGGTTTCAAAACTAATACACGCCCACCGTTCTACCGGTCATCAAGACTTAAGGCTCAGCCATCGGCGGGTGAGCGGTTTTAAAACCAGTTTTCGTTTCCATCTTCATACTTGAAGAAAATCCTTTTCAAATTCTGTTTGAAAATTCTTTTTAGAACATCACACAACTCCAAATCAAATTTATGGTAGTTGTATCTTTTCTTAGCGTGATTACTTGTGACCACTTATAGAGAGCTTCAAGAATCATCCAACCCTGATGTGATCAGCATCAGTGTTGAACTATCCTTCCACCCCAATTTGTTTTCGGTTTCCCTTGATCGCTAGCAGATCAAGTTCCACCTCCCACGTCAGTTTCAAACAATCAGATAGTCAAACATTTCTGTTTTCTATCTTTTACTCTTTCTAGTCATATTCATAAAACAATCCATTTTAATTTATCTCTTAGTTATGGAACTAAAGTCATCCATAATTCTCAATTTATTTCACTTCCTTTACCTAGGTACTCATGGCGTCATTAGTCAAAATATTACTCAAGTAAAACACACAACATACAACTCCAAAGGACGGAACTCACTCCATCAATCATTCTCAAATACAATCACCTAGGGAACTCACTCCCTTCTAGGTTACACATCGGTTTCATACCGATTCATACTCGTCATATCTCATGTCTAATCTCAATAGACAAATACTAAAGGGATTCTCATTCCCTAGGAGTCTCTCTACTCCTCTTTTCATAAATATTATATACTCGTTACTTGCATCTCTCATGCACAATAATCATAATTACACAATGAATGGGTTATATGTTTATATAACATAAGTTCCAATCATCAAAACAATTTCTTTTGTGCTATGCACATAGTAGTTTACGCACCTATACGTAAAACATACTCTAAGCGGTTTCTCGCCCTACCCCCCCCCCTTAAAAGGGGTTACGCCCGCGTAATCGACCATATGTTATCACTGAACATTGGTTCACTAACAAGGGCATCATGAAGTACTTTAACTTCGATGCGGTTAATTAACTCATAACCGGGTTCGGTTCAAGCCTCTAACCCTTCAAAGCGTTTATGATGAGCCATCTACTCATGTTTGCCATGTATACTTAACTTTGAATTACGGTCCACAAGCTTCTGCTGTGTGACCTGATAATTAGAGCTTAATTCGCCCTTTGGTATTCTCAATGTATTAATCCACTCCCTTTTATCCCTTTGTGTCTTGGGAATAAAGGTTCTCAATCGTCGCTAGGTATCTCTTACCGTATGCGAATTCGATGAGTTATAGATTCGCTAGGTATCTATTTCGTATAACTCTGTATACCTTCATGATTATTCACTCACTTTTCCCGACGTGTTGTCGGTTGAGGTCAAGCTACCACTTAGTATGTAGTGCTTCCTCAATTAATTTATGTTGTTTACTTGTTTCTGTACAAGAATTCCTCATTCATATTACTCTGCATTTACCATTCATCGGTCCTGGGACCTGTGGGTTGCAGCCCACATTCTTCGTGCATCTTTGGCCAACGGCCGCACGGTTATCTCTCTAGATTCTCACTCAACAGGCTTCGTTGACATTCCTCAATTCCTGGCTCTCCCACTCGATCATTACCGCACAAGTGCAATACCAAAACACTCAGTCATATAGAGTGCAGAAGCGTAAACCCTTGACAGTAAATCTCTCATGAGATAGGAATGAACATGTCTCCTGTACCACATTTTCTCATCAGCTTCGTATTATTATCTGAGTATACTCTTACAATGGTCGCTTTCTGCGTACCATGTTCTACTCATTACCACATTCGCTTATTTGGCATCCGCTACTACCTTAGCTTCCGCTCATATACTCCCGCCATTTATACTATGGCTTGCCATTCACTTGGCTCAATAGGATATACTACTCTAAACTCTTTACGCTTATTGCGCATTGTTTACTCCGCAATTCATATTGCACACATACAGTGTTTACTACTTAACCGATTACTCTCTCAGTTTCTTTCCAGCGCTATCAAAGCTTTCTTACATACTATTTCTGTTTGAACTACTCCTTGGCAATAGACACATGCTCAAGTATCACTACGCCGCTCTAGCGGTTTCACATTACATACTTAGGTGGTAGCCTTTTTCTGGAGGATTCACGCAATTGCTGCTCCTTAAGCCCCACAATAACGAGGGGTATCCCCCGCTCTAAGGTAGTGGTTCGTTCTCCACAATTCCTTTTTATGCCTTTATGCATAAGTTTTGCAACCTTTGGATATACATATTATAGTTGGTTTTCTGGCTTACAAGCCATATTGTCTCGAGCCATGCTTTTAGTGGCTGCTCATACAAGTTTCTTCTTCTCTGTATACCATTAAATGGTTTGGGAGATATTACTGGGCTCTTGGTATGGTTGCCTCACCACACTTCCGTATATGGAAGGCCCTTTAGGTATCTTGATATTAATCCATGCCCTCTGGCAATCTAGGGTATCCCGTTTCATATTGATATGCTAATGGCCCTTTTTGTTGCCTAATCTTAGGGTATCTCCAGGGTTCTCATGTGGGATCCCTTCGGGTTCTACCCGAGTGTTTCACTTTAACACTTGTGTTCTCTCACGATGTTTTCGTTCAACTATGTGTTTGATTTCCGGCACCCTTCACCGGATTGCTCTTGGGTGTTACTGAGTTGCGTCATTACATCTGGCTTGAACTCTGGGTATGTTCAGTTCTTTACTCCGCCGTGCGGTTACGTATACTTTGAACTATCCCATTTTAGGGTTGTAATGTCTCCCATTATTGGGTAGATCCTTGGTACCTTTCCTTTGCCTTCTTGGTCAGGCCGTTATTCTCTTCAGTAAGGTATACTGTGGGAATTCTATCTCGTTTATCAAACATTGATATGATCATTTTAGGCATTCGCCGTATTGTTTACACTAGGTATCCATTCCAGTTATTATGTATTTTCTGAGACATATCCAATATCTTTACTCATACTCTGTGCTTCTCGCACTTATCAACGCTATATCTTTAGGTCCGTCACCTTACTGGGTTCTAGACTCCCTTAGCTTGGTAAGCTTCTTTGTGTTCTTCGATCATTCGAGGTGTCCAACTGTCTTGGTTTGAATTGGCTCTTTCGTCCGTAGTATGGAGTGGGCTACTCCCCGTTCCGTACTATACTTGTATACATACATGGAGTATCTTATTGATACGTTACCACTTACCCGACTAACTCATAATTGGTCTGTCAGGCCCGCAAGCTCCTTCGGAGTGCGGTCGTTCCATGTCTCGTTGTGTACACTTGTAGTGTCGGTCACACACCTAGGTGAAGTATTCTGTTGCCAACTCCTCTTATATCGTCCTATGATGCCTTACTGTGATTCCTTTGGTTTGGTTTTAAAACTTGGGGGTTTTTGAAAAATTTGCGTTTTGAAAGTAAATTTGAGTTTTGAAAACAAAATCTTCACGGCATTTCAATGTCGGTTGCTTCTTACCAGGTCTAGTCTCTTGCTGACCGGTATATTCTTAATAATTGGTCAGGCCATTCGGTCTTCTCAAGGTTTCGTTTCAGAATTCTTAGGGTTTGTGGTGCTATATTGGCTTCTCTCGCCATCTTAGTACTTGCTAAGTACTGGTCGCTTGTCAAAGCTCCTCTTAATAGTCCTGTTTTTACTGCACTTGCTGTGGCAAGTGCGCGGTACAGGCGGTTTTTGGGGATAACTCGTATCGGTTTCAGTATTGTTCACATTGTATTTGGTAGCCTTGTCGGCTCTTCCTTGATCCTTTAGTTGGATAACTACTCCTTAGAGCTGCTTCTCACTCATCTTGACATGACTGTCATTCAATTTAGGTGCTTCTCCACTCTCGGAGTTCCTTAATTACTTAGTACTATGTTCTACCTCGTTGCTCGTTCCCACGTCTTTACTGTGGTTACCGAGGTTAAGTCATTTAGGCACTACTTCTGTAGTCTTATTCGGGTATATCCCGTAGTTATGCTCGTAGCTATCTAAGCTATGCCCGTAAGGTATTACAACCTCTTTGGGTGTGGCAGGGTGGGTGTATCTACTCCTGATTAGATTCTTAGTCAGTTAGTATACCGTCTGTGATATTACTTAACTATGGCGGTCCGTAGACATGTGTCCCGGTTCTCGTTATTTCTCATGAGTCCGCCTTATTGCACGGTTGGTGCTTTCTTCTTGCTGGCTCGGCCAGCTAGGTTCTCGCGACTGCTAAGCATGTCGCCCCAAGCTGCCACAGATTCTGGTCTCCTTGGATTAGGATTTCTCGATCCTTCGCCATTAAGTGCGATTATTGTCATTCCAGCGGGATCCGCCTCCGGGATTTCCGGTTCTCGGGATCTCCCACCTGACAGGTTCTGGTTCATATTGAAATATTAAATAACTGCCAGATCGGTTTTCCCCGTCCCTCTGGCGTTCTTTCCCGAGATTTTTAATACGGGGGTTGTGGAGGGAGGGTTTGGTATTGTAGGTATCCAGATCATACTGGAAGTTCCTAACTAGCGCATCCCTCACGCTATCACTCAACCCTTAGCCCTAAGTCTTTAATTCCTAACTCGGTATTTCCTAAGCTCGGTATTTCCAGTCATCAGAGCGATACTTCGCTCTGATACCATTTTTGTAACACCCAACCGTTAACACGTCATTACCTCTAAAACAGTCACAAATTACCCTTACTCACGTAGCGGATCTCTATTACAACGAAGGGTGGTAGAACGTCGTTAGCCACCCATATGGCTAACCAGGCCTATCTCACATACAGTAACGGTCTGATGGACTGGAACAACCGAGTACACGATACTAATACAATACTCATTTCATTTCTTTACTATACCGAGCCTACAATATATGGATGCCGATAACATATTTGGTCTTACACCTCATTTAAATACATAAGTAACTACAATCTAACTACCCATGCTACCACCGACCCCGTCCTACTCTCGTACGGTTTCGTCTTCGGTGTACCTGCGAATAAAAACAATGCCCCTAGGGGCTCAGCTTAAAGCTGCATATGAAATTCACATATACCGCGTGCTAACCACGGTACGCCGACTACTTTGGGTCGAATATACATGGAGTTCATTTTAATCAAACAACATGCATCATAGCAATACAATATATATGTATGTTACACAAGGAATCTACATCCAATCATGGAACACAATTCCTAACTAACATAACAAGGTTGTTAGTTGTATCAGTTTACTTTTAGGCCTGGAGGTTTGCTACCCCACTAATGCCTTAGTTATTCATATGATACCTCACCCGCTCTCTCGGGATACTCATTCTTACACACGCCCATTCTCTTGGGCTACTCATTCTATACTCACCCGTTCCCTCGAGTTACTTATGCTCATAATCTCACCCACACTTGGGTTATTTATACTCATTGTCTCACCCACACTCTTGGGCTACTCATACTCAAGCTCACATAGTTCTCGAGGCACTACAGGTCTCCTACGATCTTCACGCTTGTTTCTCTTATTACATTCTCAAGCCAAACTCATGGCTCTCGAGCATAGTCTTACTTCCCGGTTTCGACCCTTCACGGGGTCTAGCATGGTGGGAAGGTTCAACTAGCTCCCGGAACTCTCTCTTAGTTCCTATCTCTTTTACATAGGTCCGACTACTCTCGGACTTCTCACTTTCCCATACACTCTTCTCTCGGAGTTATAATATAGTTATGTATATTGTCTAGGAGCATCACTCCCGATGTTCCTAATGATTTTGGGAACACTACTAAGTTCGGGTAATCTTAGGTTTAAGGGTTACCCACACATTTCATTTACTTATACATTCGGTTAATTTCTCATAACAGGTAAAATCCTCATATAGGAGGTCGACCATGTCTCAAGGGAGTTAAATAATCTCTTAGGTCTCTTTTACATTTCTTACAAGTTCTCATCTTGCACTATCTACTATCCTCTAGATGGAGGTTCATTTATCTTTCCACATTCATATATTTTGTGGTTTGTTTCGATATGGTTTACTAACCGTTATCGGGCGTTTACTCAACCCGTACGTCTCCTCACATTCTAGTGGGTTCATATGTTTGCGTCATCGTTACACTTTAATCGATAGTTTGTGTGTTTGCACGTTTCGTTATCATACGCATCGACCCGATCTATGGGTCTCTAGCCAAACGTTACTCACTAGGAGTCGGTCTTTACACTATGTTAGACCACACCGGCATACAAGTATGTTAGCTCATTCAACATACAACAAGACATACATAATCAAACAAGGGATTATTTTCATGCTTTAATCTTGTTTAAGCCGGCACACAAACACACAAATCAGAGTAACTCGGTTAGCATACGGGGCATGAGAAAATCATACCTTTCACCGGGGTTTTACTTTTACCGTGTCATCTCACCATGCTCGGGTCACGCACGATTCTCTAATAATGTTTCAAGCATTATTATTAATACTAAGCTCATACGGTACATAATAAAATGCTATTCCTGTATTTACCCCGTTAACTCAGTTTTACTGTTGTTAATTTGAGTTCTCACTTCTCAATCACTTATAACACTTTCTTACACTTCCTAGGGCCTTTACATGTCACCAAACAAGGCCTTAACATCTTATAACATCATTAACATTCAAACCCCCATCATTTACAACCTTAAAATACTCTCTGTAGGTTTCTGGGGGTGGTCCGGGACTTGGTCCCTACCTAAAGTCCCGGACCAATGCGTTGCCGAACTCTCGGCTGATTTTAATGGGGTGGTCCGGGACCTTGTCCATATCTTAAGTCCCGGACCAGGTGCAGGATAAACTCTCGGTATGTAGTTAAGGGGTGGTCCGGGACCTTGTCCATGGACCAAGTCCCGGACCCTGCTAAAATCTGCTACAAACATGATTTTTCCATTCCAAATCAATCCCTAATCCACACTTAATCTTTCCCTAATCTTTCCACAAGTTTCCTACATGTTTAATCACCTTAAAACATGCTCTAAACCTCTTCAAATCATAGGTTTAATCCTTACTCAAATTCTTGCCCAAAATCACAATTTTTCCCTTCTCATTTCAACATTTTGCACACTAAGCATTTCTAGCTTCTCCTGTAACACCCCTACCGCTAATACCGTCATTACTTTACAATACTTACCTTCGCAGCGGATACTCCTTACACAACGGCGGGTGTACAATGCCGTTAGTCACCCACAAGACTAAACAGGCGAGTTACAATACTACATACTATCGGTCTGATGAATATGTACATACCGAGTACTCTACACAATACAATACTTCCCATTGCATACTCATCCTTAATCCAATTACAACTCCAATACATTACTATACCGAGTATACTACAATCCTTAAATAACTGATACAGATTAAGCTTCCACATTCGCATTACATTACAAGTACCAATCCCTACTATACAACTACCCATGCTTACGTAGCAGTCCCCGTCCTACTCTCTCGAACGGTGATCAGCTTTGGGTACCTGCACACTAAAAACGGTCCCCCGAGGGGGTTAGCTTACGCTGCGCATGAAATTCGCATATACCGCGTGCTAACCGCGGTACGCCGACTACTTTGGGTCGGATATACATGGAGTTCAGTTTACATGCATACATACATACAATTATACACTATACTTTCAACAATACTTACATACACATACGAGGTTCAAAATCTACTAAGGAAGACAATTCGATAGTCGACCGTTCATATTAGTTACTTGCTCATTGCTACGTCGTGGTTTGTTCGATATTCGTTACTCTACTCATACCTACTCCTTACTTGTTACTCGTTACTTTACTCTTACCTACTCATCACTCCATGCTCATACCCTTACTCGTACACACTCCTTACTCCATACTCATTACTATACTTGTGCATACTCACTGCTCAATACTCTGTACTTTCTCATACGTACTCATTACTCAATACTTAGTACTTACTCATACATACTCAATACTCGGTACTCATTACATACTCGTACTTACGCAATACTCAATACTCATTACTTGGTCTCGGGCGGAGTCATACACAAGACTCGCCACCGGGCCTACAATCTGAAGGCTATACACTTAGCTCCTCAAATATACAATTGTCCATTTCTATCGGACTACTCAAATTCCCAACACTCCTCTCATGGAGAATCTTACAATCTCATGGATTAGCCTAGAAGTATCTCTCTTGATAACCTCCACTAGCTTAGGGAATTACTACCGTCTAGTATTCTCAGGTTTAAGGGTTTCCCAACATATCGAATACTCTCATGTTCGGGACATACTTACATCAGTCGGGTCCTCTCATAATGGGTCGACTAATTACTAAGGGGTTTGGAGATCCCTCATCATTCTTCACTACTCTCATGGTTCATGTTTTGCACCAAGGTTCATTTCCTCTAATAGGGGTTACTTATATACTTCCACTACTTATTTTTTGTGGATTATTCATCTCGGTTCTCCTACCGTTATCGGGAGGTTATTACCCCCGTACACTCTCTCACATTCTAGTGAGTTCAATGGGTTGTGTTATCGTTTGTTGATTCGTTAATTTAGCGCGTTGCTACGGTTCCATTAGTTCGTAACATGACTCTTACTACGAGTCACTACACAACGAGACTCACCTATGAGTCGTACTACGCACTAAACGAAGCCACACAATCATTCAAGAAGGGTTATCTCACACAACATACAGCAAGACATACAATGAAAGGCAATAAACCGTTTTCATGCTTTAGTCTTGATTAGCCGGCATACAGCACACAAATCAACGTAACTCGGGTAGCATACGGGGCATGAGAAAATCATACCTTTCACCGGGGTTAGCTTTACCGTGTGTTCCCTTGTTCCTTGGTTCACACTTGTTCCACTGATAATGTTTCAAACATGTTATTAATACTATCTTCATACGGTACGTAAAGAATTACTACTCCCGTACTTACCCCGTTATCCCGGTATACTTAGTTTTACTCATGTCAAACAATGTCCTTACTTCCCATTCATTTCCAACACTTGTTTACACTTTGCAGTGTGGAAAATGAGAGAGGTTGGAACTGGTGAAATTAGAATAAAAGAAAAGAAAGAAATTAATAACTCAAAAATCCTTCGGGCTGCAAACAAAACTCGGTCGCAGTAGTATAGAGAACAGAAGCGGCCGGGGTCAAACCGTGGGACTTATAGCGAAATAAAATAGAACCTAAGCTTGTCACAAGAGGGGGGATAATTGACTCGTTTTGTAAAGTAAAACAACAGATTAAATTAACTGAGTGGAAGATAATATTAAACGGGACTCCGGGTTCAGGTTTTATATAATCTGATTAATTATGCTATCTCTACCGGTTTTAATATATTAGTTTGGCAAAATTCCTGTTATTATCCTAAGGACTAAGTCATAGACCCTTAAGAACTCGTTTACCAGAAAATGCTCGGTCTAATCAAGGTTCGAGCAATACTATGTAAACGGACGTTTAATTCGAGGAATTATAATTGCATCTGTAAATACTAACTTATTAAATCATAATAAGTTTTCTCCAGATTTACGGCTTAATTAACCTGTCTATTTATCACCTGGTCTGATCAAAATAGACTTAGGAAAGCATTTTAATAAATTCATGTAATTTATTAAAATGGCGAGAGAAAGCCTTTAAGCGTAACAAACTGTATTTATTTTAAACCGGTAAAAATATAGATTACATAATTATACAAACTATAATTAAAACCTTTGCCCGGAGCAAATCCTCCTTAGCCTGACATATTAAAGACAGAATAAGAAGTAGAGGAATACATCTGAAAAGATGTTTATTTCCGCTCCGCTATCTTATCTGCTAATATTTTTGACAGAGGTTGGACAGGATTACGGTATGAAGTGGAATGATTTATGGGATGAGATGTAGTATGGGATTTATGTGGATGAAATGAGTGATTTTGTGGAGAGTTTTATGGTATTTTTATGGAAGGAAATGGCATAAGTTTGGGGTGGAATGAGATATCATTTCATGGAGGTTTGGAGGTGTATTTATAGAGAAATATAGGGTAAATGGGGTGGTAAGTCGGTAGTATTTGCGTGTGAAGAGATAAGGATTTTATCTCTTCACACGACCCCTTTTCTGCTGCCAGAATAGCAGTGTCCGGACCTGTGTCCGGACCAGGTGGTCCGGACGACGTCGATTATTTCTTGGGCGCGCTGGCATGAATTGGTCCGGACCAGGTGATCCGGACACTGGTCCGGACCATGTCGATTTTGTACGGTTTATGCGCTGGAAAGCATTAGTCCGGACCAGTTGATCCGGACACTGGTCCGGACCAAAATTCATTTGCCTCTAGAATATTCGTTTTAGCTCCGATTTGATCCCCGTTTGTTGCGTTGGAATCCTCATGAGTAAATCTACTTAATTACATGGATTTTTCCTACATTGAACACATAAAATGCATTAGTTCATATCAAAACATAAATCTTAGGAAAAACGCATAATAAGTGGGAAACAAGTGCTTCAGATATTGCAATTCATAAGGTATTTAAACCCTAAAAGTCTATATGTTTTGCACTTATCAAACTTCCTCACACTTAGCTTTTGCTTGTCCTCAAGCAAAATACAGAATTAAGCACTTGAGGAATTCCATAGAATTAAATCTCTGGGTAAAAACAAACGTAGAAGGGAATTAAACATAATAACAATCCTAAGATTAACCTTTGCTCATAACTGAATGTTCCTTTCTTTTTAGTAGAAGCAAGCTCTTCAAACCAAAAATTTGGAGAAGTTAAATCATCAAGAATGAACACAGATTAACTCGGGATCGTTCCACCATTTCTTTCCTTAAATACCCAGAAATGACAAAGGGTGTGAAGTATTGCCTTATTCCGCAGTACCTTTCAACACCACATACTCATGATCTAAACAATCTTAAGCTATATTTTTTTTCTTTTTTCTTAACAAACTTTAATAGCACTGTTTGCAAATTTATTTAAAACCCTACAGACTTTTCTCTCCATTCATGTAGCAGTTTTGGGTCTTTTATCCCAGATCAAATGATCTTAGGTAAATGGGTGATGAAGCACCCCAAGGACTTAATAACCGAATGGAAGAGGCCCGTTTCAGTTTAAACAAAAAAATATTAGATCAGAGGAGTACCTTGCCTTTTTCTTCCATTCCAAACTTTCCTTTCATTTCCAAAGGTACCGAGTTAAACCAGTTCAGACTTAATAATTAGCTTGCACACAAAATAATTTTTATAATGAAACCATGAAAGCTAAAAATTATGAGCAAAACGAATCTTAAAGTTGCTTACCATGTTTGATTTCTCTACAAAATATTTTCACCCGTAAATCTAATGTCTATATGAATTAGATCAGCTGACACATTTTCAGGGAAAGGTCTCTACTTCCTCACACTTAAGAGGAACAATGTCCTCAATTGTTCAGTTTTAAATTTTTCAAAGAAAGAAGACGTTTCAAAATGTGTCATACTCATGGAGGTAAGCGGTTATGTATAGCAATAGAGATAAATCAAGTAAGAGGAGTAAAATGAACTGAACATTATTTAAATTTTGCAAAAATTAAAGCAAACAACTCCCCTTATATCCTTGGAATTGAGGAAGTAGCCCTTCCTCACACTTAAGCTTTTGTCGGGGGAAACGTTCCACACACTTGCGTTATGCAAGTGCTCAACTTTGGAGAAGGAAAGTCTTATTATAACATATAAAAGGGAAATAAAGTACAAAAGAGAAAACAATATAAAAGGAAAGGCAAAGTATAGATAGTGGGTTGCCTCCCACCGAGCTGCCCGGGTTTAACGTCTCTAGCTAGACGCATTTTCTTTTATTTTTATCCCGGTTCATAAATGAATGTTGACAATGGTAGTACCGGGAACAAGAAATTGGCAATATGTAGGAGCGAACCACCTGGATCAAAACAAAGTATTATGACAACAAATACAGTAGGAAAATACAAACTCCACAAAACCTGGTTTTGAAGGAGTTGTTTGCTGTCAGTAATATTGGATTGAAAACCGGTTGTTGGTGGTAGTGCTTCCTCAAACTGGAGAATGTAAACATTCTCCTTTTGTTGTTTAGCCGTATGGATGGAAAATGGTAGTCGTGGTGCTTGCTCAGAGTCGGGGATGTAAATTTCCTCCTCTGGAACGAAAATGAAGGTGGAAGTGAGCTTCAACGGGTGGTGGGGTGGGTGGGCATTATTTTTCTTTGTCGAAGGGCCCAAATTTTCCAATGGATGATCCTTAGTGTGAGTATCATCCTTTTGAAATTTAGGGATGAAGACATCCTTAACTGCGTTGAGTGGTTCAGGGAGAACTTCTGGGAAATTTGTATCTTCAAATTCTGACCCTGGATCAAATGGAAAGATGGCCTTCTCACTCAGCGAGCTGACTTCGAGTTTCCACCCTACTTCTTTGTTGCACAAGAGGGGAAGGTTGTGATCCTCCAGATGAAGATCAAAGTTGGATGGCTTTTCCTCTTCAAATTTGAGGATGTAATAATCCTCGTCTTCTTTGAGAGGCTCATAGGAAGAGCCTTGGTTGAATTCAACTTCAGAGGGAGGTGGTTCCTCGAAGGTGATATTGGTATTTTGTTTGGATGTTCTGGCGGGAGCGAGCATTTCCTCCTCTTCATTCTTGAGGATGTAACAATCCTCATTGTCTGGGTATAGCACAGAGAAGGAGGGAAAATAACGGTAATTGACTTCAGAGGGAGGAGACTCCATGAAGTTGAGGTAGAAGTTGTCCTCTGATGGCTTGTCTTCAAGCTCAAGCAGAAGGTTTGATACCGTTTGCTCATTTTCGAACGGGGGTGGTGGTAAAGAGTAACTCAAATCCTCAGGTAAGTCGTCCACTACATGAACCAGTTTGCTCTCCGGTTGCTGTGATGTATGGTCTAGTGGACCTTCCATCATTTCATTTATCGCAACTAATTTTGCATAGAGCTTCATTTGGTCCATATCGAGGTATTCTTCTTCTGCCTGCTGCTCCACTTCAGGGACCATTTCACTCTCGGGTTGTTGCTCCTTTTGAGCTGATGTGATGGGCTGGTCCACTACATAAATTGCACTTGCAAACTCTATTGGATTTGGATTGGTCTGTGAGGGAAATTTACCAGGTGGCCTTTGTTGGGTAAGGAGTTGTTGAATCTGGGACTGCAAGGCTGTTTGGTCCTTGCGTAATGCGGCAACCTCTTCTTGCGTATCTCTGGATTTACCCATCATTGCCTTGAACATCTCTTGCATTTGAGACATTTCAGACTCAGTATTCGAAGGAGGTGGAGCTGGTCGGCTCGATGAAGCTTCATTGCCATAAGGCTGTTGTGTTGATATTGCCTTTGGCCTCCTTGGAAATTAGACTGAGGTCTGTAATTTTGAGATGTTTGTAGGGTATGTGGGTTTTGGAAATTTTCGGTGTTTGAGTAGCGAAGATTGGGTTGCCAAGGTTGCCTATACCCTTGATTGCTAGTGATGTAGTTTGCTTCCTCCGCTGCCTTTAATTTCTGTAATTGGGGGCATTGTTCATAATCATGAGGCCCGCAACATTGTGTACAAGAAATTGTTGGTGACGTTTGAGATTGAGGAGCATAGCCTGGAGGGGAGTAGGTGGTCGGGAAATCATTGACTTAGCTTGCTGAGGGAAGGAATTCATAGCCATCTGTTCGACCACTTTCTGTAGAGTGCTCACTTTTGTTGCTTGCTGAGCATTGCTTTCCATGAGTTGCTCATGGCTTTTCATTAATTGATCGAACTTGTTATCACTTTCCCCGACATGATATAATCCTGGAGTACCGCTCCTTGATCCACCGGAGGCCCAGTCTCTGATTTCCTCACAGAGAGATTCCATGCTGTTCAGAAATTGTGCTCCTGGCTTTTTCAGAATGTCAGCCCCTAACGAAGATAACACCATTGTTCTGCACGGACCGGTCAAGCCTTTGTAGAACAACTGTGATAGTTGCTCTTTCGTCAGACCGTGGTGAGGACAAGTGAGTAGTAGACCTTTGAAACGGTCCCAAGTTTCACAAATATTCTCCGACCCTGGTTGCTTAAAATTATAAATTTCAGCAATCATCTCCAAAGTTCGGCTCGGAGGTAGGAATTTGTCATAGAACTTGGTGGCCATGTCGTCCCAGGTACCAATGGTACTCGGTGTTAAGCTGTGATGCCACTTGCTCGCGTTTCCCGTCAGGCTGTGTGGGAATAAAGACAATCTTGCATATTGAAGTACTGCGTCGGTTGCAGTAAGGCTCTTGGCATGTTGTAGGAATTTTATAACATGTAACAGGGCTTCGTCTGGACTGGTGCCATCAAACATGCCCAACTCCTTCACACATCGAATTTGATGATATGGCTTCAGTTTCTGCCACTCATCGTATTCGGATGGGCTAAGGTGAGGAAGGATGATAGCAGGCTGTTGTCCTTGGTTAGACGGCCTGTTGATATTTCAAACCGTTGCTGGTGGCTGCCATGTTAGTTTCTGGGTCAGAATCTATCACTGTGGTGGTATTTCGTTGAGTTCGTCTCTGCCTGAGATTGCGCAGAAAGGTTCTCTCGATTTCTGGGATGTAACCAACCGTGTGATTAATATTCTCTGGGAGGCTCTGTGACCTGGTGAAAGGCATACACCACTCAAAACAGAGAAAAGAACTGGTTATACGTTAGAATAATAAAAATGTTAGGAATTAGTAGACAGAAATTTAAAGTTAGTAGTTAGTATACAATGGAAAGAAATGACAATGGAACGAAATAACAATGGAACGAAATGACTGAAATTTTAAGTTAGTAGTTAGAGACAATGGAACGAAATGACAATGGAACGAAATGACAATGGAACGAAATGACAGAAATAAATAACAATATATAACAAATTAGTAGTCAGATGTCCAAGTCAGATCAGAAGTTAGATGTCCACTGTCCAAGTCAGATGTTCGAGGTTATATGTCCAAAATGGATTAAAAGTTTTTTTTATTTTAATATATTAACAGATTATTAAAATATAACAGGTGAATTATCCGGGGCTTAGGGACTAGATTAAATCAAGTCCCCGGCAACGGCGCCATTTTGCAGTGTGGAAAATGAGAGAGGTTGGAACTGGTGAAATTAGAATAAAAGAAAAGAAAGAAATTAATAACTCAAAAATCCTTCGGGCTGCAAACAAAACCCGGTCGCAGTAGTATAGAGAACAGAAGCGGCCGGGTCAAACCGTGGGACTTATAGCGAAATAAAATAGAACCTAAGCTTGTCACAAGAGGGGGGATAATTGACTCGTTTTGTAAAGTAAAACAACAGATTAAATTAACTGAGTGGAAGATAATATTAAACGGGACTCCGGGTTCAGGTTTTATATAATCTGATTAATTATGCTATCTCTACCGGTTTTAATATATTAGTTTGGCAAAATTCCTGTTATTATCCTAAGGACTAAGTCATAGACCCTTAAGAACTCGTTTACCAGAAAATGCTCGGTCTAATCAAGGTTCGAGCAATACTATGTAAACGGACGTTTAATTCGAGGAATTATAATTGCATCTGTAAATACTAACTTATTAAATCATAATAAGTTTTCTCCAGATTTACGGCTTAATTAACCTGTCTTTATCACCTGGTCTGATCAAAATAGACTTAGGAAAGCATTTTAATAAATTCATGTAATTTATTAAAATGGCGAGAGAAAGCCTTTAAGCGTAACAAACTGTATTTATTTTAAACCGGTAAAAATATAGATTACATAATTATACAAACTATAATTAAAACCTTTGCCCGGAGCAAATCCTCCTTAGCCTGACATATTAAAGACAAAATAAGAAGTAGAGGAATACATCTGAAAAGATGTTTATTTCCGCTCCGCTATCTTATCTGCTAATATTTTTGACAGAGGTTGGACAGGATAACGGTATGAAGTGGAATGATTTATGGGATGAGATGTAGTATGGGATTTATGTGGATGAAATGAGTGATTTTGTGGAGAGTTTTATGGTATTTTTATGGAAGGAAAATGGCATAAGTTTAGGGTGGAATGAGATATCATTTCATGGAGGTTTGGAGGTGTATTTATAGAGAAATATAGGGTAAATGGGGGGTGGTAAGTCGGTAGTATTTGCGTGTGAAGAGATAAGGATTTTATCTCTTCACACGACCCCTTTTCTGCTGCCAGAATAGCAGTGTCCGGACCTGTGTCCGGACCAGGTGGGTCCGGACGACGTCGATTATTTCTTGGGCGCGCTGGCATGAATTGGTCCGGACCAGGTGATCCGGACACTGGTCCGGACCATGTCGATTTTGTACGGTTTATGCGCTGGAAAGCATTAGTCCGGACCAGTTGATCCGGACACTGGTCCGGACCAAAATTCATTTGCCTCTAGAATATTCGTTTTAGCTCCGATTTGATCCCCGTTTGTTGCGTTGGAATCCTCATGAGTAAATCTACTTAATTACATGGATTTTTCCTACATTGAACACATAAAATGCATTAGTTCATATCAAAACATAAATCTTAGGAAAAACGCATAATAAGTGGGAAACAAGTGCTTCAGATATTGCAATTCATAAGGTATTTAAACCCTAAAAGTCTATATGTTTTGCACTTATCAAACTTCTTAGGACCTTTAAACATCATTAATTAAGTACTAATTATCTTATACTATCATTACCATTCACTTCCATACTTTATAAACCATTTAAAACACTTATTTTTACACTTCTGTGCTGGTTCGGGACCTTGTACATAAGTCAAGTCCCGGACCCATACTTACTGCAACTCTCGGCCTTTTTTGATGGGGTGGTCCGGGTCCTTGTATGGGACTTAAGTCCCGGACCACCCAGTTTCTCTACTCTCGGCATGTTTTGACATACTAGTCCGGGACTTAGTCCTGGACTTAAGTCCCGGACCCTGCTACCATTTTGACAGTTTTGACATTTTCAAAATCTGTTACAATCAAAACTTTGCCTAATTAATTTCCCATTGTTCCTACACTTAATCCCACATGTTTAAGCACCTAATTAAGCTCCTAAACATGTTCAAATCCATTACCAACTCATTACTCCTTTTCATACTAATTCACACACTAATTCTCCACATTTTCATTCCAGCACTTACTTTATTTCTCCAAGTGGTTCTTGCTACAGATTTTGGATTCTTATTCCCTCCATGCCTAGTTCCCTCTCCTAATGTCATCTTACCATTCCAATTCGTTTCCAAGCAACTACAATATCTATACCCAAGTCCAACACTCTTTTTACCAATTCTTACACACTATTTTTTCCTAACTTCTCCAATGCATTTTTATACATTTTGCTACAGATTTTACACTTCCTATTTCTCATATCACTACCACCACTTCACCACTACTAAACATACCTACTCAATCTAATATGCACCTTGGTTCTCCCATTCACCAAGTCATCCTTAAATACATAATTCCTACCAAATTTTGCCATAGTTCACCTATTTTCCTTACTTCTCCACATATACACTTTTCATCAAATTCATTCCTAAACTAGCCACACCCATACAAGGGTCCTAACAGCACTCAAGGCAATACAAATCCATTTCAATACATCAATACTTCCTCAAAACACAATATCAATACACATACACAATTCCTTGGCTCTAAGGCCTACAATCCACATACTTGTTCACAAATACCCAAACTTTCACAAATTCTACTAAATCATTTTGGTTTTTTTAAATCGGTTTCCCCATTCCCATTATCCTAACGCATTAAAATTTTGCATTAAGGAAGAGCTCTTACCTTGAGCTTATACCTTCATTTCTTCTCCACTTCTTATCCTTCTTTCTTGCACAAATCGATCACATGGGGAATGGAGTTGCCAAACTCCATTCCCATCACCCAAAGCACATCAAACAAGTATAATTAATACACTAACCCTTAGATTTATGCTAGTTTATTGAAGTGTTCAAAATACAAATTTCTAGGGTTTACCTTTGGAGTGCTTTAGGAGGGATTTTAACCCTTGGTTCAAGAAGGTGTTCTCCCCCATTGGAGGGTTGAAGCAAAGCTCCAAAACAAGAGGAAAATCAAGGTAAGAAAGAGAGACCAAAATCGGCCATACCAAGAGATGGAGAAAAATGAGGTCTTTCATGGAGATTTTTACCTTGTTGGAAAGAGGAGACTCCAAGCTTCACAATGGTGTGCTTTTCTCTTCAAATGGGGAAAACCCATGGATATGAAACTCATCCTTTTCGAATTTTGAAAAGATAGAAATGTAGAAGAGGATGAGGGATTACAAATATGTAATTTATTTTACATTTGGAGCTCAAATGGAGCTAGAGTTTGAGGAAGAATGAAGAGAAGCCATGGAAGGTGTGGAGCTTCTCAAAAAATCGCCCAGCTCAAGGAGGGAGAGAGAAAACGATGGGGAAGGAGAAGGAGAGGAAAGAGAAGGAAGGAAAGAGAAATGAGAGAGGAGAGAGAGGGTGGGGTTGCTTTTGTCCTTTTATTCTACTTTTGCTTTTTGACTCATTATTTATTTAGCTAGTGTGTGTGTGTGAGAGAGGGGGTTTATTTACCTGTTAAAACCGGCCCCCACTGTAATACTAGCTGGAGCATCTTTCGTCTTTTACAGAAAACGCTCGTTTTTTTACCCGGTTTTAATACTATTCACTAACCGGGCCCGTTTTCCGGAATTTTCTTGTTTATTTATTTTTATTGGTTATTAAGCTTCCGTTAATGCTTAATAATAGTTATTTAATGATTTATAATTTTTACGAGTTCGTTTGACCACTTAAAATTACATTTTCGCGTTTTCTCGAAAAACACGCGCTAAAGCTATTTTAGCGTTTAATACATTACTTTGGTTCCGTTTTTCTCGGGAGTTTTTCCCATATATTATTTGGGTCTTATTAAGCCCTAGAAATCCACATAATACGCTAACCGGGTCTCGTACCTCCTATGTCATTTAACGCTCATTTAGCGTTTTTCGCTTTCTAACGTTTCCCTCATTTCTTTTGGATTTATTTCCTTTACCAAAATTACTTAGGCACTGTTAGGCCCTTAAATACGATATAAAAATAATTTAATCACCATTTTTAAGTTTGGGGTATTTCATCTCCTATGTGACAGATTTGAGCTCCCTTCCTTGCCATTCTAGTACTGTCATTTCCAGCACTTCAAGCTTGCATTATTTCCATTCCTAGCTCTACCCCAATGCCACTCACTTCCTCATCAAATATCCAAGTGTTTAACCTCATAATTTCACCTCTAATGTACCTAGTTACTCCTAGGTGATTCTCTCACAATTGCCTTTAGTTTCTAGGCAATTTTGACATAACTTTCCCCTAAAATTCTATCATTCTCCACATTATAATTCAGCTCAACAAAACCCTTTCAACCATCATTTGTTCTAAGCATCATCAACACTTATTTTCCTACACCAAACACTTAATTCATTTGGCTCCAAAGCCTTTGAGCATCATCATTAACAACTCTAAATAAATCTCAATTTCTTACTCACATCACAATAGCACGATCAATGCTATAGGAGTACACATCCCTCATACATAAAGCATTAAAAATCTGTTTCACAATACAACAAAACTAGCTCAAAGGTAAGTTTATTTACCTTGAGTTCTTGCTAGTTTCTTTCCCTTTCTTTCCCTTCTTGTTCTTCCCCTTTTCCCTTCTTGCTCTTTCTCTCTTCTTGTTCTTGTTATCAATTGACTAAGCTACAGCCATGCTCTAGAACAACAACACCAATCAATTTTCCTAGCTCTAGGAAATCTTAGATTACAAAGAGAATGGTCAAGCTTCAATAAGAGGTTACCTCAAATCTCTAGATAAGTGCTTGGCAAGTAAAACACAAGTCTCCAGCTCTTTAGGAAGGCCAAAATCGGCTGGCAAGTGAAGGACAAGAGGGCTCAAAAATCTGGAGATTCAAAATTAAACCAAAGGCTAGAAAGTGAAGATTTTTGAACTTCCTTCTTACCTAAACAACCAAGGGCTGTTCTAGATCAACATGAGCAGCTTGAACCTTCATTTGGAGCTTCTTCCATGGAGGTCGAATGTGGGGTTTTTGAGTTTTGAAAGGTGGAGAATGATGCTCAAGAAGAGGGAAGTCTCATGGTGTGATTATTTTTGTGATTGAAGTTGTTTTAGACTTTGTAGATGAAGGAGAAGGAGAGAGCTGCTTTGGGGAGAGCAAATCGCCATCGTAGGCTTGAAGAAGAAGAAGGAGTCAGATGGAGGGGAGCAAATCATGAATGAAGAAATAAGAAGGGGAGAGGGTTTAAAAGTCTTAGTTACTATTCCTCCCTTCTACTTTACTTAATTTGTCTTGGAGTGACTTAGGGAATTAATTAGTTAAGGCTTTTGTGGAAGAGGGTAATTAAACTGATTAAAACCGGCCCCACACAGTAACATCCCGGGGTGCGTTTTCGACTTTTCGAAATAAACGCGTCCCGTCTCCCGGTTTTTGGCACTATTCACTTACCGGGCCTGTTTTTCAGATTTTTCACGTTTCTTTATTTTTTAAATGTTATTAAGCTTCCATTAATACTTAATTATAGTTATATAGTCAACAAATTTTTTACGGGTCTATTTGACCACTTAAAGTCACGTTTTCGGGTTTTCACGAAAAACGTGCTTTAAAACTCCGTAAGCATTTTAATCCATTATTCGGATCCGTTTTCTTCGGGAATCATTCCCGTACACTATTTAGGCCTAACTAAGCCTTAGGAATCCATCTCGGACCCTTACGAGATCTTATATCTCTTACACTCATTTAATGCGCGTTTTAGCGTTTTTCGCTTTTCAAGCGTTTTCTCTTTACTTTTGGTTTATTCTCTTTACCAATACTTTCTAGGAAACATTAGGCCTTAAATAGTCATAGTAGAATAATTATGTCACCATATTTAGGTCCGGGGTATTAAAACCCCAGAGCTCAGATTCTAATACCTCAGTTTCTCCCAACAAATGTGTAAAACCAAAGAGCCATTTACCTTCGTGATTACGTCCAACACCACCAGCCGCAGCACACCCATTGGAGGAGACAACAGCATCGGTATTAATCTTGATAAGGTTATGAGAAGGGGATTCCCATCTCCTCACTGTATCGAAATGAGGACTGAAATCACTTAATCGGTCTACTATGTTAGGCCAAATAAGATAGTCCCGAATCTTGCTCTCCACCAACTGGGAAGGAAGCTCGTTAACAGCTAGAATACCCTCATGGAATTTTCTATTTCTCCAAAACCAAATGGTATGGCAGGTTATGGAAAATATCTGCATCCATTAGGCCTCCCTGAACCTTGGACTCTGACTGTTGCACTGCAAATTAACAGCAAGCCACTGCCGGAGAGAACATTGAACACTGCTAAATTGAATCTGAAAAAGTCTTTGCAAGTAACCCCATATTTCCTTACTGATCTTGCAAGTTTTGAGGACATGGGATGTGTCTTCAACCTCCCCGCAAGCAATACATTTATCATCTCTTGTAAGGCCTCTAGCAAAGAGCAGAGACTTTGTTTTCAGACCGTCCATTGCTGCAAACCAGAGGAATGTTTTGATTCTCTCTGGGACTTTCAGCCTCCAAATAAACTTCCAGAATCTGTCCTCCAAACCAGGCTGAGTACACAACTTATAAGCAGAAGTAACGGTAAGGGAACCCGACTTATCTTTGGACCAGATAATAGTATCAACCGAATTCTCATCAAAAATAGCCTTAGAGGCTAGGGTGTTCAGAAATCTTGAGGGCAAAGTATTTTCCAGAAGTTTCCACCTCCAACCTCTTCCTGGTTCCCACATCTGATCAACCGTGGCATCGCAGTTCAAGGTAGGATTGGGTCTGCAGACATCCAGAAGAGGAGCGTCAGTTAACCATTTATCCTTCCAAAACAGAATATTCTTCCCGTTTCCTAATTCCATCGGGCACCCTTCTCTATAATGTCCGTACTATCAATGTTTCCTCCACGTGTTAGAGGAATTACTCCTATCCGATCCAGCATATTTATTAATCATAATCTTAGCCCAAACCTTGTCCTGGTTATTAAGCATTCTCCAACTCAGCTTAGCAAGACAAGCCTTATTCATGGAAGAAGAAATCATCAAACCAAGGCCGCCCTCTTCCTTAGGTCTGCATATTCTGTTCCAGGAAATAGTATGCAGCTTCCTTTCGTTCTCCTTGTGACCCCAAGAAAGCTCCTGCTCAATTTATCAATCTTTAGACAAGTAGAATTAGGAACTTTCTGAGACATCATACTAAAGATAGGTATTGAATTTAACACATATTTAACTAAAGCCAATCTGCCAGCAAAAGATAAAGAATTGGCCTTCCAGCCATTAAGTCTTTATTGAATTTTACCAACAAGATTATCAAAATGGTCAGACTGCAGTCTCCCCTGAATCAGATTTAGCCCTAGATATTTTCCCAGGTTGTCAGCCACGGGAACCCAATATTCTACTTAATTCCAATTTCCTTACAGTAGAGACATTTTTAGAAAACAGAAGTTTCGATTTATCCCGGCTAATCTGCTCTCTAGAAGCCGAACAAAATCCCTCAGAATATTCATCATAGATAAGACATTAGAGTTGGATGCAGTCCCCATCAGAATCAAATCATCCGCAAAGAAAATATGAGATAATTTTGGACCATTTCTGCTCACTTTGATCGGAGTCCAGTGCTTAGTCTCTATGGCCCTATCAATCAAATGGGATAACCTCTCCATACAGAGAACAAAATATAGGGGGATATAGGATCCCCTTGTCTAATACCCCTAGAGGATGCAATTTATCAGACTGACCACCATTCCATAATACTCTCATAGAGGGGGTTTCAATACAGAACATAATTAGGTTGACAAAACTGCTAGGGAGATTCAAACAGTGGAGAGTATTTCTAATAAAAGACCAGGATAATTTATCATAGGCTTTCTCAAGATCGATTTTCATGACCACCCAACCATCTTTACATTTAGTTTTCCCCATAGAATGTATGACCTCTTGCATAATAATATGATTATCTTGGATGTGCCAACCTGGGATAAAACTGTTCTGCAAAGGAGAAACAATGTCGGGCAGAAACGACTTGATTTTATTAGCCAAGATTTTGGAAATGATTTTATAACTCGTATTACAAAGAGCAATGGGTCTAAATTGACTCATGAGAGAGGGAGAAGAAATCTTAGGATTCAGGCATAAAAGGGTCTCATTCAGCTCTATACTAAACTTAGAATTAGTGAAGACCTCAAGGATAAACTCATAGACTTTAGAATTAATCAGATTCCAGTGATTCTTAAAGAACCAAGCATGAAATCCATCAGGCGGACCCGAGCCTAAAACTACCCATTGATTTAATCACCTGCTCCACCTCTTGAATAGTAGGGATAGAGCCACAGTCTCTAAGCTGATCCTCACTAAGAAGGGGAAACCCATGGAAGTTAGTAATACAAATAATAGCCGAATCCTGGGAATACAGATTCCTAAAGAAATCAACTGCCAGAGCCATTAAATTCTGCCCACCTTCAACAATATTTCCATTACTATCCTGGAGAGAGAGGACTCTAGATCTGGCCCGCCTAATCATGGTTTTCCTATGAAAATAGCTAGTGTTTCTGTCTCCAATCTTAAGCCACATATCCCTAGACTTTTGAAACCAGCAATTCTTCCCTCAGAAGAACAGATTCAAGGTCCTTTTGCAGGGCAACTTCAAGATTTTTCAGGAAAGGAATCTGTCTAATCTCAAGCCTTTTCTGGATACCAGCTATTCTAGCCAAAAGTTTCCTCTTAGTAGCAAAATATTTCCAAAGACATTTCTGTTCCAACTATTCAAAACCAAACCTAAATCAGTAAGGTTTCGGAGCATGCTTTTAGACTCAATCCAGTTATTCTTAATAGTATTCTCATAATCAGGATGAGTAGCCCAAGCCACCTGAAATCGGAAAGGTTTGGAACCAAAAGGGGGCTGAAATAGATTGATTGATGCAGGTCAGGATAGGAGAATGATCTGAAGAGGTCCTTGGCAGAATTAAATACCAGCTATGAGGGAAAACATCAAACCAGCCACTAGAAACTAAAGTTCTATCCAATTTAACAAAAATGGACCCATTAGTCCAGGTAAATTTATTCCCTTTTGAGGGCAATTGGATGAAACCATTGGAATGAACCCAATCACAAAAATCTCTACTTCCTCTATTTAAAGCTCTAACACCACCTTTTTATCATCTAAGCTCAGAATGGAGTTAAAATCACCAGAAAGCATCCAATTATGATTACCCCTAGGTCTAATATTATTCAAAGACTGCCAAAGTAACATCCTATTGGAGTCAAGAGGGCTGGCATACACAAACGTACAGTAAAAGCAGACATTGTTTTTGGAAATGACAGAATGGATAAACTGATTATCACGATAGATAATAGAAACGTTCACATTGTTACTCCAAAAAAGCCAGAGGCCACCACTAAACCCAATTGCATCAACTCTGGTGCTGTTAGAGTAGCCAATTTTCTTACAAACATTATCAGCTCTAGACCGGCTTACCCTTGGTTCACAGAGAATGATAATATCAGGACAATTAGAAGAAATCAAATTTCTAAGATAAGGCAAAAAAACTAGGTTTGCAAGCATCACGCACTTTCCAAGATAGAATTTTAAGATGCAGATCCATAGTTAAATTACATATATATAATGAAAAAGAGTCAAGGAATAACTCCCTGATCACACCGCGGAGTAGCATCCACAAGCACAGTATCCTGAGAATCTGTATCTTCAGGGTTCGTAGAATGGAAAGTCGAAGCCCGAATCATAGCAGGGTGGTTGGTGTGAGCTCAGGCGATTCGGCCGCTCTACCAATCTCATCAAGCTGCGTAGCTAATGAAACACCTTGCGTGGAACCATCTTGGGTAGCAAGGGAATTACTAGAATTCTCAGCCTGTCTCCTTCGTGACGTAGAAAGATTCTCTTGGTCTATTTTAATTAGAGCTTCAAAAGAGTTGCTACCTTCAGGAATCGGAGCATCTTTTCCAGAAGCTTTAGGCTTTAGACGTTGGTGAACCTTTCCATCCCCCCTTGTCTTACCATCAACAGCAGGGTCTTTCTTTTCAGGACCTTTCTTCCTTCGGGTCACCTTCATCCAGGGACCAAAATTGTCTTTTTCCTGAGGTTTCTCCTCATCCGGTTTTTGTACCATCTTGTACCCCCCATCATTAACTCTAGCACTGGTGTCTTCAACCAAGGGGCAAACATGTTTCTGGTGACCAAATCGACCACATAGGAAACACAGTTGGTGAATACCTTCGTAGACAATCCTCTGAGTCTCCTTTCTGAATAGAAACTTCCCGATCAAAGGCTTAGCCAGATCAATACTAACACATACCCGCCCATTGAATGCAAAACCTAGACTAGATCGCATCAATTCAATCTTCCTAACTCTACCCACCAGACTTCCGATCGACGAGAGAACAACTTCTTCTAGATACTTCACTTTTAGATCTGGAAATCGAATCCATACATCCAGGTTCTTTAACGCTTCCGTTTGGACATCGAAATCCTTACTCCAACGCCTGACAGTGAGATAGTGGTCGGATACCATCCAAGGACCCCCATAAAGAACATATTTCCTATCCTCCAAGCTTTCGAACATGATCGAAAAATATCCATTACCTAGCGGGAAAATATCAAACCTACCTTTAATCCGCCATCTCTGACTAAGTCTTTCATACATGATATGCGTCGGGAAATTCTTTCCCAGGAGCTTAACAATGATCGCCATCTTCCACTTGTTACTAATACTCTTCAAAACATTCTTGGAAAGACTAATTCTTGGACAAAGGGGGTCATCCTCCATCCCTTCCTCTTCTAATTCCTCACCCGACATATCGTCCTCAGAGTGACTAGCATCGTCTTTCGCATCTTCTTTCTCAACAATATCTCGATAGAAGGTAAGAGATCTTCTATCAGTAACACCAGGAACACTTTGTTCCCTCGCAACCATATCTTTCCTTTGAACTTCCCGAAAGCCGAGAATTTTCCTCTTCTTAATAGCCTTCGCTGGTTCTTCATCAGATTTGGAAGCTTGGAACTCCATGAATTCAAAATCCTAGACTAGCAAAAGAAATCGGGGGCGAAAGGAGAATACACTCTGATTTAAGTTCTGTACAGCGCAAAGAATTAGTCGGAGAAGACGAGACGACCGTCGACGGAGCTAGCACCAGATTGGGGAATTCGCCGAGATGGCGAAAAACCTTAACACAAGGGGAGAGGCACGCCACACGTTCTCTTACTCATGGCGATCTATCGTCGAATTCTTTTCTTTATTTCTTTTATTTCTCTATTTCTACTCAAAGGTTTATAGCCTAAAATATTTGTTAACATTCTATATTAAATGTTAGTTTAGCCTTCTTATATTATTTTCAACCTATAAAGTTTATTATTCAACTATACTTTAATTTTAATTACATTAAAACCATAGATTATAAGATAACTTATGAAAGTTTCGGAAATACAAGTATTAAACCTATTTCCTCTTACCTAAAAAGTTTTAAACACCATATATGGTAACTATGATATTTTAGACATATTATAAATTTATATTTCATAAAAATCTCTTTGTTAATTATCTAAATAAATCCATATTACTCAGAACTTACAAAAATTATAACTTACGTTTAAAAACTCAAAACCTATATTAATTTACATGAAAATAAACTAGATTTTATAAGGAATCTATGGTTAAAATTTCGTGTCAAAATACATTAGGGAAGGTCATTAAATAAATCTAGCAAGTTAGAGTGTTATTCTGTGATTTATATTAACTTGTAACATTATTAATCTTCTACGTTATAATCTCGGCCGTTCATTCTCATTAACTACGATTGGACACTCAGGATTTCGCGAGTTCATCTTACACCCCTAACAATCTACCGAACGAGATTTGATTGATTTCTCGCAATCTACAAAACGGTTTTCGGTGATTCTTGTTGTGTTCGACTCGAATTTGAATGGCGATTACAATGGTACCGGTTTCATGATCTATAATGCAAGGCGCTAGGAGATCATATATGGGTTGGCTCGAAACTAGGGTTCATACATATTTCATATCAGTTTTGTTCGAATTCGACTAATTTTCTCGATATATTGCATTATAGGTCAAATTAACAGTTGGGTATGTTCGGGAATGCAATAACGAGTGACAACATCGGTGTAAAGTGATCGAAAACGTACCGGAATAGCGTCGGCAAGGAGATCTGATAAGATTTTCTAGAAAGCTCTCAACTTTCTGAGCGAGTGAATGTCGAACTTTGGGAATCTGTAAAACACAGTGTAGATCGAGTTAAGCTATTGTTTTAGGCTTAATCGATAGAGGACATATAGCTCTATAAGCTGACAGAAAGGTCTTGATCTAATTCGTAATACACACAAAGAAATCTGAGTCAAAAGATTTGGGTTTATACCTTGAGTTTTCCAGGAAACTTAAGATCTTATGTGAAGATCAAGTATGCCACTTCACGGATCAACTCGTGCCAACTGAGACCGATTCAATCCACGAAACCTATCACATTTTAAACTAGGTATGTAACTCTAAACGCGAGTGAAAGATTCATTGAAAACCATAGTCTAAGGAGGAAGCTATAGATCTCACAAGATCTGGGTTTACCAAGTCGTTTCTGGAAAAATTCTGGGCACGAACACCACCAGATCGGGTTGGGGACTTTAGACGCCTAGAGCTTCCACACGATAGAGAACCAGCCTTGGTTTCCTTGAGAAGGATTGTAGAGTAGTTAGAGATCTTGAAAACAAGATATGGTACGTGAATTTTCATTCACGAACGAAGAAGATAGGATTGAGCAAAGTTTACCTTCCCTACTGGATTTCTAGGTTTCTGGGTTGCAGATTCTCGGGAGACAACTTGAGCACGATTTTGTGGTAAATGTAGGGAGAATTAGGTCAAGTGAGAGTAATGGTTCGAACGTAGGGTTGTAGAGGATTTAATGCAAAAGATGGCTCCCAAAAATATGGAGTTATGGCTGAGAAATAGGAGTCTAAAGATTGATCAGCGTTCTGGTAGTATGTGCTTAGCCGATTTTGTAGGAACTGGTTGACTGGCTTGGCAACGAACCTCAAGGCACGCGGCTGAGTCGGATAATACCTAGACACATCAGCTAACTTCAAAATTTTGGCTCCAAACTTCCCTAGATCATATCTTGAGCTAGGATGATTCATTTTTAACGTTCTTATTATCAATCTTCTAGGTTTTCCATAATCTTTTTATTGATATAGGTTCATGGGCTTGATTGATCATTCTTATAAAGTCAGCCCTAGCAAGGCTAAAAGAGCTTTAAGGTTTCTATGATTTTATTTGACTTTTATGATTCAAATCAATGTTCCAAATATTTCTAAAATCTTTATAATATAATTGGAGTGTCTCGAAATTTTTCCAAGATTTATTGACTTATAAATCTTATTATTAAATTCATAATACCATATAATAATTTATTGTTTAATAATATTATTTAGGGTTTAGTAAAAGAAATCCCCTAAATTAATTTATATTAATTTATGGGGTATTTCAAATAGCTTAAAGTTAGAAAAACAGTAAAATCAACATTTATCATAAAGACTTTTTTTGACATTTATCCTATTGGAATTCTGTTGCTTTTTGACAAAATAAAACTGTTTTAAGTGAAAAAACAAACATAAAACCCCCTACCGAACAGGTCCTAATAATCTTAAATTTTGCAAGCCAGACACGGAACCGGCAAGTATACGCCAACCAATATTGCGTTGCCCCATATGTAGTCTTAACAATAGATACTATATATAAGAAAAGTTACTGTAGCAAATTAGGTTCGCTCTCCTTGGGAGGCGATTTCAGAGGCGAATTATCGTTCTCTTCGGTTTCTAGTCTGGCTTCCAGCGAGTTTGCTCGCGATCCTCCTTCCCAGCTCCGGGAGACTGGTGGTCGTTGGGTTTCTATCCTATCTGGGGGTTTTCTGCTCCGGCCTCAAGCCCTCCGTTGGTTTTCTTCTTGTTCTCGGCTCTGTGTTTGGGTGCGGGCATTTCTTCCGGTCGTGTTCTTTCTCTGGTTCTGATTCGGGTCTTCTCGGGTCTGGTCTGGTTGGCGGCGAGTGGGATTTTGGTTGCCCTCTGAGCTTGCCAGTCTTCTATCAATTGGAGTCTCGTTGGGGCTTCTGTTCTCTCCGGTTTTGTGTTTTTCTGGGTGGTGTTTGTTTTCTTCGGCTATTGGAGGGGTCTGGTCTTCTCTGTTAGTCCTCGATTTTTGGCACCGGTTCTGTTGGTGGAGTCGAAGGGATCATTGTGGTGCTCAACAAGTTTTCTTGTCGTGTATTTGCCTCCCTATCCTGGGCCTTAGTACCTTGGTGGTATTCGGGTTTTTTTTCTTCTCCAGTTCCGAGTGCTTGCTCCCGGGTTCATTGATTTATCTGCATCGGTGTGTTTGATCTGAGCTGCCTTGCCTTTGCTTGCCCAGTTCTGTGATTAGTCTGCTCAGAGGTGTGGTTTTTTTTTTTCGGAGGTCCAGTCTCTGTCGATTGTTTCTGGTGGTAGTTGGTGTTGTGCCAGGCGTGTGTTTCAGGTTCTGTTGGTGTTATTGTTCAGTGGCGGGTTTTGGTCCTTGATTCTGTTTGGACTGCAATTCAGTGTGTCTGGTCGAAGTATAGAGGGTGGGCTCGTTTGGTTTCTGTTTTGCCTCCTTGGGGGAAGTGGGTGTGTGTTGATTGCAGGTCAGAGGCTGGTGGTGTCTTAGCAGGTGTATAAATGAGTTGCTTAACTCTGAATTGTAGAGGGATGGGGAGATCTAAGGCAGTATACTGGATTAAGGGATTGATATTAAAGCTTAATCCGGACATAATCTTTCTTAGTGAGACCCACAAATCATTGGAGGATATGGAGTATTTTTTTGCCATCTTCCCTATGTATAGTGGGACAGCGGTGTCCAGCAGGGGCCGAAGCGGAGGTCTATGTCTGATGTGGAAGTCTTCTATAGGCTGCTCTCTGATCTCCCAATCTCGGCATCATATTTCTTCGGTTATCTCTTTCCCGGGTGACCTACAATTTGCTTTCACGGGGTTTTACGGTTGGTCTAAGTGGGGCCTTAAACATTTATCTTGGAAACTCCTCCGGATCCTAAGTAAACAAATCTCAAAGCCGTGGGTGATAGCTGGGGACTTTAATCAGATTATGCACGCCTCGGAAAAGATAGGGGGGAGAGTTAGACAAGATGTGCATATGGCCCCGTTCCGGGATGTTATTGCGGAATGCGAACTTCATGATATTGGGTTCTTTGGTGAAAGCTCTACCTATACCAACTGTCAGGAAGGGGATCACTATTCCCATAGTAGATTGGATAGGGTGTTCTACTCTTCAGCGGGATTGCAAGCCTTCCCAAATATTTCGGTGGAGCATTTACCACGTGAAGCCTCTGATCATTGCCCCCTGTTCATTCGTCTCTTTGGCAATCACATAATTCCGGCAAAAGTCTTTAGATTTGAGACAGGTGGTGCCTGGACACTAAATGTGCAGAGATAGTGGCTGAAGTATGGAGGAACCGCTATCCTAACATTACTATCCCTTTGGGGTTATGTGCCAGGAAGCTCAGTGAGTGGAAAGGTTGGTCTATTTCTAAGATCAAATGGAAAATTATCAATAAGAAGAAAGAATTGGGCAGGATTTCTATTACTGATGGTTCTTTGGGAGCCATTAATAATAGGAAGAGACTTCTCCTCGAGATAGATTTGCTCTCTTTCCGTGAAGAAATCTGGTGGAAGCAAAGATCCAGAGATAATTGGATTAAAGAAGGTGATAAGAATACGGGTTATTTCCACGCAAGGGCTACCTCAGCGAAGAGATCCAAAGAGATATTTGGATTAAAGGATACAAGGAATACTATGCAGTACTCATGGCATAGGATTGAATCCATTGCTAGGGAATATTTCCAATCTCTATTTACTACGGTGCATCCCCAGGCTGATAGTGATTTTATTGAGGCAGTGGAGGGTCGACTTAATCCTAGATTTGCTAGTGATCTTGGGAGACCTTATTCCAGAGGCGAGATAGCTATGGCAGTGAAACAACTGGGAGCTAATAAAGCTCCGGGGCCAGACGGATTCAATGGAAAGTTCTTTATCACTTATTGGAATATTATAGGTGATCAGATTATTGATGCAGTGTTGCCCATTCTCGGAGGATCTCCTCTTCCGGACTCTCTAAATGATTATTTCATTACCCTTATACCTAAGATGGGGGTACCACTGATATCGACAAATTCAGACCTATTGCTCTTTGTAACTTCATCTACAAGATAGCATCTAAGACCCTGGCAAACAGGATCCAACACATTCTCCCCCACCTTATTTCCCCAATCAGTCTGGATTTGTGAAGGGCAGACTCATCACTGATAATATCATGCTAGCTGGGGAGCTGCAACACTTCCTAGAGAAGAATCAAGCTGTTAAGAATGGTTACTTCGCTCTCAAACTGGATCTCAGCAAGGCCTATGACAGATTGGAATGGTCTTTTCTGCAAGATGTTCTGTCCTCGATGGGCTTCCCGCCGAATTGGTTATTCCAGCTATGAATGTGTGAGATCAGTCAGATGCTCGATTCTCATCAATGGCAAACCAGGTGATTCTTTTAGGCAATCCCGAGGAATTCGACAGGGGGATCCTCTCTCCCCCTTCTTATTCATCTTGGCGCAGGAAGCACTATCTAGCCTTCTCATTAAGTCCGACATTTCTGGAGATTACCAAGGTATTAAGCTTTCACACCGAATTGCCCTTCTATCTCCCATTTGGCCTTTGCTGATGACCTTCTCCTCTTTGGTAAAGCCAATCCCTCTAACATCTCTCACCTCAATCATATCCTTACAAAATTCCTCCAAGCCTCAGGCCACAAAATAAATCATCTCAAATCGGAATTAGTTTTCAGTAAAAAATTATCCCCCTACATCAAAGGAAATATCTCTTCCTTGCTGAATGTTCCAGAGGTTACTTGCTTTTCCAGATACCTGGGCCTTCCCCTTAAGGTAGGAAGGAGGAAAGTTGATCTTTTTACCTATCTGGTGGAGTCCGTTTGTAAAAGAATATCTAGTTGGACTAAGCCCATGGCCCAAGCAGCAAGATCCATTATGGTTTCTAGTGTTCTCCAGTCTATCCCCAACTATACCATGTCTCTGTTTATATGCTCCCCAAGGGCATCATTATGAAACTCAATTCAACTTTTGCTTCCTTCTGGTGGAGTGGAAAACAGATAAAAGGCTCTCCATTGGATCAGTTGGTCAAAATGTGTGAGTCGGTGGACAAGGGTGGACTTGGTTTCAGAGAAGTCGAAAACTTCAACAAAGCTCTCCTGGTTAAACAACTCTGGAGACTTCTTACGGCCCCGGGATCTCTAGTGGCTCAAGTTATGAAACAACTTTACTATCCTCATGTTTCCATTAGAGATTGCCTTCCTGCCATAAAGGAAGCCCTATATGGAAATCTATCTCCTCTGTGCTAGGTTTGCTCAGAAATGGCTCGCGTGTCCAAGCCTCTTCTGGGGATGGGTCGTCTATGCCTCCGACCCAAGATATGGGTAGTAGATGTAATTGGAGTTGGACTCTCTCCAAAGATAATAAGTTTTCTGTTAAATCGGCTTATATTTCTCTGGTGGAGAATGCTAGGGAGGATTGTTAGTCCAGCTTTCCCTACTACATAGGGAGAGTTAGGAAGAAGATTGATACCTCTCTTTGCTGCCCGAGAGTGAAGCTTAATCTTTGGAAGTTTTTGGGTAACATAATCCCGTGTCAGGATAATCTGGCTAGGAGGATTGGAGGTAAGTCCAATTGTTTCTTCTGTGGGGATAAGGATAATCTAGCTCACTGTTTCTTTCATTGTTGTTCAGTGAGTGAGATATGGAAGGACTTAATTGATGTGAATACTGTTCCGAAGGATGTGGAGGGTATGATTGACTGGTTTCTTTGAAACCAATATCTGGAGCTCGAAGAAGCTCTCCCTCATCGCTAATAATATTGTGGGTCATTTATGCCTCGAGAAACAAAGTCAAGCACAACCCGGAGCTAGCTTGGTGGAAAAAAGTCGAGGTAAACATCTCTTTTACTGAAGCTTATATTCAGATCATGGATACCTCTTCTTCTCTACTTCCACACAGAGTGTGGATGCCTCCGCCTAGAGGTTCCCTCAACATTTATACGGGGATGCGACCTAGTCGGTATGGTGATCGGGTTCTAGCGGGAATTATTCGTAATGACCGTGGGATTCCTATTGTAGTTTTCAATCGCAAATTTCCAGCGCTGTAAAAGTGCAGGTTGCTAATATCAAAGCAAAACGAATTGCTATGGAGCTTGCTATCTCGGTGGGTAGCCACAGCATTTGCTTTGACACAGTTGAACAACATTTTGAGGACGTCCTCAACTTAAGTGATAGTAGAAGGGAGAACTCGAGTTGGGAGGAAACTTCCAAAGTTAGGGAACTTATGTCCAAGTTTGATAGTATTGTAAGGGGTGACTCTACTGTGTATGAGAACCATACAATTAGACTTATTTGTAATATGAGCAACAACCTCTTGGAAGATACGCTGGTCTGGGCGGGCGATCTCATCTCTCCTAATATAGCTTTGGCTTGTAAGGTTGATTTGGAGCTAGCCGGACATGAGGGTGGTTTTTCCTCTGTGTCCGATAGCTGAACTATCGTTTTATTTTAATATATGATGAATACAGTTTATTTCAAAAAAAATATTGCGTTGCCCCACTTCCCAACCCTAGCTAATGCAAATTGGCCAACGGCATCCGCATAGGTCTCAACTGGTAGCAGTGAGGTCCATCTTCTCATCTGTTCAGCTGTCCTACTTTCCGTGCGATTACTTCAGGCTCTCTGATTCTCTCGCAGTTTCCGAGATCAAAGAGATTCCTTTTCTCGTTGTCCGTGAAACGAAAAATGCGTAATAAATGAACCAACTTTGTCAATCGGATCTCTATTGTTTCTGCAGATCTTACAGTTATGTGACCTGCATTAAAATTCAGCCATAGGTAATTTGTCCGCCAATGCTGGCAGCAATTCAGGCGTTAATACTACTGCTATCGTAATCTGATCTGGGTTTTTCTCCACTTTGCATCTTGTTCGTATCGATTTTCGGAATTCGGAGTTGTCAGGAACGCTTATGAGGTGTTAGTGTGTTAGTCGGCCACTGATTCTCCAGATTGATCTGGTTAACAGCTTCGATGGATGGTCGATTGGATGCAGAAGCCAGTCCCTTTTTGAGGTTTGTTCTTTTTACTATCGATCATACTAATATCACACATCGAGTCTCAGGCTCGGTGTTATATTCGCAGTAACAAGTTCTCCTCTGACTTTATCTTCTATGGGTCCCTTTTTTTCGATGAGTGTACCAACCGGTATTTCCTTTCTAGTTTATGCGGTGAATTTACTTCCGGAAATCTGCCACGTTTCTGACAACGAAAGACTCGGTGCTTAAGTGGAATTCATTTTGCTGGATTTCCACCCTTGACAGTTATTGCCATATTAACATGAATAATAGGATGATTGAATGATTTAGGCCACTGTTGTTTACCTTGAATAATTTCTAAAGCTTTATTTATTGAACATTAGGCCAAGTTATGGATTCCTTATTTACAGACTCTGCTTAATTATCTTTCGCTATACCTTTACTTTGCTATTGCCAAACCAAATGATCGATCAGTTGTACGCTGTTTTAGCTTATTTGCTGCTGTATCTTATGGAGTTGCCTCAATGGCCATGGTCTTTATCAACAAAGCAATTATTATGGAGTACGCATACTCTATGACTCTCCTGACAGTTCAGGTATTCACTC
This sequence comes from Limonium bicolor, assembly GCA_023374045.1. Taxonomy (NCBI): domain Eukaryota; kingdom Viridiplantae; phylum Streptophyta; class Magnoliopsida; order Caryophyllales; family Plumbaginaceae; genus Limonium; species Limonium bicolor. The sequence goes on from CM041776.1 coordinate 4,449,728, forward strand.
GCGACATCAACCACTGCTGGGAAACTTTTACATATGATGATGATGATGATGAATCTTTTTCCATCAGCAATTAGCCACAGCGGTTCTTATACACTTTGGTCGGGTGGTGGGATACTCCAAATCAAAGCCATTGTCCGTGGGAACTGCAAAGAAGCTTCTCTGGGTCTCACTGTTTTACAATGCAAATGTAGCCTTTGCTTTGGCGAGCTTAAAAGGAATTAATGTTCCCATGTATATAGCTATCAAACGACTCACCCACTTGCAGTTCTGGTTGCTGGCTTCGTTACCCGTGAAAGAGACCCTCGAGGAGGTTGGTGGATGCTGCCTGCTTGTTTCTTTCATCTTTCATCTTTTTTTCTTTTTTTTTTTTGCAGTTTACTGGTGGGCTTAGTTCTCAAGTGGTAGTGGTACGGTGAATGGTAGTGTATCTTTTTAACAACTTTTGATGTTTCTCTTCGACTACTAGGTGACCCTTTCAGTGTTGTTAATTGCTGCTGGGGTTGTCATTGCTGCTCTTGGAGATTTTTCATTTGACTTCCTTGGATATTGCATGGCTCTTACTTCTGTATTTTTCCAGTTAGGACGGACATTGCTACTTATTCTTACTAAAGGCCTGGCCTCTCATTGTATTAGCTAGCTAGCTTGTTACCCCTAGCTTGGAGTAAAAGCATACATCTGACCGAGCCTTGTTTATTTTCTATTTGTCTCTGCCTGTAACTCAATGACATGGAACTCTAATTGGACTGTGATGCATGCAGACAATGTACCTTGTGTTGGTTGAACAGTCTGGTGCAGAGGATGGGCTTTCATCAACAGAGATTATGTTCTATAACAGCTTTCTGTCACTTCCATTTCTCTTCTTCCTGATTATAGTAACAGGGGAATTCCCTGGTTCCTTATCACTTTTACTTGTAAAGGTAATTGGATTGGTTGGTTCATCTTTCGTGTAATGTCTAAGTAATTTTACAGATAAGGATCTCTTTTACTTTCCTTCCTTCCTTTCTTTCTTTCTTTCTTTATTTATTTCTTTCTTTCTTTACATCCATGAGCAAACCATGTTTGATTCAGTCTTTATCTGTTGACCCTTCTAATCCCTCGCTCAGTCTTTATTTGATGACCCTTCTAATGCCTCGCACCTGTTTGCTTCTTTTTCCACAGAGCGTTTCTATGTCATTTTCAGTGATCCTCATTGCATCTCTGATTATGGGCATACTTTTAAACTACACAATGTTCTTATGCACTGTAGTCAATTCTGCTCTGACAACTACCATAGTAGGAGTTCTAAAGGGAGTTGGCGCCACAGTAAGTAGCGTTGGTCAATTTTATCTGGATTTTGGAATAAAACTAATTAGTGAAGTACTTGATTAACCAGATGGGCTTCATCACAGGGACTAAATATTAAAACTAATTACCTTTTGTTTGCTATTCTTATGGATGTCAGACTATGGGTTTCTTCTTGCTGGGAGGAGTCAAATTCCATGCCCTCAATGTCACAGGATTGGTAATCAACACAGCAGGCGGGGTTTGGTATTCATACGCCAAATACAAGCAGAAAAGAACAAAATTACCAGGCTAAGTTCTGATGATATGGAGTCTCATAAAAGTAGGTGGTCTTTTTATTATTATTTTTTTCCTTAGATGATAATTGTTTGTACCGTACCGTTGCCATTCAATCAATTGTACTAGTAAGTTGAAAACAGATGCAAGTCAAGTCTGAGTGCAGCCAACATCATTGATTTTTTATACAACCAAGACTGGAAAGGAGATTGAAGGAAATGTGAGCTCTGGTTTTGAACATTCTAGTGTGTTTGGGTTATCATGCTGGTTCTATGTCTAAATTTTCACTATAGTTGTTAAATTTTATTTAGAAAATATAAATTAAGGGAAAATTACATCCCCACCCATGATGTTTGGCGAAATTACACACAGCCCACCCACGAGGTTTAAAAAATTACTTTACCCACCCATGTGGTTTCCACAATTTTACATCCAACAACTTTTCTAATATTTGATCAACTTAAAAGATGGTTAAATGTTGTCCAAAATTGATGAAATTTTACATGGACGATGTTAAGATGTTTATATTTTGTCCAGTGTCAAATCCAAAGTTTTTTAAGGTCATATATGACCTGTGGGACCCAATGAAAACACGTTTACATGTCACATGTTTCATTGGGTCCCACAGATCACATATGAGCTTAAAAAACTTTGAATTTCACGTTTTACCAAAATATAACACCTTAGCATCATCCATGTAAATTTTCATCAATTTTGGACAACATTTAACCATCTTTTAAGTTGATCAAATATTAGAAAAGTTGCTAGATGTAAAATTGTGGAAACCACATGGGTGGGCAAAACAATTTTTGAAACCTCGTGGGTGGGCTGTGTAATTTCGCCAAACGTCATGGGTGGGGATGTAATTTTTCCTAAATTTAATGATAAAGATGTTGTACATCACACTAACCAAGTTTTGCATTCGCAATTTTTGGAGTATTGTAGAATTCTATGTCTAAATTTTCAATATAGTTGTTTAGAAAATATAAATTTAATGATATCGATGTTGTACATCACACTAACCAAGTTTTGTTGCATTCGTAAGTTTTGGGCTCTGTTCGGCATGGTTGTTTTGGCAGCATAAATGCAGCATATTTGGCAGCAGGAATACGCTGGCATAAATGCAGCATATTTGCTGGCAGGGATGTGCTGACATAAATACAGCTGTTTTGAAAACTGCTGTTTGGTAGTGCAGCATATATGCAGAATGCTTGGTTAAGTTAGTTATATGTAGTGTGTTTACCGTTTTCGTATTACAATTATAATTTATTATATTACACTACGTAACTTTATTTTGTTAGTAAAAATAAATAAAAAAATTCACAAACAATAAAATTTTTATTTCTATTATTTAAGTAAAACTTTTTATTATCTAAATTTTATAATTCTTACAAATATAAAAGCGTAAAAAAAGAGAAAAAGCGTTTCAAATTTTCAGATAATTTTATGTGAATTTATTTAATGAAATTATAACTTTTAATAATATATAATATTTTTGTAACTTTGTTTGTTAATAAATTTATTTGCATTCATATTTCTATATACTATTTTAATATTTTAATTTATATATCAACAAGTGTGTATATTTATTCGTTTTTTTAATTTTATTAATCTATGTGGTATTACAAATAATATATTATAGATTTGTATTATAAATGTGATTTTTTGTAAATTTGGCTAAAAATATAGTACTATTTTTATAAATTATTTAAAGCATTATGTAATTTGTAATAAATAAAGTAACTTGTAAAAAATTTCTTTTTTTTTAAATCAATAGTCACAGTAATTGCATTATGAGGTGAGTAAAGAAACGGAAGTGAAAGCACGAAAACGAAAAAGTATCATTTGCTGCAGGCATTTATGCTGACATTTATGCTGTCATTTATGCTGTTTTAGGCGAACAACAAAAACAAATAAAGGAGTCCAAAACAGCATATGTTGTATATGTATGCTGTCAAAAAATGCACATAAAGTGCAACCCGAACGCATCCTTGGAGTAGTGTAGAATTCTAGTCGAATTGCGGAAGAAGAGTAAAATGTTTTTTTTTAATGTTTGACTCGCTTAAGTAACTTAACATTAAAGAAAAACTTAACTATAAAATTAACATGCGTTGATTGCAAACTTAAAGTTACAAATATTAATAAAAAGAAACACTAACAATAAAAACAACATGAAAATCTTGTCCTATTTGAAAAGATTTTCAACCATTTTATCATAAAGCGCTCTCTCTCGCATTGTCGAGCTATTTCTTCTATTATTTGACCATAGCGCTTGCATTCTTCTCCGAAAATGAAAATCGTGATATAATTTTGTATTTTGGAAGTCCTCATAATCAACGTTAGAGGGGAGGGGGTCAAAAGATAACAGTTTGCATGTAATAAGTGTAACACTCTTACTTATAATCTCGTATAATTGACATTTTGTAGCATAATTAAATACGTGAGTTGCTGCGGAAAATAAAACTAAACTTCCTAACTCGGGTGCTATTGTCATTATTCACCCATGTGAGTAATGAAGCGTCCAATTACCACATTAATCTTAATCACTGTGATGACTAGAGATAGTTAACCGAAAATATATACAACATCAAATCCATAACTAAATTCGTAAACAAGTGAGCAGTCTAAGTATTTCCAACTAGTATACGACTGTGGTATATAATACAAGCCTTCAGGTACCCAAAAGTCCCGCACCCCGGCTTCCAGTATCGATCAATCTCCTGTAATATGTTTGTTGTATAGGCTCGGCACCACTGTTGAATATGCTAAAATGTAATCCTAGAATCCTTTAGATTCCTTAAATCAATTAACCATCTTAACATGCGGTTCATTTCATGTTGTTCCGTTTTACAATCATATGATAAAACTGTAAATACTATAATTAAACACTTAACATTCCATCAATATAACCACAACACTCTACAAATAAATCATCCACGTAATAAAACAATAAACGAGTAAATATGATAATAATGCGAGAGTCGTTTTCTTGTGAACGGATCTCATTACTCGGTCTTCGAGGCCCATTGTTCGTTATCCATGTTTACGAGGTTTATTGACGTCTCGTACTAAGGTATAACTAATACTCGTAATCTCATTTGTTTTACACTTACTCTTAAACTCATGTTGGGTGTAATAACCTGATTTTTGTTTATCTTCCTAACTTCGTTTTGTTGTCATCTTATAATATGTTCTTCTCGCTTTTGGGACGTTCGAGACAATGTAATTAGAAGACAAGGGACGAGGAGGTCTTTTTCCTCTCTTTTATCTTTTTTCCTCCTGTTGGACCAATATTGATCTTTTTATCTACCGATTACCACCCATAGAGGAGTATTCAAGTCCCTAAAAGAGGTCTGGTGAATGGTATCATTCGGAAAGAGATGCGCCTAAGGCAGGACCACCCTTTCTTCTCGCTAGCTTGTCAAAGTTGGAGGTTGGGCATTCTTTCTGTCCCCGAAGGCGAAGCAGGAGGAAGCAACCCGATAAGCCAACCGGGTATGCGAGCACTTCCACAAGTTCGTGTGCTCGAACAGGAAATGACTTACGATATCAAGAAAGAGGTTCTGAAAGAACTGACAGAAGGGTGTGCCTTGTGGTGGACCACGCGAGTTGAGCCAACGGCAAAGATACAGCAAGTGATGGAAGACTTAGCAAGAATCGCCCAAGAGGGGGGCCCACCATACTGTACAATAGGTTATTCAAAGACAGCCCGACGGCGAGGTCTCCCTTCGGAGGGAACCGGTTGATTTGTCGCGTTCGGCAAGTGCAAAGTGGTCGGCTGAGGAAAAGGCATAAGGTATTTTGAGGAATAGACAAGGCATGATTTTCGTCTTGATGAAGAGGCAAGGAAAGTCAATTATTCTTTTGGTATTCCTTGATCAATTTTTTTAAAGACGACGTTTCTCTTTCGACAGTTTGGGGCGTTCTCATCTTCTTCTTCTCCCCTTGAGTGACTTCTGAATTCTGGTGGTTATTGATGTGTTTCGCCCGCCTCCCTCTCTGCTACTGTTCGGGTCTTGTTTCGCTGCGTTTCAGGTTTGTGGTTGATGTAATTCGATAGCGGATTGTGCTCGATTTTGGAGTTTGTGTTTTCTGATTTTGTGGTTGAATTATGGTGCAATTCAGCGTGGTTTGGCTTCTCTTCTATCTAGATTCTGCTCAGTTGGATGTTGTCATCGTCGGGAGTAGTTCTACACTTCGAATTCAAGTAAGTGGGGGAATGGAATCGGGGTTGTTTTCTCACACTCGGGGTGCAGATTTTGGTTGCATTTTCCGGATTGACTTTGTGTTGCGATGTGTGATCTCACTCCTGAATTATGTTGTTAGCTGTATGGTTAAACCCCCGAGGGTACTGTTTTGTCAAATTCAGAAGTTTTGCTGATTTGGTGATAGAATTTGTAAGTTCTCGGCCTCTGTTGTGTTTCTGAGTTTTCTGCAATTTGCGACGTCCGAACGTCTGTCCGAACATGTATGACTATGTTCGGATAGGCCTCTGGCGCGATAGTTTTCTTCCATTTTCAAACATGTCCGAACACCTGTCCGAACTTGTAAGTTCAGACAGAGTGCGAGGACGAGCCTGGCGTGCAAGGTCTCGGCATGTGTACGAACTTGTATGTCCGGACACATGTTCGGACATGGCAATTTCTCAGCTTTCAAACTCTCGACTTGCGTCCGAATGTTGACGTTCGGACGTATGTTTGGACAATGTGACTTCTGTGATTTCTGACTCTGGGCGTGTGTCCGAACTTGCAAGGTTGGACACAAGTTCGGACACCTTAAACTTTTGAGGGTAGTAGACACGTGGCGTGTAATGTCCCTAACTCCTAGGTCGGTTTTGGGGTCATTACATTTAGTGGTATCAGAGCCAGGTTTGGATTTCTTTGGTGATTGTGGGGTCCGTCTGCATGCCTGAATGGTTGTGATATCTGCTGATTGAGTGTTTGATGGTTTCTGATGAGTTTTGGTTTTTTATTCCTCAGTATGCCTCCCCGACGCTGTAACACCCCAACTCCAAATACAATGATCGTCGCCCTAAGTCCATCTCATTCATCAACGACGCAGCGGAAAAGTTCTACTAAATTGGTGTTACCGCCGTTAGTCACCCACGTGACTAACTAGGCCTATTCTCTTACAAGTCACGGTCTGACTAACCGGATAATTACTCGAGCATCTATACAGTACAATTCATAAACAACAACTTATACCGAGTATCTCATATCCTAATACATCATACTAACATCTCATCCATTTACTAAACGAGTGTACATGCACAACTCGTGTAACAAATGTAAAAGCAACCCGAAGTACTCTACCAGCTCCTACTCTCAGGTTGAGTCCTCGTCTGGTACCTATCTGCAAAGTTTAAATCACAGGCCCCAAGGGGCTCAGCATATTGCTGGTACATAAAACATGCAGCCCACGAGCTAACAGGGCTACACACGACTACTTTGTCGTATACATGCAGTTGATTATTCATACAACAATAGTAAGAAGTACAATAACAACAACACATTTATGTGAAACATTCACAACTCAAATAAATCGAACGTCGTAATGGACGCCCATTAATGAGTAAGTTAGATTCCTAAATCCTAAGGCCTGAGAATTGTTTAGTTCTCGTGTTTGACCATACCTTATAAGTGTCAACCGTTCTCTTGATAGAACTGGTTGCTCTCTAACTGAATTGTTTATTTTTGTCGGGTCAAAGTAACCCTAGCCAATGAGTTATTAGCTCCATTGGTTTAATAAACATTAAATCTTAAGTTATGAGGGGTGTAGGCTTGACCCTCCCGCGCCTCCTGAATTTGCCTCCCACCCCGAACTGTTCACTCGAGATGGTCGGGTCAGTTTGTCGACCCTAGGCGACAAGTCGTAGACGAGCCATATGCGGAAGACGGATCTGATACAGATGCCGACCTCATAACCTAAACATGCATGACCAGAGTCAGTCCTGGATTCCTCTCAAGTTCCGGTTAGTTGAAGTCTCATTGACAATTTGTTAGTTAAACCTCTCTCGGTATTAACCAACTAACAATAGGGGTGTGAGCCTCGATTTTAAACCCTACCCTATGTTGATTAGATTGATTAGGATCTAGTCGGGTTTTAGGTCCACTTATAACCTAAGATTAATAACTATGTCATATAACATTTATTATTAAAACCTAAGCTACCTCACAGGAACCTATTATGAGTCGCCACCTAATTTTAACCTAGATCAAATTAGGAAAGGAGAGTTCGGGTTCGGGGGCTTGGTATTCGACTTATTTAGGGTTCAAATTACTTTCATTACCCTTCCTAGGTCGTTTTTCCTCTACTTGGTTTATTTACGGCTTTCTACAAAGTTGTTTTTAACCTAGGTGTGCGCTTCTGTTTTTTTTTTATTTTTTAACGTTTTTTTACAGAAATTAAAGTGAAATTGAAAGTTACCTAAACTAGGGTTTCGGAGGCAGAATTAGGTCAAATTTTAATTACGTCCGTGGCCGCGGACCTAATGTCCGAGACCACGGACCCCAGTTGAATTAAGTGATTTCGAAAATAGAACTAAAATAAAAACGCAAACTTGAAAAGTCCGGGGCCACGGACAGGGTGTCCGTGGGCCCGGACATGTATTGACAGAAACCCTAAAATTTGAAAAAATTGAAAAATATAAAATCCCGCCACCGTCCGTGGGTGTCCGTGGTCACGGACAACCCGTCCGTGGTCCCGGACAACAAGTCCGAGGTCACGGACAACCCACAGACAGTGGGTTTTCGATGGTTCCCGAGGGTGTTTTGAGCTCAAATTTTATGGGTGTGTAGCCTGAAAGATTTTAAACACGTTAGTAAATGAAAGAACTCAATTTGGCATCAAAATGAATACGAAACTTAGCAAACAAGTAACAAGGCAGTAACTAAAACAATTAGCGATACAGAAGCGAAAAAGAGTTAGTTTAAGCCCAAATTTTGAGGCAAGACTGATAATATCCTGGGGAGTTAGGAAAGTAAAATTTCTACCTGTTTTACTGTAACACCCCGTCCAAAGCCAATCGTGGTTATCGCAAAACTTAACAACTTAATCACAAACGTCGCAGCGGATATAACAAACACCGGGACCTTGCCACGGTCTGATCATTAGAAAATACCGACTTTACCAATTTACAATACTTATCCAAAATATACAACCGACCAAAATACCACCAACCAACCGAGTTTAAGTATCTAAGTTATAAACATAAACTTTCATCAGTTTAAATATAAACAGACGGGAGCACAAGCGCAACCCGTACTCAAAATAAACAACCCATCCTAAGTCTAACCACCCCCACTCTCAGGGTGACTCCTCATCGGACGCTTACCTGCAAAATAAAAACAGCCCCCAAAGGGGGTCAGCACGAATGCTGGTACGCCCTCTCATGGCCCCCAAGCTAACGGGGCTACGACGACTAATTGTCGATAGCATGGAAATTGATTAAAAACACAATCATAATATGAAGTGCAATAAACAACAATCCACGATGAACAGATAGTCCACACATAATGAACAGCTTAAATGCGTTCCCTTAGTAAGTGAGTTAAACATTCAACTCCTCAAAACTCAATGCCACTTAACCTTAGTCTAACTTAATTTGCCACAATCTTAGTCCTTAACTTAACCTCAGAATACAAACCGTTCTTTAGTTAGAAGTGGTTGTAACTTATCTCAATGTTTATTTTGTCGGGTCCAAAGTAACCCTAGCCAATGAGCTATAAACTCCATTGGTTGAATAAACAACCTATCTTAATCTTAGGATTTAGGTGATCCTACCGCACCATCTTAATGCCTCCTACCTTAGACTGGAAATCCAATGAAGCTGAGCCGACTATCGACCCTAGGCAACAAGTCCAAAGACAAGTCTTAAGCGGAAGTCGGATCTGATTCAGATACCGAACTCCCTTTTTCCTAAACATGCATGACCGGAGTCAGTCCCGGATTCCTCACTCCCCCCTTAAGTTTTAGTTAGTGATAATCTTACAAACCAAGTGTCAGTTAAACCTTCTCGGGTATTAACCAACTATTAAACAATGTAACACCTCATCTTAATCCAAATCGTACTAAACCTTGTTAGTAACTACCTCAAGTCTCATGTGTTAGTGTAAAATCAACACACACAATAAGTACAATAAATCCGGTTGCATGCTTTATCTTGTTTAGTCGGCACACATAAACAAATAGCACACAAGCCGAGGGACACCTCGTTAGCAAGCAGGTCACAAGAAAGACTGTATCGTTCACCGTCGATTGTCCCGTTGTTTAATTCTCCTCCGGGTTCCAAACTTTCAAGTCCTAAAATTCATCCAACTTAGATTATTAATTATCTACACATTACTTAACCCTTAATGATCCCCATCTAATACTTCTTAAGTCTTATACTTAACCTTACAATCTTAGCTTTAAACATTAAAGTCTTTTCCTTACTTAATCCCCCAGGTCTTTAGGTCTCTAATCATCATTGCCCCCCTTAATGGTGTACCATTAATACCTTTAAGCACCCTCAAAATTTCTTTTTTTTAAGTGTTAATGGTCGACCGACCCACCGACCGACCCAACCCCTGGGTCGGTCCGTTCCAGGAGCTTTCTGGTTCGTACATTTCTCTTAGACCGACCCACGACCGACCCAACCTTATGGGTCGGTCCATCTCAGAAATTTTTCCGTCTTTTAAAATCATCCGTCCGACCAAAAACTAAACCGACCGACCCAAACCCTCTGGGTCGGTCCATTCCAGAATAATTTCCTACGTTGAATTTTTGCCCGACCGACCCAAAGCTAAGCCGACCGACCCAAAACCCTTTGGGTCGGTCCAGTCCAGAGACATTCTGGCTGGCTTAACATGGTCCGACCAACCCAGAACTGGGTCGGACCCTAGGTCGGTCCACTAGAGATTTTTCTCTTAAATTGTTCTTTCAATTCCAAACTCTTCCACAAGTGTCCTAATAGGTCTAACACCATCTTGGCATATTTAACCCACCTTATAACCTTCACCAAACTCATTAAAACAACCTCCAAAGATCTTCTCAACCATTTACTCAATTCTTATGAAAACTCCCAACACTTAGCACTTATTTTCCCTATATTTCTAACATGCAACTCATCTAGAATTTTCACCAACCAAATGCTCCCTCCTTAAGAACTTGACCACACCATGTACACCACTTTCCACCCTTATTGCATTTATCAAACTTCCTTAGATTCTAAACTCTAGTTCACACATAAACCATTTCAAAGTTCCACACCTTATTTCCATCAAACTTGTACAAGTTTCCTAACTTCTTTTATCAAGGTCTTGGTGCCTAAAATTCACCATTATAACCCCTAGTTCCTCATGGACATACCTAAGTCATCCTAGTTTACTAGAACATCTTAGACTCATTCCTTTTAACCAAAACAACTCCTAAAATTCCTAGTACTTCCTTAGTCATGAAATCTCCTTAGTTTATCTTAGACATCATGTTTCTTCACCAAATTTTGGCATGGTTTCCCTAGCATATTACTACACCCAAACACTTAGGCTTTCACCATTTAGCAACCTTTATCACCCAAATTCTTTCCACACATTCTTAACACTCAATTTACACCAAAACTACACCACATCATCATATAGTGCAATAGTTTAAAATGCTTGGCACTTAGGGCCTTAAATGACAATAACCTTAACCACTGAATTTCCACATATATTTGCCTTTGACCTGCGAATACACACAACAAGGCTCCCATTGAAATAAAATGCTTCTTGTAATTCACCTCAACATTGTTTAACTATCTCATTTCCCATTTGCTCTTTAGTCACAAGTTCTCAATATAATAGCATTCCTTCTCCTAAGTTTTATATCCCTTTTTCATTTTAAACTCTAAGCTAACTGTTACCTATCCATATCCCATCCCTTAATGCATTAAAACACCTTAAGGTAAGCAATTTACCTTGTTCTTTCACAAGCTCCACAAACTTTTCTCCTTAGGTTTTTCTTGAACAATCTCGATCACCAATAAAACTCTCCTTGCCAATGTTTTAATCAATATTCAATGACTCCAATGAGTTCTAAACAATACACTAACCTTAAGGAATAAAACCTAGGTTAAAAATGTGTTTTAAGGTATTAAATTGAATGTTTTACCTTGGATTCTCAAGACAAGCTTGGATATGAATAAAGAAGGACCTCCTCTATCCTTTGGAGAGTAGAAAACAAGCTAGAACAAGGCATAAAAATGAAGCCTCATGAGTATTGATTTTTGGTTATGAAGAAAGGTGATGGAAACCTAGATTTTCTTACATATTCTTTACCTGAAGAGAATGGAGAAGCCAATGAACTCTCCAAGCTTGAGTTTCCTCCTCTAATGGCGGTTTGGCTTGGCACCAAAATGGAGCTCTTGAAGTTTTGGAAAGATAGGATGAAAGAGCTTGAGCTAACTAAGAAGAATATGTATTTTGTTTAGGTTTTGGAGCAAAAATGAGCAAGTAGTGATCAAAGCAAGGTAGAGCCTACATGGGGGCTGCTCTTCACGTCAATGGAGAAGGAAGAAAGCAAGGGAAATCGGTGGTGAGAGAAGAGAATGAAGAGGTGAGGAGAGAGGTAAGCAAAAGTAAGATATTTAAGTAAAAAGCAAATAGTGTTTTTCCTTATTTCCCTCCTCTTTATCTAATATTACAATCTTATGTGGTGACTCACCACTAACAAAAACAGACCCCCTTCACTAATAAGGCTAGTCATGGTCTTGTTTGACCATTTAATTTGACTTAGTTGACTAAAGACTAAACTAGGCACTATTTGGTTACTATTCATAAACTAGTGCACTTATTTGTGAAATTTTTGATTTCCCATTGATTTAGACCTCCTAATGTGATACTAACTAGTACACAAGGTAATTAAGGAGTAATCATGGACATTTAGCCACTTAAAACCCCTTTCCAAGACAATTTTTCAAAAATGTGCTTTAAGAGTCCTTAAAGCACAATTTGTGTTTTAACTTGTTTTTGAGCTTGGTTTTCTTTGGTAATTGATTTAATATGACCATTAGGATGTTACTAAGGTCTAAGAATAATATTTGGGTGCTAACCCAAGTTACTCCAAGCTTAGAGCACATTTTTGCTTAAATTGCTCTTATGGTGTTTCCTAGTGTTTCCTTTTGTTTAATTTGTTCCCCAAAGTTTCTAACGCATTATTTTGCCTTTTTATACCTTAGTTTACCATCTAAACACCATATCTAAGTTTGGGGTATTTCAATCTACCCCCCTTAAAAGAACTTTGTCCCCAAAGTTCATATATATGCTTAAACATTCACGGTAATCAATTCCCTTAATCTTAATACCACATCTTATATTCACATTCACACACATCTCAAGACTCAAAGGCCTTCCACAAATACAATACATAAGTATTATACATACCTCAAGTTTACCACCAAAGTGTATTAATTTACACAACCATATCTTACACACACCAAACAAACGACAAACATGTTCGTTTCCTAACTCAAAAGCGAGGAAGCTCTACCCCCCTTAAAATGGGGTACGCCCCGTACCCTATACAGACAATCTAGTCGGTAAATAACGAAGAGTACTTCGATCTCATCTTATCCTCTAATTCCCACGTGGCCTCTTCGACATCTTGGTTAGACCAGAGAACCTTCACCAGTCGCACTGACTTATGGCGAGTGTCCCTAGTCTTACTATCCAAGATTCTCTGAGGAGTCTCCACGGACCTCATATTCGGTTCCAATGTCAACGTTTCAGGTTCTAACAGATGGGGGGGGGGGTGGTGCATGTATTTCTTTAGCTGTGAAACAAGAAAAACATCATGCACTTTACCTAGTTCAGCAGGTAAATTCAACCTGTAAGCAACCGGGCCCACCCGCTCCGTAATCTCATAAGGACCAACAAATTTAGGGCTCAACTTGCCCTTCTGCCCGAATCTAAACACACCCTTCATCGGTGATACCCGCAGAAATACCCGGTCGCCCACTACGAACTCCAGGTCTCGTCGTCGAACATCAGCATACGACTTCTGCCTATCTTGAGCAGCTTTCATATTCTCCCTGATTTGCTGAACTTCAGCCTTAACTTGTTCTAAATATTCTGGTCCTATGATGACCGTCTCACTCGACTCATCCCAGCAGAGAGGTGTACGACATGGTCTACCGTACAACGCTTGAAAAGGTGCCATCTTGATCGAAGCGTGATAGTTGTTGTTATATGAAAACTCGATCAGATGCAACTTGTCAATCCAACTGCTCTGGAAGTCTAAGGCACATGCTCTCAGCATGTCCTCGAGTGTCTGAATCGTACGCTCAGTCTGACCATCTGTCTGAGGATGGAACACGGTACTCAGCTTTAGTTCCGTACCCAACGCTTCTCTAGTAGTTCTCCAGTACCTCGAAAGGAATCTGGTATCTCTATCTGACACTATGGTCTTTGGTATCCCATGATGTCTCATGATTTCTTTCTCAAACAACTCAGCTAATTTGGTCACCCTCCAAGTATCCTTCATCGGTATGAATCGGGCTACTTTGGTAAGGCGATCTACCATCACCCATATCATGTTGAGACCTCCCCTAGCAGGTGGGAGTCCAACTACGAAGTCCATGGAGATATCATGGAACTTCCACTCCGGAACTGGCATCGACTGTACCATTCCGCCCGGTCATCGGTGCTCGAATTTTACCTTCTGGCATGTGAGACACCTCAAGACGAACTCGGTAACATCTGTCTTCATCCCCGACCACCAGAAGTATCTCTTCATGTCTTTATACATCTTAGAGGCTCCCGGATGGATGGAAACTGAAGAACAGTGTGATTCTCTAAGTATACGGTCTTTCAGGTCCGTGTGGCCCCGTGGTATGCATAACCGGCCCTTAAGTCTGATCAGATCATCGTCGTGAAGTCTGAAGTCATATTTCTGACTCTCGAAGGTACCATCCGTCAGCTTCTGCCTGACTTCTCTCATATACTCATCTGTCCTCTAAGCCTTTCGCACCTCATCAACCAAGCTGGAGAAAGAGACTAGCGAATGGAGTGAGTGTGCTCGACGGCTCAGGGCGTCTGCTACAACATTGGCCTTCCCTTCTTTGTATTGGAGGTCAATGTCATAGTCTTTCAGAAATTCTAACCATCTCCTTTGTCTGAGATTCAACTCCTTCTGAGTGAATATATATTTCAAGCTCTTGTGATCGGTGTAGATCGTCACACTAACCCCGTATAAGTAATGGCGCCATATCTTCAAAGCGAAGACTACAACTCCCAGCTCTAAATCATGTGTGGGGTAGTTCTCCTCATGTTTCTTCAACTGGCGTGAGGCATATGCCACCACCTTGCCATGTTGCATGAGCACGCAACCCAGCCCTCTGCCGGATGCATCACAGTAAACCTCAAAGCCCTCCATACCGTCTGGAATGGTCAGAACTGGTGCAGTGGTCAGTGAGTCCTTCATACTCTGGAATGATCTCTCACAATTAGCCGTCCATACGAACGGTGCATCTTTCTTCATCAGACTGGTCATCGGCTTCGCGACCTTGCTGAAATCTCTAACAAACCGCCGGTAGTAACCTGCCAAGCCGAGGAAGCTCCGAATGTCGGTAACTGTCTTCGGTCTCGGCCAGGTACGCACGGCATCAATCTTTGCTGGATCCACCGAGATCCCAGCATCTGAGATGACATGACCCAGGAAAGAGACCTGGTCAAGCCAAAATTCACACTTGGAGAACTTAGCATATAGTTGGTTCTCCCTCAATATCTCCTATACTCTCCTCAAGTGCTCCTCGTGCTCAGTCTTCGATTTCGAGTATATCAAAATATCTTCAATAAACACCACAACCGACTTGTCCAGCTGCTCCCGGAACAAGCGGTTCATCAGATCCATAAACTTTGCCGGTGCGTTCGACAAACCGAACGACATCACTGTAAACTCATAGTGGTCGTATCGTGTCCGGAATGCCGTCTTCTCAATGTCTCCCTCCTTAATGGCTATCTAATGATACCCCGATCTGAGATCAATCTTGGAAAACACAGATGCTCCCTTCAACTGATCGAACAGATCGTCAATGCGGGGTAGTGGATACTTATTCTTCACAGTCACTGCATTCAACTCTCTATAGTCGATGCAGAGGCGGAGACTACCATCCTTCTTCTTCACGAAGAGAACTGGCGCTCCCCATGGTGATACACTGGGTCTAATGAACCCTTTGTCTAACAAGTCCTTCAATTGTTCCTTTAACTCAATCATTTCTGCCGGAGCCATGCGGTATGGTGCCTTGGCTATCGGTCCGGTACCAGGTAGCAGCTCGATGGTGAACTCTACCTCCCGAGTGGGTGGCATGCCGGGCAGTTCCCGTGGAAAGAGATCAGGGAACTCCGACACTACCGGTACGTCGTGGTCGAACTCAGGGTCTCTCTCTATGTCCTGGACATAGCAGAGGTATACTTCTTCCTTCCTCTTCAATTCCTTGTACATTGCCATAGCGGTGATGATCTTAGCCGAAGGCTCTCTGGGCCTCTGGCGGTATGACATTGTTACCCTAGATGGACTCCTGAGCAGCAGTCGATGCTCGGCGCAGAGGATACATCCCTTGTGCTGCTCCAACCAATTCATCCCGAAAATAACATCAAATCCCAACTCCTTGAACTCATTAAAACTAACTGGAAATTCTTCCCCCTTAATTATGACGATGGCTCCTCGGTAGTAGCGATTACAACGAATCTTCTCCTTAGACGAAAGCGTAACCGTGAAGTCGGGTAGCTCATCAGCGTCTAGCCCCAACCTTCTCGCAAAATATGCCGAGATAAAGGTATGCGAGGCACCTGAGTTGAAGAGAACCGATGCCTCAATCCCATTAATCGGAAAGGTGCCGGTGAGGATAGTACCGCTTGCGCCGGCCTGTGCCTCTGTAAGTATGCTTAGCGCACCTTCCGTACCGAGTCCATAACCTAATTGTATTTCACAAGCTTCATGAGTAATGATGGTATAACAAGGGTCGTAACAATTTATATGAACAACACTGTTATTTTATTAATAACCATCCTGTTTACAACATGTGCTTCTTTCTTACATCTCATTCCTTATCTCATACTAAAAACGTTACATGACTAATATTGTCTAAAGGTTAGGTTTAACCATCCTGGTTTCATATGCGTCGCATTAATCACTGCTGACGGTGTTGTATTCAGCTTAATTCTCTTAATCCCATGGTACAACATCCTTGATTCTCCTCCCATAACTAATACATCTCCAGACTTAAGTACTAACTTATTTGCACGGTCCGCACGCTTCTACTCGCCGTATATAAATTCCGCATCATCTCCAATGGACCAAGACACTACAGGTATCCCTCTTTCGAGAGACTCCGTTGTCTCGTCCTTATCCTGGTGTAGTCCGAGTCGCCCATCTTCCTCGTAGAAGTTTACAATGCAAATGTCTGCTTGTATGTCTGGAATCGATTCCGCTTCCAACTGCTGAGCGATCTCCACAATTTGTGTAATTACCAGATGGAACTCTTCGGGTATCCCCGGTGGTGAGACTCCATCTTGTGTTCTCGTGGTTTGGTAAGTCTTGGCATATGGATTCCAATCCTTGCCTAAGCTCATCATCTTTAACTTCATTCTTGCTCCTCCTGGGTACTCCGGTGTATAAAAACCTCCCGGTCCCGCTCCAATTTGATTGCATCTTCTGATGATGGCTATTTGTGCCTTGGGTGTCAGGTATCCCCTTAATAAAATAATACCTGGGTGGATAACCTGACATTGTTCGGTTGGATAGTCTCGGGTTTTGATGTCGGTGTCTTCCGGGTTAGGCGTTGAAGGCATTGGATAGCAAATGTTGAAGCTTCCTAAGGTGGTAACAGGTCATATCTTACTTAAGTTCTAATCTTATCTCATTCTCACTTAACTCAATTATTCACCAAGCATGCATGAAATGCGGTAAGCAGGCAATTTCATTACTAAATGGTTATAGCGGTACCTAGCCTCGATGAGGGTTCGGCCTCATCGTCCCGGTCCACCATGTGCAATGTGGGTCCCGACTTCTGGACCACTCTAGAGTTCTTGTTTGCAGCTTGGTGCGCCCCCTTCTGACCGTCATAACCAGCTCCCTGATCGGTCTTGCCCTTGCCCTTCATCTCGGGCCTATAGGCTCTGCTCTCGGGGTTCCGGAAGCACTCGTACGCCCGGTGCCCGTACACCCCATAGTAGTTACACTCCACTTTGTTCCCCTTACAATCAAGCCCGGGGTGGTCCTTGTGACACCACTGACAAATGTAGCGTCGCTGGTAGCCACCACCGGCTCCCTTACCAGTCTCAGATCCCTTTGGCGCCTTAGAGCGCAGGGGCTTCGCAGCATATGCATAAGTCAGTTTCAATGGCTCTTCAGTAGCCTTCTCCATCCCTTCTTTCCCTTTTTGGTTCTGATTCTTCTGGGCCCGAGGCTGGTACTTTTGTTTCTTGTACCCACCTTGCCCCTGGTTCTCCGTGCTCTTCCCGGCACTCTTCCTCTTAGCACTGTCCTCGTCCCTCAGCTGGACGGTTATCTCAACCTTAGCAGCGGCATGATAGCACTCCTGCAAGGTAGTATAGCTTGTCGGCCCCATGCCGTAGCGGAGTCGATGGCTAAGCCCGCCATAGAAGCGGTCCACCAATATCTGGTCTGAGTATCCAAGACCTGGCAGAAGACGAAGCAAGGCGGTAAACTCTGAGTAATACTCGTCTACCGTCATCTTGTCCGTCTGCATAAGCGCATCCAACTGTAAGCGCTTCTTCATCTGGACATGGGCGGGATAGTACTTTGCTCGTAGCAATGCTGTGTACTGGTCCCAGCTGAAGTCTGGATTGGCCACATGCTCGGCCCTCACCAGCTTCCACCAATCACCTGCTGCCCCCTTCAGGTAGAACGCAGCTAGATGCACCTTGATCCCAGCAGGGACGTCAAGGGTCTCGAAGGCGGTCTCCAGCTCGGAGAGGTACGCCTCAAGCTTGGCGGGATCAGTCTCCCCCTTAAAATGTGCGGGCCGAAGGTCTGCAAGGTTCTTTACCCAATTCGGTTCCCGGGGCTGTGGCGGTGGAGGTGGTGCACCAACACCAGGCTGATAGCCCATGTGCCCTAATGCGGCAGCTACGATCTCTGTGATCGTTTGCCCTTCCGGTATCTCTGAAGCATCGTCGCCTCTACCACGGCCTCGGCCTCTCCTTCCTGACCTCTGAACAATCACAACTCACATTAGATTCGTATCCACCATTGTTTCGGTTAACGAATTTATAACGTCCGTAGACGGTAAAGACGATCCACACTTAATAGTGGTCATCTGACTCTACTCACACTAACTTTTCACACCCTTAACCCATTACTTATGTCTTAACTCATAACCTAACTCGGTGGTTACTTATGTCCGATATTTCTTGATCAGAGCGTAACTACGCTCTGATACCACTTTTTGTAACACCCCGTCCAAAGCCAATCATGGTTATCGCAAAACTTAACAACTTAATCACAAACGTCGCAGCGGATATAACAAACACCGGGACCTTGCCACGGTATGATCATTAGAAAATACCGACCTTACCAATTTACAACACTTATCCAAAATATATAACCGACCAAAATACCACCAACCAACCGAGTTTAAGTATCTAAGTCATAAACATAAACTTTCATCAGTTTAAATATAAACAGACGGGAGCACAAGCGCAACCCGTACTCAAAATAAATAACCCATCCTAAGTCTAACCACCCCCACTCTCAGGGTGACTCCTCATCGGACGCTTACCTGCAAAATAAAAATAGCCCCCAAAGGGGGTCAGCACGAATGCTGGTACGCCCTCTCATGGCCCCCAAGCTAACGGGGCTACGACGACTAATTGTCGATAGCATGGAAATTGATTAAAAACACAATCATAATATGAAGTGCAATAAACAACAATCCACGATGAACAGATAGTCCACACACAATGAACGGCTTAAATGCGTTCCCTTAGTAAGTGAGTTAAACATTCAACTCCTCAAAACTCAATGCCATTTAACCTTAGTCCAACTTAATTTGCCACAATCTTAGTCCTTAACTTAACCTCACAATACAAACCGTTCTTTAGTTAGAAGTGGTTGTGACTTATCTCAATGTTTATTTTGTCGGGTCCAAAGTAACCCTAGCCAATGAGCTATAAACTCCATTGATTGAATAAACAACCTATCTTAATCTTAGGATTTAGGTGATCCTACCGCACCATCTTAATGCCTCCTACCTTGGACTGGAAATCCAATGTAGCTGAGCCGACTATCGACCCTAGGCAACAAGTCCGAAGAGAAGTCTTAAGCGGAAGTCGGATCTGATTCAGATACCGAACTCCCTTTTTCCTTAACATGCATGACCGGAGTCAGTCCCGGATTCCTCACTCCCCCCTTAAGTTTCAGTTAGTGATAATCTTACAAACCAAGTGTCAATTAAACCTTCTCGGGTATTAACCAACTGTTAAACAATGTAACACTCATCTTAATCCAAATCGTACTAAACCTTGTTAGTAACTACCTCAAGTCTCATGTGTTAGTGTAAAATAAACACACACAATAAGTACAATAAATCCGGTTGCATGCTTTATCTTGTTTAGTCGGCACACATAAACAAATAGCACACAAGCCGAGGGACACCTCGTTAGCAAGCAGTCACAAGAAAGACTGTACCGTTCACCGTCGATTGTCCCGTTGTTTAATTCTCCTCCGGGTTCCAAACTTTCAAGTCCCAAAATTCATCCAACTTAGATTATTAATTATCTACATTACTTAACCCTTAATGATCCCCATCTAATACTTCTTAAGTCTTATACTTAACCTTACAATCTTAGCTTTAAACATTAAAGTCTTTTCCTTACTTAATCCCCCAGGAATTTATGTCTCTAATCATCATTGCCCCCCTTAATGGTGTACCATTAATACCTTTAAGCACCCTCAAAATTTCTTTTTTTTTTTAAAGTGTTAACGTCGACCGACCCACCGCCGACCCAACCCTGGGTCGGTCGTTCCAGTAACTTTCTGGTTCGTACATTTCTCTTAGACCGACCCACGACCGACCCAACCTTATGGGTCGGACCATCTCAGAAATTTTTCCGTCTTTTAAAATCATCCATCCGACCCAAAACTAAACCGACCGACCCAAACCCTCTGGTCGGTCCATTCCAGAACAATTTCCTACGTTGAATTTTACCCGACCGACCCAAAGCTAAGCCGACCGACCAAACCCTCTGGGTCGGTCTAGTCCAGAGACATTCTGGCTGGCTTAACATGGTCCGACCGACCCAGAACTGGGTCGGACCCTAGGTCGGTCCACTACAGATTTTTCTCTTAAATTGTTCTTTCAATTCCAAACTCTTCCACAAGTGTCCTAATAGGTCTAACACCATCTTGGCACATTTAACCCCTTATAACCTTCACCAACTCATTAAAACACCTCCAAAGATCTTCTCAACCATTTACTCAATTCTTATGAAAACTCCCACACTTAGCACTTATTTTCCCTATATTTCTAACATGCAACTCACCTAGAATTTTCACCAACAATGCTCCCTCCTTAAGAACTTGACCACACCCATGTACACCACTTTCCACCCTTATTGCATTTATCAAACTTCCTTAGATTCTAAACTCTAGTTCACACATAAACCATTTCAAAGTTCCACACCTTATTTCCATCAAACTTGTACAAGTTTCTTAACTTCTTTTATCAAGCTCTTGGTGCCTAAAATTCACCATTATAACCCCTAGTTCCTCATGGACATACCTAAGTCATCCTAGTTTACTAGAACATCTTAGACTCATTCCTTTTAACCAAAACAACTCCTAAAATTCCTAGTACTTCCTTAGTCATGAAATCTCCTTAGTTTATCTTAGACATCATGTTTCTTCACCAAATTTGGCATGGTTTCCCTAGCATATTACTACACCCAAACACTTAGGCTTTCACCATTTGGCAACCTTTACCACCCAAATTCTTTCCACACATTCTTAACACTCAATTTACACCAAAACTACACCACATCATCATATAGTGCAATAGCTTAAAATGCTTGGCACTTAGGGCCTTAATGACAATAACCTTAAACCACTGCATTTCCATAATATTGCCTTTGACCTGTAAATACACACAACAAGCTCCCATTGAAATAAAATGCTTCTTGTAATTCACCTCAACATTGTTTAACTATCTCATTTTCCCATTTGTCTTTAGTCACAAGTCTCAATATAATTGATTCCTTCTCCTAAGTTTTATATCCCTTTTTCATTGTAAACTCTAGCTACTTGTTACCTATCCATATCCCATCCCTTAATGCATTAAAACCACTTAAGGTAACAATTTACCTTGTTCTTTCACAAGCTCCACAAAACTTTTTCTCCTTGGTTTTTCTTGAACAATCTCGATCACCAATCAACTCTCCTTGCCAATGTTTTAATCAATATTCAATGACCCAATGAGTGCTAACAATACACTAACCTTAAGAATAAAACCTAGGTTAAAAATGTGTTTTAAGGTATTAAATTGAATGTTTTCCAGGATTCTCAAGACAAGCTTGGATATGAATAAGAAGGACCCCTCTATCCTTTGGAGAGTAGAAAACAAGCTAGAACAAGGCATAAAAATGAATCATTGAGTATTGATTTTTGGTTATGAAGAAAGTGATGGAAACCTAGATTTTCTTACATATTCTGTACTGAACAGAATGGAGAAGCCAATGAACTCTCCAAGCTTGAGTTTCCTCCTCTAATGGCGGTTTGGCTTGGCACCAAAATGGAGCTCTTGAAGTTTTGGAAAGATATGATGAAAGAGCATGAGCTAACTAAGAAGAATATGTATTTTGTTTAGGTTTTGGAGCTAAAATGAGCAAGTAGTGATCAAAGCAAGGTAGAGCCTACATGGGGCTGCTCTTCACGTCAATGGATAAGGAAGAAAGCAAGGGAAATTTGTGGTGAGAGAAGAGAATGAAGAGGTGAGGAGAGAGGTAAGCAAAAGTAAGATATTTAAGTAAAAAGCAAATAGTGTTTTCCTTATTTCCCTCCTCTTTATCTAATATTACAATCTTGTGTGGTGCTCACCACTAACAAAAAACCGGCCCCCTTCACTAATAAGGCTAGTCATGGTCTGTTTGACCATTTAATTTGACTTAGTTGACTAAAGAACTAACTAGCATTATTTGGTTACTATCATAACTAGTTGAACTTATTGTGAAATTTTTATTTTCCCATTGATTTAGACTCATAATGTGATATAAGTAGACCAAGTTAATTAAGGAGTAATCATGGACATTTAGGCCACTTAAAACCCCTTTCCAAGACAATTTTTTCAAAAATGTGCTTTAAGAGTCCTTAAAGCACAATTATGTTGTAAATGTTTTGAGCTTGGTTTTCTTGGTAATTGATTTAATTATGACCATTAGGATGTTACTAAGGTCTAAGAATAATATTTGGGTGCTAACCCAAGTTACTCCAAGCTTAGAGCACATTTTTTTGCTAAATTGCTTTTATGGTGTTTCCTAGTGTTTCCTTTGGTTTAATTTGTTCCCCAAAGTTTCTAAAGGCATTATTTAGCCTTCTTATACCTTAGTTTACCATCTAAACACCATATCTAAGTTTGGGGTATTTCATTAACCTTCGGATTCACGATGATTCTTCACACCGGGATTCGTCGAGTGCTCCGTTGATGGCAGACCCGAAAGGTTTTCGAACCAAGCTTCTGGTTTGTTGGTTGTTTTGCTGATTCTTCACGTTTTGGTGATGTTTTTGTGGGGTTT
Organism: Limonium bicolor; assembly: GCA_023374045.1. Classification (NCBI taxonomy): domain Eukaryota; kingdom Viridiplantae; phylum Streptophyta; class Magnoliopsida; order Caryophyllales; family Plumbaginaceae; genus Limonium; species Limonium bicolor. The sequence continues at coordinate 4,473,049 of CM041776.1, forward strand.
TGATGATTATTTGTGCTTTGGGGATTGGAAAACGTGCTTAGATGGTGATTTCGGGGGATTTTCAGTATGATTTGGGTGGCCGGGTGTTGGAAAACGTGAGAGAGAGAGAGAGAGGATGATAAGTGTAAAATACATCTAATTCCCGGGCTTTAATTCTTCCTATTTTCATAATAATTCATTCGTATTTTACACTTATCTTATAGTTTTCTAATATTTATATTTAGATGAGAACTGATATATTTTATTTGTCAAATAATCACCTTCACACTCGACAGACCACCATCATCGATCAACCATCACCCGCCATCACCAGTCATCTTCTTCATATCATCACATCCGGCACCTCCGACTTCACCATCACCGACGACACGCACCACCATTCACCATCATCCCATCTTCATCCCATCTCCACGCCACGCTCATACCACCACGCACTCACTCCATCTTCACGTCTATCCCGCATATCACCATCGCCACCGTCACCACGCACCACACTCACGCCACTACTGTCTTCATCACCATCCATTCACTTTCGCCACCACACCAGCATCTCCATCGCACCTCCATCGCCACAAAAACAGCTTCACCCACTGCATCATCGTAACACCTCGCACATCCGCACTGCACTTCCATTTTCATCGATCCCCTGCACCACGCCACCATCTCCTCCGACATCACAACATCACCCGACACCACCCCTGTTTCATCGTCTCACCTGCATCGATATCATTCACCCTCACCACCGTCTCCATTCACTTCGCACCATCGACATCGACGCCTGGACTCCATCTTCATCGATCATACCACCTCGACCACCATCGAATCATCATCGACGCCTCACCAACACCCGACACATCTATTCACGATCTCACTTCATCTTAGCATCGACAACGATTCACCATCATCCTCCATCTCCGACGCCATCACCATTCTCGCCCTTGTCTCACCATCGCAACGTCTTCACCGTTGCTTTGACCGTCTTCTCCGCCACGAATCTTTACACCGCCTTCACGACCATACGCATCGTCTTCATCTTCGCCAGTACACACCGCCGTCATAACCGCATCTCAGTAGCGGACGATCATCACCATCGACACACGCAGACCTTGATCACCTTACTGTTCCATACCCGGATCGACGCCCTTCACGACGCACTACATCACACCACTCTATCATCGTTCACCATTGCCATTAATCGTCGACAACCGCCACCAACTCTCGACTTCACCGCATCTCCGTCCGTCACCATCCTCCGTAGTCGCAACCGCGCCTGAGAAGAGTCCGAGACGCAACTCACATTTCACCAGTTCATCTGTGCTAGGGAATCGACGAGGAAGAAATAACAGAGGCGAAGAAGAACGGGAAGGAGAACAGAGCGAATCGAAAAGAAGAAGACGGGGTGAAAACGATAAGAAGAAGAAAAGGGCAAATCGGGGGAGAAACAACGAGGCGCAAAATGACAAAAGGAGTGAACCCTGGAGTGAACCGATTTTCAAAGTGAACCAGACCGATTCAAAGTGAACCAGACCGGTTCAAAGTGAACCAGACCGGTTCAATATAATAAGGGGTTTTCTCTAAACTTATGCTATTATATTTGTTACATGTTGTTTGATTTTCGTAACATTTATTTCATTACTGAACATTTGATATTTATTTTAATGTTAATTTGTGTTTGTGAAATAATGAGTGAGTAGTTTATATATACTCTGGGTGATGGTTTAATTGCAGTTTGTTTTAATTATATTTACTGATTTTAATTAATTACGGATTGTTACGATTAATGTTATTGTTGCGCTTTTTAATAAATGTCGCGAGTTTATTAAACTGCTTTACTAAATCTATTTTGATCCGACCAAGTGTCAAATAGATCGGTTAAATTAATCTGTATATCTGTGGAATTATTAATTGGATTAATTAATTATTCCTGCAGACGCAATTTATTATTCCTCGTACTTAATCCGTTTACATGTGTTTCTACTTGAGCCTAGACTAGGTCCTGCATTTCTGGTAAATGAGTTCTTCTGAGACTATGATTTAGCTTTTAAGAAAATTATAGGAATATTGCCAATCTATCTTTAATTAACCAGTAGACATAATTGATCAAACGGTTTTAACCTGAACCCAGAGTCCCGCTCATCCATATCATCTATCACTTTTATTTATCTGTTATTTATTTTTCTGTCTGTTGTTTTAATTATCTCATCCTTATTATTTATTTAAATCCAAAAACAAAAACAACCCCTTTTGAATTACCCATTGTCTTAGGCTAGACTTACTTTATCAAGTCCCGTGGATTGACACCTGGTCGCTTCTAAATTACTATACTACTACGACCGGGATTTTTTGCAACCCGACGATCTATTGATTTGTTGATTTCTAGGATTAATTCTTAGCATTTAATACATCAAATAAATCGTTTGCAAAATGGCGCCGTTGCCGGGGACTTGGCTTTGTCTAGTCCCTGAGCCTTGGTTAATTCATTTGTTATATTATAATATTTTGTTTCTTTTAAATTTGTTTTTCTGTTTTTCTTTTTGTTTCTAATATTCTGTTTGCTATTTTTGTTCCGTAATTCAATCTTACTATTATTTATCAGTTTCTTTTGTTGTTTATTGTACTACTATTGTTTCTGTCATTTAATTATCCCAGCAATTTACTTTTCGTTTTATTTGCAGTTATTTAATATTGCAGTTATTTATTTATTGTTATTTTTATTGTTATCATTTTAATTTCCAGCTATTTATTTTTCTTTCGTTATTTAAATTCTGTCATTTAAATTCTGCCATTTAATTTCCAGTTATTTATTTATCGTCATTTAAATTTCCTTGTCATTTAATTTTCGTCATTTAATTTTCAGCAATTTAAATTTTAGCAATTTTTTTTGTTTCTTTATTTAATTGTTATTTAAATCCAGTTATTTAATTTCTGACATTTAAATTACTGTCATTTAAATTCCCTCGTCATTTAAATTCCTGCAATTTATTTTTGTCCTTTTTAATTTTTATTGCATTAATTTTTGTTTTATTTAATTCAAAAAAAAATGTGGCAAAGGATTTGATTGACAATTATTTTTGTTATTAGTTATTTCTGACTAATAATGGCAAGTGGGGAGGAATTCAATTGGGATTCCTATTATTCCCAAGAGATATATTGCTCTCAGTGTGGGGACGCACATGAATATGAGGACTGCCCACTGGTAGCCGAAATGGTGTATAAGTTGATGGCTTCTCATGAACAGCAAATGGTAATCAATCAGAGTCTGACAGCTGGTCTGCAGAGTCTGGCAGCTGGTCAGCAAAAGTTAAAGAATGCCATGGTAGAGATGCAGGGAACGATGAGCCAATCAATTCAGTTCCTCTTACAGCAGAGACCTTCTGGGTCACTGCCTTCCCAACCAGACTACCTGCAGAATATAGGTGTTCCACAACACAAGACAATCATAAACAATGTTGTCGAACAACCTGAAGAAGAGGATTCCTATTATTCCCAAGATTTATATTGCTCACATTGTTCGGGACCTCATGAGATCGAAAATTGTCTTGAATTTCAAGAGCTATTGTGGTTAGAGGATCAACCAGACTACCTGCAGAATTTAGGTGTTCCACAACACAATACAATCATAAACAATGTTGTCGAACAACCTGAAGGAGAAGATTTCTACATGAACAAACTGAAGTTCTTTGCTGATTTGGAAGACACAATTGCGGAGTTAAAAACTCAGCTAGTTCTAATATTGCAAAAACCAAGGAGCAAAGCGGTTCATGATGGAATACACCCTACTGCGGACGGTTTTCTTCCCTCCTTCTCCTTACTCTATCCAGAAGACGAGGATGCTTACATCCTCGAATTTGAGAAGAAAGAACCACCACCACTTTGCCAATATCAAAACCTTGTCAAACCTCAACTGAACGAGGAAGATGTTTACATCCTCCAATTTGAGGAAGAACAACAATCAACACCTGGTCTTCTGCTTGAGACCCGTTACCGTCAATACCTCCTCAAGGACCAGGTTCTATGGAGCGTTTATTTTCCTATTTTATTTGTTGAGGTAACACTGTGTTTTGATCCAGGTGGTTTAATCCTGATTGCTGGCCACTTCATATCCCCGTTAGCACCACTGTCAACTTTTATTTTCGATCCTGGATAATGAAGCGGGAGTCTAGCCAAAGACTATAAAGATGGGCAGCTTGCTGGGAGGCAACCCAGTGGTTAAATTTATACTTTACATTTGTTTTTGTTTTCTAGTTTAATTTTTATTTCCTTTTTATTTTTATTTTTAATTTTGAAGTAGCAATGGTGTCCCCGTGCTTTTAATGCAACGCTTTTAGCGTTTTCGCGGTAATTGTGAGTGTGTGCAGGTGAAAATTTTTTTATGGTGTTTGATGCTCTCCAAGGCTGGACACTTGCATGAATGCAAGTGTGAAGAAGGCTACTACCCCATGTACGAGCTTAAGTGTGAGGAAGGGCACCTTCCTCAATCTACGATATCAGGGGAGTTTCAGTTTCCTTTATTTTAATGTCTGTGTTCAGCCTACGATGATCTATCATGCTTAATGCTTATTTTTATATATCAGTCCATTGTTGTCCTGAATGAAATTCTTGATGAGTTTGCAATATTTAGAAAGTCCTTTTCTTGTTTTTAATTTGTGAACAATGAGGACATTGCTCCTCTTAAGTGTGAGGAAGTAGAGGTACTTTCTAAAATATTGACAATTGCACTTAATGCCACATTTGTTTTTGTTTGTCCTCTTATTCTGAAAAAAAAATTTATCTCTTTTAAGTGGCCAAAAAAAAAATAAAAAAATAAAAATTAAAAAAAAAATAATAAATAAATAAATAAATTTTTGGAAGTGTTGAAAATAAGCCTGATGGCCACCTCAAGAATCTTTCTGCTCTAGGCTGTTTGTTTATTTAGTTTTATTCAAATTATATCTGTTTTCACTGAAATTTGGTGGATTAGCTGATTATGAAAATTGAATTAGTCTAGTTTGGGGTCTTAAGAATAATGTGAAAGTTTGGAATGAAAGGATAAGGCAAGATACTCCGCTGATCAGAAATTTTTCCTAACAAAAGTAGGCCTCGTCTATCCGGTTATTAAGTCCTAGGGGTACCTTAACACCTATCTACCTAAGGTCTCGGGATCTGGGATAGTTGACCCAACACCGTTACAAGGATAGAGAGAAAAGTCTGGGTTACGGAATAGATCTGCAATTCGCAATTATTCGTTTGTTCTGTATATATATTCTTAAAGAAGAATGTCTTTGCATGAGAAAGAAGAGTTAATTGCAGGTTAATTTTTGTTTTTGATCATGAGTATGTGGTGTTGAAAGGTATCACGGAATAAGGTGTTACTTCATACCCCTTGTCATCCAAAGGTTAGAGGAAAGAAATGGTGGAGGATCCCAAACTATTCTGTTTCAGTTTCTATAGTCTAACTTCTCCATGCTTTTTAACTTCATTCTTTTTCACTGTTTGTGAAAACCTACAGCTAGTAGCAGAACTTTTCTTTTGATTGTCATTTTGCTTATTTTCTATCGGCAGTTGTTTGATCCTGAGTTTCAATACTTCGGCCCTTAAGAGTAGTCATATTCTGTATTTGCTTGAGGACAAGCAAAAGCTAAGTGTGAGGAAGTTTGATAAGTGTAAAATACATCTAATTCCCGGGCTTTAATTCTTCCTATTTTCATAATAATTCATGTCGTATTTTACACTTATCTTATAGTTTTTCTAATATTTATATTTAGATGAGAACTGATATATTTTATTTGTCAAATACAGGAAAAAGTCTCAAACTTACATTCTTCATATTTCAGGACTACAATAAAAGGGACAACACGTTACGATATATTTATATCGTATAGTTTGAGTATAGTTTATATGTTGGATCAATTTGCAAGCATGTAAACATGCACTGGCAATAACTGGGCCGATACGCTTTGAAGTCCAACAAGGAAGCGCAGACATTGGAAAGGGAATTGGGCTAATTTAAGCCTGTTGCTCGGTTAATATAGAGACTGACATGGACAGAGACAAAAGAGGCATATTACAACAGAATAACATATTAAATAATTAAACCCATGCAGACATAGAGGGGACACGCTGGCAACATACAGATCGATCGCACTATTCAATTTTCATCACTGTCATCTACATAACAGGGAGGATACCACCGATCTTCTTCACGCAGGCACGGAGCGTCATCTTCATCAACCGCCACTATCCATCGACTACCTTCATCACCTATCGCCTCCATTCATCACCTTCACCACTCGACAGACCACCATCATCGATCAACCATCACCCGCCATCACCAGTCATCTTCTTCATATCATCACATCCGGCACCTCCGACTTCACCATCACCGACGACACGCACCACCATTCACCATCATCCCATCTTCATCCCATCTCCACGCCACGCTCATACCACCACGCACTCACTCCATATTCACGTCTATCCCGCATATCACCATCGCCACCGTCACCACGCACCACACTCACGCCACTACCGTCTTCATCACCATCCATTCACTTTCGCCACCACACCAGCATCTCCATCGCACCTCCATCGCCACAAAAACAGCTTCACCCACTGCATCATCGTAACACCTCGCACATCCGCACTGCACTTCCATTTTCATCGATCCCCTGCACCATGCCACCATCTCCTCCGACATCACAACATCACCCGACACCACCCCTGTTTCATCGTCTCACCTGCATCGATATCATTCACCCTCACCACCGTCTCCATTCACTTCGCACCATCGACATCGACGCCTGGACTCCATCTTCATCGATCATACCACCTCGAACACCACCGAATCATCATCGACGCCTCACCAACACCCGACACATCTATTCACGATCTCACTTCATCTCAGCATCGACAACGATTCACCATCATCCTCCATCTCTGACGCCATCACCATTCTCGCCCTTGCCTCACCATCACAACGTCTTCACCGTCGCTTTAACCGTCTTCTCCGCCACGAATCTTTACACCGCCTTCACGACCATACGCATCGTCTTCATCTTCGCCAGTACACACCACCGTCATAACCGCATCTTAGTAGCGGACGATCATCACCATCGACACACGTAGACCTTGATCACCTTACTGTTCCATACCCGGATCGACGCCCTTCACGACGCACTACATCACACCACTCTATCATCGTTCACCATTGCCATTAATCGTCGACAACCGCCACCGACTCTCGACTTCACCGCATCTCCGTCCGTCACCATCCTCCGTAGTTGCAACCGCGCCTGAGGAGAGTCCGAGACGCAACTCACATTTCACCAGTTCATCTGTGCGAGGGAATCAACGAGGAAGAAATAACAGAGGCGAAGAAGAACGGGAAGGAGAACAGAGCAAATCGAAAAGAAGAAGACAGGGTGAAAACGATAAGAAGAAGAAAAGGTCAAATCGGGGGAGAAATAACGAGGCGCAAAACGACAAAAGGAGTGAACCCTGGAGTGAACCGATTTTCAAAGTGAACCAGACCGGTTCAAAGTGAACCAGACCGGTTCAAAGTGAACCAGACCGGTTCAATATAATAAGGGGTTTTCTCTAAACTTATGCTATTATATTTGTTACATGTTGTTTGATTTTCGTAACATTTATTTCATTACTGAACATTTGATATTTATTTTAATGTTAATTTGTGTTTGTGAAATAATGAGTGAGTAGTTTATATATACTCTGGGTGATGGTTTAATTGCAGTTTGTTTTAATTATATTTACTGATTTTAATTAATTACGGATTGTTACGATTAATGTTATTGTTGCGCTTTTTAATAAATGTCGCGAGTTTATTAAACTGCTTTACTAAATCTATTTTGATCCGACCAAGTGATAAATAGATCGGTTAAATTAATCTGTATATCTGTGGAATTATTAATTGGATTAATTAATTATTCCTGCAGACGCAATTTATTATTCCTCGTACTTAATCCGTTTACATGTGTTTCTGCTTGAGCCTAGACTAGGTCCTGCATTTCTGGTAAATGAGTTCTTCTGAGACTATGATTTAGCTCTTAAGAAAATTATAGGAATATTGCCAATCTATCTTTAATTAACCAGTAGACATAATTGATCAAACGGTTTTAACCTGAACCCAGAGTCCCGCTCATCCATATCATCTATCACTTTTATTTATCTGTTATTTATTTTCCTGTCTGTTGTTTTAATTATCTCATCCTTATTATTTATTTAAATCCCAAAACAAAAACAACCCCTTTTGAATTACCCATTGTCTTAGGCTAGACTTACTTTATCAAGTCCCGTGGATTGACACCTGGTCGCTTCTAAATTACTATACTACTACGACCGGGATTTTTTGCAACCCGACGATCTATTGATTTGTTGATTTCTAGGATTAATTCTTAGCATTTAATACATCAAATAAATCGTTTGCAGAGGAGGATGTGTTTTCTTACTCCCTAGGGTTCTTGGGCTTATGATATTCTGATTTTATCAAAAAACCTATCCCCTTATATAGACTTTATTAAAGATAAAGAAAATCTAGTAAAAGTAAGATTTTTTGATATTTTAATTAAATGACTTCCCAATGGAATTTTACTGTGAAATTTTAACCACATGTCAAGGATGACAATTATGAATTTTCTGAAGTGGAATCGAATTTTTTAAATGTTGGAATATTTTTAAATTGAAATTCTCGTCAGATTCAGTCAGAAATTGCTAGAAAATTATTGGAAATTCGAAAAATCAAAATTCCAACGCCATTATGCTTAAAATGTCATCCCCTATCACGGGTTAAAATATAAAAGCATTTCAAGCTGATTTGGGCATCTTTCGGAGGAGAGAGAAAGCCTATAGGAGGTCTCAGGAGCCTTAAAAATTACGAAAACGCCCCTGACAATGACGAAACTGCTCCTCATGCCCTGGGATGCGCCGATCGAGCAGGAATCTCTCATTGCTTGATTGAAATGTCTCTCACAACATCAAAACCTCATAGACCCTAACCAGGGGGGTCAAAAATTTGGGTATAATAGATTGCCCCCCGTCAACTGGACTTTGTAATGGATGTGAAAAGTCTGGTGATGCTTGAGTGATGCCCCAAAATTTTGGATTCCATCGGATTCTCCGTGTTGTGCGAAACCGCATTGACCACGTCTAGCTATTCGGAGGCGTTGACTACCTAGGCAACAAAACATTGTCGAGCTGTTCTAAGGCGCTGACTACCTATAAGTGAAAACGTGTCAAGCTATTCTAAGGCGCTGACTACCTAGGTGACGAGAATGAAATAATGTCAAGTGATTCTAAGGCGTTGACTACCTAGGATGTGAAAACTGTATGCAAATGCAAGAATGCTGAAATGCTAACGATGCTAATGATGCTGGTGCTGCTGATGATGATGATGATGCTGATGATGCTGATGATGCTCGAATGCTTCTAGGGACCGAAACTCGTGCCAATGCTCCTGGCTGGACCAAATGTGGACTTATTGCCATCGCCCCCCAAGCCGGTGTGCAGGGATAACTCATGGTAAAAACCCTGGGGACTTATTGCCTTTGCCCACCGTTCGTTGATCCCAAAAATAAGTTGACATCGCAAAAGGAGGATTTATTGCCATCACCTCACCAACTCTTTGTCGCCAGGTCTTGTGACGCGCCTGGATAATGCAACTAGGTCTTATGACGAGCCTATATGAATGAGATGAATGCAATGTGTTTGATGAGAGTGGGTAAACTAAAGGGGAATGCTAGGTCTTACTACGAGCCTAAGGGAATGCAACTAGGTCTTATGACGAGCCTAAAGGAGGGTTTTAGGTCTTATGACTAGCCTAAAGATGGATCTAGGTCTTATGACGAGCCTAAGGATGGTTCTAGGTCTTATGACGGGCCTAAGGATGGTTCTAGGTCTTATGACAGGCCTAAAGATGGATCTAGGTCTTATGACGAGCCTAAGGATGGTTCTAGGTGGAAGTGAGTCAAGTGTATGATGGGTCCAAAAGAAAGTAGAAGGATTAGGGCTCAAGACGAGCCTGAGGATGTTTGAAAGTGGAGGAAGGGCTTAGGACGGGCCTGTGGATATTTGAATGTGGAGAAAGGGCTTAGGACGGGCCTGTGGATATTTGAATGTGGAAAAAGAGCTTAGGACGGGCCTGTGGATATTTGAATGTGGAGAAGGGGCTTAGGACGGGCCTGAGTGACATGAGAGGGTTTCAAAACCTTTGGGTTTCGGGTTTTTGGGCCTCCATCGGTGTCGTTGTTGCAATTGTTGGGACCAACAATTGCCCCTAGTATTTTTCCTTGAGGCGATCTGAGTTTTCAAGGCTTTATGGCAATCGAACGGAACGACTGATTGCCCCCAGTATTTTCCTTGATTAATTGCGCAAAAACAAATCTCATCCTCACAAGGTCAAGGTCTATTTTGATGTGGTGCCTTCTATCCTACACTCAAAGTGTTTGATGCTTGCACTCATGCTCTCCTTTTGGTCAAAACATCTCAACCGTTGAATTTGGCATTTGTTAGATTTACGCATTCAACCTGTTACTTTCACGTGATTGGATACACAACTACTAAGTCGGAAGTCTTTTGAGCTTATAACGTGGCTATGGGGTGCAATGAAAGACAATGAGACGATGGAGGAATGTTTAGGATATGTGGAGCTATAAGGGCGACCAAAGCTGCAACTTGCACCTTCTCCCGGACTTGCCTTCTTTGTCTTGAAGTCGTTTGGCTACTTCGTGATGACTTCGCTTATGAGCTTGGAACTCTGGATTTTTGAGTTGCACCTTCTCTTTTTTCCGATTTTAGATTTCTTTGAGGCTTTTCGGGTTTGCCTTTCTTGAATCTCTTTACCTTCGGGGTTCTTGTGTTTCCCGGTTTTGAACTTTGAGAGCTGTTTTTGAAGTTAGCTCATTTGGATCCTGTGCCACTTTGGGACCATTTGCGGATCGCTTCGTCATGCTGGTAGCAGTTTTGCTTCTTTGGACTTGTGAAGTTGCTGTTCGGAAGTCGGGCTCCTTGCTTCCTTTGGTCACCGGGTCGGTTGTTCATCATTGGCTGGCTTGTTTGTGGAGTTTTTAATGTTGTAAAAGAGGATGTACACGAAAAGCTCAGCAGGGGTTCCTAGGGTTTAACGTCTGGGTTCACAAGCTTTTTGGCTATGTGGTACTGTACCTTGGTGCTTCGTCATCCCTAATAGTTGTGTATCCGTTCTTTGTTACTTTTCATAGGTTTAAGCGTAAATTTACAAGTTATCTCCTTCGGTCGGAGCCATGCCGTTTGCCTTACCTTTGAATGTGACCTCTCTGGAGTCGTGTAAAATGACACACTCTTTCGCTCTTGGTTTTACCGCTCAAGGCACTCTCGCGAAGTGTATACTCAGAGACTTGCTTGCACAAAATAAACAAACGTTATCGTTCCTTAACTCAGATTGCCCCCAGTATTGCTGTGGGGTTTACTTAATAAGCCTTAGAATGCCCAAGTTATTTATGGAGGGTGATTGCATGTGTGATGGTAAACGATGGTGGTGAGTGGTGATGGGGTGATGCCGAATGATTTTTTTTTTCGTTCTTTTGGCGGCAGCAGTTTTGGTTTAAGCTTTGGTGAAGTGGTGGAAATGATGGGATGTTGTGTGGTGACTGTAATGGAGGTGGTGAATGCTTGGATGGGAAAGTGATTTTGTACAAGAGGTTTCACGAAAAACAAAGGTTCTTCCTTTTGTAGGCTTGCAGATATGCTTTATGAGAGAGAGAGTTTTTCCCTTTTTCTTTTCTTCCTTTTCTTTTTTGGCACATGAACGAATGTATAAACATTAGAAAAATGAACAAAGAAATTTTTTTATTGATAACCAAAAGAAGTAACAATGACATCAAGTACCGACTAAATGGGGGAAACAACTAAACTAGCTAAAGAACTAAAAGAAAAGACAAAGGAAAAAGACAAAATCTACGCAAAACAAATAATGGAAGAAGAAAAATAACAAAGACTCCTAGTGATGTTCCGGCATAGGATTCCCGAAGATATTCCCGCGCTCTGAGAACTGAAGTCCCTGGTCAATCAGGTCTTGGATCTTATGCTGTAGAGCCCTACAATGATCGGTATCGTGACCTGGTAACTGATGATAGAGACAGAACTGATTTGGACTCCTATCCAAACGGGTGACTCCTGGTCGGGGCGGAAGAGGCTGTAAGATGTTCTGCTCCTGGAGCTTTTTCAGAGCATGACTCAAGGGCCGACTGATATCTGTGAATTCTCCTTGACTGAATTCTGGTCTTGGAGGTGGTACTGCTCGATAGCTCCTCCCCTGTTCCCTTGGCTGCTGGACTGCATTCACCTCGTATTGTCCCGTGTACCTTTGCGGTGCGCTCTGTGCGTAAGCTGCGCTTGAGTAGGAAGCCTTGCTGGTTCAGATTTTGGGAACTTTGAATTACTCCCGGATCCTCGAGGATATCCAAGCTTTAGGTCTCCCTTGTGGATCTTCTCCTCCAAAACTCCTACCTGGCCCATGAGCATATCAAAGCTTCGAAAGTACATATACTTTAATTCATCATTGTACTGCTTGTGCATATTCTCAACAATCATGCGAATTTGTTCCTGCTCATCCATCCTTGTAGGCATGCCTACTGCCTTTCTCCTCCACCGCTTTATAAAGTCGGACATGGACTCACTTCCCGTTTGGCGCGTGCTGGCGAGGTCAGACCGGGTGATCTCCAAATTTTTAGCATACTCAAAGTGAGTCAGGAAAGCTTCACATATCTCCTCATATGTCTTGGTGTTCATTCTCTGAGTTAGGTACCACCGTTGAGGGATCTCATCTAGGTATCGAGCAAAGATCTTGGCCTTCTGCATATCATTGAGCCTCAGGATAGACATCTCTCGATCAAACATCGCCAAATGAATTTGGGGATCGGTCGAGCCTTTGTAGAGAGCCAAGGTGGGGAGCATCAGCTTCGCGGGTAGCTCGACATCTGGATAGGATCCCATGGAGAGATAGTCAAAACCAGCGGGTTTACCGGCCTTTTCCATGCGCTCAATACGCCTCAGAGCCCTCTGAACTTCAGCGGCTAACTGGCTCCCGGGAGCACCGCCCTCGTATCCAACTTGGGTGTCGTGTCCCTCTAAGGAGATATTGTCCATGCCATATAAAGGATTGACAAATCCTTGCAGCGGTCTTTCTTGTCTTGCCGCCTCCAAAGATCCTATTTTCTCATGGAGCTCAACTGTTGCTGCCGTATGCCATGCCTCCAAGGCTTCAATAGCAGCTTGATGTTTCCGTACCAGGCTGGCTATTCGATCCTGCTCCCCTGTCGGACCCTCAGTGGTCCGGCTTTGGGCTGCCGTTTCCAACGCGGCCAACTTATTGTCCAGCTTGGCAATTGTGTCCACATATTTATTTTCGAGTGCCTGGATTGCCTCCTGGTGCTTCAAATCAAAACTTTTTACGAGCTCCTCAACAGAGGTGCTCTGGTCCCCCCCCCCCCCCCCTACTGATCCTCCTGAGATATCGTCATGTGCCTGGACCGACATCTCAGATGAGCTGGAGTCTACTTTGGGCTGGAATAATGGAAGTGGGGGAGTAGGCAGTCGGGTCAAACGTCTGGAACTTCTGTCCTAGCGCCTTTCTGAAATCTTGCCTTCTTTCTGTTTTAGAATCATAAAGTAAAAAAAAAACCATTAGGGCACGGGCTTTCAATGACATGGAAAGGTTTTACTCTGAGGACCCTTATGTTCTAATTACAGGACTCGTTTTCTTTTTTGGACTGTTCGGGCCGAGCGGGCTAGAGATTTTTGGCATGTGAAATGGGCCAGCAATACCAAAGGGAATAATGGAAACCTTCGAGCTTATTGTGAGAGGATGACTTCGTGGAGGTAAAGGCATTTGGGCCACTGAAACCCTCAAGCATTTCATTTGGACTGGGAGTGATTGATGGATCGATACAGACATTGGGCCTGAGGCCCAGGAGAAAAAGAACATATGCACAGAAGTCTTACTGTAACACCCCTACCGCTAATACCGTCATTACCGTCCAATCTCCTTACACAATCCAGATTCACGCAGCGGATACTTACATACTCAACGGTAGGTGATACAATGCCGTTAGTCACCCACGTGACTAACAATGCTACTACTACTACATACAGCATCGGTCTGATGGACCGGAATCCCGAGTACTACACATTACATTACATACTCCATTTACGAACTAAATACTACATTGCTCCATTCAATACTTTGCTGCTTTACAATACCATTCAATACAATATACATAACCGAGTTTACTAGGTTCCAAATACAGATACAATACTTCTTCCAAGTTCCTACGTACTCATTAAGAGTCTACATCTACCCATTCCTCACAACTACTTACTTCCTAAGTACAAGGGTGTGCCATTTAGTACACCTCTACATTCTACTTCTAGCTATCCGAGTGTAGCCACCGGTCTCTTACCTTGACCACATCCGCTTCGGGTACCTACACACTAAAAACGTTCCCCCTAGGGGGTCAGCTTTCGCTGCATATGATAACCGTATACCCCGCGTACTAGTGAGGGTATGCCGACCACATGGTCGAATACATGCGATTGATTTCATTCAAACATACATGCATACATGCTCTTATACATAATATTACAATACATTACACAAGGAATACATACATACTCGTCAATACACACTCTTCAATACATACATGGTAACCTATACAAGCCATCAGATACATTCTTACCTTTCCGAGATCCGTAATACACAATACATAAACTGTACATACGCAATACATACATAATACACCATCCTTGTTAGCTCATGTTGGTCCACCCGGGTTAATCGGGTGGAGATTACTCTTTTACTCGTTCCACAGTACTTACGCATACATACTCATACTCATACATACTTACTTACTTACTCTTACTCATGTTAAGTCGTCGGGACCTCCGGCCCGGGGACTACTCCGTCCCACCACCGGGATTTACTTGACTCACCAATCCGGGATGCTACCCATTTAAGGGGTTTGGGCCGCGGACCAGTTTAAGAGTCAGGAATCGGATCCAACCTCTTGTGTCTCCTCATCCTCACGCGTGGCCGAAGCTATATCGGACTTCAACTCATTCCAATTTACTCACACTTAAGTTAGGAGTTAGGTAGTTAGGAATTAGTAGAAGTCAACATCCAAGCCACATACACATTACATTATTCAGATACACATCCATACACAATACAATACAATATACAAGTACACTACGAGATACAAATACACTTCATCATCATTCATATATTTCATGAATTATACAAACTATTGTTCAAGACAAATATCAAGAACAATGTAAGCAAGCACAAGTAAGTGCAATATATTCCGATTCATGCATTTATCTTATTAGGTGATCAAATAAGCACACAAATCGGGGTAACCAGATTAGGATACAGGGCATGAAGAAATCATACCTTTTACTGAAATTTACTTTACCGGGTGTTCCCTTGTTCCTTTGGTTCACTCTCGTTCCTCGAGTCTCATTCTCGAACCAATGACTACATGTCAAATGATTCCATTAATACTAAGCATTACAATACATACATAGTTACTACTCCCGTACTTACCCTGTTGTCCCGTTATTTCGGTTTAACTTAATGTCCTTAAACTCACAACTTGTTTAATCACTCCTCATACTTGTTTACACTTCTTAGGGCCTTTAAAGGTCACCAAACAAGGCCTTAACAACTTCTAAAACCATTACCAATCAATTCCCCATGTTTAGAACCCTTAAAAACACTCTCTGCTGAATTCTGGGGGTGGTCCGGGACTTGGTCCGGACCCTAGGTCCCGGACCAATGCACTGTCTAACTCTCGGCCATATTTTCTACCCTGGTCCTGGACTTGGTCCTGGACTTAAGTCCCGGACCAATTCCTGCATTCACTCTCGGGCCTTTTTTGAAGCAGTCTGGGACTTGGTACATATCCTAAGTCCCGGACCCTGCTAAAAACTGCTATTAAGGTCATTTTTCAACCCCAAATCAACCCTTAATCCACCCCTAATCATTCCATAATCTTTCCACAAGTTTCCTACATAATTAAACACCTCAAAACACTCCTTAAACCACCTCAAATCCTGGGTCCAATCCATACTCAACTTCTTGCCCAATTTCTACAAATTTCCATTCTCATTTCTACAACTTGCACACTTGTGCATTTATACACTTTCCTTTGCACTTTGCATCTTTTCCTAACTTCATTTTACCATACCAATTCATTTATATACATATGCACTACCTATTCCCAAGTCAAATCTCCATCTTCAAGGTTACAAACACTAACTCTTTCTCTTGTTTTTCCAATGCATTTCACATGCTATTTGCTACAGATTTTACACCCTTTTATTCTCACCCTACAACTACCATTACATGGTTACTAAACATCTATACTCAACCCAATTCACACCTTGGTTCTACCATTCACCAAGTCATCCATAAATGCACATTTTCTACCAAAATTTTGCCATAGTTCACCTACTTTTCTTACTTAGCCACACATATCCATTCTCTCCAAATTCATTCCTAATCTAGCCACCACACCTTACAAGGGTCCTACCAGCACCTCAAAGCAATTCTTAATACATCAATACACCATCAAGAACAATACTAATACACATACTCATTACATTTGGCTCCAAGGCCTACAATTCACATACTTGCTCTTAAATACTCAAACTTCACAATCCTCAATACTAGTACAAGGTTTTGGGTTCTTTAAATATTTTTCCCATTCCCATTACTCCATTGCAATAGAATTTGACATTAGGAAGGAGCTCTTACCTTGAGCTTATATTCCTTCTTCCATTCTCATTTTTCCTCCTTCTTCCTTTCTTGCCTCAAAATCGGTTATGTGGGGAATGGAGTTGCCAAACTCCATTCCCATCACCCAATGAACACAAAACAATTACAATTAATATACTAACCCTTAAATTAATGCTAGTTCAATGAAATGTTCAAAGCAAGATTTCTAGGGTTTACCTTTGGAGTGTTTTAGAAGGGGTTTTAGCCCTTGGTTCAAGAAGGTGAATCTACCACCATTGCAAGGTTGATATTGTGCTCAAAAGAGAGAGAGAAAATGGAGTGTTACAATGGGGCAAAAATCGGTTGTGAAGGAAAGTGAAGAAAACATGAGTTTTTCATGTAGATTTTTACCTTGTTGGAGAGAGGAGACTCCATGCTACACATTGATGCTATTTTCTTCACCAATGGGGTATACACACGAAAATGAACTTCCTCATTTTTGGATTTTGAAAAGAGAGAAGTGTAGAGGATGATGAGAGGAGTTCAAATATGTAATTTGTTTTGCATTTGGAGCTTGTATATGGCTAGAGCATTAAGGTGAAGTGAGGTTGCCATTGTTGTTGTTGAAGCTCTGAAAATCGCCAGCCAAGGGGGAGAAAGAGAGGAGTCTCACGATGGGGGAAGGAAAGAACAGGAGAGAGAATAGAAAAAGTGAGGTGAGAGAGTCTTTTTCTACTTTTTGTTACTTTTTGTTTCCTTGTCTTCTAGTGTGTGTGTGAGAGAGTAATATTTAATTGAGTGTGAGAGAGGGTATTAATACCCTATAAAAACCGGCCCACTTATACTGTTAACCTGGAGCAGTTTTTCGTCTTTTACAGAAAACGCTCGTTATTTTACCCGGTTTTGATACTATTCACTAACCGGGCCCGTTTTCCGGAATTTTCTCGTTTCTTTATTTTTATTGGTTATTAAGCTTCCATAAATGCTTAATAATATTTATTTAATGATTTATAATTTTTATGGGTCCGTTTGACCACTCAAAGTCATGTTTTCGGGTTTTCTCGAAAAACGTGCTCTAAAGCTCTATTAGCGTTTTAATTCATTATTTGGATCCGTTTTCTTCGGGAGTTGTTCCTGTATATTATTTAGGTCTTATTAAACCTTTAGAATCCATATAATACGCTAACCGAGGTTTCATACCTCCTATGGTTATTTAACGCTTAATTAGCGTTTTTCACTTTTTAAGCGTTTCTTTATTTCTTTTTGGATTTATTTTCTCTTACCAATATTTCTTAATCATTATCAGGCCCTTAAATACCTATTAGGATAATTTAATTGCCATATTTAAGGTCGGGGTATTTCAATCTACCCCCCTTAAGAACTTTGTCCTCAAAGTTGTTCGAGGTTATAGGTTTACAATGCTTACTCATTCTTACATATCTAATACCACGGTCATACATTCTTCCTCCTTACTAATTCCCAAATCCATTACTCAAGGTTTCTACATACCATACCATCCAAATGTACTATAATTACTCCAATCCACATTACTACCAACCATTGGTTCCACATTACCAGGTTTTCACATATATACAATGCAAAGCTATCCCCAAAGCAATGCAATACTCATACAGTCCCGCAGACACTCAGGTCAACTAGACACAGGACTCCTCTATGTCCCGCTGCCCTTGGAATAATACAATATGCTACCCTACTATCTTCTCTGGTATAAGCTTCTAGCCAAATCCCCATTCTCAGTCAAAGGAAAAATCCTTCCCAACAGCTAATTAGAAATCTTTCTAAAGCATCCAACTCCAAGTTCCAATTTATATTCATTACTTCTATCCTATGTGTGATTCTTGTGACCACTTGAGGGGAGCTTCGAGAATCATTCAACCCTCATGTGATCAGCATCAGTGTTGAACTATCTTTCCACCCCAATTTGTGTTCGGTTTCCCTTGATCTGATCAGGATCAAGTTCGACTTCTCACATCAGTTTCAAACAAACAAATAATTCAATTATTTTCATGTTTTATATTTTTACTCTTCCTAGTCATTCATACATCTCCAAAGGATGGAATTCAGTCCATCTATCATCCTCATTCTACTTCCAAATTCTTTTCTTCGAGATTCAATACCTAAGTGCTCATTTCATCACCCTTCACTACTTCCATCCATTACTCTCCATCGTTTCAAATATTCTAACTAGGGATTACCATACTTGTAGAGTTTAGTTGTTCTCAATTTACTTCTAATAACTTACTTACGAATACACTACTCTTAGAATTCATTCCTTAACTACTCTCATTCATTTCGTACTACTTCTTCAAAGGCTACAATACTTGTGGAGCTCCGTCCACTACTCATTACTTTTCTTTTACTAATACTCTTACATGGTGTTACAAGGTAGGTATATCCATCCTATGGTATTTGCATCTCTCATGCCTAAATACCACAATTTCAATATGAATGAATACTTATGTTTATTTAACATAGTACCAATCATCCAATCAATTCTCATTTGTGCTATGCACATTATAGTTTATGTGTTTTATTCATAAAATTCACATTATGCGGTTTTCGCTCTACCCCCCTTAAAAGGGATTACACCCACATAATCTACCATATGTTATTATTACTAAACATTGGTTTACTCAATTGGGCAATCTGAAGCGTTTCAGCTTCTTACGGTTGGTTACATAATATACCCTTGTCAAAGGGTCTTAATCATAACAATGGTTTAGTCTTTGCACCAAGGATTCCTATATGAGTTTATTTAACTCATAATTAATTCGGTTCCAGCCTATTAGGCTTCAAGGCATTAACAACCATTCTACTATACTTACTAGGTATACTGTCTCCTAGCTAGGGCCCACTAGATTCTGCTGCGTGACCCTGATAACTCGGGTTACTTACCCTTCGTGTTATCCTTAATGTGCTATGCATCACCTTTTCATCCGTCTATTATGGGAATAAGGTTTACTAACCAATTACGGTATGCTTTTACCGTGTTTGAACTATAATTAGTTTTAGATTGTAACCAGCTCTCTCGTAATCTACTGCACATGCTATTCGTGCTTCCACGATTATTCACTAAGTTCCTCCGATTTATTGTCGGGCGAGGTTAATTCACTACTTAGTTGTAGTGCTTCCTCTGGTGTCAATAGTTTCTGAAATATACCAGTTCTTCTGGTTCAGTACAAGTGTTCTTTACTTGTATGACCTTGCATTTCTATGCATCGGTCCTAGTGACTCTCTTAAGTCTCTTTTCACCTTTTATTCCAATGGAATTCACATGTTGTGATTGCTAGTGTGTTTACACTCTTCGTGCTTCTTTGGCCTTAGGCCGCACGGTTGTTGCTAAGCTTCCTTAGTTGGCTTATGCCATGTTTGTTGGTGAAAAGCAGGGTTTACTACGGTTTACATTTTCCATATCCCTAGCCATCACATTAGATCATTAGCTGCACAAGTGCAATACCAAAACACTCAGTCATACAGAGTGCAGAGGCGTAAACGCTTGACAGTAAGTCACTTATGTGATAGGAGGAATATTTCTGTCTGTCATCTCATACTTATACTCCGTGTCATTATCTGCTACTTCCTCATGGCGGTCGCTTGTTGCGCACCATGTTCTTACTCACTGTACAACATTGTTTTTACTGTTTCTGTTACTGTGGTAGTTCCTCTTCCCTTATCGCCATTGTCATTGGCACCATTACCTAATGGTGTAAATACACTAGGAGTTTCCTGTGTTTGTGTGTATGACGGTTGTTGTAACATACTACAATCTTATTATCTTCCCAATGTGGAGATGTCTTATTCAACTTGGGTTTTATGTGTAGGTTAGCTTACCTCACATTCTATCATCATTTGTGATACAATTTACCAAGTATCTTGGTTGATAATGGATGAAGTAATTTATCAGGTTACTAGCTCTCTTGAGCGTTGGTCATTCATGGTTTTCAATGTGCATTCACATTGATTGTTTTGACAATTACTGTCTTTCCAGTGCTGAGCACTAATGATAGGCTCTAGCTGTGTAGTTTATTCTTGTATGTACATCACCGGGACATCCCAAGAAACTTCAAGGGTTTTCTGGTCCCGTTCTATCATTGATAAATGAAGTTCTTGTTGAGAGGTCTGTTTCCACTCATAGGTCTCATGACAGGGTTTACCATGTTGGTATAACTGATTTTCATATGGAGTATACTTACTCCTTTAAGTTGTGATGGTTTGGAACGTCTTGTCCTTGTTTCATCGCCTCTTGGCAATATCCATATGCGTAGGCTTAATTGTTGTAGTAGATGGAAGCCTTCCCTAAGGGTTCACATCTTCACCATATTGGTGGTCTTTGGTTAACGAGGGGTATCTTCACTTGGGTTCTCGTAGTGTCCAAGTGTGGACTAGGCCATTGTTGGCATTATAACGTTTCCTTTGCCTTTGTGTTATCATTTTTACAGAAGGCATGAAGGGTAATTACACGCTTCGTCAATTGTATATAGAGTGATGCTCTAGTGATAGTGACATTGAGGTGGCCATTACTCCAAGTCGCTTATTATGCTGAGTTATGAAGCGAAAATCTTGTGAGTCTTGTTATTAAATGGTGTGGGTTTTGTAACCGTTTAAGTTTACATGACGTAGTTAGTTTATGGCTTCTGAGCCTTATTGCTGCAAGCTATGCTCTTTGCAAGCTGCTTATACATGTTTCCTTTCCCTGTATACCCCATAGGTTGGAGGTATTACTGGGCTCCATGGCAAGTCGTGCCATCACGCTTCCGTTCATAGGAGACCCTTTTAGGTAATCTGGTGTTATCTTGTGCCTTTTATGGTTGAGGGTATTTCCTGTTAAGTGAAATCCCTTCGGTGTTCTAACCGAATGTTCATTTCAGCTCCCAAGCTCTTATCATGATGCTTTATTCATCTGTTGTTAACTCCGACACCCTTCAAGGATTGCTCCTGGGCGTTGTTGGGTTATGACATTTCATCCGGCTAATGTTGATGATATGTTGTGTCTACTATGCCACCTTGTGGTATTATATTTTGAGTTATCCCTTTGTGGGTTGTAGTGTCTCCCGTCCTTGGTTAGACTGTTTATATTCTCCCCTAGTGCCTAAGACTAGGTTTGAAATCCTCTCCAATAATGGATTATACTTCGTGGTAGTCTTGTGATTGCTCTTGGGAATTCCGTCCCATTTGATGAGCATCGTTGTGATTACTTTAGGCATTTGCCTTGCTGAGTTCAGGCTGGGTATACTTCCCGGCTGTCATGTACTTGCTTGATGTCTTGGAGACATATCCAATGTCTATACTCATTACTCTGCGCCTTTTGCGCTTCCTAATTCTCATTCTTCATCTTCAGATGGGTTCTCTAAATTCTTTATACTAATTACTTAGCTGAGTTCCTTCTCCTTGATTGTCTGAGGTGTCCAGTTGTTCTGGTTAAAATTTACTCATGGTCCGTGGAACGGAGTTGACTACTTCCCGTGTGTCGTACACTACATGTATACATACGTGAGGTACCTTGTTGATACGTTACCACTTACCCGACTACTTGTCAGGCCCGCAAGCTCCTTCGGAGTGCACTTGTCCCACATCCCGTAATTGGGTACACCCGTAGTGTTCGCCACACGCCTAGGTGAAGTATTCTATTGTCAACTCCTCTTGTATCATTCTATGATACTAACCATAATCCTGTGGGTTTGGTTTTAAAATCCAAGGTTTGAAAGAAAGGTTGTGGTTTTGGAAGAAAAATTGGTTTTAAAATCATGGTACGGTGTTAAAAGAAGTTCTTCATGGCATAGCCATGTTCGAAATCTTGACCAAGTCCAGCTTCCCAC
Organism: Limonium bicolor; assembly: GCA_023374045.1. NCBI lineage: Eukaryota > Viridiplantae > Streptophyta > Magnoliopsida > Caryophyllales > Plumbaginaceae > Limonium > Limonium bicolor. Next base: position 4,495,630 of record CM041776.1, read on the forward strand.
TGACTGGTGTGTTCTAAATGTAGTGGTCAGGCCGTCAGGCCTTTCCAGGGTTTCATTCCTTCAGTTTTAGGATGTTTATTCCTGTAGTCGCTTCATCGCTATCACGGTACATTACTATGTACCTGTGGTATGTTAAAAGTCCTCCTGAATGCTCCCGTTATTACTGCACTTGTCGTGGCAAGTGCGTGGTACTGGTGGTTTATGGGTAAACCGATATCGGTCACGGTATGGTTTTCACTGGTACTTGATAGTCTTGTTGACTCTTCCTTTGATCTTATCGATCATTTACTTAGGTTAATTAGTCTCCCGAGTGACTTCTCAGTAAATTTAACATGGCTGTCGTTGATCAGGGTACCTCTCCAATCCTTGGAGGTTCCCCTTTTTATTTGGTTGTGTTTTTCCTTGTTCCTTGTTCCCACACGTTTGTTGTGGTTACTGAGCCTGAGTTTGTTTGGGCTCTACGGTTGTAGTTGCATCAGATTATATCTTGTGAACGTTCTTGTAGCTGTCTGAGCTATGTTGGCCAGGTTCGTAGCCTTTTTGGCGTTGTAGTTTTGGAGTGGATCACTCCCGACTATGTCCTTAGCCAGCTAGCATGCCGTTGGTGGTGTTGCTTGGCTATTACTGTTGTCCCGCAGACTTGTGTCTCGGGTCCCATTACTGCTCCTTTTCCATTTTGTTGTACGTTTAGCGCTTCTTTTCCTGCTGCTGTTTGTTTAGCTAGGTTCTGCGACTACTAAGCATGTCGCCCCATGCTGTTGTAAGTTGCAGACTCCTTGTGGTTGGAGTGCTTATTCCCCCGCTATTAAGTGCGGGTATTGTTGTTCAACCGGGATCCATCTCCGGGTCTTCCATTTCTTGGTATCTACTATATGTCAGGTTCTTTTCCTCTTGTAGGAATATCTCATTACTGCCAGATCGGGTTTTCCCGAGTGTGAGAGGATTTTCCTTCTCTCTGGCATTCCTTCCTAAGTTATACAGTGGGGTTTGCGGTGGGCGGGACTGGTATTGTAGGTATCCGGTACTCACCGGGAGTTCCTAACTAGCATCTCTCTATTGCTATCACTCAGCCCTTAGCCCTAAGCTTCTAATTCCTAACTCGGTATTCCTAAACTCGGTATTTCCAGTCATTAGAGCGATACTTCACTCTGATACCACTTTTTGTAACACCCCTACCGCTAATACCGTCATTACCGTCCAATCTCCTTACACAATCCAGATTCACGCAGCGGATACTTACATACTCAACGGTAGGTGATACAATGCCGTTAGTCACCCACGTGACTAACAAGGCTACTACTACTACATACAGCATCGGTCTGATGGACCGGAATCCCGAGTACTACACATTACATTACATACTCCATTTACGAACTAAATACTACATTGCTCCATTCAATACTTTGCTCCTTTACAATACCATTCAATACAATATACATAACCGAGTTTACTAGGTTCCAAATACAAATACAATACTTCTTCCAAGTTCCTACGTACTCATTAAGAGTCTACATCTACCCATTCCTCACAACTACTTACTTTCTAAGTACAAGGGTGTACCATTTAGTACACCTCTACATTCTACTTCTAGCTATCCGAGTGTAGCCACCGGTCTCTTACCTTGACCACATCCGCTTCGGGTACCTGCACACTAAAAACGTTCCCCCTAGGGGGTCAGCTTTCGCTGCATATGATAACCGCATACCCCGCGTACTAGTGAGGGTACGCCGACCACTTGGTCGAATACATGCGATTGATATCATTCAAACATACATGCATACATGCTCTTATACATAATATTACAAAACATTACGCAAGGAATACATACATACTCGTCAATACACACTCTTCAATACATACATGGTAACCTATACAAGCCATCAGATACATTCTTACCTTTCCGAGATCCGCAATACACAATACATAAACTGTACATACGCAATACATACATAATACACCATCCTTGTTAGCTCATGTTGGTCCACCCGGGTTAATCGGGTGGAGATTACTCTTTTACTCGTTCCACAGTACTTACGCATACATACTCATACTCATACATACTTACTTACTCTTACTCATGTTAAGTCGTCGGGACCTCCGGCCCGGGGACTACTCCATCCCACCACCGGGATTTACTTGACTCACCAATCCGGGATGCTACCCATTTAAGGGGTTTGGGCCGCGGACCAGTTTAAGAGTCAGGAATCGGATCCAACCTCTTGTGTCTCCTCATCCTCACGCGTGGCCGAAGCTATATCGGACTTCTACTCATTCCAATTTACTCACACTTAAGTTAGGAGTTAGGTAGTTAGGAATTAGTAGAAGTCAACATCCAAGCCACATACACATTACATTATTCAGATACACATCCATACACAATACAATACAATATACAAGTACACTACGAGATACAAATACACTTCATCATCATTCATATATTTCATGAATTATACAAACTATTGTTCAAGACAAATATCAAGAACAATGTAAGCAAGCACAAGTAAGTGCAATATAGTCCGATTCATGCATTTATCTTATTAGGTGATCAAATAAGCACACAAATCGGGGTAACCAGATTAGGATACAGGGCATGAAGAAATCATACCTTTTACTGAAATTTACTTTACCGGGTGTTCCCTTGTTCCTTGGTTCACTCTCGTTCGAGTCTCATTCTCGAACCAATGACTACATGTCAAATGATTCCATTAATACTAAGCATTACAATACATACATAGTTACTACTCCCGTACTTACCCCGTTGTCCCGTTATTTCGGTTTAACTTAATGTCCTTAAACTCACAACTTGTTTAATCACTCCTCATACTTGTTTACACTTCTTAGGGCCTTTAAAGGTCACCAAACAAGGCCTTAACAACTTCTAAAACCATTACCAATCAATTCCCCATGTTTAGAACCCTTAAAAACACTCTCTGCTGAATTCTGGGGGTGGTCCGGGACTTGGTCCGGACCCTAGGTCCCGGACCAATGCACTGTCTAACTCTCGGCCATATTTTCTACCCTGGTCCTGGACTTGGTCCTGGACTTAAGTCTCGGACCAATTCCTGCATTCACTCTCGGGCCTTTTTTTGAAGCGGTCCGGGACTTGGTACATATCCTAAGTCCCGGACCCTGCTAAAAACTGCTATTAAGGTCATTTTTCAACCCCAAATCAACCCTTAATCCACCCCTAATCATTCCATAATCTTTCCACAAGTTTCCTACATAATTAAACACCTCAAAACACTCCTTAAACCACCTCAAATCCTGGGTCCAATCCATACTCAACTTCTTGCCCTATTTCTACAAATTTCCATTCTCATTTCTACAACTTGCACACTTGTGCATTTATACACTTTCCTTTGCACTTTGCATCTTTTCCTAACTTCATTTTACCATACCAATTCATTTATATACATATGCACTACCTATTCCCAAGTCAAATCTCCATCTTCAAGGTTACAAACACTAACTCTTTCTCTTGTTTTTCCAATGCATTTCACATGCTATTTGCTACAGATTTTACACCCTTTTATTCTCACCCTACAACTACCATTACATGGTTACTAAACATCTATACTCAACCCAATACACACCTTGGTTCTACCATTCACCAAGTCATCCATAAATGCACATTTTCTACCAAAATTTTGCCATAGTTCACCTACTTTTCTTACTTAGCCACACATATCCATTCTCTCCAAATTCATTCCTAATCTAGCCACACCCTTACAAGGGTCCTACCAGCACCTCAAAGCAATTCTTAATACATCAATACACCATCAAGAACAATACTAATACACATACTCATTACATTTGGCTCCAAGGCCTACAATTCACATACTTGCTCTTAAATACTCAAACTTCACAATCCTCAATACTAGTACAAGGTTTTGGGTTCTTTAAATATTTTTCCCATTCCGATTACTCCATTGCAATAGAATTTGACATTAGGAAGGAGCTCTTACCTTGAGCTTATATTCCTTCTTCCATTCTCATTTTTCCTCCTTCTTCCTCTCTTGCCTCAAAATCGGTTATGTGGGGAATGGAGTTGCCAAACTCCATTCCCATCACCCAATGAACACAAAACAATTACAATTAATATACTAACCCTTAAATTAATGCTAGTTCAATGAAATGTTCAAAGCAAGATTTCTAGGGTTTACCTTTGGAGTGTTTTAGAAGGGGTTTTAGCCCTTGGTTCAAGAAGGTGAATCTACCACCATTGCAAGGTTGATATTGTGCTCAAAAGAGAGAGAGAAAATGGAGTGTTACAATGGGGCAAAAATCGGTTGTGAAGGAAAGTGAAGAAAACATGAGTTTTTCATGTAGATTTTTACCTTGTTGGAGAGAGGAGACTCCATGCTACACATTGATGCTATTTTCTTCACCAATGGGGTATACCCACGAAAATGAACTTCCTCATTTTTGGATTTTGAAAAGAGAGAAGTGTAGAGGATGATGAGGGGAGTTCAAATATGTAATTTGTTTTGCATTTGGAGCTTGTATATGGCTAGAGCATGAAGGTGAAGTGAGGTTGCCATTGTTGTTGTTGAAGCTCTGAAAATCGCCAGCCAAGGGGGAGAAAGAGAGGAGTCTCACGATGGGGGAAGGAAAGAACAGGAGAGAGAATAGAAAAAGTGAGGTGAGAGAGTCTTTTTCTACTTTTTGTTACTTTTTGTTTCCTTGTCTTCTAGTGTGTGTGTGAGAGAGTAATATTTAATTGAGTGTGAGAGAGGGTATTAATACCCTATAAAAACCGGCCCACTTATACTGTTAAGCTGGAGCAGTTTTTCGTCTTTTACAGAAAGCGCTCGTTATTTTACCCGGTTTTGATACTATTCACTAACCGGGCCCGTTTTCCGGAATTTTCTCGTTTCTTTATTTTTATTGGTTATTAAGCTTCCATAAATGCTTAATATTATTTATTTAATGATTTATAATTTTTATGGGTCCGTTTGACCACTCAAAGTCATGTTTTCGGGTTTTCTCGAAAAACGTGCTCTAAAGCTCTATTAGCGTTTTAATTCATTATTTGGATCCGTTTTCTTCGGGAGTTGTTCCCGTATATTATTTAGGTCTTATTAAACCTTTAGAATCCATATAATACGCTAACCGAGGTTTCATACCTCCTATGGTTATTTAACGCTTAATTAGTGTTTTTCGCTTTTTAAGCGTTTCTTTATTTCTTTTTGTATTTATTTTCTCTTACCAATATTTCTTAATCATTATCAGGCCCTTAAATACCTATTAGGATAATTTAATTACCATATTTAAGGTAGGGGTATTTCACTTACATAGGAGGTGATGCAAATGTCCTCACAAAATAACTCAGTCCAACGGGTACGGATCGATCCGGAGAGGTGCTTGGGGCGCGGGCCCAGGTCACCACAAAGGAATAGGGCTTGCACGCTATTCTCTTTGGGCTTCCCCACTTTTTTTCACATCACCTAAAGGTGTGCGTCTACGGTCGGGTCTTTGACTGACCAAACAATGGGCTAGGTAAGGGTACTGCCAGGAAAATGCTTGGGGCTAAAGCCCGGGTATTAAGGGGGTGTGGTTAGACGACACCCTCCTCTTTTCCCCCACTTATTCACATCACCTAAAAAGGTGTGAGTCCCTGACAGGGGACCCTCAAACAGGTCCTGGGGTGAAATTGGTTTATGTGGACCCTCGCTCTCATATGATGCAAAGGTACATAAATTTAAATTGCGCACAAAAGTAAATAAACAATGTAATAAAAGCCATAAATAATCATTTTTCAAGTTAAGCCCTCTTTCTTAAAATTAAACAAGTTAAAATTAAGAATTTTGTCCCTAGCAGAGTCGCCAGTTTGTGAGCCTCGATTTTAAACCCTACCCTATGTTGATTAGATTGATTAGGATCTAGTCGGGTTTTAGGTCCACTTATAACCTAAGATTAATAACTATGTCATATAACATTTACTATTAAAACCTAAGCTAGCTCTGGAACCTATTATGAGTCGCCACCTAATTTTAACCTAGATCAAATTAGGAAAGGAGAGTTCGGGTTCGGGGGCTTGGTATTCGACTTATTTAGGGTTCAAATTACTTTCATTACCCTTCCAAGGTCGTTTTTCCTCTACTTGGTTAATTTACGGCTTTCTACGAAGTTGTTTTTAACCTAGGTGTGCGCTTCTGTTTTTTTTATTTTTAACGTTTTTTGACAGAAAATTAAAGTGAAACTAAAAGTTACCTAAACTAGGGTTTCGCAGGCAGAATTAGGTCAAATTTTAATTACATCTGTGGCCGCGGACCTAATGTCCGAGACCACGGACCCCAGTTGAATTAAGTGATTTCGAAAACAGAACTAAAATAAAAACGCAAACTTGAAAAGTCAGGGGCCACGGACAGGGTGTCCGTGGGCCCGGACATGTATTGACAGAAACCCTAAAATTTGAAAAAATTGAAAAAAATATAAAATCCCCCCACCGTCCGTGGGTGTCCGTGGTCACGGACAACCCGTCCGTGGTCCCGGACAACGAGTCCGAGGTCACGGACAACCCACAGACAGTGGGTTTTCGATGGTTCCCGAGGGTGTTTTGAGCTCAAATTTTATGGGTGTGTAGCGTGAAAGATTTTAAACACGTTAGTAAATGAAAGAACTCAATTTTCCATCAAAATTAATACGAAACTTAGCAAACAAGTAACAAGGCAATAGCTAAAACAATTAGCGATACAGAAGCGAAAAAGAGTTAGTTTAAGCCCAAATTTTAAGGCAAGACTGATAATATCGTGGGGAGTTAGGAAAGTGAAATTTCTACCTGTTTTACCTTCGGATTCACGATGATTCTTCACACCGGGATTCGTCGAGTGCTCCGTTGATGGCAGACCCGAAAGGTTTTCGAACCAAGCTTCTGGTTGTTGGTTGTTCTTGCTGTTCTTCACGTTTTGGTGATGTTTTTGTGGGGGTTTTGATGATTATTGGTGCTTTGGGGATTGGAAAACGTGCTTAGATGGTAATTTCGGGGGATTTTCGGTATGATTTGGGTGGCCGGGTGTTGGAAAACGTGAGAGAGAGAGGAGGCTGCGTTTTCTGACTCCCTAGGGTTCTTGGGCTTATGAGATTATGATTTTATCAAAAAACCTATCCCCTTATATAGACTTTCTTAAAGATAAAGAAAATCTAGTAAAAGTAAGATTTTTTGATATTTTAATTAAATGACTTCCCAAAGGAATTTTGCTGTGAAATTTTAACCACATGTCAAGGATGACAATTATGAATTTTCTGAAGTGGAATCGAATTTTTTAAATGTTGGAATATTTTTAAATTGAATTTCTCGTCAGATTCAGTCAGAAATTGCTAGAAAAATTATTGGAAATTCAAAAAATCAAAATTCCAACGCCATTATGCTTAAAATGTCATCCCCTATCATAGGTTAAAATATCAAAGCATTTCAAGCTGATTTGGGCATCTTTCGGAGGAGAGAGAAAGCATATAGGAGGTCTCAAGAGCCTTGAAAATTACGAAAAAGCCCCTCACAATGACGAAACTTCTCCTCATGCCGTGGAATGCGCCGATCGAGCCGAAATCTCTCATTGCTTGATTGAAATGTCTCTCACAACATCAAAACCTCATAGACCCTAACCAGGGGGGTCAAAATTTTGGGTATAACAAGGGGGTATTTATAACCTTATACAATTGTTACTAAATATAGTTAATGAACAAGCTCTAAATCAAGTCGTGTTAGTGTGCAATGGACACACAATAACAATACAGTAAATCGGTTTCATGCTTAATCTTGTTTGGTCATATCACAATAACACATAGCACATAAACCGAGGTAGACCCCGTTAGCAAACAAGCTACAAGAATCCCATACCGTACACCGGAGATTGGCTAGCTCTTAGTCCCACGTTCGCCAAATCCGCCGAACGCCTCTGACTATCTAGATCTGTAACCAGAACTAGTATTAGTATCCTGTGTCTTAGAACTAATTAGGTTCTCTTTTCAACTTAAACATCTTCCTAGGTTAACCCTGGTATAATAGTATACCGTTAAACGGGTTCGTTCATTTAGGAGCGTTTTCAAGCTCAATTCTAATTCATTAACATACTAACGTCGTTAGCAGTTATTTAGTTGCACAGTTAGCAACTTTAGACTTATACGGACCTTGTATTAGGTTTTCGTATTTTTCACTATTCATCCATATTTCGCTATTCATTTATACGGTCTCGTATTCTACTATTCATTTATACGGCCTCGTATTTTACTATTCATTTATACGACCTCGTATTTTACTATTCACCGTATTTCACTATTCACGTATACGTCTCGTATTTTACTGTTCACGTATATGTATTTCCTATTCATGTATATGGCTACTATTCACGTATACGAGTACTATTCATGCATACGGTTTTACTATTCGTGTATACGTATTTACTATTCATGTATACGTATTTACTATTCATGTATACGGGTACTATTCACGTATACGGGTATTTTCCATGTATACCAAAATTTATGTATACGTCCGTATGATACTCCGTATCAATACGTATTTATTTCTTTTTCCAAAATAACTTGTATTTTCTTTAAAATACTTTAAGTATTATTTCTCCTATACTTATTAAATTACGGGTATACCCCTCGTATACCTTAAGTTATATACGGGTCTCGTTTAACCCCGTCTTAACTCTGTTTCTTTTACAACTTGTTTCTAAATTCTTTATTTAATTTTCTTAACCTTCTAAACACATAAAAATGTGTTATTTACATTCCTTATCCATAGTTTTCTTTTAATTTCTATTTTTCCCATAATAAGTTCTAAACTTGCTATTTTTGTTTCTAATTTCTTCCAAAGTCTTTCTTAATTAATTTCTTTTATACTTTTGGTCAATTACCAAAATATACCTAAGTTTGACCAGTCTTTTATGGTCAAACCCCCTAACTTTCCATTATTTACAATATTACCCCTAAAGTTAATTTAACTTAACTTTTTATTCCTTTATCCTTTTAATATCTAATCTTTTGCTACAAATTTTATTCTAGCTCCTCTAAACATTTTACAAACTGTCATTGACCAAGTTTGACCACGTTTGACCATGTTTGACCAGGGAAATGTGGTCTTCTCTTTTATCCTAACTCATTTATTAACCAATTTAACTCTAATTAATTTCTAATTTTCGTAACTAATTTTCCTACAGATTTTTGAACATCAAAAATCATTTTAAACATCTCTAATCACCAGATTTAATTATCTAATGTTGTAGTATACATATACTATCTTTTATTAACTTTAAATATACCAAAACCCTTATAAATTCTAGTAATACTTATAAACTCTTTATAAATTGTAAACTTAATTCTACAATTATTTTCTCATCACTTAAACTCTCAAAAATACATATTAACTCATATATATTTTCGGCCTTGATATTATGTAACCAAAACTTCTCAAATTTTACATATTACTCTTAATTATACTAATTCGTTCAATTTAACTTAGCTAGATAATTTTTTCTACTCATATATAACCTCCTAATTTTCGGCCACCATACAAATTATAGTATAAATCTAACTTATATTGAAGCTTATATCTTAAGGGGTATAAATCTAACTTTAGATTTATAAGATAATACCATTTAAGGTGTCAAAAATTAAATCTAACACCTAATAAATTCGGCAATAATAAACAAGGTAAACAACAGGTTAGATCATATATAGATCAACAATTAGAACCTTGAAATAGGTAGTTGTAGGATTTACCTTGTATATTAACCTTTAGCTTAATATTTAAGCTTGATTTCCTTAGAAATTTTGACAGCAATTTGCTAGAGAAATGGGCTCCAAAATCATATAATAAGATGAATAATAAGAAGGGTTAGTAACCCTCGGCACTCGGCCTTGATGAAAATCAAAGAAGGAAGAGTTTCCAAGAAGGCAATATTTTACCTCGAGAATCAAAGGCACTTCTTCATGGTGTTTCCTGAGAATCTGGGGGCTCATGAGCTGTGGTTGTAATGCTCTTTGAAAGAGGATTCCAAAGAGCTATCAAACTTGGAATTTGGACTTAAGATGAGAAAGTTATGATTTCTACAAGGCAAGGTGTTCTTTAATGCACTAAACTAAGAGCATTGGATTTTTTTTGTGTTGTTTCTTCAAAGAGAGGATGAGCTACGAATTTGGGAGCTCTCATTTGACAGGTAAGTGTCGGATTAATGAATTACTCAGGGGACAAGATGATTTGGCACTTAAGGAAAGTCTTGGTTGTTGAAATAGTGAAAGAAAAAGCATTTTGTGAGCTTATGACTCACCATGCATGTCGGCCAGCCTAGTCCCCATTTGCCCTGCTTTTTTTGTTTCTCCCTTTTATTTATGTAATATTTGATGCATTAAACTCGTTCATAAGGACTTATACCATGTGTTAGGTATGTTACATAGCCAAAAATGCCTTAAAACACCATTTTATGTGCTTCCGGGTTCACATTGATTATGCAATTTGTTTTGGATAGTATAAATGTGTCCTTAATATATTTACAACCTTTAGAAACTTTGTTCATGAAATAGCATGTTGCTCATTCCAATTTAAACCAAGTCGTTTAGTGGTTTCTCCTTGACTTTCGTTAGTTTAGTACCTGTTTACTGTGGACTTTGTATACTTAATTTGTGTGTATACACAATGACTCCTATGAACATTTAATTGTTGTTCCCTTATTTCTTTATGGTATTTTGGCTCATTAGCCTTTTCGTTCCATGTATACATGCTTAAAGCACATTTTTCTTTAAAGCACATTTTTGTGCTCTAAGGTGCGTTTTCGGTTTAAACGCTAATTCCGCTTAATGCGTATTACTACTCTTAGAGGTATTTCACATTTTAAATCTCTTGGTAACTTATTGGCAGTTCCCTGATTTATTTGTGCTCTTTAAAACACCTTTTGCTCTAATTGTTCTTAAAGCATGTTTTGGTGTAAGTTGTTGTTTAACACTTCTTCTAATGTTTCTAAGGCACGTTCTAGCCTTGGTATATCCTAATTAGACAGTTCATTAATATATTAAGGTTTGGGGTATTTCAATCTACCCCCCTTAAAAGAACTTTGTCCCCAAAGTTCCTATGTATCTACATCTCTTAGAATACACAGGTAAATTCACACTAAAAGGTCATATAGATCACTCAATATCCGTATAGGCATTCTGACTCATAAGGTCTGCCATATATATACATTTACCACACTTACCACACAACATATCTTTTGTATGTTTTAGTAATCAAAATACTCTTTGTATATTCTTTGCTGTATACTCCTCATGTAACCGGTCCAGAGACAAAGGTTTTCATGTCCCCGAGTTCATGAGCGAGTCTTAGTAAAGAAAGTACATGTCAACTCCAATCCCACTTTAAGCTACTGCATCTACTTTTTACGTAGTTAATTGTGACCACTTGTAGGGAGTTTCAGGAATCATCCAACCCTGATGTGATCAGCATCAGTGTTGAACTATCATTTCACCCCAATTTGTGTTCAGTTTTCCTTGATCTGGCCAAGATCAAGTTCTACCTCCCACGTCAACTTCAAACAACCAAATAATTATTCATGTAGCATTTTATATCTTTTAGTCCTTCTAGTCAAAATCATAAATCAATACATCTCAAAATTATGGAACTCAGTCCATCAGTCATTCTTAATTCACCTCTCAGCAATTACTTAGAGAATTTAATTCTTACTAGGTTCTACATCGGTCTCATACCGATTCTTACCTCATAACATCACCATATTTGGTCTCATATGAATACATATCGTAGGGATTTTAATTCCCCTGGAGTTCCTACTCCTCTTTTCCTGAATTCTCGCACCGAAGTTAACGAGATAAGCCTCTAATACATCTGGTATTCGCATCTAATTGTGCGTAATAACCACAACCACATAAGAATGAATACTTATGTTTATATAACATACATATCAAACATCACGACTAATTGTATTGTGCTATGCACACCGTAGGTTACGTACTCAATACGTGAAATATAGGCTAAGCGATTGTACGCTCTACCCCCCTTAAAATGGATTACGCCCACGTAATCAACATTATATCATTCTTGAACATAGGTTCAAGATGTTTAGGTGTCATGGAGTATTCTGGCTCCCATGTAGTCTATCTCACATTATGATTGGGTCAGAGGGTCTTCACCATGGTAATGGCTTAGTCTCTGTATCAAGGATTCTTATTGGTGTTCGTACCAATCTTACAACTGTGTTCCAGTGTATCCTCTAAGGCTCCAAAGTATTTGGTAGATAAGTCGTATATTTTATTCGACTAGAAGATGTGAGACACATCTTTCCTTCTTCTCTTTTGTTAGGTATATCAAACCTTTTAAGATACGGTCCACTAGCTTCTGCTGCGTGACTCTGATAATGTTGGGGCTTAGTTTGCCCTTCCTATCCTCTTCAATATGTTTTACAGCTCCTTTGTATCCTTATAACTTAAGGATAAAGGTCTCTTAATGGACGTGTGGTATCTTTATCTATACACGGTCTCAATGAGACATAGCCTGTCTATCCAGTTCTCTGGAGATCTGATGTTCATACTCTTATTACGCCTTCCAGCGTCTGAATTGTTTCCTACTAACTGACCCTCAGTCTGAGATTCCTGTGTAATATGGACTTACTATTTAGTGCTTATTGCTCTTCACAGTTTCCTCATAAATCTTGAGACACATAAACTGTTCATACTTAGTAATTAGTGCTCCTCGCACTTCATAACTCTTAATTGTTTCCTCCTGGAATGAGTTCTCTAACTCTTTTAATCTCATTGGTTTAGCTGAGTTCTTAATCCTCAAGTGTTCACGGTAACTTGTTGTTCTGGTGTGAGTTTGCATCTCTGACTGTCGTACGGAGTCGACTACTTCTCGTGTTCCTTACACTACTTGTTTACATATATGGGGTACCTTACTGATACATTGCCACTTACCCGACTAACTTATAAATAAGTCCATCAGGTCCACAAGCTCCTTTGGAGTGCGGTCGTCACACATCTCGTTTAAGTATATTCGTAGTGTTCGTCACACGCTTAGTTATAGCTAATTTGTGAAGTATTCTATTGTCAATCTCCTCTTTCATCATTCCATGATAATGCACATGTCGTTCTTCTTGAACTTAGTCAAGGAATATCCATCTACTGGGTTCATAACTGCATTATACCTTCTGTATTTAGTACGGACTCGATCCTTTAGTAGTTTGAGGTTTCTTTCCTTAGAGCTTCTTATCTCATTTCTCATGTCGATCCACTAGGAATGCACTTCCAGTCCCTTACGGAATGGACAGTGTGCTTCCTGTGAAATCTTTCATCACATGGTCCAGACTATTGGCGTTATTGCACAGTCTGTCTCCCATTTCATCACCTTACTTACATTGGGTTTTAATTCATAAATCTGATTGCTTTCGTGTCAATATTTGATGGCTTATATATAGTGGTTGCTTTGCTGCGCACACTAACTTAATCTACCTGACAGGTATTATTCTCATGGCCTCCACTACCGAAGTAGCTTTAGCTTTCTAATATTGCCCATTAATGGCACAATTCTTCAATTGTTGACTTCAACGTCTTGTCTTATTTTCAATCCCTTTCATGGTGTAAACACACTAGAAGTTCCTTAAACTCAGGTGTGTGGCAGTTTTTGCATCATACTGCAAGATTGTAATCATTCAGCTCGAAGATAATTGCTTCAAATTTCAGGTTTATTTGTAGGCTAATTTCTCTCACATTTTTTTCATCCTTTATGATGTTATTTACCATGTAATTTAACCGGTTACTGAAGAAGTCATCCGTTGAATCACAAGCTCTTTTGAGCGTTTATATACATATACATATATTTTTTTCAAAATTAGAATGCACAATACCATATTTGGTGTCAAATAAACATACATCATCGGGGTTTTAGTTTCCCGGGAGTTTCCTTACTCCCTTACACTTGTTCTCTCCCACCAATGTTAACAAGGTAGGTACACTTATAACAATGGTATTCGCATCTTCTGTGCGCAATTACCACAATTAAACCATGAATAAATACGTATGTTCATGTACCATACGCACCAATCATCAGAACAAAGTGTTTTGTGCTATACACAACGTCGTAACAGATTATTTTGTGCTATACACAACACCGTTTACGTACACTTATGCGTAAACATTCGCTAAGCTTTTTTGCGCTCTACCCCCCTTAAAAGGGATTACGCCCGCGTAATCAACCATGTGTTATTACTTAACATTGGTATAAAATGTTCTATCGTCGTGAAGTGTTTTAACTTCCACGCGGTTTATTATACAATGTGTTCCAGTCAGAGGACCTTAACCATATTTACGGTTATGTCCCTGAACCAGGAATTCTCACTGGAGTTTGTTTAACTCATAACCGGTTTCGGTTCTAGCCTGTGAGGCTTTAGGCATAGATGGTTAGCCATTTTCTCATATTCACTAGGTGTATTCAGCTTTTGAATCATGGGCCCGCTAGCTTCTGTTGCGCAACCCTGATAACTTTAGAACTTGGTTCGCCCTTCTCGTTATCTTTCATATATTGTACATCTCCAATTTATCCTTTTATTTTTGGAATAACGGTTTCTCAATAGACGTCTGGTATCTCTTACTGTGTGCAAGTTCGATGAGTTATAGGTTTCCTATTCAGTTTTCTGGTAATTCAATGCGTATACAAGTATGTATCTTTGTGTTTATACACCTGGTTATTCGGACTTACTGTCGGCTGAGGTCGAGCTACTACCTAATATGAAGTGCTCCCTCAGTTGTTTCCAACACTTAAGGTATTCACCATACATATATTTGGTATTCAGTGCTACTGTTGTCACTGATCCCCCAACAATTCTTCTGAAATTCTGTCTTCTCGACCTAGTGTTTACTATGCATCGGTCCTTATATGGTTTATAAGTCTCATCCATTTTTATTGCGGTGGAATTCATCTACTGTGACGGTTAGTATGTCCAACGGTTTTGTTACTAGGTCTTCGCTTAACCGATTTGCGTCATATTCACCGGTGTGTTTACCAGTCTTCCGTATCTAGTACAGGTTGGTTATTTAGTAACCGGGTACTCTTATCCTAAGGCTTATTGCTTTCTATCAAGTAGATCCACTAGGAATACCCTTCCAGTTCCTTATGCAGTTGCAATAGGAATAAACAGTGCCTTCTCTTTGAGGTCTTTCATCACATGGTGCAGATCATTGTCTTTATTGCTTATTCTATCTGCATCTAACTCCAGTTGTCCTCCATATCATCGGTTAACAGTACTCGTACAACGGTCGCTTACTGTGCACCGTGTTCTTACTCATTATACCACATCAACTTACATGGCGTTCGCTACCGTGTTAGTTCCCGCTCATGTATTTTCCACCACTTATATTGCAGTTCACCATTTCCTGAATACACTGTTTTTCAAGTCTTCATCCTCCTTGAGCGTTGTTCAACCTACATTTCGCATTATACACATATGGTGGTTGCTACTAAGCTGACTACTCTTCCGGTTTTCCACAATTGCTATAAAAGCTTCTTTTTCGTACTATTCTTATTCAAATTATTCATGGCAATAACAACATGATCAAACTTCAACATACATCCTAAAGGTTCACACAATTACCGCTCCAGCAGTCTCACAATATCGAGAGGTATCCCCACTCTTAAAGTAGTGGTTCGTTCTCTGCTCTAATTACATGTATAACACAAACTCTTCTTACAGGCGCTATTACCGGCAATACTCCTTACGAGTTTATTTAGGTTTTACAATCATTTCAATTTATGTAGCACATTTGGTTTAAGGCTCATAGCCTCATTGCCTCGAGCTCTGTTCATTGTAGGCCGTTCCAAATTTTACTTCTCCGTATACCATCACATTGTTTGGAGGCGATTCTGGGCTCCCTAACAGGGTGGTTGCATCATGCTTCCCTTAATGGGAGGCCCCATAGGAATGTCAGGTTACCTCTTTAGTGATTTAGGGTTCTACTGTTAAACGGGTTCCCTTTAGTGTTCAAACCGAGTATTTGTTTCAACTCAGGTGTTTTTATTACGATATTTTGTTCAACTTTTATTGACCCAAACACCCTTCAAGGATTGCTCCTGGTGTTGCTAAGTTATGCCATTACATTTGGCCTGTATTTATGAGTACGTTTAGTTAATTACGCCGCCTTACGGTACCGTATTTGAACTGTCTTGTTTTTCATTATAGTATCTCCCATTTCGGGTAGACTATTGACGCTTCCTTACTTGCGTTATTGGTGGGGTTTAATATCCTCTTCAGTGAAGATCGATATTCCCTAGTAGTCTTGGTGATTGATCTGAGGATTCTATCCCGTTCGTTGAACGTTAACATATCCCAGTTAGGCATTTGCCTTACCATCTTCATGCTAGGTATTCTTTCCAGCTATTATGTGGTTACTCGCCCACCCTGAGACATATCAAATGTTTATGCTCATTGACCAGCGCTCCCTGCACTCCCTAACACTTATTCCTTTCCCTGGAATGAGTTCTCAAATTCCTTTAGACTCGTTAGCTTCATTGTGTTCTCAACTTCCATTGTTCACGGTAATCGATTACTCTGGTCTAATATTTGCACTGCTGACCGTAGTATGGAGTCGACTACTCCCCGTGTTCCGTACTCTACTCGTTTACATATGTGGGGCACCCTACTGATACATTACTACTTACCTGACTAACTCATGAACGAGTCTGTCAGGCCCACAAGCTCCTCTGGAGTGCGGTCATCCCACATTTCGTTTTCATACACTCGTAGTGTCCGTCACACGCCTGTGTGGAGTATTCTGTTGTCAACTCCTCTTATATCGTCCTATGACAATGCACATTTGGTGCTTCCCGAACTTAATCAAGGGAAATTTGTCCACTGTCTTTATTCAGTGCGAAGTTGATTCCTTCCCTTGGGTTATTCAATTGTCGTCAGGTTGTTCGAAAGTGGACTGGGTATAACAAACCTACTGTGTGACGCTGAGGCCGGTGTAGGTCTTCTGGTTTTGGTTTAAGAGTAAAATCTAGAATTTGAGAGAGAATTTGAGTTTGAAAGAAGGTTTGAATTTAAATATGATTGTGAAAGTGGGTTTTAAATAAATCTAAGTTTAGAAGAAAAAGTTAGGTTTGAAAGAAAATTCTTTGTGGTATTTAAAATGTCTTCACTCCGTGACCATGTTTAGCTTCTCGCTGACTGGTATATTGTCAAGTACATTGGTTAGGCCGCTAAGCCCTTTCTTGATCTCGCTCTTCAGTTCTTAGGATTCGTGATCCCTCAATTACTTCATTCGCCGTCATGGTACTCTACTAAGCACTTCATAGTCATTAAAATTTTCCCGAATAACTCCGTTATAGCAGCACTTGCCATGGCAAGTGCGTCATGTTGGCCGGTTATCGGTTCAACACATACTGATTGCGGTATTAATTCCGCCTGTACCTTACTTGGTAGCCTTGTTGGCACTTTCCTTGCTCTTGTAGTCTTGATAATAAATCTTCTAAGCGACTTCTCATTTGTCTTGACTAGTTCCTTAGTCAGTTAGTATATCGTTGGTGGTATTATCTAACACCTGCGGTTCCGTTGACGTGTGTCTCGGGTTTTGTTACTTCTCCATTTTCCGCTTCTTCGTACAGTTAGTACTTTCCTTCCTGCTGGCCGGGCTGGGCTCCCTCGACTACTAAGCATGTCGACCCAGGTTGCGGGAAATTTTAGTTCCCTATCGATGAGGTTCTCAGTCCTCCGCTATTAAGTGCGGGTAAAATTATTGAAACGGAAATCGTCTCCGGGATTCCCAGTTCTCAGACTCTACCGTATGACATGTTTTGGTTCTTACAGAAACAATTCATAATAGCTGATAAGTGTCCAAATGAGCATGTTTTATGGGTGTATTTCATATATTATATTAGCACTTTTCTTGCTCATTTCTCCACTTTGATAAGTGAGAAATACATAGACATTTAAGGGTTTAATTTACCGTGTACTTACTTACTTTCAGGATAATATTACTCACTTATCGTATGTTTTTCCTTTAGTTTATGTTTTATTGGTTATCTCACAAATTTATTGGTTAAACATGAGGAAAACCAAGCTAGGAGCAAAGTACACGAAGAGACGAACGCGTAGGCGCAAATGGGGATCAAATCGGAGCTAAAACGAATATTTTAGAGGCAATTGAAGTTTGGCCCGTACAGAAAATCGACATGTCCGAACCAGTCTGGTCCGGACAGTGGTCCAGACATGTCGATCTTGCCAGCGTACAGAGCAGGTCGGCAACAGTGTGAAGAGATAACTCTTCACACGGAAATTCTACCGCCTTACCTCCCCTTTCTACCTATATTTCTCTATAAATACACCTATAACCCTCCATTAATTCATATCTCATTCCACCCCAAACTTATGACATTTTTCCTCCATAAAAATACCATAAAACTCTCCAAAAATCATACATCTCATCCACATATTATCCACATAAATTCCATACAACACCTCATTCCATAAAAACATTCCATTTCCATACCGTTGTCCTGTCCAACCTCTGCCCAAATATTAGCAGTCAAGATAGTGGAGCTGAATTAATTATCTTTCCCAGATGTTTTCTTTTACTTCTTATTCTGTCTTTTGAATTATGTTGGGCTAAGAGGATTTACTCTGGGTGAAGGTGTAATTATAGTTTGTATAATTATGAAATCTATATTTTTACCGGTTTAAATAAATACAGTTTGTTACGATTAAAGTTTATCTCTCGCCTTTTTAATAAATTTCATGAATTTATTAAAATGCTTTACAAAGTCTATTTTGATCAAATCAGTGATAAATAGACAGGTTAATTAAGCCGTAAATCTGGAGAAAGCTTATTATGATTTAATAAGTTAGTACTTCCAGATGCAAATATAATTTCTCGCACATAATGTCTGTTTACATATGTTTTGCTCGAATCTGGATTAGACCGAGCATTTTCTGGTAAACGAGTTCTTATGAGTCTAAGGCTTAGTCCTTAAGATAATAGCAGGAATTTTGCCAAACTATTAAAATAAACCGGTAGAGATAGCATAATTAATCAGATTATATAAACCTGAACCCGGAGTTCCGTTTAATTTATCTTCAACTCAATTAATTTTATCTGTTGTTTTACTTTACAAAAACAAGTCAATTAATTCCCCCCTTTTTGTGACAAGCTTAGGTTCTATATTATTTCGCTATAAGTCCCACGGTTTGACCCCGGCCGCTTCTGTCTTACTATACTACTGCGACCGGGTTTTATTTGCAGCCCGACGGATATTTTGAGTATTAATTTCTTTCTCAATTGTTTTAATTACACCAGTTCCAACCACTCACAATATACAGTCTGCAAAATGGCGCCGTTGCCGGGGACTTGATTTATTCTAGTCCCTAAGCCCCGGATAATTCACCTATTATATTATAATATTCTGTTTATATTATTTTGTTGTTTGTTTAACTTCGGACATCTAACTTCTGACATTTAATTTTAGCTCTTTATTTTATTGTCATTTATTTTTCAGTCATTTAATTTCCATTGTCCTTTAAATTTCAGTAAATTAACTTCTAACATTTTAATTTTCTGTCTCTAACTACTAACATTAAATTTCTGTCATTTAATTTTCTGTCATTTTAATTTTCTATCTCTAACTACTAGCCTTAAATTTCTGTAAACTAACTCCTAACATTTAAATTCAGTCATTTAAATTCAGTCTACTAATTACTAACATTTAAATTCAGTCATTTAAATTCTGTCCACTAATTACTAACGTTTAAATTCAGTCATTTAAATTCAGTTCTGTACATTTCTGTCATTTAAATTCCCTTGTCATTTAAATTTCTACTATTTAATTCTGTCCTTTTCTTTATTTTATTTTACTGTTTTTATTAAAAAAAAGGAGTTCATAATTCTGAATTATTTCTGTTTAAACTGTTTAATTTTCCCCTCCCTATTTCTTTCCATTTTTATTCATTTTATCACATCACAAATTTTTTTTCTATTTTGAGTGGTGAATGCCTTTTACGAGGTCAAACAGCCTCCCGGAAAATATTAATAATCACACGGTTGGTTACATCCCAGAGATCGAGAGAACCTTTCTGCGCACTCTAAGGCAGAGACGAACTCAACAAAACATAGCCACCACAGTGATAGAATCTAACCCGGAAGCTAACATGGCATTTTCACCAGCGACAGTTTGAAATATCAACAGGCCGTCTAATCAAGGACAATAGCCTGCCATCATCCTTCCTCACCTTACCCCATCGAATACGATGAGTGGCAAAAGCTAAAGCCATATCGTCAGATCCGATGTGTAAAGGAGTTGGGCATGTTCGATGGCTCCAGTCCTGACGAAGCTCTGTTACATGTTACCAAGTTCTTACAGCATGCCAATAGTCTAACCGCGACAGACGCAGTACTCCAGTACGCAAGACTGTCATTATTCCCTCACAGCTTGACGGGAAATGCGAGCAAATGGTATCACAGCCTGACGCCAAGTACCATTGGTACTTGGGATGAAATGGCCACCAAGTTCTACGACAAATTCCTGCCCCCGAGCCGAACATTGGAAATGATTGCTGAAATCTATAATTTCAAGCAACCAGGGTCGGAAAACATCTGTGAAACTTGGGACCGTTTCAAAGGACTACTACTTACTTGTCCTCACCATGGTCTCACGAAAGAGCAAGTATCACAATTGTTCTACAAAGGCTTAATTGGTCCGTGTAAAACAATGGTACTATCCTCTTTAGGTGCTGACATTCTGAAAAAGCCCGAAGCACAGTTTCTGAATGGCATAGAATCCCTCTGCGAGGAGATCAGAGACTGGGCCACAGGTGGATCAAGGGGAGGCACTCCAGGTTTATTCCATGTTGGGGAAAGTGACAATAAATTTGACCAGCTGATGAAAAGCCATGAGCAACTCATGGAGAGTAATGCGCAACAGGCAACAAAAGTAAGTACTCTGCAGAAAGTAGTTGAGCAGATGGCGATGAACTCCTACCCTCAACAAGCAAAGTCGATGACTTCTCGCTCATCTACAATCCCTCCAGGCTATGCTCCTCTATACCGATCATCTCCTGATATTTCTTGTACGCAATGTGGTGGGCTTCATGATTATGAACAATGCCCCCAACTACAAGAATTAAAAGCAGCAGAGGAAGCAAACTATCTCACCAACAATTCAGGGTACAGACAACCTTGGCAACGTAACATGCAATCCAACCTTCGCTACTCAAACACCGACAATATCCAAAACCCACATACACTACAGCCATCTCAAAATTACAGACCTCAGTCCAATTTTCTAGGAGCCCAAAGGCAGTATCAGCAACAGCCTTATGGCAATGATGCCTCTTCGAGTCGACCAACTCAACCTCCTTCGAATCCTGAATCTGAAATGTCTCAAATGCAAGAGATGTTTAAGGCAACGATGTGTAAGTCCCGAGACACGCAAGAGGAGGTCACAACGCTGCGCAAAGACCAAAAAGCCTTGCAATCTCAGATTCAACAGTTACTCACCCAACAAAGGCCACCTGGTCAATTCCCTTCACAGACTAACCCTAATCCAAGAGAGCAAGCAAATTCAATCCTTGTAGAAGATAGCACATTCCAATTAGGAAACTTGAGTGCAGTCTCCGTAAGGAGTGGAAGGGAACTTGCTACCAGAAAAGAAAAAGAAAATCAAAAAGAGGCCATCATCAATGATGCAGACACAGCCAATCCAGCTTCACCTCCCCCAGAAATCCAAGTTCCTATTCCTGCTACTCCATCTCCATCCCAAATAACTATCGACATTCCAGCTTCATCTCCTAAAAACAATGAACTCCCATTTCCTAACAGGATGAAAAAGAAGCACCTAGATGAACAGTTTTCCAAATTCTTGAGCATTTTCAAGAAACTAACTCTCGACATACCTCCAATTGATGCTTTGCAAGAGATGCCTAACTACGCCAAATTTCTTAAGGATCTCTTAACAAAGAAAAGAAGAAACCTGGAAAAGAAACAGTGCACCTCACGGAGGAATGCTCTGCTGCCTTCTTCGAGCACTCCCTCCCAAACAAACAGATCCGGGAAATCCCGTTATCCCGTGTTTTATAGGTGGAGTGGACTGTGGAAGCGGTTTATGCGACCTGGGAGCCAGTATTAATATCATGCCCTACGCCACCTTCTTCAAAGTAAAAGGAGGAGAGATGCAACCGATTCCTTTCAAACTCCAACTAGTTGACACATCAGAGATCAAGCCAATGGGAATAGTCCGAGATCTGGTAGTTAGAGTGGCTCGCTTTATCTTTCCAGCTGACTTCATCATTTTAGAAATGGGCGACGATGTTGAGGTTCCCTTGATTTTAGGACGACCGTTTCTAAGTACTGCCAAAGCCATTATTGATGTCCACGATGGAAAAATCACTTTGAGATATGAGGATGAAACGATTGAATTCGATATACAGAAAATGATGAAGAAAAGCTCTAACTTTTCTCCTCACGCTAAGACAGTGGGATTAACAGATGATGACGAGGAGGAAGGCGATTTTTCTACAGATAAAGACATGTATTCCCTATCTTCCGTCCTGGAAGCTGAAACTGAACTGCTAGAGCAAGTATTAATTACTTCTCTAGAAGAAGAGGTGGAGGATCCGGAAGTTAACGCCATGCTAGCATACGTAGAAAAAGGAAAAGCAGGTTATCAAGCCTACCGTCCTACGATGGAAAGACTTGACCGAGAACCACAAAAGTCCATTCCCTCAATAGAGCAGCCACCTGAACTCGAGCTTAAAAAATAACCCTCTAACCTCAAGTATGCCTTCCTAGCAGAACATAATCAATTGCCCGTCATTGTTTCCTCTTCTCTAAATTCCGGGCAAGAGAATGGGCTACTTGAAGTGTTAAAGAAGCATAAGACGGCAATCAGGTGGACTCTCGCTGACATCAAAGGAATTGATCCCTCCTACTGCACGCATCACATCTACATGGAGGACAATTACAAAACTGTCAGGCAACCCCAACGTCGGCTAAACCCTAACCTAAAGGAGGTAGTTAAAAAGGAGGTTCTGAAACTCCTAGACGCGAACATCATTTATCCTATCTCTGACAGTCCATGGGTAAGTCCTGTACAAGTTGTCCCGAAGAAGGGGGGCATCGAGGCTGTTGTGAATGATAAGGGAGAGGCTGTCCCTCAAAGAAAAATCACTGGTTGGCGCATGTGTGTCGACTATAGGCTCTTAAACTTGGCAACCAGGAAAGATCACTTCCCTCTCCCCTTTATTGATCAGATGTTAGAGAGACTAGCAGGGCAAGAGTACTACTGCTTTTTAGATGGGTTCTCAGGGTACTTCCAAATACCAATCGCACCAGAGGACCAGGACAAGACCACTTTCACTTGTCCATACGGCACCTTTGCGTACAGACGAATGCCCTTCGGACTATGTAATGCCCCTGCTACCTTCCAGCGATGCATGCAAGCTATATTCGCTGATTTCATCGAACTGAGCATAGAGGTATTTATGGATGACTTCTCTGTCTATGGCTCTAGTTTTGATAAATGCTTAGCACAACTTGATTTGATCCTAGGATGGTGTGAGGATACAAATCTCGTTTTAAACTGGGAAAAATGTCACTTTATGGTCAAGGACGGGATTGTCCTTGGACATAAAGTATCGGTTGAAGGAATAAAGGTGGATAAGGCCAAGGTAGAGGTTATAGAGAAATTACCGGCACCAACTTCTGTTAAAGATATTCGAGTGTTTCTCGGGCATGCAGGATTCTATCGACGGTTTATACAAGACTTCTCAAAATTCACTAAACCATTGACCGACCTGCTACTGAAATTGCCCCGTTTCATGTGATTGATAATTGTTTAGCTGCTTTCAATACAATAAAACAAATATTGGTATCTGCACCTGTTGTCATATCACCCGACTGGTCTCTCCCGTTTGAGATCATGTGTGATGCCAGTGACTATGCAGTGGGGGCAGCTCTATGCCAGAAAAAAGAGAAGATTTGAGTGATTGCTTATGCCAGCACAGACAATAAACGATGCCCAGACGAACTATACTACCACTGAAAAAGAGCTTCTGGCTATAGTATTCTCCCTTGATAAGTTCAGGTCGTACTTATGGGGAAGCAAAGTCATAGTGCACACAGACCACTCTGCTCTCAAATACCTATTTGCAAAACAAGAAGCCAAGCCTCGCTTGTTGCGCTGGATTCTTGTACTGCAGGAGTTTGACATAGAAGTCAAAGACAGAGCGGAAAATTAAATGTCGTCCCTGACCATCTCTCCCGGTTAGTAACTCCTACAGATAGTGTGCCTATTAACGAATTCTTTCTTCCCCGATGAACTGCCTTTTCTATCACCAAGGTACAAGAGCCATGGTATGCGGACCTGCCAATTATCTACTCTGGAACAATACCATATGATCTATCTACTCCCAGGAGAAGAAATTTCTTTCTGATTCAAACATTATTTCTGGGAAGATCCGTATTGTTCCGAGTCTATGCGGATGGGTTTGTTCGCCGGTGTTCTCCCTGAAGATGAGGTTCACAGCGTCATACATTTTTGTCACTCACGGGAAGCCGGTGGTCACCATGGACCCACAAGGACCGCTGCCAAGATCCTGGCCTCAGGATTTTATTGGCCGACTCTTCACAAGGATGTTTACCAATTCTGCACCCAATGTGATAATTGTCAGAGGATGGGTAACACATCTAGGAGACATGAAATGCCACAACAGGGAATACTAGAAGTAGAACTCTTTGATTGTTGGGGCATTGATTTTATGGGACCTTTCCCTTCCTCACAGGGCCACCAATATGTTTTAGTGGCAGTGGATTACGTGTCAAAATGTATAGAAGCCATACCCTGTCATCATGCTGATTCAAAGACCGTAACCAAATTCCTTAAAAAGCACATCTTTACCCATTTTGGTGTGCCTAGAATTATTATCAGTGACGGAGGATCCCACTTCTGCAACCGTTCATTTGAAGCGCTTATGGGTAAATACGGGGTACGTCACAAGGTTGCTCTACCTTATCACCCCCAGACAAACGGCCAAGCAGAAGTTTCGAACCGTGAGTTAAAATGGATTCTCCAGAAAACGGTTAACTCATCACGAAAGGATTGGGCATTAAAGTTAGATTGCGCTTTGGGCTTACCGCACCGCATTCAAGACTCCCATCGGGATGTCTCCTTTTAAGCTTGTCTATGGGAAATCATGCCACCTGCCTGTAGAGCTGGAACATAAGGCATATTAGGCACTCAAGGCCTTAAACTTCGATGTAGAAGCCGCAGGAGAAAAGCGTAAGCTTCAACTTTCTGAACTCGAGGAGTTAAGAGATCAGGCATACCACAGTGCGACAATATACAAGGAGCGCACCAAGAAACACCATGACCAAATGATCCACAAACGCGACTTTAAGGTTGGCGACTGGGTGCTGCTTTATAATTCCAGATTGAAAATATTTCCTGGAAAACTCAAATCTCACTGGGCTGGCCCATTCCAAGTAGTTGGAACTACTCCTTTTGGTGTTTACGAACTCCAGAATAAGAAAGGAGAATGCTTCAAAGTCAATGGATCCCGTCTAAAAAGGTATGCTGGTATTCTTGAAAATAATAGTGCTCTGTTAGCAATTTCGTTTGTGCAGGAATACGAGGAAGCCTCCAGCCCAAAGGAACAGGAGACGACACCTCTACGTCATAAGTTTAAGAAAGTGTGCAAACTTCCTAACGCCAGCTGTTCGGATACCTCGCCCTCAAACTCTTCTCCAACCTAAGCTTGGTCAAATGCGTCTAGCTAGAGACGTTAAACCCGGGCAGCTTGGTGGGAGGCAACCCACTATCTATCTTTTGTCTTTCCTTTTATTTTATTTTGATTTCTCTTTTGTACTATATTTCCATTTTATATGTTATAATAAAATGCGGGTTTTACTTGAGTTCTTCTGGCTGTGTAGAATATTATTTACAGGTAAATCTCATGTAATTCTACAGCTGCACTCAAGTGTGGGGGAGCTTTACACACTCTGCGAACTTTGGGGAGTACACTCTTTCCCTACCGATATTTCATATTCCCTTTTGCTTTGTTTTGTGTAAATTCGTTTATCAGATTGCCTGCCCTGTTAATTTAATTCTTTCTACGCAATGAGGGCATTGCTTGAACTTAAGTGTGGGGGAGAGCCCTTTTCGGCGACATTTTGTGCTTAAAATGTTTAAATCTCTCTGCTTATCTTGCATTTGTTCAAAAAAATTAAAATTATGGACCCTGCTAATGTTGGTTGTTCTCTTTAAAAACAAATACTGTTATGAATTGTGGGATAAAGGGTACAAAAATTTGATTGCTTTTGAGGAGCATTTTTCTTATGCGGTGTGACCAAATGATCTGCAATGGTTGGATTTTATTGCTTAGGGGTTCTTTCTGTCTTCTCTCTTAGGGATTGCTAAGGGGTGCTTCAAATATATATATATAGTAAAAATAATAAACAAGGGACTTGCGAGACACCATTGGTAACCAACAAAGAGAGTTGAGTGTTCTTAAATACAAAAGCTTGATGCCAACATATTATCTTCTCATCTCATATGCAAAAGTGAAACAAATGTAAAATCTATTTTTCCTTTTGTTTTTCTCCTCAATGCCCATTCTTGAGAGAAGTTGGCCGTGGTAAAAGTTCTGAAAGTCACATAAACTGAGAAGCATTGAAACACCTTGGATCATACCCCGAAACTCTAATTTTTATTTTTACCCTGAGCACACCTATGCCACCAGCAGTTGATGGATCACACTCCTAAAAAGTTTAAGGATCATGAACTGTTCACCTCCTTATCATACCCTTCATAATAATATTTGTTAGTATTGAGCATTCCCTACTTACTTGGGTACATGGTTTTTCTTGGGGACAAGCAAAAAGATAAGTGTGGGGGCGTGATAAGTGTCCAAATGAGCATGTTTTATGGGTGTATTTCATATATTATATTAGCACTTTTCTTGCTAATTTCTCCACTTTGATAAGTGAGAAATACATAGACATTTAAGGGTTTAATTTACCTTGTACTTACTTACTTTCAGGATAATATTACTCACTTATCGTATGTTTTTCCTTTAGTTTATGTTTTATTGGTTATCTCACAAATTTATTGGTTAAACATGAGGAAAACCAAGCTAGGAGCAAAGTACACGAAGAGACGAACGCGTAGGCGTAAACGGGGATCAAATCGGAGCTAACGAATATTTTAGAGGCAATTGAAGTTTGGCCCGTACAGAAAATCGACATGTCCGAACCAGTCTGGCCCGGACGGTGGTCCGGACATGTCGATCTTGCCAGCGTACAGAGCAGGTCGGCAACAGTGTGAAGAGATAACTCTTCACATGGAAATTCTACCGCCTTACCTCCCCTTTCTACCTATATTTCTCTATAAATACACCTATAACCCTCCATTAATTCATATCTCATTCCACCCCAAACTTATGCCATTTTTCCTCCATAAAAATACCATAAACTCTCCAAAAATCATACATCTCATCCACATATTCTCCATATAAATTCCATACAACACCTCATTCCATAAAAACATTCCATTTCCATACCGTTGTCCTGTCCAACCTCTGCCCAAATATTAGCAGTCAAGATAGTGGAGCTGAATTAATTATCTTTCCCAGATGATTTCTTTTACTTCTTATTCTGTCTTTTTAATTATGTTGGGCTAAGAGGATTTACTCTGGGTGAAGGTGTAATTATAGTTTGTATAATTATGAAATCTATATTTTTACCGGTTTAAATAAATACAGTTTGTTACGATTAAAGTTTATCTCTCGCCTTTTTAATAAATTTCATGAATTTATTAAAATGCTTTACAAAGTCTATTTTGATCAAATCAGTGATAAATAGACAGGTTAATTAAGCCGTAAATCTGGAGAAAGCTTATTATGATTTAATAAGTTAGTACTTCCAGATGCAAATATAATTTCTCGTACTTAATGTCCGTTTACATATGTTTTGCTCGAATGTGGATTAGACCGAGCATTTTTGGTAAACGAGTTCTTATGAGTCTAAGACTTAGTCCTTAAGATAATAACAGGAATTTTGCCAAACTATTAAAATAAACCGGTAGAGATAGCATAATTAATCAGATTATATAAACCTGAACCCGGAGTTCCGTTTAATTTATCTTCAACTCAATTAATTTTATCTGTTGTTTTACTTTCCAAAAACAAGTCAATTAATTCCCCCCTTTTTGTGACAAGCTTAGGTTCTGTATTATTTCGCTATAAGTCCCACGGTTTGACCCCGGACGCTTCTGTCTTACTATACTACTGCGACCGGGTTTTATTTGCAGCCCGACGGATATTTTGAGTATTAATTTCTTTCTCAATTGTTTTAATTACACCAGTTCCAACCACTCACAATATACAGTCTGCAATAGCCAGATCGGGTTTTTCCCCGAGTATGAGAGGACTTCCCATCTCTCTGGCGTTCTTTCCCGAGTTATAAAACGGGGGTTGTGGAGGGTGGAAAGGATGTTGTAGGTATCCAGTAAACACCGGTAATTCCTAACTAGCGTATCTTTCACGCTATCCCCCAACCCTTAAACTCAAGTCTCTAATCCTAACTCGGTACTTCCTAAGCTCGGTAATTCCAGTCATCAGAGCGATACTTCGCTCTGATACCACTTTTTGTAACACCCGAACTACAAATTCCACACTTAACCATTAATCACAGTGGATATTACATCATAAATACTAATCAAAAGGGGCGGTGTTACACGCCGTTAGCCACCCATGTGGCTAACAAGGCTAATACTTACACAGTTTACCGGTCTGATGGACTCGATTACCGAGTACTTACACTTTACATTACAATTCCGCTTCTGAACTGAAAACAAATACAATTGCAATCCAAAACTGTACCGAGTCTAATACATTCAATTACCGATATAAACTTCGGTCTTACACCACTTGCAATTACTTAAACAACTAAACAAACTACCCATGCATAATCAGCCACCCCGTTCTACTCTCGAATGGCTACCAGCTCCAGTGTACCTGAAATGTAATGGGTAGCCCCAAAGGGGCTCAACACCTTTGCTGGTATGGTAATCGTGCAGCCCGCATACTACCGGGCCACGCACAACTAATTGTCGTGTGAACATGCGGTTGATTATATTTAAATCACGCATGAAATACTTTAAACACAAACTCAACAGGTATTCTGTACAATAACCACAATCAACAAACCAACACATTAATATCGGTTAGGTTACATTAAATTTTCCTTGGGACCTCGAGGGTTATTACCTCGATGGTGCCTTATCCACATTAGTCAAGACCTAATCCTTTTTAGGAGGGCTTACACGATACTTCTCATAATTATACAAGTCAAAACACATGAACATAATACTTTCACCATATAACCACACACATACAACATAACTCGGGACAAATCACTTGAGGATACAAACCAAAATAAGAGTTAGTCAACATTTATAGAGTCTAGAGGACGATCGGTCCTCATGTCGGTCTCAATTCATAACACACTACCGTTCTGTTTGTCGAATGGCTAACTTACACAAGGTGTGTCGGATCTATGGGATCCAAGCACACCGTACACATATCCCCCTAACCCCGATCATAAGTCAAGGCAGGATAGCCCCTTAATAAGGCTCGTGGGAGGTTGAATTCCAAAAAGGAAAACAACCGAACAGAGAGGGAGTTGAATCAGCTATAGATAACAACCCCCAAACACACGTGCGCGACCGGGACTCCCGGATTCCTCACCCCCAAGTCATACACTAGTTAGAAGCTCCCTCCATGGGGCTTATCACAACAAGTTACATTATAATTAATTAAGTTTGGTTAGGCACACAGGGGAGGTAAGATACCATCCGCCACACATGAACAAAACATCAATCGTTACATAGAGACATGCTTAAAGGAGCAACACACATCACACACAACCACAATATACAACTTACGCACGGATAGCTGTTGTTAGAACGTTCCCGTAGGTTGGGACGTTTAATCTGAATACCGATCTCTTATGTGATCCTAGAGTCGATTAGCTACGGTTTAACGCATATTTGAGGTTAAACGGTATCGGAACTAAACACGCCACATAAATGAATTACTGTAAACTCATTTCATGCTTTATCTTGTAAGGTGGCAAACACACAGAAAAACAAGTTGGCATACAAGCCGGTGTAACCCGGTAGGACACAAGGTTGCAAGAAAACCATACCTTACACCATGGGTTACTCTACCGTGTCCCCGAGGATTTACTCTTACGCGTCACCTCACGCTCCTCAGGTAGTTTCCGAACAACTGGTACTATTTCAAACGTTCTTATTAACATCATGATTATACTGTATGTAAGCTACTATCACTCCCATACTTAACCCGTTGCCCCGTTATACTTAGTTTTACTCTTGTCAATTTTAAAACCTTAATTCTCACTCATTTCTAACACTTGTTTTTGTTTCTTAGGACCTTTAAGAGTCACCAGACAAGGCCTTAACAACATCCAAAACCATTACCCATCAATTCCCCACCTTTAGAACATTTTAAAACACTCACGGTTGGTTTCTGGGGGTGGTCCGGGACTTGGTCCTTACCCTAAGTCCCGGACCAATCATGAACTAAACTCTCGGCAATTTTTATGCACTGGTCCGGGACCTTGTACCTGGCCTAAGTCCCAGACCAGGTGTGCTGGCAAATCCTCGGCCATTTTAAAGGTGTGGTCCGGGACTTCACTAAGGAACTAAGTCCCGGACCATAGCAGTAGTATTCCAAAATTGACATTTTTGCATTGTTTTCAAACTCCAAACTTCACCCAATCATTTCCTAACCCTTTTACAGGTTTCCTAACATGTTTAAACACACTTAAAACACTCCTTAAACTCCTTAAATCATTGGTCCAACCCTTACTCCAATTCTCACTTTATTTCACAAATTTCTAATTTCTAGATTTGCATTTTGCACACTAATGTTCTAAACCATTTCCATGACAGTTTACACTTCTACCATTCTTTACCAACTCATCTAATGACCATCACCAAACCTTCCTAGAAATTTACATTATCTAAACCCAAGTCCATTCTCCATTTCCAAGACTATGCACACTAGCTCTTTTTCTAGAAACTCCTAGTCACCAAACATCAATATTCTACAGATTTTACCCTTCTCTTTCTAGTTCTCCAAATATCATCTCAAGGTTATTAATCAGCTCTACTCAACCCGAATGAACACCTAGGTTCTCCCATTTACAAAGTCACCTAAAACACCCAATTTCTACACAAATTTTTCCATAACCTCCCCATAAACCTAACATATCCATATTCATCAATTTTCACCTTTTTCAATCCTAAACTAGCCACACCCATAGAGGGTCCTACCAGCACTCAATAATTTCATCCAAACCATCAAATAACATTATAGTTCCAAAATCTCAACAAACCACAATATGAACACAACTTCAAGTCACTAGGCCTCAAAGCCCATAATTCAACAACAATTTACCATTTCACAAGTTTAACCACCATTCTCTCTCAATTCTACTAACACACTCCAACTCATGATTTTTGGTTCAGGTTTTAATTCATCTTTTATTCCCCAACCCAAATTCTATAACAACTAATATAGTCATGATGGTAGCTTTCTTACCTTAAATTCTCATGAGTTCCCATTTCAAGCCTCCTCTTCTCTTTCTCAATTTCGGTCAAATGGGAAAGGTAGTTGCCAATGCTAAAACCCAACATCAAATAATGAAATGAGGTTAAGTAAAAACACTCAACTCATTAATTCATTCAAGATTACCAAGAAATGCTTAAAACACTTTGATTGGCATTACCTTGGAAACCCCATAAATAGGTTCTTTCCATGAATCAAAGGATGTGCTCTAACCCACCATGGGAGGCTTGGAGAATAGCTCAAAACAAGAAAATGAACAAGGCATGAGTGGGGGCAAAAATCGGTCATACAAGAGATGGGAAGAAAAATGAGTTTTTCTTTGAAACTTTTACCTTAATGGAAAGAGGGGACTCCAAGCTTCAAGATGATACCATTTTCTCTTCAAATGGGCTAAACCAATGGAGATGAAGTTCATCCTTTTCGGATTTTGAAAAGAGAGGAAGATAGAGCTTTATGAGAGGAAGAAGAATATGTATTTTATTTTGCATTTAGAGCTTAAATGAGTCTTGTGCAAGAGGATGAAGTGAGTGTAGCCATGGGAGCTCTTTCATTTTTGTTCCAGCAGAAGGGGGGAGAAGGCTGCCGGCTGGGGAAGAAGAAAAGGAAGGAAGAGAGGAGGGAAAGGGAAAGTGAGAGGAGAGAGAAGAGGTTTGTCCTTTTTTTATTTTCCAATTTTACACTTTTTGCTTTTGTTTTTACTTTCTTTCTTCCTTAATGAGTCAGCAAGATAGGGGTGGGTCAACCACAAAAACCGTCTGAAATACCCCAAACTTAAGTATGCTAAGTAAACATAAATTTATGATTTAGTAAGGCTAAAATATTCCTTAGAAAGATTGGTAGACAATTTAAACCAAGGTAAACACAAGAAAACGCCATAAGGGCAATTTAATCAAAAATGTGCTCTAAGCTTGGAGTGACTTTACTAGCACCCAAATATCATTATAAGACCTTATTAACATGCTAATGGACATGTTAAATCAACAACCAAAGAAAACCAAGCTCAAAAACAAGCTTAAACACAAAATGTGCTTTAAGACTCCTTAAAGCACCTTTTTGAGAAATTGTCTTTGAAATGAGTTGTGAGTGGCTAAA
Organism: Limonium bicolor; assembly: GCA_023374045.1. Lineage (NCBI taxonomy): Eukaryota > Viridiplantae > Streptophyta > Magnoliopsida > Caryophyllales > Plumbaginaceae > Limonium > Limonium bicolor. The sequence continues at coordinate 4,528,365 of CM041776.1, forward strand.
TGCCCATGATTTCGCCTTTAACAACATGTGTAATAATTAGTATCACATTAGGAAGCCTAAATCAATGGGAAACCAAACATTTCCTGAATTTGTGCTCTGATTTGTGAATAGTGCCAAATAGTGCCTAGTTTAGTCTTTGGTCAACTTAATTTAGTTAATTGGTCAACAAAGGCCAAAAATACCCTTATTTAATAAGGGGGCCGTTTTCTAAGGGATGAGTCACCATGGACTTCATCAAATAATAAAGGAAAAGAAGAGGAAATGAGATGAAGTTACTATTTGCTTTTAAAAGTAAAATATCTTACCTTTAGCTTGTCTTCCCTCCTCCTCTTCATTCATTCTCTTCTTCCACGGTTTCTTCTTCTCCTCTCCTGCTCCAAAACCGAGAGGGCTGCCTCCATGGATGCTCTATCTTCAAATGCTCACCAAACCTTCATTTTAGCTCCAAATCCAAAAATAAGCATAGATTATTCTTAGTTAGACCAAGACCTACCTTTCTACCTTTTCAAATCTTTCAAAGCTCAAGTTTGGGGCCATGAGAAAACTCCATTGATGGAGGAAAATCAAGTTTGAAGAGCTCTTTTGGTTCTCCATTCATCCAAGGTAATGAAAGTGAAAGAAAAATCAACTTTCCATCCTTTTCTTAGATGGCCAAAAATTACAACTCATGGGGGCCTTGTTTTATGCCTTGTTTTATCTTGATTTTATTCTCTAAAGACTTAAGGAGGTCTTACCTTGCTTCATTATGAAAGCCATTCCAAATTCAAAGGTAAACATGCACTTTCATGCCTTAAAACACATATTTTAACCTAAGAATGGATTCCATGAGTTTAGGCATATTTCTTAGTACTCATTGTATTATTTGGATGTGGATTAGACCATTGGCAAGAGGATGGAAGTCCTAGCCGAATTGCAATCAAGGAAACCTAAGGAGGGAAGTAAGAGAAGCTTGAGAAAAATAAGGTAAATTGCTTACCTAATGGTGGTTTAAGGTTTAAGGGGTGAGTTTCAGATGAGTACCAATGTAGCCTAGGGCTTACATTAGGTAATGGGTTATATAACCCAGGAAAAAGAATTTAAACAAGCTTGTGAACTTGTGACTAAGGAGCCAATGGGAATGATTTAGTAAGATAAGCTTAAGGTGAATTAAGAGAACACTTATATTGCTAAGGGAGCATTGTTGTGTGTATTTGCAGGTTGAAAGCTTTTATATGTGGGAAATTCAATGTTTAAGTTTAAGTCATTTAAGGGCCTAAGAGCCATGTCATTTAAGAGCCTTGGTGCTATGCAATTTAAGACTTTTGCACTATATTGAGTTTGTTGTGAATAAGTTGATTTGGGTGAAAAATATGATGAGGAAGGATATAATGTGTGTGAGGTGGTTGAGTGAGAAAAATAATGCTTTTAGGCATGATAACATACTAGAGTAGCTATGGGGAAATTTGAGTAGAAAACAAAGTGTTTAAGTGGTGATTGTGAGTTGATATAACCTGGGATTTACTAGGAGTCGTTAAAGGAAATTTGAGTGGAAATGAGTTGACTAAGGAGTTCTTGAGGATTTGAATGGTCTGGAGTTGTCTAGGAGGGATTAGAAAGTTGGTGGGTGTATTGAACACACCAAGGTCATGGTAAGAGGAATGGTAAGACTTGTGCAAAATTTGGAGGAAAATGTGTATAATGCCTTAAGAAGATTTAGGTAGGAGCTAGGGAATATAACAATGAGAGTTTTGGGAAGCTTGTGTAAGCGGTGATGATGCTAGTAGTGGACTAATAAGGTTTTAGTTTAGATGGTAATGAGTGGACTTAGGTGATGGAAGTGTAAATTGTCAAGGAAAGAGGCTGAGAATGTGTAAGAGGGTAAGATCATGAGTTAAGTGAGTAAATGAGATGGAAATGTCTAAGGAGGGTGTAGCATGGTAAAGGTAGACGAAGAACAATGCTAAGGTGCTAAGAGGATGAAAAGAAATGTATAGGTGTGTTTAGGAGTTTAGGAATGATGTGTAAAAAATTGGAAGGAGAGAAAGATTATGCATGGAGATGCAAGATAACCTTAAAAGGTTTAGCAAAGGAGAAATGGATGAAAAATGATGTTTGAGGAGCAGTTATATTGGTTGGAAGGGGACACTTGGTTAGTGGAAGTTCTAAGACAAGATTTACATGTTGAAACTGTAAGGAATTATATGATAAGTGTTAGGAGTTTTTGTAAGAGTTTAGTAAATGTTTAAGAAGATCTTTGGTGGTTGTTTTAATGAGTTTGGAGGATGATTTAAGGTGGGTTCAAGTGTCTAAATGATGTTAGAACACATTAGGAGGCTTGAGGAAAAGTTTGGAGAAGATTAGACAATATTTGGGCTTGTTCTGGACTGGTCCGACCCAGTTGGTTGGATCGGACATGGGTCGGACGTCCTCTGTTGAGTCACCCATAGTGTTTCTGGAATGGTCCGACCCAGAGGACTTGGGTCGGACATGGGTTGGACGGGTGAGTCTTAGAAGACAGAAAGTTTCTGGCAAGGTCCGACCCAGTTAGTTGGGTCGGACTATGGGTCGAACGACCCTTAAGACTTAAAAAAAAAGAGAAAGAAACCCTAAGAGAGTTTAGTGGTATTAAGGGTACCCCATTAAGGGGGCAATGATGTTTAGAGGTGTAAAGGCCTAAGGGATTAAGTTAAGTATAAACTTAAAAGTTTAAGGTTAAGTTTGTAAGGTTAAGTTGTAAAACTTAAGAGGTGTTAGGAGGGGATCATTAAGGGTTAAGTAAGTTAAGAAAGTTGAATTAAGTTAAGTGATTAACAACCTAAAACTGAATGAATGTTTTAGGACTTGGGAATTTGGACTCCGGAAGAGAGTAAGCAACCGAACGACCAACGGTGAACGGTACAGTCTTTCTTGTGACCTGCTTGCTAATGAGGTGTCCCTCGGCTTGTGTGCTATTTGTTTTTGTGTGCTCACTAAACAAGATAAAGCATGCAACTGGAATATTATGCTATTGCATTGTTGTGTGATGTTTGAAAACTAACACAACTTACCGTGAGAACTTACTAACTAACGTTTAGTAAGGATTTGAGTGAGACTTAGGAACACTCCCTAATATTAGTTTGTTAATAACCGAAAGAGGTTTAATCAACAAACATTGTCTTCAGACTTCTACTAACTGGTACTTGGGGAGAGTGAGGAATCCGGGACTGACTCCGGTCATGCATGTTAAGGAAAGGGGGTCGGTATCTAAAGCAGATCCGACTCCCGCTTGAGGACTTGTCTTCGAACTTGTTGCCTAGGGTCGGTTGCCGGCTCAGCTACATTGGACATCCAGTCCAAGGTAGGTGGCATTAAGATGGTGCGGTAGGATCACCTAAATCCTAAATTCTAAGATAAGTTGTTTATTCAACCAATGGAGCTAATAGCTCATTGGCTAGGGTTGCTTTTGACCCGACAAAAATAAACATTGAGATAAAGTGCAATCATTTCTATTTAAAGAATGGTTTGTATTCTAAGATTAAGATAAGGTTTGAGATAAGATACTACCATTTCTATTTAAAGGATGGTTTGTATTCTAAGACTGAGATAAGCTACATCCATTTCTATTTAAAGAATGGTTAGTTTTCTAAGACTAAGATAAGGACTAAGACTGAGGTAAGATAAGGTTGGATTGCGAATGAGAGGAAGCATAATTTAAGGAGTTAAATAATTGACTCATTAATTAAGGGAACGCATTTAAGTCGTTCATTGTGTTTGAACTTTGATTGTTCATATTTGGATTGTTGTTTATTGCACTTTCTATTATGTTGTGCATCCAATCAACCTCCATGCTATCAACAATTAGTCGTCGTAGCCACGTTAGCTAGGGGGCCATGAGGGGATCGTACCAGCATTCTTGCTGACCCCCTTTGGTGGCTGTTTTTATTATGCAGGTGAATGACGGAAGGCGACAGTCCTGAGAGTAAGATGGGGTAGATGTGTTACGGGTTAAGTGTGGCCTACGAGTTGTGCATGTACACTCGTATGGTATTTTGAGTTAATAAGTTGTATAGGACGTGAGGGGTTTGTAAGAATGATATGTATCTGATTAAGACTTATAAGTACTAATGTTCGGTATATTCTGTTAGTCAGACCGTGGCAAGGTCCTGGAATGTAATTGAATCCGCTGCAACGTTTGTATATATGTTGTTAAGTTTATGATAACCACGATTGGACCGAGATGGGGTGTTAAACCGCCCCCCTTATAATGTGCAAGCTGGAGCGTTTTTCGTCTTTTATAGAAAACGCTCGTTATTTACCCGGTTTTAGCACTATTCACTAACAGGGCCCGTTTTCTGGAATTTTCTCGTTTCTTTAATCTTAATGGTTCTTAAGCTCCCATTAATGTTTAATTATAGTTATGTAATCAACGATAATATTTACGGGGTCATTTGACTGTTTAAAGTCACGTTTTCGGGTTTCCTCGAAAAAGGCGCTTTAAGACTCCGTTAGCGTTTTAACGCAATATTTGGATCTATTTTCTTCTGGAATTTTCCCCACATGTTCTTAGTGTGTAATTAGGGTATAAAAATATATTTATAACCCTATTTAAGGTTATATACCTCCTAAGATAATTAGATACGCGTTTTTGCATTTTGTGACTTTTACGCGTTTTCCTTTATCTTTTGATTTCTCTTTCTTCACCAATGTTCTTAAGGACTTAATTAGCCTTAGAAAATCATAATTACATAATTAATTAGCACATAAAGGTTTGGGGTATTTCACATGGACTTGGGCCCAGTAGGATAGCTTAAGTCCGTGTTTACCTTTTCGCTAGTTGATTTAATTTTCCAAAAAGGTTTTGCGAGGTTTCGAACGTGCAACCTCGATTTAGTTCCGGGTTTGACTTGACCATCTACGCCATTGAATTTGTATGTCTAAATAAATCCATAATACCCAGAAATTACAAAAATTATAAGTTACGTTTAAAACTCAAAACCCATATTAATTTACATGAGGGAAGGCCATTAAATTTCGTGTCAAAATACATTAGGGAAGGCCATTAAATAATTCCAACAAGTTAGAGTTTTATTCTGGAATTTATATTACTTAATATATTACTAATCACCTACGTTATAATCTCGGCCGTCCGTTTCTCCTAACTACGATCGGACGACCCAGATTTGTCGAGTTCATCAGCGAAACCCAGTCGAATGCCGAGTACGTTTTCTCCGATTTTTTAAAATCTACAGAAGCAAATTCGTTGATTTTTGTTTCATCAGATTCGAAATTAAAAGACGGTTGCAATGGTACCAATTTCATGAATTATCATGCACGGCTTAGTGATTTTGAATCTGGGTTTGTTTCGTCTTAGAGTTGTAGTTACCGAATCGAATTTCTCCAAATTCTCCTTATACGATGCATTATAAGTTAATTTGGTAGTTGGGTTAGTTCGAGAATGAAAAACTGAATGACATTATCGGAGGAATCGAAATCGGTTTCTGGAAAAGTTTGAAGTTTCAGGCAGTTCGAGTAGCGAACATGGCAGATCTATAAAATAAGTTGTAGATCGAATAGGCCATGCTTTTGGGCTTGATCTAAAGAGAAAATGTAGCTCTACGATTTGATAGAAACATCTTGATCTAATACGCAATACACAGAAAGAAATCTAAGTCGAAAGTCTCGGGTTTATACCTTGCGTTTTTCTGGAAAATCTATGATATTATGTGAAGTTCGAGTTGGCTACTACACGGACCAACTTGCGCTAATTGAGAAGGATTCAATCCACGAAACCTACCATATTTTAAAGTAGACATGTAACTCTAGAAATAAGTGGAAGAATTACCGAAAGTGATGAACTAGAAAGAAAGTTACAGATCTCACAAGATCCGAGTTTACCTATTGGTTTTCTGGAAAAACCTGGGCAGAAACTCCACCGTGATCGAGTTGGGAACTTTAGACGCCTCGATCTTCCACTCGATTGAGAATCAGCCTTGGATGTAAAAAGGAAAGTTGGAGAGGGATTAAAGGTTTACAAAATGAGCAATAGAACGAGAATTTTCATTGGCGGATGAAGTAGATATGATAAGAAGAAGTTTACCTTATCAAATCAGTTTTTGGAAAACCTGGGTTACGGATTTCGGGGAGGCAACTTCAGATCAACTTTGCGGCGAATGTAGAAGAAATTAGGTTAAGTGTGAGTCATGGTTAGAAAGAGGACTTGTAGGAGAAGAGAATGAAGAAGACGACATTCAAAAATACCTAGAGACAGCGAAGATATTGAGGTCTGTAAATGAGGCAATGTTCAGGATGTGGCTGAGAATACTTAGCCGAATTTATGGGGAATTCTGGCCATCTGGCGTGGCACTACTCCCGAGACACATGTGGCTGAGTCAGAAAGCCTAGCCACGTCATCAACTTTCAAAATTTTGGCTCTAAACTTCATTATATCATAACTTTGGCTAAAATGATCCGTTTTTAACGTTCTTATTATCAATCTTTTTCGTTTTCCATAATCTTTTTATCGATATAGGTTTCATGGGTTGGTTTGACCATTCTAAAAAAGTCAACCCTATCAAGGCTTAAGAAGCTTTAAGGTCTATATGATTTTATATTGCCTTTTATGATTGAAATCAATGCCCCAATTAATTAATCTTTATAATATAATTGGAGTGTCTAGAAATTTTTCCAAGATTTATTGACCTATAAATCTTATTATTAAATTCATAATACTATATAATAATTTAGATTAATTAATTGGGGCATTGATTTAGGGTTTTAATAAAAGAAATCCCCTAAATTAATTTAGATTAATTTATGGGGTATTTCAGTATACCCCCCTTAAAAGAGACTTCACCTCGAAGTTTTAAAATCAACTAATAGGCACTCACACCGCTTCGGGTGTGCTAAGACAATAATAATTCCAACGAAATTCCATACCAATCCAATCCTTTATTTCCATCCATTTCCATTTCCGCATTCCACTCGAGATTACTTAAAATCAAACTGAACCAAGATATACCAAGATATTTCATAGATAGAAAGCAAAAGTCACACAATGTATAAATCGAGTACATTACATTCTAAATCAGGTACATACTTACACCTCTCCATCACTTAACTAATAGAACACAAGGCATAATGTGGATGAGGTGACGAAGAAAGAGTATGCACTACCCCCTCCCCCCTTATAAGAGCTAAGGTACTCCCCCGTACAACTACTAACTTGAACCCATAGAAGGAATGAATATAAGGGGGTATCACGTGAATAGGTGTGGGTACTTCACTCTCATGGAGTCCTCAGTTTCCCAAGTGGCTTCTTCGACCCTATGATGCTCCCAAAGGACTTTCACCAGCTTAACTGATCTGCCTCTCGTCTCTCGGACCTTCGTGTCTAAGATCTGAATAGGAGTCTCCTCATACCTCAGTGTAGGCTCAATCTCCAATCTCTCTGGTTGCAGCACGTGAGAAGGGTCAGGTACATACTTCTTCAGCTGAGATACATGAAACACGTCATGTACCTTCCTCAACTCCGCTGATAGGTCTAGTCTGTATGCTGCTGGGCCCACTCGCTCCGTAATCCTGTACGGACCGACATACTTAGCGCTTAGATTCCCTCTCATCCCAAATCTGAAGATGCCCCTCATCCGAGACACTCGTAAGAAGACCATGTCACTGACCTGAGAGCTCTCTGGTTAGCTGATCCCCATAAGATTTCTGTCTAGACTGCGCTGCCCTCTTGTGCTGCTGAATAACTCTAACGTCATCCTGCAGTGTCTGAATGTACTCTAGCCCAATCAAGACTGCCTCAGTAGGGTCACTCCATGATAAGGGAGTCCAGCACGGCCTGCCATACAGAGCCTGGAACGGTGCCATGCCGATGGACGAGTGGTAGGAGTTATTGTAGGAGAAATCTACCAGGTGTAGGCGCTCTACCCAACTTCCCTGATAGTCTAGAGCGACCGTTCGCAACATATCCTCCAGCGTCTGAATCGTCCTCTCGGTCTGCCCATCATTATGAGGGTGAAAGGTTGTGCTAAGGCGTAGCTGAGTACCAAACGCCTCCTGCACCTGACACCAAAATCTACTGAGGAAACGTGTTTCACGATCGGAGACGATCGTCTTCGGTACCCCATGGTACCGGATGTGCTCTGTGGTGATCACCTCAGCTAATTTGGGCACCTTCCATGTGTCCTTGATAGGTATGAACTTGGCTGTCTTGGTCAACCTATCGATTATCACCCATGTAGCATTCAGTCCGCCTCTAGCTAGAGGGAGACCGACCATAAAATCCATGCGGATGTGGTCAAACTTCCAGCATGGTACTGGTAGTGACTGAATCTGACCTCCTGGTCGACGATGCTCAACCTTCACCTTCTGACAGGTGAGGCATCGGGAGACGAAATCTGCAACATCCCTCTTCATCCCACTCCACCAGAATAACTGCTTCAAATCCTTGTACATCTTGGTGGCTCTAGGGTGTACTGATAATGTAGAGGAATTCGCTTCAGAAAGGATCCTGGTCTGAAGTTCTGTCGCATCCTGAGGAACGCAGAGTCTACCTCTGACTCGAAGGTGTCCCTCGCTGTCTAGCTCATAGTCATACTTCATACCATCAGTCAGACCGTCTGCTAACTTCTGCCTGATGCCCTGTAGGTATACATCACTATCCTGAGTTGCATATATCTCCCCATCTATCGTGGTAATCTCTATCAGTGTAAGAAGTGAGTATGGTCTTCTGCTCAGGGTGTCTGCCATAACATTCCCTTTCCCTTCCGTGTACTGGAGGTTGATGTCATAATCAGCCAGTAGCTCTACCCATCGTCGCTGCCTCAGGTTCAGCTCTTTCTGGGTCCAGATGTATTTTAGACTCTCGTGGTCTGTCATAATCCGGACTGTGGCTCCAACAGATAGTGTCGCCAGATCTTCAGCGCCAAGACTATGGCGAGGAGCTCAAGGTCGTGTGTGGGATAATTTTCTTCGTGCTTCTTCGGCTGTCGAGAAGCGTACGCTACAACTCTGCTATTCTGCATCAATACCCCACCGATCCTTCTACCTGAAGCATCACAATAAACCTCGTATCCCTCGTTCCCTTCAGGGATTACCAATACTGGAGCTGTGGTCAAGGTGTCCTTCAGCGCCTGAAAGGAGACCTCACAAGCCTCTGTCCACACAAACGGGCTATCCTTCTTCATCAGAGAGGTTAAGAGCTTGGCTAGCCAGGAAAAGTCCTTCACAAAGTGTCTATAGTAGCCAGCCAACCCAAGGAAACTCCGAATCTCTGTCACAATGCAGGGTCTATGCCAGCTCTTCACCGCCTCAATTTTTGCTAGGTATACTGAAACTCCCTCAGCTGAGATCACATGACCAAGGAATGACACCTTGGCATACAGTTTCTTCTCTCTCAGAGTCTCCAAGACTGTCCTCAAATGCTGCTCGTGTTCCTCTCTGCTCTTGGAGAAGATCAAGATGTTGTCTATGAATACGACCACTGACTTGTCTAACTGGGCTTGGAAGACTCTCTGCATCAGGTCCATGAATCTCGCTGGTGCATTGGTCAGTCCAAACGGCATATGTGAACTCGTAGTGGCCGTATCTGGTCCGGATGGCGGTCTTCTCTATAGCTGACTCAGCTACAACTATCTGATGATATCCGGAACGCAGATCAATCTTAGAGAACACCTTTGCTCCCCTCAGCTGGTCAAATAAGTCATCGTTCCTGGGTAGTGGGTACTTGTTCTTGATCGTGACGTTGTTCAGCTCCCTGTAGTCGATACAGAGTCTCATGCTCCCGTCCTTCTTTTTGACGAACAACACTGGAGCACCCCAAGGTGAGACACTGGGTCTGATGAAACCCTTATCTAGTAGCTCCTGCAGTTATTTCTTCAATTCAACCTTCTCTGCAGGGCCCATCCGGTAGGGAGCCTTGGAAATCGGTCCTGTGCCAGGTATGAGGTCAGTGTTGAATTCAACCTCTCTCAGCGGTGGTAGTCCAGGTAGCTCCTCTGGACACAATGGGTACATCGCTCCTGAACTTTAGATCTGTCCTCAGATCCTGGGCATAGCAGTAGTAGGCGGTAGCGCCCTTGGACACCTCCTTCAACAGTGAGAACGCCGATACAACCTTCACAGTCGGCTGCTTGGGCTGCATTCGGTATGATACTGTGATCCCTGTAGCTTACTTCAGGAGGAGACGATGCTCTACACAGTGTAGTCTGCCTCGATACCGCTATAGCGTGTCCATGCCCACAATTATGTCGAATCCCATGCCAGGGAAGACAATGGCATCAAGAAGAAAGTTTGCTCCCTTGATGTGTATGCTCAGATTCTTGCATTGCTTGCTGCACTTGATCAACTCTCTGGATGGTAACAAGACTGAGCAGTCATGGATGTCCTCTGTAGGGGCCTCTATCTTGGCATGAAATGCTTGGGATATAAAGAAATGGGAGGCTCCAGAATCAAACAGGACGGTGGCCTCCACTCCATTAATTAACAATGTGCCTGAAATTATAGAGTAGATTTTTTAGATTCTAGGCAACTTTTCCAAGGTAACTAATCAGGGTTAATTCTTATACCTGTGATGACCATTCCATTTCTCTTTGCTTGAGCCTCGTTCAACACATTCAACCTGATCCCTGAGTTTCCATCCCCTACAACGAAGCAATAAATTTCTTAGAATTTCCATTCTTATTGAAAGCTTCATGAGCAACTTAAAGATTACAATGCTGAAATTGTAAAATACATGACTAGGTCTATCAAAAGGTTAGGTTTAAACGGCCCAGTTTCGTGTGGGTCTGGTTAATGATGGGTGTGGGGGCTGTGTTGGGCTTGATTCTCTTCACCCCATGGTAGATAAGTCTAGCTTCTCCTACAAATATCAGCACATCACCCGACTTCACGAGGATCTTTGTAGCAAGGTCAATCCTCCTCTAGTCACCAAATAGGAACTCTGTGTCATCTCCAAGTGATATGGACACCACTAGAACTCCTTTGGTGATGGACTCTAGCAATTCGTCCTTGTCTTGGTGCATCCCTAGCTTACCTTCTTTCCATAGAAGTTGATGATGCACACGTCTGAGGTTAGGTCTGGGACAGGCTCATCCACCAATTCTTGTGCTGCCTTAACTGCAGCTCCAATGATGGTCTGCAATTCCTCCGGGATTGATGACACCTCCACCTCTTCATAGCTCTTGGTGGTGTGGTTCCACTTCTTACCTAGGCACATGATCTTGACCTTAATGGTTGAACCATTCTTGAAGGTAGGGGTGTAAAAGTTTCCTTCTTTCACACCCAACTCCCTGATCTGGAGGAGCAATGCGTATTGGACTGCTGGGGTCAAAAACTCTCGTAATAAGATCATCCCGGGTCTCAATATCTCACACTTCTCTGGTGGGTGTGGTTTGGCTTCAAAGGGGAAGGTGGGTGTGGAAAATGGCAAAATAGGAAAGCAAATATCGAAAGCTTAATGAAAAACAACAATTGCCATTAATAGAGTAAATCAAGGTTTACAACTGGTTTTAGAATGAAAAATGTAAAGGAAAGAGGGATTTATAGTTCACCCCTTTACAATGCGAAGAAAATTTATTAAAGAAATGAAGCGGAATGAAGATCTAAGCTTCTCCGATAGGAAGGTTTTCCTCACCAGGTGAACTCGTGTCATCCCTCGCAGCTTCAACACGGTCCACCAGGTTGAGAGTCGGTGCTTTGCCTGGCCTATGGGGGTAATTCTGCCCCGACCTCTGTGGATAGTTCTGGGCAGGGCGGTTGGTAGATGGTCCAGCACCGCCTGCACCACCTCTACCTCCTTCTCCAGTAGTAATGGCAGCTGGGGCTCTAGTAGTGGTCCCGGGGGCTGGCTAGGAGTTCCTAGAATCTGGGTTCCTGAAACACTCGAATCCCCGGTCCCCCTTCTTACCGCAGTAATTGCACTCCACCAGGTTTCCTTTACAATCCTTGCTCGGGTGATCCTTCTTGCACCACTTGCAGAAGTACCTTCTCACCGGGTTATTTCCTGTTTCAGTTCAAGGTTAGTAACGTCATAGCACAATGTAACTACAATATAGATTCTAATTTATCTCACCCCTAGGTGGCTGGGAGCGGAGTGGCTCAACCTTAGTATACGAGGGGACCATGGCCTTTTCATTCCTCCCCTTGAAGAATTTTCCCATCCTCTCATAGTTCTGGGAAGGGTTTCCTCCATTCCCTCTTCCCCCATCTCCCTTCCTCTTGCCTAGCACCGAATCCTGATAGGCATTGGTGGTCTCGCAGTCATTCGCATCATCAGCTAGTTCCTGTCGTTATAAGATGTGTTAGTAGGGAAATCTTTGCATACCAGAAATTCCAATTCGTGTTCCATACCTGTAAGGTCATTCCTCTGGTGGAACCGGTCATAGTCATGATACTGAAGTTCAAGCCGGTATAGAATTTGTCCACCAGATACCTCGGAGCGTAAGCTCCCTCTCCATTGACCGCAAGCAGCTCCACGAACTTGTTATAATACTCAGTAACAGAGGAAGTGTCTTGCTTCAGCTGCTCGAACTTACTCCTTATCCTCTTATGTAGATAAGATGGGTAGAACTTAGCTCTCAAGGCCACCAGAAATGCCTGAAAGTCGAAGTTCACCAGGGCAGTCAGTTTGGCTCTGGCGGTCTGCCACCATTAATGCGCGGGTCCCTGGAGAAAGTAGGCCGCTATGTCCACCTGGCGATTCGCTGGAACATGTAGGGAGGTGAAAGCCTTCTGCATCTCGCCGATGTACTTCTCCAAGGCCTTCGGTTTTGGTTGGCCTTCGTAGACTGCGGGACGAAGGTCGTTGACCTCCTTCAGCCAGTTGAACTCCCGGGGACCGTTAGGTGGTGGCGGTGGTGGTGGTTGTTGAACTTGAGCCTACTGCTGAGCCAGTGCAGCCGTCACAATCTATGCTATAACCTCTAGAGTGACAGCGTCGGGTCCATATCCTCCTGTGGGACCTGCTCCTCTTCCCCCTCTACGAGACATTTAGCTGGTAATGACGGTTTTTGTTACTCAGAAGGTGTGTTAAGTCTAGATATCTATGTAGTAAAGTATGGAGTATTTATAACGTCCTAGGGACGGTGCGTAGATATAAGTGTAGTAATGTAAACCAACTAAAGTGAAGTATGGGGTAAGGGTAACGTGCCCTTCTAGAATTCTCACTTCACAATTCTACCCCAGTTCCCCAGTTTTAAGTGCTACTAAGTTCTAAGTATTTCACTCGGCTTGTTTTCTCGGGTTCAGAGCGTAACTATGCTTTGATACCAATTTCTGTAACGCCCCTATTTAGCATAAATGCAGCGGAAATAAAATACTAAGGCGTTAATAGATCATCGGGTTCCAAACACCCGGCACCATACCTCACCAATTACAACTTATAAAAATTTCAAAAGCCACGGTCTGAACTCGAGAAAACATAACATAAACATAATAAAAGCAAATTACATCAACTCTCCAAAATTTATAATTCCCATCCCAATCACTCATACTCTTCGTGGCCACCTATATAACAATTCGTACCTGCATGATGAAACCAAGAAACCCACCCCGAAAGGGGTGAGTCAGTTCCCTGGAATGGAACTGGTACGATTCTCCAAAACAAAACTTTAAAACATAACTCTTAAAATAAAAATAACTTGAAGTCAAACTCTTAAAACAAAATAGAGGAACAAACACTTTAAAATCACCAAGTCAAAGATAACAAGTTAAGGATAGAGATAAATAACAGAAAGGTAAAGTTAGTCAATTAAAAGCCACACCATGAGTTAGTGAACATCCATTGCTTATGTTAGATTCAGTTCCAATCAGGAGTAGAAGAACTCAAGTAGTCACAAGTACTAGGAATGAAAAGAGAGATCCAAGAACCAGTAACTCAAGAGTGGAGTAATACCAACTGGGAGAGATGGCCCCCACCGCCAGTCAAACGTCCACATGGACAAGGGATATACAGCCCTTCGCTGTTATACACGTCCTTTTGGACAAGGGATATACAACCCTTCGCTGTTACCGACCCGTTCTCAGTCATCGGTGAAGACACGCGCACGTCACAACAAAAGACTCAGCTCATGGATGAAACGATATCCAGAGTCAAAGGAAGAATTTACCAAGATTGACATTTTCCCATATCCCCACTAGATTATTAACTGCACAAGTGCAATACCAAAACAATCAGTCCTACAGAGTGTAGATGCGTAAACCCTCGGCAATTAATATCTAATGAAACAACCAGATAGGAGGAACCAGTAATCATGTAAGTTGTAAATTCAAGGCTCAGTTAGTCACATCAAGCTGAGTTAGTCACACAAACAGTTTCCTTTTGAAATTCATTTAAGCTCAGTTAGCGTTTTTCAAAAACGTCTCTTAAGTCGGTTAACAAAAGTATCTGAGTAGGAGAAATTGTACCTGGTATGTGTAAAAGCAGTAACTAACTTGAGTAAGTGATCTCCCACTAATAACCTATAATTAAGGTGTTCTAGGTATTGATTAGTTAAGGAACTTATAAAGCTACACATCTTCTATTCTTACTGATTTATAGTTTCGGGTTTACAATTACTATCTCATAGGGATTTGGGCGAGGTTTTGTTAATTAAATCTTTCATTAGGCCCATTTCATTTAATCTGGAATGATTTAGGGATTATCTTGAGAGTGGCCCAAACTCTCATTGAATTGTTTAAGTGGGCTTTTGGATGGACTTGGGCCCAGTAGGATAGCCCAAGTCTGTGTTTACTTTTTCGCTAGTTGATTAAATTTTCTAAAAAGGTTTTGCGAGGTTTCGAACGTGCAACCTCGATTTAGTTCCGGGTTTGACTTGACCATCTACGCCATTGAATTTGTATGTCTTAAGGATACATTTAATTTTATTTCATTTACTTACTCTTAAGCATTGGTTTAGCTTAATTAAGCTCTTAAGTTACCGTTGACTAATTTATTTTAATACAGATTAAAGTCTTAGAGTTTAGTATATATATATTCCTCTTATTATATTTCCCATAAGGAATGTTATTTTTTTAATGTATATATATATAGGATTTATTCACGACGTTCTTAATGTAGTTTTATCGTATTTAATTATCTCTATTAACTTTTACACATATCTACATTCAATATATGGTTTACAATATAAAGTATTTTCCTTGGTTTCAATTCAGTATATTAGCTTCTATATTATACAGTTAACATAAAAGTAGGTTAATTTAATTCCTTGATTTACTTAAGATAATATTTTATTTCTTTTATTTCTTTATTTCACTTAAAAGTTTATACCCAAAAATATTTATTAACATTCTGTATTACATGTTAGTTTAGCCTTTTTATATTGTTTTCAACCCATAAAGTTTATTAATCAACTATATTTTAATTTTTGTTACATAAAAACCATAGGTTATAAGATAACTTATGAAAAATTCATAAATACAATTTTTAGACCTATTTACCCTTGTCTAAAAATCCCCAAATTTAATATATAGTAACTATGATATTTTAGACATATTAATAAATTTTTATTTCATATAAATATCTTGGTTAATTATCTAAATAAATCCATAATACCCAGAACTTACAAAAATTATAAGTTACGCTTAAAACACAAAACCCATATTAATTAACATGAAAATAAACTAGATTTTATAAGGAATCTATGGTTAAAATTTCGTGTCAAAATACATTAGAGAAGGCCATTAAATAATTCCAACAAGTTAAAGTTTTATTCTAGAATTTATATTACTTAATATACTACTAATCACCTACGTTATAATCTCGGCCGTCCGTTTCTCCTAACTACGATCGGACGGCCCAGATTTGTCGAGTTCATCAACGAAACCCAGTCGAATGCCGAGTACGTTTTCACCGATTTCTCAAAATCTGCTGAACCAAATTCGTTGATTTTTGTTTCATTGGATTCGAAATTAAAAGCCGGTTGCAATGGTACCAATTTCTTGAATTATCATGCACGGCTCAGTGATTTCGAATCTGGGTTTGTAGTTACCGAATCGAATTTCTCCAAATTCTCCCTATATGATGCATTATAAGTTAAATTGGTAGTTGGGTTAGTTCGAGAATGAAAAACTGAATGACATTATCGGAGGAATTGATCGGAAACTTACCGGAGACGCGCCGGTGAGGAAAAATTGAAATCGGTTTTTGGGAAAGTTTGAAGTTTCAGGCAGTTCGAGTAGCGAACTTTGCAGATCTATAAAATAAGTTGTAGATCGAATTAAGCCATGTTTTTGGGCTTAATCGAAAGAAGAAATGTAGCTCTAAGATTTGATAGAAAAATCTTGGTCTAATACGCAATACACAGAAAGAAATCTAAGTCGAAAGTCTCGGGTTTATACCTTGCATTTTTATGGTAAATCTATGATTTATTGTGAAGTTCGAGTTGGCTAATTCATGGACCAACTCACGCTAATTGAGAAGGATTCGATCCACGAAACCTACCACATTTTAAAGTAGACATGTAACTCTAGAAATGAGTGGAAGAATTACCGAAATTGATGAACAAGAAAGAAAGTTACAGATCTCTCAAGATCTGAGTTTACCTAATGGTTTTCTGGAAAAACCTGGGCAGGAACTCCACCGTGATCGAGTTGGGAACTTTAGACGCCTCGATCTTCAACCCGATTAAGAATCAGCCTTGGGTGTAAAAAGGAAAGTTGGAGAGGGATTAAAGATCTACAAAATTAGCTATAGAACGAGAATTTTCATTGGCGGATGAAGAAGATATGATAAGACAAAGTTTACCTTATCAAATCGGTTTCTGGAAAACCTGGGTTACAGATTTTCGGGGAGGCAACTTCAGATCGACTTTGCGGCGGATGTAGAAGGAACTAGGTTAAGTGTGAGTAATAATTAGAAAGAGGGTTTGTAGGAGAAGAGAATGAAGAAGACGACATTCAAAAATACCTAGAGACGGCGGAGATATAGAGGTCTAAAAATGAGGCAACATTTAGGAAGTGGCTGAGAATACTTAGCCAAATTTCCGCGGAATTCCAGCCATCTAGCGTGGCACTACTCCCGAGGCACATGTGGCTGAGTCAGAAAGCCTAGCCACGTCAGCAACTTTCAAAAGTTTGGCTCTAAACTTCATTATATCATAACTTTGGCTAGGATGATCCGTTTTTAACGTTCTTATTATCAATCTTCTTGGTTTTCCATAATCTTTTTATTGATATAGGTTTCATGGGTTGGTTTGACCATTATGAAAAAGTCAACCCTAGCAAGGCTTAAGAAGCTTTAAGGTCTCTATGATTTTATATTGACTTTTATGATTGAAATCAATGCCCCAATTAATTCTAAAATCTTTATAATATAATTGGAGTGTCTAGAAATTTTTCTAAGATTTATTGACTTATAAATCTTATTATAAAATTCATAATACTGTATAATAATTAAGTATTTAATAGTATTATTTAGGGATTTAATAAAAGAAATCCCCTAAATTAATTTAGATTAATTTATGGGGTATTTCAAAATCCATCAAAAGGGAGATTGACAACAGAATACTTCACAATAATCGTGTGACGAACATTACTTGTTTACTAAACGAGACGTGGGACGACCGCACTCCGATAGGAGCTTGTGGGCCTGACAGACTTATTTTTAAGTTAGTCAAGTAAGTAGTAATGTATTAGTAAGGTACCCCATGTATGTAGACAAGTAGTGTAAGAAACACGAGGAGTAGTCAACTCCGTGCCAAGGTCAGTGATGCAAATCCAGACGAGTGCAACAAATTAGGTCGAAGATGGACGAGAAGAGCCTCTGTTAAACCAACGGGCTAGAGAAACCAAGAACCTTCAATACAATACGAACAAGTCGTAACTCCACAGGGGAGCAGATAATACATAGTGAAGACAAGGGAAACCTTTCGAAGACGTGAACGCTAATGATAGAGACATGAAAACCCATTACATGGGCGGATAAGAGGTGGAACCCTCACAAGGATCAAGCAAATTCTTGCCATCTAGAGGAACCTACCAAATGATGTGAACATAAACACATGATTACACAATAAAGAACCATAGAGCTAGTATACTAGCGGATGCCCTAAACGAGAAATAAACGTTAAGATGACTAACAACCGTCAAACCGACTTGGATATGGTAGGCGTAGAAGCGACCATCATGGACAGCAATTAGTAATAAATATGTGGGCGAAAACAGACGAGTAAACCTCGCATAGAATGATGAGAAATGAAGGCTGAAGATGCAGAACTTTAATACGAGCACAACATATGGGTTCCCCTGGCATAAAGCAGGATGGACCATACGAACGTTGTGGCTAGCCCGACACGGGAAGATATAATATTCATTAACAAGAAATAAGTAGCAAATAACTATAACAATGTATTACTCCGGAACAAAACCACCTGAAGACACGGATGACAAGCATTATCTCCGTGGACATAAAGGCTAGTACGTCTCAGTATTACGGAGACAAGTGCAAAGAGCCTTAAGTACTAACAATAGCCAATGTCATATTGCACCTCAAGCTGGAAGTCATTGAGGAAAGATACACACATGTACACTAGTCATCCAACCCATAGGATATACAATTTAGATCTAAGCGTGCACGCATACAATTGATGTTGAAATACCCCTTACCTTAAAAACTTAATTAAATGATATATTAATGATCTAAGATGGTTAATAAACATCTAAGTACCATTGGGGAAACAATCTAAAGATCTCAACAAGGCAAAACATGCTTTAAGATCGGTAAAGCCAAAAATGTGCTTTAAGACACCATAAAGATTGTAAGACCTCAAATAGGATCCAAAGTGGATTTCTAAGTATTATAATGAAGTAAGGAACACAACAAAACTATTCTCAAAGAAAACTAAGCTCAGAAACACCCTGTGACACAAAATGTGCACTAAAACACATTAAAACACATTTTTGTGTATGAGCTCTAAGATAATGACTTTTTGTCATTTTAAAGACTGGAGTATATCATTTAAATCATTAATTTGACATGATAGACTATATTATAAAGTCTAAATCAAAGTTTGAAAATAAAAATCAAAATATGACATTTATTTATGAATAGTTACCCAAATAGTGCATTTTTAAGCAAATTGACCAAGTTTGGTCAATGGTCAATTAATTGACCCTTCTAACCTTATGGCTGTCGGCAGGCAAGGAGGAGGGAAGACAGCTCACACATCATTAGTTGCTAATTACTTACCTAATGTGATGAATCACCATTTTACTATAGCAAAAGTTACTTTTCAATCATTTAAGCTTCCTTCCTTGCATTCCCTCGCCTCTTGTCCCATTCCAGCCGAGCTCTCTGTATTCCTAGACTCTCTCAAGCTGTGTTCTTGAGTAAAGAAGACAATTCAATCTCTTAAGCACCCAAGGTAATGGTTTAAGGCTTATTTTAGCTATTTTTCTTCATCTCTTCACTACCTACACTTAGATCTCGTGACTTATCACTTCCCATGGCTTATTCTCAGTGTTTTAGACATTGAACAACAACCAACCTCGGCTGAAGCAAGTCTAGGGACCAAGGTTGTTCAAATTTTCATTTTATGGTAAAAACATACCTTAAGCATCTCTACTCTCCATCCGGTTTGTTCCTTCTGATTTCTATGCGTTTATTCACTCATAATCTTCATATTTACATGTTCATTCAGTTGGTTAACCATTTGGAGCAAGGGTGGCCGTAATCCAAAGGAAATACCATTCTTTAAGGCATTTTGCCAAGGTAAAACCTATTATCATAGCAGCTTGTTGTTGTCTAGCTATTTCCTATGTTTATATGGTGAATTTAACACCATGTGGTGTGTTTAATTCAGGCCGAAACCCTTTGGAAACTTCCTTGCATTTTTAAGGTAATTCAGGCCGAAGGTGGCGAAGTTTGTTGCTATGAAGGATACCTGGAAGGTCCCGAAGTTAGCGGACTTGTTCCAGAAGGAGGTGATCTGGCACCACGGTGTGCCAAAGACCATTGTGTCTGATAGGGACCCTCGATTTTTGTCCAGATTCTGGGGTCAGGTTTAGGAAGCCTTGGGTACGAAGTTGAAGCTTAGTACGGCATTCCATCCACAGACCGACGGTCAGAGTGAGAGGACCATCCAGACACTGGAGGACATACTGAGAGCATGTGCCTTAGATTTTCAGGGGAGCTGGTTAGAGCGACTACATTTGATAGAGTTCGCCTACAATAACAGCTACCACTCCTCGATACAGATGCCACCGTTCCAGGCCCTTTACGGTAGACCGTGTAGGACTCCTTTATGCTGGGATGAGGCCAACGAGACTACACTTCTAGGACCAGAATACCTAGAGCAGATTATGGAGGATGTCCTACAGATTCGTAAGAACATGAGGGTAGCTCAGGACCGGCAGAAATCATATGCAGACACCAAGAGGAGGGACATTGAGTTCACTACCGACGATATGGTATTCCTTAGAGTGTCACCCATGAAGGGGATCTTCCGGTTTGGGCAGAAGGGCAAGTTGAGCCCGAAGTATGTTGGACCTTATGCGATTAAGGAGCGAGTGGGCCCGTTAGCCTACAGACTGGATTTACCAGCAGAGCTCGGGAGGGTGCACGACGTCTTTTACGTTTCACAGTTGAAGAGGTATGTGCCCCATCCATCGCACGTTTTACAGCCAGAGACTTTAGAGTTGGACCCCGCTCTACGATATGAGGAAGTACCACTCCACATTCTCGATACGAAGACAAGGCAGACTAGGAACAAGACCGTTAGCATGGTGAAGGTTCTCTGGTCGAACCATGAGGTGGAGGAGGCTACATGGGAGTTATAGGACTCAATGAGAGCGAAGTACCTAGCACTCTTCGAGTAGTAGTTGTGATACTTGTACGGGTTCGTGGTCAAACCTTTTTTAAGGGGGGTAGACACCACTTGGCTTGCGCATATGTTATGCATTAGGTCTTGTTTTGTGGTGTGTTTTGTTAGTATGTTACGTCATACATGTTTGTTTGGATGATTGTATGTTTGATACATCTTTTGTATGTGCCTTGGTGCACCTGTTTTAATATATATAGTACCGTTGAGTACTCTTGTTGATGAGTTGGATGTGCACCTTGTTTAGTGCTATGATACGAATGAAATTATACCATGAGTTTCGGCTATTTGATATGTGTTGTATCAATCATGATACATATAGACTAGGTCTGAACCTAGTGGGAGTTACTCCCTAGCGATGGTATGTCTGGTTACTTAGTGGAACTTGATGCCTTAGGTGAACTGTAGATGAGTAAGGACTTCGGGACGAAGCCTTTTTAAGGGGGGTGGACTGAAACACCCCTAACCTTAAAAACTTAATTAAATGATTTATTAATTATCTAAGATGGTTAATAAACATCTAAGTACCATTGGGGAAACAATCTAAAGATCTCAACAAGGCAAAACATGCTTTAAGATCGGTAAAGCCAAAAATGTGCTTTAAGACACCATACAGAGTGTATGACCTCAAATAGGATCCAAAGTGGATTCCTAAGTATTATAATGATGTAAGGAACACAACAAAAATATTCTCAAAGAAAACTAAGCTCAGAAACACCCTGTGACACAAAATGTGCACTAAAACACCTTAAAGCACATTTTTGTGTATGAGCTCTAAGATAATGACTTTTTGTCATTTTAAAGACTGGAGTATATCATTTAAATCATTAATTTGACATGATAGACTATATTATAAAGTCTAAATCAAAGTTTGAAAATAAAAATCAAAATATGACATTTATTTATGAATAGTAACCCGAATAGTGCATTTTTAAGCAAATTGACCAAGTTTGGTCAATGGTCAATTAATTGACCCTTCTAACCTTATGGCTGTCGGCAGGCAAGGAGGAGGGAAGACAGCTCACACAGCATTAGTTGCTAATTACTTACCTAATGTGATGAATCACCATTTTACTATAGCAAAAGTTACTTTTCAATCATTTAAGCTTCCTTCCTTGCATTCCCTTGCCTCTTGTCCCATTCCAGCCGAGCTCTCTGTATTCCTAGACTCTCTCAAGCTGTGTTCTTGAGTAAGGAAGACAATTCAATCTCTTAAGCACCTAAGGTAATGGTTTAAGGCTTATTTTAGCTCTTTTTCTTCATCTCTTCACTACCTACACTTAGATCTCGTGACTTATCACTTCCCATGGCTTATTCTCAGTGTTTTAGACATTGAAAAACAACCAATCTCTGCTGAAGCAAGTCTAGGGACCAAGGTTGTTCAAATTTGCATTTTAAGGTAAAAATATACCTTAAGCATCTCTACTGAAATACCCCAAACCTTGGTATGTTGTGTAAATGTTAAACTATGGTATTTAAAGGCTAAAAAGTGCCTTAGAAACATAAATGAACCATTTAATCCATAGTTAAAACACGATAAAACACTAAGACACGGTGTGAGCAAAAACATGCTCTAAGCTTGGAGTGAACTTGGTTAGGACCATAAGAGCCTACCAAGACTTGATAATATTTAATTATGACTTTATAAGGCTAATTAAGTCCTTAGGAAACTTTGGTAGACAATGAAACCAAATAAAACACAAGAATATACCTTAAGGTCAATATGGGCTAAAATGTGCTCTAAGCTTGGGATAAATGTGTATAAGACCTAATGGTCATACCTATGCCTTATTTATATGTTAATGAACATATTAAATCATTACTAAAGAACCAGCTTGAAAACAAGTTAAACACAAAATGTGCTTTAAAGTCTTAAGCACGTTTTTGAAAAATTGTCTTGTAAATGAGTTTTGAATGGCTAAATGTCCATCATTACTCTTTAATTAACATGTGTACTATTAGTATCACATTTGGGTGGCTATATCAATGGGAAATCAAAAATTTCACTTCTATGTGCCTTCTTTTTGTGAATTAACCTTAATAGCTAGTTTGTAACATATAATGTTATAAGTGAGACAATTGATTAATAAAGTCTAAAATACCCCTAGGTACTATTGGGGCCGGTTTTTAAGGTGTGGTGACTCACCACCCTTGTTAATTTACTAAGAAAGAAAGAATGACTAATTAATGTACTATTTGCTTTAAAAAGAACAAATATCTTCAAAAGCAAAGGTTATCTTCATTCTCTCATTCCTTTCTTCATTTCCCACGGTGGCCATCTTCTTCCTCCTCTCTCCATCGGTTTCCAACAGAACCATATCATTCTTCATCCTTCTTCACTTGTAACTTATGACTCCATGCTCCGAATTTAATTCCGAGACTACCGTTCTCTTAGTTGGAGCAAGCCCTACAACATTGTCTTTTCAAATCATCAAAACCACCATTTTGGTGACAAAGAGAACTTTCATGGAAGGAGCTTGAGCTAATATTTTTATGCCTTGATGATCACCTTTGCTTCAAGGTAAGGAAAAACCAAAGAAAACTCCATTTCCTTCATTTTTGGTGTTGACCGAAAATGCACCTTGTAATGGTGTCTTCTCTTGTCTTGTTTTAGCTTCATTTAAATCTTCCAAGGGCTAGGAGTCCTCTCTTGATACTCATTCAAGCTCTCTTTCCATTCAAAGGTAAAACAATTACCTTGATGTTTAAAACAATATATGTAATTAGGGTTTACAATGAGATGGAGCTTAAAGCTTGAAAACTCATTATGATGTTTGTATATTGTTAAGTTTGACAAGGAGTGAAATGCCCTACCGGTTTTAAGAGGAAACAAGAAAGAAGTTTGAGTGGAAAAGAGGTAAATATGCTATCTCAATGTGGTTTAATGCCTTAGGAGATGAGCTTATAATGCTTGCTAAAACTACCTAAAGAGCAAATGGTGAATGACTTAGTAAGGTGTTCTCAAGGAGACTAGTAAAGGAACATATGTCTTGGTGTGTGTAATTGCAGGTCAAAGGCTTATGTATTGTGGAAATTCAGTGTTTAAGGATTATGCAATTTAAGGGCCTAAGAGCCATGTTATTTAAGGGCCTAAGTGCCAAGCAAGTTTAATTATGCACTATATTGTGATGTAGTGTAAATTTGGTGAAGTTTTGTGAGTGATAGTGTTCTTGATGGATTTGGGTGTTCTTGAGTGTTCAATGGTGAAAACTATGAGCTTTGGGATGATGATGTGCTAAGAGAACCCATGGCGAAATTTGTAAAATGTATAAGGAGTTCTAAGTGCTTAAATGAACTTGGGTGAACTAGGAATTGTTAGGAATGGATACATGCTTCAATAAGGAAGAACACATGCATTAAGGTGTTCTAAGGTGCTATAAGGATTTAGGCATTGTCTTGGAAGTTCTAGGAATTCAATATGTGTTTTGAGAATGTATTTAAGTCTTGGAGAAGTTTGTTTAAGGTTTAGGTAATGTTGGTATCCAAGGAATAAATGATGTTTAGATAAGGTTTTGAGAAAGGAATTCGAGAAGGTGTGAAAAAGAAGATTTGTTTTGTAAGAAATGATGCTTAAGAGATGATGTTATGAAGGTGAAGTAGCATTTTAGTGTAGTGGTCATTTAAGGTGAAACACCATTTAGAAAACCAAATGGAAATGTTACAAGTGTTAAGAGATTTGATAAGAAGATTGAGTAACAAGTTGGACTATGTTTTAAGGTGAATCAAAGTGATATTCTAGTATTAGAATATGCCTAAGTTCATGTATGAAGCTTGGGTAATTAAAGGATGAAGATAAGAGGTGAAACAAGACTTGGAAAATGAGGTTCTGGCCCGTCCGAACTACCGTCCGAACGTGGACGTTCGGACGTGCCTGTGTGCGCGTGAGTTTTCTGACCTTCGATTGATGTCCGAACTACCGTCCGAACATGGGAAGTTCGGACACACATAATTCATTCTCTGGTTTTTCGAACGGCGTCCGAACTTGGGAAGTCCGGACGCAAGTTCGGACGTCCACCATTTTGCACCCTTAGAGTCTCGAACGGTGTCCGAACTTGAGAAGTCCGGACACAAGTTCGGACAAGGCGCTGTATGGACCAAAAAAAAACATTGTTTAAAGTATGGAAATAGTGTGTAATGATGGGGATTGATGGTTAATGATGTTATGAGGATGTTAAGGACATGTTAGGTGAGTTTTAATGACAATTAAGTGGGTGAAAAGTTGTAATAAAATGTGAAAGTAAAACAAGTTAAAAAGTGAAGTTATGTAACTAAGTTAACGGGGAAAATTATAAGCATTAGACATTAAATAATCAAGCAACCCCGATGTTAATATAAACACATGTGATGTTAACAGTTGTTCGAGAATTGCTCGAGGAACATAAGTGGACGTGGTAAAATGGACTCCGGTGACAGGTATGGTTTTCTTGCAACCTGTGTCCTACCGGATTACACCGGCTTGTATGCCAATATGTTTTACTGAGTGTTTGCCACCTTGTAAGATTAAAACATGTAATGAGTTTATAGTAATTCATTTATGTGGCGAATTTGGCCCGATACCATTTAACCTCAAATATGTGTTAAACCTTAGCTAACCAAATCTAGGAACACATGAGTGATCGGTATTCGGAGTTGACGGCCCAAACCTTGGGAACGTGCTAACCACGGCTATGTGTGAGTTAGTTGGACATTGTTGTTGTATGCAAGTGTGTGAACCTCCCTTGTGTGCTTAACTCGGTTATGATACCGTATGGTGTGTGGATGTGGTAGGCTCCATAATGGATCTCTAACTACTTATTTATAAGTGTATATGTACTAATGGGGGGTGAGGAGTCCGGTTGTTCCGGCCACGCGTGTGATGGACGGGAGTCGATATCATATCCGGTTCGGCTCTCTTGGTGTATGTATAAGTGGTATTCCAATTTGGTTTCTACCTTCCCTTAGCTTATCCAAAGCTAGTTACTGACTCACGTCGGGCCACAGGGGCATACGAATGTTATTTCGGTGTGCTTGGGATCACTATATCCGAACACCTTGGGTATAAGTTAACCGTTCTATATAACTGGACGGTAACGAGGTTGGTAACGAGCTTAACATGGGATTGGCAAAAATCCCTAGGCTCACATGGTATACTAACTATGGTGGAAGGTTCCTTGTGAGAACCGATTTTATGGTGTTATGTAATGTTATGGTGCTATGAAAATTCCCTTGCTATGCTATGGAATATATATATTAGATGTTTTAAATGAATGCGATGTCATCATGTGTACGTCGAAACAAGAAAGGTGTTGTTATGTTTCATTATGTGAGAAATGAGATATGTTGTATGATATGGAGTGTGTGGATCATGGAAATGAATCCCAGTTTGTGACAAGAGGCGTTTAGGGATAACCCGATTAATGGGTACGTGTCGTTCATTAAAGAAGTAGCTCCGTTTTAGAGGAGAGCCACTCTAAGGTTAAAGGAATCATTGGATGGTTTGTTAAGTGTGGATGTGTTGGATATATGTTGAGCCCTATCGTTGGGTGTATGCAAAGTGTTGTGTGTTTATGGTTTGTATGCATGATTTAAATATAATCAACTGCATGCTAAGACGACAATTAGTTGTGCGTGGCCCGGTAGCATGTGGGCTGCGGGTTTACCATACCAGCAAAGGTGCTGAGCCCCTTGGGGGCCACCCTTTCTCTCCTTTTCTATTTCAGGCACAAGGAGCTGGGAGCCGTTCGAGAGTAGGACGGGGTAGATGTTTATACATGGGTAGCCATTTAATGGCGTAAGCATTGTAGGCGTAGTAAGTCCGAAATTGTTATCGGCATTAGTTGTAAATACTCGGTACAGTGGGAATGTATGTAATAATAAATGTTGGAGACGGAATAAGGATTGTATTGTGTAGTTGCTCGGGAATCTAGTCCATCAGACTGATACAATGTACATGTATTAGCCTTGTTAGCCACGTGGGTGGTTAACGGCGTGTAACACCATTGAATTAAGTAATGTGATGAGTTGAATTTTCCGCTGCAATTTGATGTTATGTGTACGGTGGTAGGTGGGGTGTTACAAAAAGTGGTATCAGAGCGAAGTATCGCTCTGATGACTGAATTACCGAGCTTAGGAAGTACCGAGTTAGGATTTAAGTACTTCGGGTTAAGGGTTGAGTGATAGTGTGAGAGATACGCTAGATAGGAACTACCAGTGAATACTGGAAACCTACAGTATCCTTCCCGCCCTCCACAATCCCTGTTTTATAACTTGGGAAAGAACGCCAGAGAGATGAAAGTCCTCTCTTACTCGGGAAAACCCGATCTGGCTGTTATTAAATACCTTTAGGGTACGGAGAACCTGTCATGCGGTGGATCCCGAAAACTGGGAATCCCGGAGACGGTCTCCATCTGAACAATGTTAACCGCATTTAATAGCGAGGAATGAAGAATCTTGTGTATAGAAGAATAGAATTTCCAGCAACCTGGGTCGACATGCTGAGCAGTCGAGAACAACCAGCTTGCAACGCACCAACCGTGCAACAGGCAAGAAATGGATTAATAAAACCCGAGACGAGTGTCTACGGGACCACAGTTGATGAAATACCCCAAACCTAAGTATGCTAAGTAAACATCAAATTATGATATAGTAAGGCTAGAATATGTCTTAGAAAGATTGGTAGACAATTTAAACCAAGGAAAACACAAGAAAGTGCCTTAAGGGCAATCAGGGCAAAAACGTGCTCTAAGCTTGGAGTGACTTTGATTAGCACCCAAATAACATTATAAGACTTTAGTAATATGATAATGGACATTTTAAATCAATTAGCAAAGAAAACCAAGCTTGAAAACAAGTTAAAACACAAAATGTGCTTTAAGAAGTCTAAAGCACATTTTTGAGAAATTGTCTTAGAATTGAGTTTTGAGTGGCTAAATGTCCATCATTACTCTTTAATCAACATGTGTACTAATTAGTATCACATTAGGAAGCCTAAATCAATGGGAAACCAAAAATTTCCCGAATATGTGCACTAATTAGTGAATAGTGCTCAAACAGTGCTAGTTTTGACTTAAGTCAACCTTAATTAGCTAAATGGCCAAACAAGGCCTTATGTATGTTAAATACTAAGGGGGGGACGGTTTTAAGGTGATGAGTCACCTTAGGCTTCATCAAATAAGAAAAGAAGAGGAAATAAAGAGGAAAAAGACTATTTACCTTTTTAAAAGCAAAATATCTTCTTATACCTTCTCTCTCTCCTCTCTTCTTCATTTCACACCTTCACCAACGTTTTATTCCTCCCCTCTCTGCTCCAAAACCGTTCTTTATCCAGCCATGGCACCTCCATCTTCATTTGCTCACCAAATACTCATTTTAGCTCCAAATCAAAAAGTGAGCATAGATTACTCTTAGTTAGAGCAAGCTCTTTCATTCTATCTTTTCAAATCTTTAAAAGCTCAATTTTGGTGCCATGGAGAAACTCCATTGAAGGGGGAAAATCAAGTTTGAAGAGCTCATTTGGTTCTTCATTCATTCAAGGTAAGGAAAGTGAAAGAAAAAATCAACTTTCCTCCATTTTTCATATATGGCCGAAAATTTGCCTCTTAAGATGGCTTGTTTTACTCTTGTTCTAGCTTGGTTCTATTCTCCAAAGACATGAGGAGGTCTTGCCTTGCTTCATTATGAAAGCCATTCCAAAATTCAAAGGTAAACACACACTTTTAAGCTTTAAAACACATTTTTAACCTAGGAATGATTCCTTAAGGTTAGTGTATTATTTAGCACTCATGAGAGTCAATGTATATTGATTAGAACATTGGCAAGGAAATCTAAGTGGGTGGCCAAAAACTAAGCAAGGAAACCCAAGGAGAAAAGTGTGAGGAGAAGCTCGGAAAAAAACAAGGTAAAATGCTTACCTAATGGTGGTTTAAGTTTTAAGGGATGAGTTTAGGTGGATACCAATGTGGCTTAGAGCTTACATTGTGTATTGGGTTATATAACCTAAGAAAAAGAACTTAAATAAGCTTGTGAACTTGTGACTAAGGAGCAAATGAGGAAAAAGAGATAGTTTAAGAACATCAAGGTGAATTATAAGAAGCATTTTATTTCAATGGGAGCTTTGTTGTGTGTATTCGCAGGTTGAAGGCAATATATGTGGAAATTCAGTGTTTAAGTTTATGTCATTTAAGGGCCTAAGAGCCATGTCATTTAAGAGCCTTAGTGCTATGCAATTTAAGATTATTGCAATATATTGAGTTTGTTGAGAATGAGTTGGTTTGGGTGATGAGATATGATGAGAAAGAACTTGATGTGTGTGAGATGGTTGAATGAGGAAAACAATGCAGTTGGGCATGATAAGATGCTAGAGAAGCTATGGCAAAATTTGAGTAGAAAACAAAGTGTTTAAGTGGTAGTGGTGAGTTAATATGCCCTAGGGTTTACCAGGGAGCATGAAAAGAAAAATTGGGTGGAAATGAGTTAACTAAGGAGTTCTTGAGGTTTAGAGTGACCTAGAGATGTCTAGGAGGAATTAGAGGATTGGCGAGTGTACTAAACACACCAAAATCATGATATGAGGAATGTAAGACTTGTGCATAAATTTTAAGGAAAGGTGTATAATGCCTTAAGGAGATTTAGGTATGAACTAGAGAGTAAGACAATGAGAGTTTTGAGAACCTTGTGTAAGTGTG
The DNA here is from genome assembly GCA_023374045.1 of Limonium bicolor. Lineage (NCBI taxonomy): Eukaryota > Viridiplantae > Streptophyta > Magnoliopsida > Caryophyllales > Plumbaginaceae > Limonium > Limonium bicolor. The sequence goes on from CM041776.1 coordinate 4,557,805, forward strand.
ATGATGTTAGTGGTGGACTAGTAAGGTTTAGTTGAATGGTAAAGTGTGGACTTGGGTGATGGAAGTGAAAATGTAGGAGGATGTTGTAAGTCATCAAGGAAAATGACTAGGAATGTAAAAGAGCGTATGATCGTGAGAATGGTGAGTAAGTGAGTAAAAGGAGGTGGAAATGTCCAAGGAGGGTGTAGTATAGTTAAGGTAAAGAAGAACAAGGTTAAGGTGCTAAGAGGATGACAAGAAATGTTTAGGTATGCCCAAGAGTTTAGGAATGATGAGTAACAAATGGAAAAGAGAGGAATTTGTTCATGGTTATGTAAGATGACTTGAGGAAGTTTTGGTAAATGAACTGAAGATGGAAAATAATGTTTATGAAGTGCCCAAACTGTTAAGGAGGGAACACTTGGGTTGGTTGAAGTTTTGGTAAAGATACAAGTTGGTAATGTAAGGAATTATATGATAAGTGTTAGGAGTGTTTGTAAGAATTGAGCAAATGTTTGAGAAGGTCTTTGGAAGTTGTTTAATGAGTTTGGTGGAGTTATAAGTTGTGTTTGATGTGCCAAATGATTTAGAGAATACATTAAAGGCTTGAGGAAAAATTGGAGAAAGTTTGACAAGTATGGGAAGTTCTGCAGCCGACCTACCCCAGGGGACCGACCCCAGTCTGGTCGGTCGGGCTGAACTGTGAAGTTGGATGCTCTCGGCAGCCGACCTACCCAGGGGTGGGTCGGTCGGTGGGTCGGTCGGACCATAAAAAAAAAAAAAAGAAACCCTAAGAGAGTTTAGTGGTATTAATGGTACCCCATTAAGGGGGCAATGATCATTAGAGGTATAAAGACCTAAGGGATTAAGTTAAGAATAAACTTAAAAGTTTAAGATTAAGTTTGTAAGATTAAGTTGTAAGACTTAAGAGGTGTTAGGTTGGAATCATTAAGGGTTAAGTAAGTTAAGTAAGATAAGTAAGTTGAATTGAGTTAAGTGATTAACAACCTGAAACTGAATGAATGTTTTAGGACTTGGAAATTGGACTCCGGAAGAGATTAAGCAACTGAACGGCCAACGGTGAACGGTACAGTTCTCTTGTGACCTGCTTGCTAACGAGGTGTCCCTCGGCTTGTGTGCTATTTGTTTTTGTGTGCTCACTAAACAAGATAAAGCATGCAACCGGAATATATTATATTTATTGTATGGTTGTGTGATGTTTGAAAACTAACACAACATACAGTGAGAACTTACTAACCAATGTTTAGTAAGAAATTGAGTGAGACTAAGGAACGCCCCTAATAAGGGACGATATGAACCGAAAGAGGTTAACCAACAAACATGGTCTTGAGACTATTACTAACTGGAACTTGAGTGAGGAAACCCGGGACCGATCTCCGGTCATGCATGCTAAGGAAAAAGGGGGACGATATCTGAATCAGATCCGCCCTCCGCTTAAGGACTTGTCTTCGGACTTGTAGCCTAGGGCCGGTTGCCGGCTCAGCTATGCTGGATTCCCGTCCTGGGTAGGTGGCATTAAGATGGTGCGGTGGGATCACCTAAATCCCAGGTTTGGACTTAGGCTACAACCATTCCTCTCCAGGAACGGTTTGTATTCTGAGAATAAGTTAAGATTAAGATAAGTTACAATCATTCCTTTTTAAAGGTTGATTTGTATTATTAAGATTAAGATTAAGTTAAGATTAAGATAAGTTACAATCATTCCTTTTTAAAGGATGATTTGTATTATTAAGATTAAGATTAAGTTAAGATTAAGATAAGTTACAATCATTCCTTTTTAAAGGATGATTTGTATTATTAAGATTAAGATAAGCTACATCCACTCCTTATTAAAGGATGGTTGTTTCTAAGATTAAGATAAGACTAAGATTGAGGTGAGATAGGGATGGACTAAGTTTAAGAGGGAACATTACTTAAGGAGTTGAATAATTAACTCTCTAATTAAGGGAACGCATTTAAGTCGTTCATTGTGTGTGAACTTTGATTGTTCATATCTGAGTTGTTGTTTACTGCACTTTCTATTATGTTGTGCATCTAATCAACCTCCATGCTATCTACAATTAGTCGTCGTAGCCACGTTAGCTTGGGGGCCATGAGAGGATCGTACCAGCATTCGTGCTGACCCCCTCGGGGGCTTTTTTTTACTACACAGGTGAACATCAGGAGGCGGCTGTCGCGAGAGTAAGAAGGAGTACAAGTGTTAAGGACTAAGTGTGGCCTACGAGTTGTGCATGTACACTCGTATGGCAATTGAGTTAGTAAGATGTATAGGATGTGAGAGGATTGTAAGAAGATTATGTATTTGGTTAAGGTTGTTATGTACTAATGTTCGGTATATTCTGTAGTCAGACCGTGGCAAGGTCCTGGAGTGTAAAGAATTCCGCTGTGACATGTAATATATATGCTGTGTTAAGTTGCGAGACCACATTTGGATTGAGTTGGGGTGTTACAAAAAGTGGTATCAGAGCGTAGTTACGCTCTGAAGACAAGAAATACCGAACTTAGGAGAATATTGAGGTTGAGATTGAGTTATGGGTTAAGGGTTGAGAGATAGAGTGAGAGGTGCGTTAGTCAGGACTTCCCGGTGTTTACCAGACATCCATAGTACCTAGGCCCGCCCTCCACATCCCTAACCCTGAATATGTGGAACAAACGCCAGAGAGAAGAAAGCCTTCTCTTACTCGGGGAAACCCGATCTGGCAGTGAGTTAATAGTAAGCAATACAAGAAATAACTTGTTGTACAACAGTTACGGAGAACTTGGAGGTTTTCAATGGAGCGCAACAGTGAAACAGGCGCTACCTATGGAATACTATCAGTAAGGGAGCGGAAATTACCGGCAACATGGGTCGACATGCTACGCAGTCGAAATAACCCGCGATACCAATGGTAAGGAAAGCACTACGCGTGCAATGGATAAGGAAATGATAAGAGACATGAGTACCGGACAGCGGTCCGAGTGAGCATAACAGTGGGATAATAAAGCATGAGGATTGAGATTACTGGAAAGTCCGGTTAGAAACGGGAACTCCAAACCCCATACAATGAAAAAGGTTACAAACCTGGCCAACATAATGCGGACGACGATAGGAACTTATATAAATTGTGTACCGAAATAGGACTACGATGTAGTGCCTAAAGGAGAATCATTACTCAGTAACCACAACAAAATGTGTGGAGACAGGAGCGAGGATTAAGACACAAGAAAATATTAAGGGATTCCCTTAGAAAGATGAATGCCCTAATAGATGACAGTACTGTCAAACAACAAGGAAACTGCCGGATGGACGGTTATCCAAAATAGCAGATTATCGATGGAGTCCCGAGGACTACCAATTATATGGAAATTAGAAGGAAGTGTCACTACCGATGTACCTTGTACCAATAACCCATCCTGCATGGCGCACTTGCCATAGCAAGTGCTACCACGGTTAAGCCACACGAAAAGCCATCAAGGCGAAATAGGAGAACGCTACAGCTGAAACGCATATTAATACCGGATTATAAATCCACGAGAACAGAAAAATAAGACCTTGGAAAGGCCCGACGGCCTGACCATGATGAGATAAGGTAACACACCAATCAGCCGGGAGCGGAACTTGGACATAATATTAGACCAAATGGACGTTAGCAACAGTACAACGTACTACGACAACAACAACTGACAGTGCAGTAAGAATACCAAATCCGGATCTCAAAGAGGAACCTAAGAGATCGCTCAACAATTCGAGCAAAAATACTACGTAAGTAACAACATGCACGGAATGTATCAAGAGATACAACAAAGGCAGTCGACAGAACGACTCCCAACAGGGATGGGATAAAACTCCCAGTTTGAACACTAAGAATACCAATAACAAACATTCTACAATGAAGATGTTGAGAAGCCCAGAAAGCAAAGATAAAGGAAATAAACTTAAGATATAACCTACTAAGGGTTAAGGACATACGAATCCCACGGAGGAAAGCTCAGAGGACTACCCCCACAGAGCGGGCATAGTCGAGCCGAGCAAACTGATGAATGACAGCTAATATTGTTCGTCTAACTCATCAACACCCAAGTATGATTGATCATCAACGGGTGGCGTAGTCAACGGAAGTTGAACGAGGCGTTGAGATGGAAGTATAAGATGATAGGATGATATCCAACATGGACACCGTAAGGCAAACGCCTAATACGAACCTAACCTTGACTATTAAAAGACATAAGTCTAGTAAAATGACAGTATTGTCAAAGACATTAAGTAACCTCAGATCACCTGAACAACTTCCCTAGCAGGAAGCAGGATGCAGCAACTTATCATGAAACTCGATACTACATTTAGTATGTAACCTAATGGTGAATAGTGCTCAAAGAACCAGAATCTTATAGGGATGACCTGCAGATGAGTAAGAGTACAAATAATGAACTGAGACATTAAGCATTAAGAGCCTACGAGCCAAGGATGTTAACCACATCAGAGCCCGAGGCGCGGTAAGTTATAAGAGAGCTTGTTTAAGCCACGAAGGGACTACAATTTGTAGATATGAACGGTTACCAAACCTATAACTTAAATTGGGAAGAACATTACCAAGAAAGGGTACTAATGAGAATATTGAGATAATGCTAAGGACAGGAGCGGAGAACGAACCATGCCTTTTAGGGTGGGGATACCTCTCCTCGTTGTGAGGCCATGAGTGGGAATGAACCCCTCAAAAAGGGCTTTCACCTATTAGGGATAAAATACACTTTATTTAGGAAATGGAAACTATGAACCTTGAGATTACCTTAGAACATACCAGATACACTTGAGTAATAAGGAAAGTTGCACAGATAGACCCCATATCCAACACCCAGGATGTAAGAATTAGTAATGGCCAGAGATAAACATTGTGACTGCACATTATGGCACGTCAGTTAATTAATGCCCAGAAAAGCTTGTGATTCAGTGGATGACTTCTTCAGTAACCAATTAAACTACATGGTAGATAACATCACTAAGGATGAAAGAAAGTGAGAGAAATTAGCCTACTTACGAATCTGAGATTGGAACATAACATCTTCATATTTAGAGTCAACTGTTTTACAACGCGGTACAGCAACCACCATACACCGGAATGAGAGAACTCCCAGTGTGTTTACACCCAAAAGGGATTGAGTATAAGGTAAGACATGAGAATAAGTGAATAAGAGGTTGCACCATTAATGGGCAACATGGTAAGGGCCAACTACCACGGTAGCAATGGTCGTTAGTACAATATTTATATAGGGGGATTAAATCATGGTGTGCGATAAGCACCGACATTGTGTATGAGCCGTCAAATATTGACACAGAGGCATGAGATTTATGAGTTAAGACCATATATAGTGAAATAAGATGATAAGATACTGAGCAGTGCTGCGTAGTCTTGACCTGGTGAGGTAGACTTCACAGGAAGCACACTACCCATTCCTTAAGAACTGGAAGTGCATTCCTAGTAGACCACTTGAAAACAAGATAAGAGGCTCTACGGAAGAGACCTCAATTATTAAGAGACCGAACAGTACGGATACAGAAAGGAGCTGGAGCATACCATAACCAAGGACACAGTAAATAGACTTCCCTTGATTAACTTCAAGAAGAACAATAATGTTATTATGGAATGATGAAAGAGGAGATCGACAACGGAATACTTCATAATTAGCAATAGCTAAACGTGTGACGGACCCTATGAGTCTACTAAAACGAGACGTGGGACGACTGCACCCCACAGGGGCTTGCAGGCCTGACATGCTCATTTATGAGTTAGTTGGGTAAGTAGTAATGTACCAGTAAGGTACCCCATGCATGTGGACGAGTGGTGTAAGGAACACGGGAGGTTCGACTCCGTACCACGGACAACGATGCAAGATCAGACAAGAGCAGCTACTACCACAAACAGTTGGAGAAGAATTCAGTTGAACCAGTAACGCAAGGGAATCAGAGAACAAATAATTAAGGACTATGAAGTGCGAGAAGCACGGACTATTAAGTACAGACATTGGACATGTCTTAAGATGTAAGGGATTAAGACTGTAAGGCGCGATATGCACTAAACAGTAGTTTCAGACTAAGAATCATCCTCAGACCAAAGGTCAGTTGGGGAGAACAATTTAGACATTCGAGTAAACACTTAGAGTATGAACATAAGATCTTCAAGGAGAATGGATAGACGAGTTACAACTCACTAAGGCCGTGTATATGAAGATAAAACGTGTCCATTGAGACAATTAAGCCTAAGATTATCAGAGTCGCGCAGCGGAAGCTAGCAGACCACTACCTTTGAGATTAGACCAAACTAAGTTAAGGAAACGGTATAAGTACCGTTAAGAATCCTCGATACAGAGACTAAGTCATTTCTGATCGAATTATAAGTAAGATAGATGACGTGGAAGCTAGAATGCTTGGTGAGAATTAGACATCTTGAACTTATGTTCAAGGATGATATAATGCAGATTACGTGGGCGTAATCCATTTTAAGGGGGGTAGAGCGAAAACCGCTTAGCGTATGTTTGTGTACTGAGTACATAAACTACGGTGTGCATAGCACAAAATAATTTGAGAATATGTTTTACATAAACATTTTGAGATAAATCATGGTTATTGCACACAGAATATGTGAATACCATACATATTAAGTACCTATCTTGTTAACTCCGGTGTGAGTACAAGTTAAGAGAATTAAGGAAGGTTTAAGGAGACTTAGGAATAAGGAATATATGAGGTATGAGTCGATATGAGACTATGTGTGAGATAGAAAGATAACATTATGAGATACAATTTGATATGAGTATGAGGAAGGAAATTGTAATGCTATGAGATATAAGATGGTGAGAATTGGTATGGGACAGTTATAGAACTTAGTAGGAATTTAAGTCTTGAGGTAATTACTAAGAGATGAATCGGGAATGTTTGATGGACTTAGTCCCCACTTTGGAGATGTATTGATTTTGATTAGAAGAAATAAAAAGATAGAAAATTGGACATGAGTGAATTATTTGGATGTTTGAAAATGCCGTGGGAGGTGGAACTTGATTTTCTAGGGATCAAGGGAAACCGAACACAAATTGGGGTGGAAGGATAGTTCTACACTGATGCTGATCACATCAGGGTTGGATGATTCCTGAAACTCCCTGCCAGTGGTCACAATTAAATCACTCTAAGGATAGAGGCCTTAGGATAAATGAAATTGGAGTTGCTTGTATTTTTAATTAGAGGAATTATTCCTCACATGACCTCGTAAAAGGATTACCTTTTTACTGAGTCTCGCCCATGAAGTCGAGGACGCACGAGCCTTTGTGTTCGGACCGGTGACATGGGGAGAGCAGGGTGTTTTGTATTCTGGCCCATGGTGACGAGGACGAATGAGCCATTGTCTATGGACCGGTGACATGGGAGAATACGTTGGAAGTTATGTGAATGTTTTAATCATCAAAAAGGAACAAAAGGAATTTTGAGTGCTACACATGCTTAAGCATGTGGTGTGATATTTAAGTATAAGAATATGGCGGATCCAATGATCCAATGAGATTAAGTATACATAAGTATGATCTATATGATCTAAGGAATGAGGTAAGACATGTACTCTAATAAGATAAGATGCATGGTAACTTTGGGGACAAAGTTCTTTTAAGGGGGGTAGATTGAAATACCCCAAACCTAAGTATGCTAAGTAAACATCAAATTATGATGTAGTAAGGCTAGAATATGCCTTAGAAAGATTGGTAGACAATTTAAACCAAGGAAAACACAAGAAAGTGCCTTAAGGGCAATCAGGGCAAAAACGTGCTCTAAGCTTGGAGTGACTTTGATTAGCACCCAAATAACATTATAAGACTTTAGTAATATGATAATGGACATTTTAAATCAATTAGCAAAGAAAACCAAGCTTGAAAACAAGTTAAAACACAAAATGTGCTTTAAGAAGTCTTAAAGCACATTTTTGAGAAATTGTCTTAGAATTGAGTTTTGAGTGGCTAAATGTCCATCATTACTCTTTAATCAACATTTGTACTAATTAGTATCACATTAGGAAGCCTAAATCAATGGGAAACCAAAAATTTCCCGAATATGTGCACTAATTAGTGAATAGTGCTGAAACAGTGCTAGTTTTGACTTAAGTCAACCTTAATTAGCTAAATGGCCAAACAAGGCCTTATGTATGTTAAATACTAAGGGGGGGACGGTTTTAAGGTGATGAGTCACCTTAGGCTTCATCAAATAAGAAAAGAAGAGGAAATAAAGAGGAAAAAGACTATTTACCTTTTTAAAAAAACAAATATCTTCTTATACCTTCTCTCTCTCCTCTCTTCTTCATTTCACACCTTCACCAACGTTTTATCCTCCCCTCTCTGCTCCAAAACCGTTCTTTATCCAGCCATGGCACCTCCATCTTCATTTGCTCACCAAATACTCATTTTAGCTCCAAATCAAAAAGTGAGCATAGATTACTCTTAGTTAGAGCAAGCTCTTTCATTCTATCTTTTCAAATCTTTAAAAGCTCAATTTTGGTGCCATGGAGAAATTCCATTGAAGGGGGAAAATCAAGTTTGAAGAGCTCATTTGGTTCTTCATTCATTCAAGGTAAGGAAAGTGAAAGAAAAATCAACTTTCCTCCATTTTTCATATATGGCCGAAAATTTGCCTCTTAAGATGGCTTGTTTTACTCTTGTTCTAGCTTGATTCTATTCTCCAAAGACATAAGGAGGTCTTGCCTTGCTTCGTTATGAAAGCCATTCCAAAATTCAAAGGTAAACACACACTTTTAAGCTTTAAAACACATTTTTAACCTAGGAATGATTCCTTAAGGTTAGTGTATTATTTAGCACTCATGAGAGTCAATGTATATTGATTAGAACATTGGCAAGGAAATCTAAGTGGGTGGCCAAAAACTAAGCAAGGAAACCCAAGGAGAAAAGTGTGAGGAGAAGCTCGGAAAAAAACAAGGTAAAATGCTTACCTAATGGTGGTTTAAGTTTTAAGGGATGAGTTTAGGTGGATACCAATGTGGCTTAGAGCTTACATTGTGTATTGGGTTATATAACCTAAGAAAAAGAACTTAAATAAGCTTGTGAACTTGTGACTAAGGAGCAAATGAGGAAAAAGAGATAGTTTAAGAACATCAAGGTGAATTATAAGAAGCATTTTATTTCAATGGGAGCTTTGTTGTGTGTATTCGCAGGTTGAAGGCAATATATGTGGAAATTCAGTGTTTAAGTTTATGTCATTTAAGGGCCTAAGAGCCATGTCATTTAAGAGCCTTAGTGCTATGCAATTTAAGATTATTGCAATATATTGAGTTTGTTGAGAATGAGTTGGTTTGGGTGATGAGATATGATGAGAAAGAACTTGATGTGTGTGAGATGGTTGAATGAGGAAAACAATGCAGTTGGGCATGATAAGATGCTAGAGAAGCTATGGCAAAATTTGAGTAGAAAACAAAGTGTTTAAGTGGTAGTGGTGAGTTAATATGCCCTAGGGTTTACCAGGGAGCATGAAAAGAAAAATGGGTGGAAATGAGTTAACTAGAGAGTTCTTGAGGTTGAGTGACCTAGAGATGTCTAGGAGGAATTAGAGGATTGGCGAGTGTACTACCACATCAAAATCATGATATGAGGAATGTAAGACTTGTGCATAAATTTTAAGGAAAGGTGTATAATGCCTTAAGGAGATTTAGGTAGAACTAGAGAGTAAGACAATGAGAGTTTTGAGAACCTTGTGTAAGTGTGATGATGTTAGGGTGGACTAGTAAGGTTTAGTGAATGGTAAAGTGTGGACTTGGGTGATGGAAGTGAAAATGTAGGAGGTTTGTAAGTCATCAAGGAAAATGACTAGGAATGTAAAGAGCGTATGATCGTGAGAATGGTGAGTAAGTGAGTAAAAGAAGGTGGAAATGTCCAAGGAGGGTGTAGTATAGTTAAGGTAAAAGAACAAGGTTAAGGTGCTAAGAGGATGACAGAAATGTTTAGGTATGCCCAAGAGTTTAGGAATGAATGATAACAAATGGAAAGAGAGGAATTTGTTCATGGTTATTAAGATGACTTGAGGAAGTTTTGGTAAATGAACTGAAGATGGAAATAATGTTTATGAAGTGCCCAAACTGTTAAGGAGGGAACACTTGGGTTGGTTGAAGTTTTGTAAGATACAAGTTGGTAATGTAAGGAATTATATGATAAGTGTTAGGAGTGTTGTAAGAATTGAGCAAATGTTTGAGAAGGTCTTTGGAAGTTGTTTTAATGAGTTGGTGGAAGTTATAAGGTGTGTTTTGATGTGCCAAATGATGTTAGAACACATTAGAAGGCTTGAGGAAAAATTTGGAGAAAGTTTGACAATGTATGGGAAGTTTCTGCAAGCCGACCTACCCAGGGACCGACCCCAGTCTGGGTCGGTCGGGCTGAAACTGTGAGTTGGATGCTCTCTGCAGCCGACCTACCCAGGGGGTGGGTCGTCGGGTGTCGGTCGGACCATAAAAAAAAAAGAAAGAAACCCTAAGAGAGTTTAGTGGTATTAATGGTACCCCATTAAGGGGGCAATGATCATTAGAGGTATAAAGACCTAAGGGATTAAGTTAAGAATAAACTTAAAAGTTTAAGATTAAGTTTGTAAGATTAAGTTGTAAGACTTAAGAGGTGTTAGGTTGGAATCATTAAGGGTTAAGTAAGTTAAGTAAGATAAGTAAGTTGAATTGAGTTAGTGATTAACAACCTGAAACTGATGAATGTTTTAGACTTGGAAATTGGACTCCGGAAGAGATTAAGCAACTGAACGGCCAACGGTGAACGGTACAGTTCTCTTGTGACCTGCTTGCTAACGAGGTGTCCCTCGGCTTGTGTGCTATTTGTTTTTGTGTGCTCACTAAACAAGATAAAGCATGCAACCGGAATATATTAATATTTATTGTATGGTTGTGTGATGTTGAAAACTAACACAACACCGTGAGAACTTACTAACCAATGTTTAGTAAAATTGAGTGAGACTAAGGAACGCCCCTAATAAGGGACGATATGAACCGAAGAGGTTAACCAACAAACATGGTCTTGAGACTATTACTAACTGGAACTTGAGTGAGGAAACCCGGGACCGATCTCCGGTCATGCATGCTAAGGAAAAAGGGGGACGGTATCTGAATCAGACCCGCCCTCCGCTTAAGGACTTGTCTTCGACTTGTAGCCTAGGGCCGGTTGCCGGCTCAGCTATGCTGGATTCCCGTCCAGGGTAGGTGGCATTAAGATGGTGCGGTGGGATCACCTAAATCCCAGGTTTGGACTTAGGCTACAACCATTCCCCTCCAGGAACGGTTTGTATTCTGAGAATAAGTTAAGATTAAGATAAGTTACAATCATTCCTTTTTAAAGGTTGATTTGTATTATTAAGATTAAGATTAATTAAGATTAAGATAAGTTACAATCATTCCTTTTAAAGGATGATTTGTATTATTAAGATTAAGATTAAGTTAAGATTAAGATAAGTTACAATCATTCCTTTTTAAAGGATGATTTGTATTATTAAGATTAAGATAAGCTACATCCACTCCTTATTAAAGGATGGTTGTTTCTAAGATTAAGATAAGACTAAGATTGAGGTGAGATAGGGATGGACTAAGTTTAAGAGGGAACATTACTTAAGGAGTTGAATAATTAACTCTCTAATTAAGGGAACGCATTTAAGTCGTTCATTGTGTGTGAACTTTGATTGTTCATATCTGAGTTGTTGTTTACTGCACTTTCTATTATGTTTGCATCTAATCAACCTCCATGCTATCGACAATTAGTCGTCGTAGCCACGTTAGCTTGGGGGCCATGAGAGGATCGTACCAGCATTCGTGCTGACCCCCTCGGGGGCTTTTTTTTACTACACAGGTGAACATCAGGAGGCGGCTGTCGCGAGAGTAAGAAGGAGTACAAGTGTTAAGGACTAAGTGTGGCCTACGAGTTGTGCATGTACACTCGTATGGCAATTGAGTTAGTAAGATGTATAGGATGTGAGAGGATTGTAAGAAGATTATGTATTTGGTTAAGGTTGTTATGTACTAATGTTCGGTATATTCTGTAGTCAGACCGTGGCAAGGTCCTGGAGTGTAAAGAATTCCGCTGTGACATGTATATATATATGCAGTTAAGTTGCGAGACCACATTTGGATTGAGTTGGGGTGTTACAGTTGATAAATAATACACCAACGGTATATCAACCGACAAGGGAACTACAACGTAGTGCCCAAATACGTTGAACGGGCTACAAAGAGAATGCAATACTAAGAAAAGGGGGTCCCCCAGAATGGGAAACACCCTAGTTGATGATTATCATGTGAAGACAGTGAGAAGTCACCTAGAGGAGTTATTATCAAGACAGTAAGATCAGTGAGGGCCAACAAGGCCACTGATGACAGTGCGGGTAAAAACAATACCACAACCGGTATGTGTTGAACCGATAGCCAGTTCGCATGGCGCACTTGCCATAGCAAGTGCTGCTATAACAGGGCTATTCGGGAAATTTATAACCACTACAAAATACTTGGAGAAGTACAATAAAGTTAAATGTGATTGTCATAACAGTGGAAGGGCCTGTTCGCCTAACCTCTGTAATTGGAAGTACACCAGTCAGCAAGAAGCTAGACTTGGCTAAGGTAAGAAGATGTTGTGAAACCATGAAAATTTTCTTTCAAACCTAAATTTATTCAAACCCTTTCTTTTCAAAACCAGATTTTCTTTCTAACCAACACTTCTTTCCGACCTTCTTTTAAACCAAACCAGTGAAACCAGGGGCAATTGACAAGGATACAACAGTGGATAAACCTTCCCTCGATTAAGTTCGGGAAGCAAGGAATGAATATTGTCACGGGACAATATAAGGGAGTTGACAACAGAATACTTCACCTAGGCGTGTGACGGACACTACGAGTGTACCAACTGTGTTGTGGGACGACCGCACTCCGATAGGAGCATGTGGGCCTGACAGACCTACTTATAGGTTAGTTGGGTAAGTAGCAATGTATCATTATGATACCCCATATACGTATACAAGTAGAGTCCGAAACACGGGAAGTAGTCGACTCCGTTCTACGGTCAGCAGTATAAGTCAAATAACAGCTAAGGATTACCATGGATTGTTGATGTAGAGGAACCCAGTTAAGATAACTAGACTAAAGGAATTAGTGAATTCGTTTCAAGGATATGTTTAAGGATCAAGAGGTGCGAAGTGCACTAACTGTTATATAAAGACATCACACATGTCTTAAGAATTCCGGGGAGTAAACATGATAGCTGGAACGGAGACCCAGCCTATGCGTAGCAAGGCAGATGCCTAATGTGGACACATTAATGTACAATGGACGGGATGAAATTCCCAGAATGAGTACCTACATTGTTAGGAAATGTTGACCTTCACAGAAGAAGATAATAACCAGATAAGAACGTAAAAAGGCGTGGCTAACTGGATGTACCAATAACTGTGAACCAGATGTAAAGGCATAACTTAACAACACCCAGGAGAATTCCTTGAAGGGTGTTCGCATCAACAATTGTTGAACGAAATGCATGACAGAAGCACAAGGGTTGAAATTAACACCCAGTTTAGACATAAGTTGTTAGGAGACGGACTGACAATCCTAAGGGACATCCCATGAAAGGAAATGTGATGCAACAACCTTGTATTGGATGCCAATACAACCTCTAACCAGGTAATATGGTATAGAGAAGTACATGTGTGTGGACACCCTACAATGAGGGGAGCTCAAGGCAGCAAGGCTTATAAGTCACAAATAAGATGTGTTATGTAAATTTGAGTTTATTGTAGAAGTTTATGTGGTACAGGGAAATAGAGCGGAGAACGAACCACTGCATTAAGAGTGGGGATACCTCTCGATATTGTGAGACCGCAGAAGCGGTAGCTATATGAACCAAGTTCAAGAGATATGTCAGGGATTAACCATGTGGTTATTACCCTAGAATGATTTGAATAACAATAATACGAAAGGAAATGTTTGTACTAGTTGTGTAGAAAGGAAGAGTGATAAGTTCGATAGCAACCACCATAGGTGTGTGATGCTAAATTAGTAGCGAACAACGCTCAAGGAACATAAAGGCTCGAAAAATATAGCATATTCAAAAAAAAATCAGCCAAATAGGTGGCCAGATAAACCCAGTGTAATGGCGGAAGCTAATATAATAGCGGGTGCAGTATAGGTTGATGTTATATAATGAGTAAGGACACGGTGCGCAATAAGCGACCGTTGTATGAGTATTGTTAGATGATAAATGGTGAGTAAGCAGAGTTGTGAGTTAACCCCAGTGGAGATACAACAGTAAGTGATAGCAAACGAACCGAGCAGTAAGCCGGTGGCAAGTGTTAGATGATAAGGATTTCAGTGAAAATTCCTATCGCAATCGCATGAGAGAGTTGCTGTCAAGGGTTTACGCCTCTGCACTCTGTATGACTGAGTGTTTTGGTATTGCACTTGCACAGTAAATGATCGTGGGATAGCTAGGAATCAGAAGCATGGTAATTGTGGAGGAATAATGTTATAATGGCCGATGCATAGGTAATACAAGGCCGCAGGAATGAAAGAATACATGTACAAAACCAAAGGTGGAGACATGATTAACAGTAAATAACTACAGTAACACTAAATACCAAAGGTCGGTATGAGATATACCCTAGGTGTGGGAAATAACTGAGAGAGCACTACACATTAGGTAGTAGCTCAATCTCAACCGACAGTAAGTCGGTAGAAGTAAGTCAATCATTGTGAATTACATAGTAGTTTACACTGTAAGCTATTGGAGAAGTGAATGGAAAATTGTGAAACTCACCGAATTCGCTCAGGGTAAGAGATACCATGCGTCGGTTGAGAAACCATTCTTTCCAAGATAAGGGTAATACATTGGAGATGTACAATACAGTAACAGAAACGAATGGGGCAAACTAGCCCTATAATTATCAGAATGGCGCAGCAAAGGCCAGTGAGCCCATGCATCAAATGCCGAATATACATTGTGAATATGAATGGATGGCTAGTTATCAATGCCTAAAAGCCTCACAGACCAGGACCGAAACCGGTTATGAGTTACAACTCCAATGCGAATTCTTGGTTTAGGGACTAAACCGCCAATATGGTTAAGATCCTCTAATCAGAATCCATTGTGTAATAGACCGGGTGGAAGCCAAAACACTTCACGATGGCAGAATATTTTAAGCCAAGGTTTAGTGATTGATTACGTGGGCGTAATCCCTTTTAAGGGGGGTAGAGCGCAAAACCACTTAGTGTGTTTTACCGTACAATTGTACGTGAACGGGGTTGTGCATAGCACAAAATGATTTGTTATGATGGTTGGCGCGTGTGTTATATAAACATACGCATTTATTTGTGGTTAAATTATGGTAATTGCGCACTGAAGATGCGAATATTTGTGGTTAAATTGTGGTAATTGCGCACAGAAGATGCGAATACCATTGTGGGAAGTGTGTATTTTGTTAACAGTGGTGTGTGAGAGTACAAGTGGAAGGGAGTAAAGAAACTCCCGGGGAACTAAAACCCCGATGGTGCATAAATGTAAACCATGTATTGTATTTTGATAAAAAATATATATTATATATACAGTGTTGTGATTTTGAGGGGTATAAGACCGACATAGAACCTAGTGAGAATTAAATCCCCTAGGTAACTTGAATTAAGTTGGATTTGGATGATGATTGATAGACGGAGTTCTATCCCTTGGAGATGTAATGATTATGACTAGAAGGATTTAAAGATAGAAAATGGGGCATGTTTGAACTAGTTGTTGGTTGAAAATGAAGTGGGAGGTGAAACTTGATTATCATGAGATCAAGGGAAGCCGAACACAAATTGGGGTGGAAAGATAGTTCAACACTGATGCTGATCACATCAGGGTTGGATGACTCTTGAAGCTCCCTGTAAGTGGTCATAAATAACTATGTTAAGAAAGATACAAAGAGCATAAATCGGACTTGGAGTTTGTGGTGTTTTCAAAAGGATTTTCAATTGGTGTTTTCAAACAATCGATTAATATTTTGAATAAAAGATCTTCTTATACTTAACCTAGTAAAGAATTTTTTGTAGTACTTGCTCACGAGCTGAGGACGTATGAGCCTTTGTCTTCGGACCGGTGACATGAGAAGTACATATGTTAAAAATTAAGTGAATGTTTTGATCTCCCAAAGGAACGGGGACCAGAAGGTGTCCATCGCGACCGGGTTCTGCGGGATCACAGTGTATATGTACTCAACGTGGGATTCGAACCCATGGAGAGATGGAAAAGGTATTTCTGTTTGATATACATGCTAAGACATGTTGTGTGGAATAAGTAATAAATATTATTTAGACCTTGAGTTCTAATGTGGGTGGGTTCTGAATTGATTGTGTTACCCGGGCCTATAAGTCCAAATGTGGTTATGTCACCCAGACCTAAGAGTCTGAGGGATATTATGTAAGTGCAAGTGTGGTGAAGGTACCCGGACCATTAAGTTCGAGGTTACCATGTGAGTATGATATTTTATGTATAATGTGGATATGTTGCCCGGACCATTAAGTCCGAGGTTGGATGTAAAGGGTGGTTGGTAATGGAAGTTTTATGGCTATAAGTAATCCCCGTATTCTAATCCAATGATGCGAGGAAATGTGAACTTCGAGGACGAATTTCTTTTAAGGGGGGTAGATTGAAATACCCCAAACCTTGGTATGTTGTGTAAATGTTAAACTATGGTATTTAAAGGCTAAAAAGTGCCTTAGAAACATAAATGAACCATTTAAACCATAGTTAAAACACGATAAAACACTAAGACACGGTGTGAGCAAAAACATGCTCTAAGCTTGGAGTGAACTTGGTTAGGACCCTAAGAGCCTACCAAGACTTGATAATATTTAATTATGACTTTATAAGGCTAATTAAGTCCTTAGGAAACTTTGGTAGACAATGAAACCAAATAAAACACAAGAATATACCTTAAGGTCAATATGGGCTAAAATGTGCTCTAAGCTTGGGATAAATGTGTATAAGACCTAATGGTCATACCTATGCCTTATTTATATGTTAATGAACATATTAAATCAATTACTAAAGAAAACTAAGCTTGAAAACAAGTTAAAACATAAAATGTGCTTTAAGAAGTCTTAAAGCACGTTTTCGAAAAATTGTCTTGTAAATGAGTTTTGAATGGCTAAATGTCCATCATTACTCTTTAATTAACATGTGTACTATATAGTATCACATTTGGGTGGCTATATCAATGGGAAATCAAAAATTTCACTTCTATGTTCCTTCTTTTTGTGAATAGTAACCTTAATAAGCTAGTTTGTAACATATAATGTTATAAGTGAGACAATTGATTAATAAAGTCTAAAATACCCCTAGGTACTATTGGGGGCCGGTTTTTAAGGTGTGGTGACTCACCACCCTTGTTAATTTACTAAGAAAAAAGAATGACTAATTAATGTACTATTTGCTTTAAAAGAACAAATATCTTCAAAAAGCAAAGGTTATCTTCATTCTCTCATTCCTTTCTTCATTTCCCACGGTGGCCATCTTCTTCCTCCTCTCTCCATCGGTTTCCAACAGAACCATATCATTCTTCATCCTTCTTCACTTGTAACTTATGACTCCATGCTCCGAATTTAATTCCGAGACTACCGTTCTCTTAGTTGGAGCAAGCCCTACAACATTGTCTTTTCAAATCATCAAAACCACCATTTCGGTGCCAAAGAGAACTTTCATGGAAGGAGCTTGAGCTAATATTTTTATGCCTTGATGATCACCTTTGCTTCAAGGTAAGGAAAAACCAAAGAAAACTCCATTTCCTTCATTTTTGGTGTTGACCGAAAATGCACCTTGTAATGGTGTCTTCTCTTGTCTTGTTTTAGCTTCATTTAAATCTTCCAAGGGCTAGGAGGAGTCCTCTCTTGATACTCATTCAAGCTCTCTTTCCATTCAAAGGTAAAACAATTACCTTGATGTGTTAAAACAATATATGTAATTAGGGTTTACAATGAGATGGAGCTTAAAGCTTGAAAACTCATTTGATGTTTGTATATTGTTAAGTAGTTGATAAGGAGTGAAATGCCCTACCGGTTTTAAGAGGAAACAAGAAAGAAGTTTGAGTGGAAAAGAGGTAAATATGCTATCTCAATGTGGTTTAATGCCTTAGGAGAGAGCTTATAATGCTTGCTAAAACTACCTAAAGAGCAAATGGTGAATGACTTAGTAAGGTGTTCTCAAGGAGACTAGTAAAGGAACATATGTCTTGGTGTGTGTAATTGCAGGTCAAAGGCTTATGTATTGTGGAAATTCAGTGTTTAAGGATTATGCAATTTAAGGGCCTAAGAGCCATGTTATTTAAGGGCCTAAGTCCCAAGCAAGTTTAATTATGCACTATATTGTGATGTAGTGTAAATTTGGTGAAGTTTTGTGAGTGATAGTGTTCTTGATGGATTTGGGTGTTCTTGAGTGTTCAATGGTGAAAACTATGAGCTTTGGGATGATGATGTGCTAAGAGAACCCATGGCGAAATTTGTAAAATGTATAAGGAGTTCTAAGTGCTTAAATGAACTTGGGTGAACTAGGAATTGTTAGGAATGGATACATGCTTCAATAAGGAAGAACACATGCATTAAGGTGTTCTAAGGTGCTATAAGGATTTAGGCATTGTCTTGGAAGTTCTAGGAATTCTGTAACACCCCAACCGCTAATCCTTTCATAATCCTTTAATCGTTCCCATACTTACCTTACTCGCAGCGGAATACTTGCTTACTTACTTACTCCCGGCGGGTGATACAACGCCGTTAGCCATCCAAGGCCAACAAGGCTACTACTACTTACGGTATCGGTCTGACGATTAGAATAAACCAAATACATACTACATACTTTACAATGCCAAATACATACTTACAATTGATTACCGAGTATCCAAGTTAGGCAAATTACATTCCATGACTACTTCCCAAAAATGAAGAGTTGTACAACCTCTCCTTACTATCCAATTAAGAGTTCAATGTCCAAAAAGGTGTACCACATGGTACACCGGCTACTCAAAAGGCTCTAGCCGTGTACAACTCGGTACACTATTCCAATTCCTACTAACTACTCCAAAAAGAATTACATGCTGCCCTTACTCTACCTTCACGCCTCGGGTACCTGTGGAGTAAAAATATTCCCCCTAGGGGGTCAGCTTACGCTGCATATGATAACCGCATACCCCGCGTACTAGCGAGGGTACGCCAACTATTTGGTCGAGTACATGTGGTTCGTTTCATTCATACATACATACATGCTTTATACAATACATTCATGTTACCAAGCATACATACATACAATACATACAAGGAATACAATATAAGTCATTCATTCACACTTACCATACTCACCGCATCACGGAGATACAATTCTCCAATACATACAAGGTCTTGTTAGCCTTATTACACACCGGGTTAATCGGGTGTTCAATACTTTTACTCCGGGTCAATGACTTACAATAGTCAAGACCCGTACAAATACAATGCATACTTTTTACATACTTTACTTCCAGTTAAGTCGGTATGACCTCCGGGCAGGGAATACTACTTCCCACCACCGGGCTTTAGGGTGGCCCACTAATCCAGGATGCTACCCATACAAAGGGAATTGGTCCAAGGAAAAGATCATAGCCAGGATTCGGTTCCAACCTCTTGTGGTTCCTTATCCTCACGCGTGGCCGAAACTATATCGGGCTTCTACTCATTCCATTTTACTCATTACTCATGTTAGGAGTTAGGTTGTTAGGAATTAGTAGAAGTCCATACTTACTTCCATACATACATACATACACAAGTACTCATACTTACACATACACTCCATTTCCATCCATTCATTTCATGAATTATACAAACTATGAGTTCAAGAGCAACAAACAAGAACAATATAGTTCAAATACATGTAAGTGCAATATAAATCCGGTTCATGCATTTATCTTGTTGGTGATCACATAAACACACAAATCGGGGTAACCAAGTTAGGATACAGGGCATGAGGAAATCATACCGTTCACCGTCGAATACGTTCTACCGGTTCCTTTGGGGATCAACTATTTGATTCCTATACATCCATGAAGTAGTATGATCAATGATCTATTATTGATCTAACTTACTCCCTCATTAATACTTTCAATGTATACTTACTACTTCTTTACATTCATACTTGGTTATAAAACCATTCTTTCCTTTACTACCTCACAAACTTGTTTTCTTACAAAATTACTTACTTCCTTACCATTATTACTCCATCAATGGTGTATTACTACATATATATGCATACGGGTATATAGGCATATATATATGTATATATGATTGCTATAGTCATATAATTAAAACATTTTTTTTTTGACCCGACCGACCCACCCTGGGTCGGTCCCCTGGGTCGGTCAGGTGCAGAGACTCGATTACAGAAAATTTCAGACCGACCGACCCAGCCAGGGTCGGTCCACTGGATCGGTCGGTTACAGAAAGAATCCGACTCAAAATTTCTTCTCGACCGACCCAGGCAGGGTCGGTCCCCTGGGTCGGTCGGCTGCAGAGACATTTCCACCCAAAGATTCCCACTCGACCGACCCAGACAGAGTCGGTCCTCTGGGTCGGTCGGATGCAGAAGCTTTCGGGATTACTGATTTTCAGGTCGACCGACCCTGCTAGGATCGGTCCTAGGGTCGGTCCAGCCCAGTACTCATTTTAATTACTTATTTTGAATCCCAAACTCTACTCAATTCACACCCAATCTTTTCCTACTCATTTCCACATGTTTCCTACATGTTTAAACACCATTTAAATCCTCTAATTCACCTTCGTTCATCCATCAAACTCATTGCTAAATCCATCAATCCACTTACACCATTTTCCTCCCTTCATTCCAGCACTTATACCAATTTTCTTTCTTCATTGCTACAGATTTTCATTCAAACTTCTAACCTTCATTACTCTCTCAACTAATGCTACTCTTGGCATCTCAAATTCATTACTCACATCCTAGTTCCATTCCCTTAACCTACTCTTTTCCCAATCTGTTTCAAAATACAAAAACCACTCCTCTTAGACTCTCCAAATACTTCCTCATCTTAAACAACTTAAGTCCTCTCTTTTCTACACAAAATTTGCCATAGTCTCCCCTATATTTTTAACATTCTCCACACTTAAGGTCAGCGCACATGTACCCATTCTCATAACCTGCTGTACAATACTTCAACACTACTACCACAACAATAAAATCCTGCACACATACACATTCACTACCCAATGTTTTCCAAAGTTTTCAACATCATTTAAAACTTCAAAAACTGTTACATTCTTTTCTCCAATGCATTACTACATTACTACTACTCATACTCAATACATTATTCATTTCTACTACTCCAAAAACTGTTACAATACCACATACACAACTAGTTCAAGGTAAGCACAATTACCTTGTCTTGCTAGTTTTCTTTTCTTCCTTTTTCCTTCTCTTCCTTTGTTCTCGGTCCCAATGAGACTCAAACACACACAAGTGCTACAGCACATACACATACACAATACCATTTAGCTTCATTTTATACTAACCTTAGAATTTAAGTTTTAGGGTTTAGAAAAGAGTGTTACCTTTCAATGAGTAGATGAAGTTCTTGACTAGCAAGAGAACAATATTCCTAGCCCAAGAGGAAGCCAAAATCGGCTGAAGCAAACAAGGAACCAAGAGTTCAAAACTGAGAATTCTTAAAATGCAAACAAGGGCTAGAAACCATGGATTTTCGAACTTCTTTTTACCTCAAGATGTTAAGGAGGTGAAGGTGCTTCTAATGGTGGCTTCAAATCTCCAAATGGTGAACACCCATAAAAATGAAAGTGGAGGTTTCGGATTTTTGAAAGGAGGGAAGTGTTCTCCTTTGCAAGGGGATTACAATGGTACTAATTTTGTAATTTTTGGAGCAAGATTAGTGGGTTAACAAGAGGAGAGAAGGGAGGAGTTGTGTGAGTTCTTCCCATTCTCCATGGCTGTCGCAGTGCAAGAGGAAGAAGAGAGAATAGAGAGAATAGAGGGAAAGAGAAACGTGGGGGAAGGAGGGAGTGAGGAGAGAGAGAATAAACTTTTGCTCTTTTATTTATTCTCTTGTCCTTTTGTTACTAAAGACAAATAAAGAGAGGGGGAGACTCATAAAAATCGGCCCCCACATGCCCATCTCACAGATTTTTAACTTTTATTTGCAAAAGTGGACACACTAAGTTTCTTTATTTGCACTCTTACCCCACAACTTACCGGTTGTTACAGTTTTCACTAACCGGTACCCATTTTCCGGAATTTTCTCGTTTAATTAATTTTATTGGTTCTAAAGCTTTACTAATATTTATTAGTGACTATTTAGTTGACCAAAATTATTACGAGTCTATTTGACCCGCTTAAAGTCACGTTTTCCCGATTTCCTCGGGAAACGCGCTTTAAGGTTCTTTTATGCTTTTAACCCATTTTAAAGGTCCGTTTTCTTCGGGATTTGTTCCTTCGTATTTATTTAAGTGTAATTAAGCCTTTAAAAATATAATTAGCCTAATTAATCACTGTTTTTAATTACGGGGTATTTCAAATTCAATATGTGTTTTGAGAATGTATTTAAGTCTTGGAGAAGTTTGTTTAAGGTTTAGGTAATGTTGGTATCCAAGGAATAAATGATGTTTAGATAAGGTTTTGAGAAAGGAATTCGAGAAGGTGTGAAAAAGAAGATTTGTTTTGTAAGAAATGATGCTTAAGAGATGATGTTATGAAGGTGAAGTAGCATTTTAGTGTAGTGGTCATTTAAGGTGAAACACCATTTAGAAAACCAAAAGGAAATGTTACAAGTGTTAAGAGATTTGATAAGAAGATTGAGTAACAAGTTGGACTATGTTTTAAGGTGAATCAAAGTGATATTCTAGTATTAGAATATGCCTAAGTTCATGTATGAAGCTTGGGTAATTAAAGGATGAAGATAAGAGGTGAAACAAGACTTGGAAAATGAGGTTCTGGCCCGTCCGAACTACCGTCCGAACGTGGACGTTCGGACGTGCCTGTGTGCGCGTGAGTTTTCTGACCTTCGATTGATGTCCGAACTACTGTCCGAACATGGGAAGTTCGGACACACATAATTCATTCTCTGGTTTGGCTTTGAACGGCGTCCGAACTTGGGAAGTCCGGACGCAAGTTCGGACGTCCACCAATTTGCACCCTTAGAGTCTCGAACGGTGTCCGAACTTGAGAAGTCCGGACACAAGTTCGGACAAGGCGCTGTATGGACCAAAAAAAAAACATTGTTTAAAGTATGGAAATAGTGTGTAATGATGGGGATTGATGGTTAATGATGTTATGAGGATGTTAAGGACATGTTAGGTGAGTTTTAATGACAATTAAGTGGGTGAAAAGTTGTAATAAAATGTGAAAGTAAAACAAGCTAAAAAGTGAAGTTATGTAACTAAGTTAACGGGGAAAATTATAAGCATTAGACATTAAATAATCAAGCAACCCCGATGTTAATATAAACACATGTGATGTTAACAGTTGTTCGAGAATTGCTCGAGGAACATAAGTGGACGTGGTAAAATGGACTCCGGTGACAGGTATGGTTTTCTTGCAACCTGTGTCCTACCGGATTACACCGGCTTGTATGCCAATATGTTTTACTGAGTGTTTGCCACCTTGTAAGATTAAAACATGTAATGAGTTTATAGTAATTCATTTATGTGGCGAATTTGGCCTCCGATACCATTTAACCTCAAATATGTGTTAAACCTTAGCTAACCAAATCTAGGAACACATGAGTGATCGGTATTCGGAGTTGACGGCCCAAACCTTGGGAACGTGCTAACCACGGCTATGTGTGAGTTAGTTGGACATTGTTGTTGTATGCAAGTGTGTGAACCTTTGTGTGCTTAACTCGGTTATGATACCGTATGGTGTGTGGATGTGGTAGGCTCCATAATGGATCTCTAACTACTTATTTATAAGTGTATATGTACTAATGGGGGGTGAGGAGTCCGGTTGTTCCGGCCACGCGTGTGATGGACGGGAGTCGATATCATATCCGGTTCGGCTCTCTTGGTGTATGTATAGGTGGTATTCCAATTTGGTTTCTACCTTCCCTTAGCTTATCCAAAGCTAGTTACTGACTCACGTCGGGCCACAGGGGCATACAAATGTTATTTCGGTGTGCTTGGGATCACTATATCCGACACACCTTGGGTATAAGTTAACCGTTCTATATAACTGGACGGTAACGAGGTTGGTAACGAGCTTAACATGGGATTGGCAAAAATCCCTAGGCTCACATGGTATACTAACTATGGTGGAAGGTTCCTTGTGAGAACCGATTTTATGGTGTTATGTAATGTTATGGTGCTATGCAAATTCCCTTGCTATGCTATGGAATATATATATATTGGATGTTTTAAATGAATGCGATGTCATCATGTGTACGTCGAAACAAGAAAGGTGTTGTTATGTTTCATTATGTGAGAAATGAGATATGTTGTATGATATGGAGTGTGTGGATCATGGAAATGAATCCCAGTTTGTGACAAGAGGCGTTTAGGGATAACCCGATTAATGGGTACGTGTCGTTCATTAAAGAAGTAGCTCCGTTTTAGAGGAGAGCCACTCTAAGGTTAAAGGAATCATTGGATGGTTTGTTAAGTGTGGATGTGTTGGATATATGTTGAGCCCTATCGTTGGGTGTATGCAAAGTGTTGTGTGTTTATGGTTTGTATGCATGATTTAAATATAATCAACTACATGCTAAGACGACAATTAGTTGTGCGTGGCCCGGTAGCATGTGGGCTGCGGGTTTACCATACCAGCAAAGGTGCTGAGCCCCTAGGGGGCCACCCTTTCTCTCCTTTTCTATTTCAGGCACAAGGAGCTGGGAGCCGTTCGAGAGTAGGACGGGGTAGATGTTTATACATGGGTAGCCATTTAATGGCGTAAGCATTGTAGGCGTAGTAAGTCCGAAATTGTTATCGGCATTAGTTGTAAATACTCGGTACAGTGGGAATGTATGTAATAATAAATGTTGGAGACGGAATAAGGATTGTATTGTGTAGTTGCTCGGAATCTAGTCCATCAGACCGATACAATGTACATGTATTAGCCTTGTTAGCCACGTGGGTGGTTAACGGCGTGTAACACCATTGAATTAAGTAATGTGATGAGTTGAATTTTCCGCTGCAATTTGATGTTATGTGTACGGTGGTAGGTGGGGTGTTACATCTACTCTCCATCCGGTTTGTTCCTTCTGATTTCTATGAGTTTATTCACTCATAATATTCATATTTACATGTTCATTCAGTTGGTTAACCATTTGGAGCAAGGGTGGCCGAAATCGAAAGGAAATACCATTCTTTAAGGCATTTTGCCAAGGTAAAACCTATTACCATAGCAGCTTGTTGTTGTCTAGCTATTTCCTATGTTTATATGGTGAATTTAACACCATGTGGTGTGTTTAATTCAGGCCGAAACCCTTTGGAAACTTCCTTGCATTTTTAAGGTGATTTTTGCCTTAAATCTTACATCAATTGTTCTTTATGGTTAAGCTCAAGCTTGGAGTGTAACCATATCTTATTTTGGTGTATCAAACATGTCTAAATGATGTGATGATTTTTCCTCCAAGCTGCCGAGTTGTTACAAGGATAAACCAAGGTATAAACACCTTAAACTTATGATTTTTATGATTTCTTAGCATATATATATTATGTGCCGAGAGTGGAGTTAAATATAAGGGTTATATTAACCTAAGAATGGAAAAAAAATGACTAAGATAAATTAAGCTAGTCATTTAAGTGATTTAATTAACATAATGGTCAAATTATGACATTATGTGGAAAGATAATTAAGCTACAGCAAGGCTGTGAGCTTATACTATATTTTGAGCAATTTTATGTGTAATTTTATGTTATAAAGCAAAGTTGTAATAAGGCCATGTCATTAGGCCATTTTAATTTAAGTTTAAAGCTTATTTAGTTCAATTTATGCTTATATAATTAAGTTTGGGGCCAAATGGTAATTATTGGTAAAATATAAAGCCGTGGGCTTAATTTAGAGGAATTTAGGGTTTCTAAATGAATTTAATAAAAATTATAACATTTTATAAAGTTTTGGGTCAAAATTGTAAAAATAGAAAACTATGGGGTATTATTGGTGATTACCGAAAGTTTGGTTCCAATTTGGTATTAGAAGTCAAAGTTGACTATATAGGAGACTTTGACCAAGTTTGGAGAATTTAAGAAATTAAAATACTACCTTATATTAAGATAGTTATTAAATTGTAAAAGATTTATAAGTGATGGGGTTATAATGTGATTTCCGAAACTTTGGGGTACTAAATGGGATTTAGTACAGTCCTTAAGTTATTAGGAATTTTTAGAAGTTTATTTGGTTAAATTTGGAGTTTATATGAATTATATAAGAATAATATATGATATTTTATAACATTGTTACAAATGGGTAACATATGGGTGAAAACCGAGATTTATAGAAAGTAGAAGGTTAGGAATAATATTTATAACCTTTTGGTATAGTTTGGTAATTTTTGGAGTTATATATAAGGTTTTATAAAGATATATGTATAATATATAGTTTTAAAGATGTTAGAAAACTATGTATTATAAATTGGGAAGTTTTGGTAAATGTACAAAGTTTGGTGGTGGGAATTTAATTAAAACAGTCCTAGGGTCTGTTCGAAAATTATAGCCTTTAAAAACTATAGGTTATAATTATGTTAAGGTTTAAGAATTATAATATAAGGTATATATTATAAGTGTAACAATGAAATATAATTTGGGGTTGATTTATAATTTATGGAAGTATAGTGGTAGAAAATAAAAACCGAAAGTTTAATGGGCTGTTTGGTATTTATTAACAATATATAACTATAGGTTATAATTGTTTTAATGACATAAATGTCATAATATATGTTATATAACTATAATATAACATTATATTAATTATGTGGTGGATTTTGTAAATATTTAAGAAAAGGGGTGCTGTTCGGAAATATGGGCATTTTAAATGAAAATTCATAATATGGTTTTTAATGTTATAAGGGTGTAACATTTATAATATAAGAAATATTCATTAAAGAGAATGAATATATTATAAAGACATACCATATAATAAATAGTCCCATAATACATGTATATAAATAAATATATGTTATGGAGTGGAAAAATATAATATGGTTTGATGACCATGTATTATCATAGTTAAAACGATATAAGATAAAGGGAAAAGAATTACAAACATTAGATATGGAAATTCTAATGTTAAGAGTGTACATGGAATAATAAGGATTTATATAATTCAAAGTATTTTCACATATGGGTTATACCGCATTTAACTTGGAAAAACAAACCTTAGGAAAATAAATGCTAAGGTGAAATGTATAATATATGATAAAGAATTATACATGTAGTATAGAAACAAACTATATAATATACAAGGGTACATTAGATTACATGCGATAATAAGGATCAACACTAAGTATATTAATATACGAGACAAGACTACGCATGTAATATAACGTTTTTCCAATCCCGAGTTAAGCCGAAAACCCGACAAAACGTTGATAGTTAATAACGGGGGATTAACCGGGTGGTAATAGCGACGGTACGGGGTACCGTAGAGTTAAGTTGTTATACGGGATTCTAATCAGTAGCGTTATGTATTGTTAGACTGTTAGAGACGACACGAGGAGCACCGGATCTAGCTGATTCATACTCCACCGTAATACTTTCAGGGTGAACGGTATGTTGTTACGTGCCTCTGATTGTCTCTGAGGGCTTCCTCAGTTCAGACTTCTGTGTGATCTGTGATAAGATTGTTTGTCTGAATGTGTAAATAAATATGCATGAACTGTATATTTATAGCTGCTTATTATTTACTGTTGTTGAGTTAACAGTATTGGTTCGTATATATGGACCTATATATAAAACGAACTAGAGTCCAAGATAACAGTAGTCTCAAACCGTACCAAGTCTAACCAACAGTAAACACAACTGTCACGCCCCGCGTCGACCCACCAGCTAGTCTCCTACAATAAAAATGGTTTGTGGTATGGAATCAGCCCCTGCTGAGTATGTTATCACATGCCCCGTCATGCCTCCTCAAACCCCTCAATTAATTGGTCGAGAGCATGAGATTCATTACATGCAATACCGTTTTAATATTTAAACTGTAAACAATTAACAGTAATATTCATACAATAGCACAAACATCAGTGCACACAATATAACCACACAGTATAACCAATGAACAACAAGGCAAAACCACGAGAATAATAAACAAGTATCAATTCCCGTCCTTGGTATAGAAACCAATAATGTTCGCCAATGTACAAGTCTCAAATGTAATAAGTGTTCAGTTATACCTAGTGACAACGCCTCGTTAAAAACGACGAGTCTTTAAATTACCCAAATATTATGGCGGGTCACCCACGGCAGTAGCCACTCCAGCGGTAGAGTCTTCGACCAACGAGCCATCCTAGCTCATGGGAAATTTTCTTGATACTTGCGCACCCGTACGCGGACATCCTAGTATGGTTTTTGTGATCACAGTGCGCACCAAGAGCCACATCCTCTTGGCTTTATTATGTTTACTTAATTATACCATCACATCGCATTACCAATTTTCCTAACACAGCAGACTAAGGTCATTAGTCCAATCCGGAGTTTGTAAACTCGGGATCCAGTGTTAGATACGAGAGCGGCGTTTAGAAAGGCCAATGCTCCGTATTAAAGTCTCGGATAATATGTATATCTTATTATCCTAGTGCTACAACCAATACTGTTAACTCAACAACAGTAAATACTGTTAACAGTATTGGTTCGTATACATATTATCCGAGACTTTAATACGGAGCATTGGCCTTTCTAAATGCCGCTCTCGTATGTAACACTGGATCCCGAGTTTACAAACTCCGGATTGGACTAATGACCTTAGTCTGCTGTGTTAGGAAAATTGGTAATGCGATGCGATGGTATAATTAAGTAAACATAATAAAGCCAAGAGGATGTGGCTCTTGGTGCGCACTGTGATCACAAAAACCATACTAGGATGTCCGCGTACGGGTGCGCAAGTATCAAGAAAATTTCCCGTGAGCTAGGATGGCTCGTTGGTCGGAGACTCTACCGCTGGAGTGGCTACTGCCGTGGGTGACCCGCCATAATATTTGGGTAATTTAAAGACTCGTCGTTTTTAACGAGGCGTTGTCACTAGGTATAACTGAACACTTATTACATTTGAGACTTGTACATTGGCGAACATTATTGGTTTCTATACCAAGGACGGGAATTGATACTTGTTTATTATTCTCGTTGTTTTGCCTTGTTGTTCATTGGTTATACTGTGTGGTTATATTGTGTGCACTGATGTTTGTGCTATTGTATGAATATTACTGTTAATTGTTTACAGTTTAAATATTAAAACGGTATTGCATGTAATGAATCTCATGCTCTCGACCAATTAATTGAGGGGTTTGAGGAGGCATGACGGGGCATGTGATAACATACTCAGCAGGGGCTGATTCCATACCACAAACCATTTTTATTGTAGGAGACTAGCTGGTGGGTCGACGCGGGGCGTGACAGTTGTGTTTACTGTTGGTTAGACTTGGTACGGTTTGAGACTACTGTTATCTTGGACTCGGGTTTGTGAACCGAGGTGTATTTTGGTTAGACAATCACGTGCACGGTCTGTAATAACGGTTGATTATGTTTTAGATTGTTTAAGCACTACTATCTATCTCTTGTAATCAATGCGGGAATACGTTTTGCAAGTTGATTATCATGTAACTCGTTATCACCTGTATGGGCGAGTGATAACAGTGACACCTTTAGAGCGACAGTCTGTTATTTACCGCTGCGATTTATTTATTATGTGCGAAAGGTGTCACTGTTATCACTCGCCCATACGGTTTGAGACTACTGTTATCTTGGACTCGGGTTTGTGAACCGAGGTGTATTTTGGTTAGACGATCACGTGCACGGTCTGTAATAACGGTTGATTATGTTTTAGATTGTTTAAGCACTACTATCTATCTCTTGTGATCAATGCGGGAATACGTTTCGCAAGTTGATTATCATGTAACTCGTTATCACCCGTATGGGCGAGTGATAACAATGACACCTTTAGAGCGACAGTCTGTTATTTACCGCTGCGATTTATTTATTATGTGCGACGTTTATATTATTATTAGGAGCCGAATTAGTAGGGGTGTTACCGCGCTGATTAAGATACATCCGTCCCTAATTAAGAAAAGATCGTGCTGTCATATTGGAACGAGGTCAGCAATAACTTGCTGCTAATAAACAATCTATAATTTATTGACGACAATGAAAAAGGGGGTAAATAAGCCCTACGTTCATGGGTCTGCACCTCAGTACGGAGCGAGTGGGCCCATTAGAATGAGTTCGGGAGATAGCACAAAGAAATGCGTGCCTCACCCTTTATATATTTTAGAGCCCGGGGGGCTAGAATCATACCCGTCTCTCTGATACGAGGAGAATCCACTCCAAAGGCGGAAAAAGCCACATGAGAGATGGAGAACTCTATGAGAGCCAAGTATCCAGCGCTCCTTGTTGAGCGACTACAGTATACTTGTTGGGTTCGGGGGTGTAACCCTTTTTAAGGGGGTAAAGTCTCTTGGATGTGCACGTGTGTGCACTATGTTTTTGTTTATTTCGTATGTGGGGCATACAATAGTTTATTGGTGTGCGGGGCATACGATGTTTTGTTTGTTTGTTTCGTATGCGGGGCATACAGTAGTTTGTTGGTATGCGGGGCATACGATGTTTTTTTTGTTGTTTCGTATGCAGGGCATACAGTAGTTTGTTGGTATGCGGGGCATACAATGTTTGTTGGTGTGTTTGTTTCGTATGCGGGGCATACAGTAGTTGTTGGTATGTGGGGCATATGTTGTTGGTTTGTTTGTGCAGTGTGCACTTGTATGAATGTATGTATGTATCCTATGAGATACATGTTTGAACAATATGCATACACTCTCGTATGTAGTATCTTTTCATGATACTGGTGATATATATATTTATATTACATTGTGGATTGATTACATATGGTATAGCTTAGATACGAAATGAATCACTAGATATGGAATGTGGAATGATATGGACACCTCGGGGAGGTTGTCAAGGTTTGTAGAATTGATAGGAAATGATGGTGCTGATGGATCACCTACATCCATATGTTTGAACTAACGCCACATATGATGGCTATGTGCTATATAAGCACAATATGTTATGTGTAAATGTTATATCACATAGATATACATTATGGGAATCATGGGTAGTTATTTATACACCTATTTGAGGAAAGTGACTTCGGGACGAAGTCTTTTTAAGTGGGGTATATTGAAATTCCCCTAACTAAGAAAACATTGATTAAACATCTAATCAAATGAATCAAGGCCTAAACATGCCTTAACAATCAATTGAAAACAACAATGGTCATCATAAAACAAGAATTACACCTTGTGACCATTTAGGGGAAATATGTGTCCTAATGAAGTCCTTAGGATCCAAATCTAATTTTGTTGAATCCTACCGCGTGAGTATAATACTGACGAAGAACAGCGAACAAATATAGATGTAACAAGAACTCAGTCGACTTGTATATAATCACGTATCACACTTGATACAAGTATTACACGTAGAGCTATCACTTCTCTACAATCCCACGAGCATAACAGCTCAACTTACGTCAAGAAAATATCTCTCTCTCAACTGCTAATATCTGAAATTCTCCCTCGTGTAGAACTTCCGATTGTATAGACCTAATCTGATGCAACTATATCGTGAGATTCTTCACATGGAATCCTCCCACACTAGTTCCCGTGTTTTCCTTTCCGTTTTCTTCCCTCAAAAGCGTTAACTCAAACCCTAGAATTCCATCCTAATAAATAGATATCGAATATTAGAATACCGTTCATTAGCAAAGATTTTATTTATCTTTAACAGATATATAAAATCTAATTTGAGATATTATATCTTCTTCCTTGTTTCCTCGGTTTAGGACTGACGTGCGTTCCTGGTCTTTCTCTTTTTGTAGTCGTCAGTACACAGCTGAGTTTGCCGATCAAAATAACATCAACAGTTTCCCCCTTTTTGATGCGGGAAACTGTTGAAGTCTTGTGCACCTTGAATTGATTCCTCCTGAGTCTTGTATTATGGTAACTCCGTATGAATGTTCAAGCAACTGCTGGCTGTTCTCCCTCAATCTCACGTAGCCTTTAGTTTATCCTGTACTCAGTGTAAAACTCACAACCCTTTGCGCATTAAGTGTGACATGACACTAAATAAAAATAGTAAGAAAATAACAGTCCAGAAACGCAACGTAAGCAATTTGCATCATATTCAATAGTAGAGTTGAATCGAAATTGAACTAGAATATTAACAGAAAGACAGTGTAGCTCAAATCAAAAGATCACATACTAACCATAAGAGAGCTTCTAGTCTAATAATGCTCCAACTTTTCAAACCATTAGTCTAAAACTGAAATATGAGAAATTCAAAGACTTCAAAACAGAGACTTCCAAACACTTCCCCTTTTTGCCACAACAAAAAGATCAAACCATGAAAAAAGAAACAATCCATTACAGTTGTTCACAGGGGAAGGGGGTGTGATTACAATCAGGAATACCACTACATTTTCTCAGAAGTTTTAGAACTTAAATTCGGCACGGGCATTAGAACATCTAGCTTAGCCTCCAATCTATCCAGACGTGCCATTAAGCGTTTTTCTAGAGATATGACAGAGTCCAGAACTGACTGAACTAGAAGATGCAGCGCTTGATCTTGAGTAGACGGCTTGAGTGTTTTTGTGTCTTGTGGACCCATCTGTTTAAGTTGCCAGCCGGACTCTGAGAGTTCCAGTCCCATCTTGGAGAGAGTAGGCAGAGCAAGATAGCTTGTTGGTTGAGCTGAAATAGAGTAAGCATCTACCAGGGAAATGTCATGATGCTTAAGCACCTTGGTCAACCAAAAGGGGTAAGGTATAGATGGCTTTGAACTATTGACAACGGTCCTCAAATGAGAGATGATCATTCGAGGCAGAGATAGCTGAATTTTCTCATCAAGGCACCACATAATCGCAAGATCCATGGGTGTAACCTTGTCCCGCATATCAGATCGTGGACAAAGACATTGGTAAGTAATCAAATGCAAAAGGCGAGGCAAGATATCTAAGTCCCTCTATGGGTAGTGCTTGAGACTAGAACTCACACGAGATAAAGCAAAGTGGGTGACTACCTCACTGTGGGGACGCAACATCAATCTTCTGTGGGTTAAATTCAGCTAAGCCATCTAAAGGAACATCCAAAATCATCGTAAGCCAAGCAGGTGAAATAATCATCTTCTTGCCCGCTACTTCAGTCTTGAATTCAAAGGGAGAAACAAATTGCATGTTTTGGATAAATGGAAATAGGAATTCTGGGTAATATATAGTTTCAGACTTGAACAATTTGTCCCACCCTTGAAAACGCAAGATATCTGCCAGAGACTCTAAAGAATTACTCGCTAGCCAATCACAATCCACCAGCTTACCAGGAACAATGTCAGATTCTAGTAATGCACGACCGAAAATAGGTTTTTGAGGGTAAGACCGACTTGGATTCTGCAACCGTTCAAGTTTGTATTCTTTCGCCTTAGTTCTGGATAGAGGCCTACCAATTGACTTCCTGCGCTTCGAGAAGCGGGACAGCTGAGCAGGAGATTCGGCGATCTTGCGCTTTGAAGGAGGCGCAAAAGTGCGCTCAGCCGTAGAGGGTGCTGTCTTGGATCGATCCCGTAATCCTCGTCGTGTAGTAGTAGGTGGTGGAGAAGGTAAGTCCTCTTCAGTTGGTGTTCCAGAAGAAGCATTGTCGCTTAGTATTGTTGCTTCAGCATTAGGGTTTGGAGAATTGACATCAGGAGAAGGTTTCGAAGTGGAATCAGGGACAGGTTGCGAGACTTCTTGATCAAACGGCTTCTCGACAGAAATTAGGTGCACATTCTCGTCAACGAGCAATTGTTCGAAGGAATCCATGCTAAAAGAGTATGAGAGTTCGAATTTGGGTTGAGATGGTAAGGACTGACACAGTGAGAAAATTGTTTGAATTCAAAGAAAGTAGGAAGTGAGGATGTAAGGCATACCAAAAGTTTTTGACAGTGAAGAATATAAAAAACACCTACTGTTGTTTTTTTAATATCTTGTTTATTTTAAAAAAAACGAGCGAAGTGAACAAAGCAATCCGTTACTTAACACAGTATCTCAGTTCCAAACTGAGCTTTACACAATGCAATATTCCACGATAAGTTAAGAAGTTGAGTGTTGTATCCAAGAAGATCAAACAATGCGTCTGACTAAATTGAGACATTCCACCCTTCGTGTTTAGAAGAGATAAGCACATATAGAATGGCACGCCTGTATTATAGAATGAATTCCTCCTTTCTTTCACTTCCATTGAATTGACAAGAGGCAAGAAGTACAGTCTTATTCCACTGAACCTTTCATCGCCACAGACTCATACTCATAATCCCGTTATTTGTCACAAGAATTTCCGCTTTTGGTATTATAACATATTGCAAACAGGGTCTTGACTTTTACTCCTCATCTTTGTAGCGGCGTTGGGTCAACTTGCCCAGAGTAGTTACCCTTAGGAAGTTAGGTGATAAGGCACCCTCAGAGACTTAATAACCAGATAAAGGAGGCCAATTCTGTTTTTTTTTTTTTATTTTGTTCTTATTAAAGTGTTGTGTACCAAACTGTGAGTAGCGGAATCTCTTGCCTTGTTCATGCCACCATTCTATACTTCAAAACCAGTTCATTTCTTTAATACAAATGTGTCACTGGATACATGCTTATGACCCATCTTAACTTCCGGAGTGTAGGTTAAGTTCCCAAAGCATTCAGTTATATGTCAGTTAAGATCTCAGGACAGTAATAGCTACTTGGACAAACACAAAACTGATTAACACAAATCCTGGTACTTGATTATGTAAAGACCCATTAAGGACGGTGATAAAAGTGTTATAAAACAGGTGTGACCATTCCCCACACTAAAAAAAACGAAAGGAGAGAAAAGAAAGAAAAGGTTAAAAAAATAAAGACCTCAGATCTAAACTGAAGACGTCAAAATAGCTAAACTAAGAAACTAACCAAACTAAAAGAAAAGAAAACAAAACTTCTCACTTGGTGTCAACCATGACAATCTCAAACCGAAGTTTCTCGAAGATTTCTCTCGGTAAAGGCTTGGTGAAAATGTCAGCTAACTGCTTATCTGTTGAACAATGAAGTAGGATGACAGTACCGTGTTCAACATGGTCTCGAATGAAGTGATGACGAATATCGATGTGTTTAGAGCGTGAATGGTGAACAGGATTTTTCGTAAGCTCAATGGTGCTTGTGTGATCACAATAAATTGGAACCGGTATAAAAGACAAGCCGTAGTCTTCAAGTTGCCTATAGAGCCACAAAATCTGTGCTCAACAAGAAGCAGCAGCAACATATTCAGCCTCAGTCGTAGACAGAGCAACGGATGCTTGTTTTCTTGAAGACCATGCTATCAGATTTGATCCAAGAACTGCGCAGTACCGGTGGTGCTTTTTCGATCAGTAAGAGAACCTCCAAAATCCGCATCATTGTATGCAGCAAGAGTAGGCAGTGATTCGGCAGTGTATAATAGCCCAAGCGCTGGTGTTCCTTGAAGATAACGGAAAATACATTTTACAGCTTTGACATGTGGTACCTTTGGATGAGCCTGAAATCATGCACAAAAGCATACACTTTGCATTATGTCTGGTCGGCTGGCTGTAAGATAGAGGAGTGATCCAATCATGCCTCTATAAACTTGGGGATCCGTAGATTCTGCATCCACCTTCAGTCCTAGTCTGAGAGTCGTCGACATTGGAGTATGCATTGGCTTGCACTCATGAAACTTATACTTTGTCAGAAGTCCATGTGTG
Organism: Limonium bicolor; assembly: GCA_023374045.1. Taxonomy (NCBI): domain Eukaryota; kingdom Viridiplantae; phylum Streptophyta; class Magnoliopsida; order Caryophyllales; family Plumbaginaceae; genus Limonium; species Limonium bicolor. The sequence continues at coordinate 4,593,780 of CM041776.1, forward strand.
TATTTTGTCTGACTAATGAACGTGCCATCCGCTGTCTACCGGATTTGGAGTCCAAAGAAAAACGTGAGCTCACCCATGTTACTCATTTGAAATTTTTTTGTCATCATAGAAGCAAATCCTTGCGTCAGACTCGGAGTGGTAAAGCCAAAGACAATATCATCTACATATATTTGGACCAAAAGCTTTTCCACCCCAGTTTCTTTGATGAACAACGTGCGGTCCACCTTTCCTCTCACGAAACCTTGTTGTAGTAGAAAAGATGTCAGCTGTTCATTCCAAGCCCTTGGTGCTTGTTTAAGACCAGACAATGCTTTCTTCAGTCGATATACATGATCAGGTTTTTCTGTATCTTCAAAACCAGGTGGCTGAGAGACATAAACCTCTTCTTTAAGATTTTCGTTTAGAAAAACACACTTCACATCCATTTGATAAAGAGTAAACTTATGTAAAGTAGCAAACACAACTAGAAGACGAATGGCCTCAAGTCAAGCAACTGGAGCATATGTCTCATTAAAATCCAACCCTTCTTGTTGATTGTAACCTTTTGCCACCAATCGTCCTTTGTTCCTGGAGATTTGTCCTTCGGAATCGAGTTTATTCCTGTAAACCCACTTAGTGCCAATGACATTTTGATTTATGGGTTTGGCGACCAGTTCCCATACGTCATTTCGCACAAACGCATTTAACTCCTCATGCATGGCGTTGATCCAACCCTCATCCTCCAGTGGTTCTTTCACAGTTTTTGGTTCTGTTGTGGAGACAAAACCAAAGAAGGCACAAAAGCTTTGTGTTGTAGATCGAGTTCTGACTCCAGAGTTCAAGTCTAACAGAAAATATTGGTAATTTCTATGCCTGGAGCATTTCTGGCTGTTAAACGATAAGATGCCGCTGTTTGCTGTCTCTGTGGAGTGTCGGTGTCGGTCGGTGTGGCTGGGCATAAGTCTGAGTTCTGAACTGATGGTGGTTGGGTCCCGGTTTGAGTGAATTCTCCCTCTGAATCAGCTCCCGAACTATCATCACGAGATGTTACACCATCCCTGATCTGAAATAAATCCTCTATTACTCCCTGTCCAGCCCTGCCTCCAAAATTGTTTTCATCAAACTTGACGTTTGTGGACTCTTCAACCATTAGAGTCCGTTTGTTAAAAACTCGATATGCCTTGCTCTTCCTAGCGTAACCGAGGAAAACCCCAATATCACTCCTTTTATCAAATTTCCCCAATTGATCTTTCCCATTATTATGAATGTAACAAGTGCAGCCAAACACTCTAAGATGTGTAATGGTGGGTTTATGACCTTTGAATAATTCGTAAGGAGTTTTGATCAATATAGGTCGAATAAGGGCTCTGTTAAGGATATAACAAGCTGTATTGATAGCTTCTCCCCAAAAGCTAGGTGAAAGACCACTACTATTCAGCATAGTACGAGCCATCTCCTGAAGAGTCCTATTCTTACGTACTACAACTCCATTTTGCTGGGGTGTTCTGGCTGCAGAGTGAGTGTGGGTTATTCCGGTGTCAGTACAGAACAGAGACATCCTCTGATTTAGGAATTCCGTTCCTTGGTCAGTGCGTATGCACTTTACCTTTCTCTCAGTTCGAGTCTGAAGTTGCAGAATCAGGTTGTTGATTTCATTAAAGGTCTGATCCTTATGATGAAGTAGCATAATCCAAGTATACCTTGAGTAGTCATCGACTACCACTAGTACGTATCTCTTTCCTGATCTGCTTTGCACCCTTATAGGCCCCATTTAGTCCATGTGTAACTGTTGATGTTATTTTGATCGGCAAACTCAGTTCATTACTGAAGTCCGTTTTAAGACCAGCCTGAAGCGAAGTCCGTCAGTCTTGAACTGACGAACAGAGAAGAAGATAGAATATTTAACAAGATTTTATCTAGCTGTTAAAGATAAAATCTGGAATAATAAATTCTCACACAGTCTCGGTATCTATATAAGAGGAAGAAAGTCTATGTTAGAATGTAGGGATTTACAAAAGAGAGAAAATAAGATATACAATGTAATTTGCGAGAGCAACAGTAAGGGTAAAGATAGAGAAAATCAGAGGGAGAGAAAGTAAGATTGAAGAGCTTACCCAGGAGAGTTTTTGTTGCTGATTTCTTTGTATGTAACTAGAGTTCAGAACTCAAGTTACGTGTGAGTTATGTCAAGATAGTGTTCTTGACGTGAGGGTTTGTATTAGTATTGAATACGTGATTGTGTAACCATTGTTATACGAGATTATAATAAAGGTTCTACCTTTATGTTATTCTGGTATTCGCTTCTTTCTCCCCGTTTTTCGTCAGTTGTGAACTCAGATCATCGACATCTTCTGAGTCGCAGACTGAGATCGCCAACGTCTAGGAATCATCAATTGGTATCAGAGCTAGGTAACCCTAAACACAGAAGAAACTTCTTCAGGGGTGATCGTGATGAATTCCTATTATGTTAAATCCCCAAAGCTCTCTAAATTCAACTACACCAGCTGGTGTGAGCAGATGGAAGACCAGTTGATCTCCATTGATTTACAATTGTGGGATGTAGTGACTGAAGGAGATCTGAAGCCTAAGATCAAAGAGAATGGTGTTTTTAAAGAAAAACCAAGAGCTAGCTGGAACGAGAATGACAACAAGATGATTAGCAAAAATAGACAAGCACGTAGAATCATTATGTCATCACTGTCAGACTCAGAGCAACAGAAGGTGTTGGGATTGCGCACTGCCAAAGAAGTGTGGGAGTTTCTCAAAACAGCATATACGGAGACAAACTCCATCAAAAAGGCCAAAGGGAAACAGTTTAAGAGGCAGTTCGACAACTTCAAGATGATAGAAGATGAGTCTGTAACTCACACAATGGAGAGATTTGATCGGATAATCTGCGAGTTAAAGGCTGTAGGAGTGACACTATCCAATGATATTATCAATGAAAGATGTATGGATAGCCTAGGAAAAGAATGGATAAATTATACAGCTCTCTTGGAAGCCACTAAGGATTTATCAAAATTATCCTTTGAAGAACTGAGTTCAGAACTCATAGTTTATGAAGGAAATATGGAGGGGGAAATAGCTACTTCGTCAGCACCAATCAATGATTTATCCTTGAAAGCACATGACACAACAACAGAGTCAGAGGGTGACGACTTTGATATGGATGAGGAAATTACCTCAATTGTAAATCACATCCGGAGGCTTTTTTAGTGGACAACAAAGGTCAAAGAAGGGACAAATTACTTGTTTTAAATGTAACAAGCCTGGTCATGTTGTCAAGGATTGTCCTTTTCACCAGAAGGTAAATTCTCATAAAAAGATTAAGAAACACACAAATACAGCTGCAGCTACATGGGGACAGGATATCTCAGATACAAACTCAGAACCCAGGGAGTACGCGCAGACATGCTTGGCGGCAGTTGCTCACGAAGATAATGACATTACTACTGAGTACAACATAAAGGGGAAGGAAAACTCGAAGAACACTCTTAAGAAAGAAGAGATGTTTACTAGGTTAACCTCTGCCCTTTATGAGATAAAAGTCTTGAAGCATCAGTATGATACTGAGATTAAAGAAATTAGAGCTAAGGTTGAAAATGTGAGTCAGTCTTCGACTGAAAACACAAACTGTGTCATAGAGATTTTAGATAAGCCAAGGATTAACTTTGTTAGTCCTTTGGAAACTAGAATTCTCCCTCTTCCTTGTTGGGCACAGGAAGAGATAAATTCTCTTTTGGATAGCAACAAATCGCTAAGGAAAGAATACGAAACACTTTCAGACATGGTAGCCAAGGCAAATCGAAAGTTAGAACTCCAGACTTTTACTAATCCAACTTGGTATACCGGGAAGGCGAATTTGAAGCAAATGATGCGGAATAATAACTCAAACAAATGCGGCTTGGGATATAAGTCCGAAACATTCTCTCAGTATACGACTGAGAAGTTATAGACTATAACTGCGAGACATCAGCCAATATTACACTCATGCCGATATTGCCACCAGCTAGGACACAAGGTTACATGGTGTCCCAAATTGTAGAGAAAACAATTGCGTGAAAAATCATCAAGACAGAACTCATTCGAAATCAAAAGATTGCACACTAAAAGGTGGGTTCCCATCAATCACTTTAAGTCTGAGTCTACAACTGAGATCAAACAAGTTTGGGTACCAAAGTCAAATCGGACCTACCGGATTCGCCAAGAAGGCACTTCACCTCCTTCAGAATTATCATCTCCCTCCCAGTGATCTAACCATGATGCATCACTACCCCCAATCCATAAGGTTTATGACTTAATTCCTTTTTGATTTGGCAAAAGGGGGAAAGTGGTCTTGAACGTACTCTACAACTCAGGGGGAACATTCATCAGTTCAAGACTTATAGAGTTTACAACGATTCAGGGGGAACATTCATCAGTTCTAGAAGTTCAAGACTTACAGAGTTTGCGGCATTAAAAAGGGGAAACTGTTGATGTTATTTTGATCGGCAAACTCAGTTCATTACTAAAGCCCGTTTTAAGACCAGCCTGAAGCGAAGTCCGTCAGTCTTGAACTGACGAACAAAGAAGAAGATAAAATATTTAACAAGATTTTATCTAGCAGTTAAAGATAAAATCTTGAATGATAAATTCTCACACAGTCTCAGTATCTATATGATAGGATCGATGTGCTGACCGAGTAGGTCTGAGGTGTTAGTCTCAGACCAACTCTGCTTGAAGAGTAAAGGTGTGCAAAATAACGCGGAAGCTTTTGTTTAAACTTAACAAGTTAGGATTCAGCTTGTATTGAAACTCAATGTGAATTACAACCTAGCTTCCTATCTTGGGATTCGACAGAAGTATTCTGTCTCATCCAACACTCGCTCTACTCTCGGCTTTGATCAATACGTCACAAGGAGTAAAGGGGAGTGTTCTATGTGTGCTCTCTAGGTAATAAATACCTAAGCTAATTGACACTATCTCACTAAGATCTCTCAAGAATATTTTCTCTCTCAAGGGCGGTTATCTCTAATAATCTCGAATGCACAAATTAACTAATTACATTCGCATGCTTATATACTTGTCAACTATCTCCTAAATCTTCGGTGAAGTCTTCAAGTAAAACGACTCCTTGGGTTGGTTCCGCAAGTATCGGAGTTGTGGTCCTTCTTGTGCGTCATGTCTCACGTTTGCTATGCTCCAACTATGCGAGATTTCCGCAACTACTTCAGTAACGTCGCGCTTCTTGGCATATAGGAACTCGTGGACAGATGCTTCTACAGAGGTACTCGAGCTGTGACAGTGGAACGTCTTTCTGTATCGCGCCTAGTTTCTCTGCATCGCTACTTTGACTGAGGAGGCAATCATCGGCAAAACTTAAGTCTTCAACAAATTCCCCCTTTTTGCTGATGATGGCAAACTCAGTGTATCCAGCGTATTGAGGTTTTGTATAGGATGTACCTGCAAAAACAGACAACAGCGGAGCAACTATCTCGGGAGAACAACTTGCTGTTTGTTCCCCCTTAAACCATATTCCCCCTTAAGGTAATGCAGTTGATAAGAACAGATAAAAACCATAGTACGTAAACTACTTCAAATACCACGTTGTAGAAATAAACGACCAAACAAAACAATGAGGCCTTCAGAGGCACTCATATCCACACATAGTTACCCGCAGACACCAGCCGCGGGATACACCGCTTCCCCCGTTTGCCAACATCAGGGGAAACGCACAAAAATATCCAAAAAAACCATAATCTGAAAGAGTCAGTTAAACAAACCACCAGCGTAACAAAAGTATTCATGAGTCAGTACTTCCTAAGGGTTAAAGGGGTGGGGTAAAAGTTAGTCATCTCATCCATTCCTCCATCTCCCCCCCGAAGTCCCAGCGCCATCCAATCGCTTAGCCGCTTCCAGAGTTTCAGCAAATGTTTCCCGGAACTCCTCTGCCAGCTTCTCGACTCCCCCTGCAATGATGTTCATCGTCTGTTTGTGTGTTTTGTTGAGGACGTCGATGAGCATGTCTATCTTCTTGGATAGAGTGGCGAGGTTGTTCTCAATCGCTGCTACCCTTTCAGATAAAGAGGCTGTCAGTGGGTGATGCGGGTTTTGGTGGGGCTAGCTTTTTGGAGGGGGTTTGTCTTGGAGACCGATTTGATCTGGAAAGAGGTTTTGTTGTACAGGATCTGACCAAGTATGTCAGTGTCCATTATCCGACTGGCTTTGGAGGGATCAAGGACAACATCACAGTGGGTAAGATTTTTGGGAGCCAGAATATACCCCAGGCTGTGTCGGGGTGAGGAGATGGTTGAGGCTATGTGGTTGAGGATTAACTTTGGGAGGTTTATCTTTTGGTGGTGGATCAGACAGTACATAATAGCAAGATCAAGCGGGCGACAAACTGGTTTCCTTTCTAGGGACTAAGTTTTTGATCACCAAGTGTGAAGCATTTGGTGGGTATTGACAGAGCTGGTCGGTCCAAAGAGTGACCAACTCTGCTGTTTGGTAGAAAGAAGTCATAGACCTCTTTTGCACTTATAAACCCTAGATCAGGAAAACCAGCCCTATCATAAAATTCTAGTCCGCTAGTTGGAATTGCTAGATGGGTTGCTATTGAGTTTGAATCGAGAAGGATGGTTTGCCGTGTACCTCTGTCATTATTTCCCTTTGCGAATGACGCAATTTTGGTAGAACTGATACGCCTCTGCCTCGTGGTAGGTCTGAATGCCATGGAAGAGATGGATCCAGTTTTGAAAGCGGAGCATCTCCTCGAACATGTCGAACGCCATCGAGTGGAGCCAGTCCAGGTCGAGGAGCTTTCCCTTTACCAAGTGTCGGGACTCAGCAGAATCGTCGGCTGGTAGGGAGTAGACGGCAGAGTGGGTGTCGATCAGACCTAGTCGAGCAGGTGAGGTGGGACAGACTCGGAGCGAGGACGGAGTCGCTTTCTGGTGGAAGTCGTTGCCGTGTCGGAGTCTGCCTGGGTTGAAGAGTTGGTGGTACTGCGCGGATTTTCTTCAGTAGTTGGTGTTGTGACGACAGGAGATGGTGCAGGAACAGGAACATCAGAACTGGGTTTTGAAGATGACTGAGGGTTTTTGGCTCGAGAACGAAGAGTTCGAGTAGCTGGAGGGCGGGGGACGTTGGATTTAGCACGGCGGGTTTTCTTGGGTGGGGTGAACATCAGGAGCAGGTGGCTGGGCTTCGAGGTCAAGTACCTCAGTGGGTTCTTTAGCAGGAGAGTTGGGTTGTTGGTTCTGTGCTTCTTCATCAGCGGGTGGAAGAGATCCGAACTGAAGTTTGTCGGAGATTTTGTGATAGTATCGGGGGTGGGTATGATCGGGGTGGTGGGAGGTGATGTTTGTTTGGTTGGGGATGGGGTTCTCCGATTTTGTGGATGCCGTAGTGTGACTATGGCGGTGGGTTCAGTTGTGACGGTGGGTAGTGGGGTGTGATGGGTTGAGTGTCGACGGACATTGCAGGGGCTACGGCGGTTGAGTCAGAGGTGGAGGTAGGGGTTTGTTTGGCTTGGAGGTTGGTGAGTTTGTTGATGAGCTTGGAGGAGCAGAGGGTCGTTAGGTAATTCGGCGTCGGAAAACATGGTGTTAGGGTTAGGGTTGGAAGCCATGGTGATCGGAGTTTGATCGTAGTGGCAAAGAGTGTAGAAGACGAAGAGAAGCAAAGAAATCGGGTTTAGGTGATTGGACGTGGGGAGTGAGAGTTATTGACGTCGGAATATAGGCAGACGTCGTGTGTCAGGGTAATGTGAGGTGATTGGTTGAGCTGGGGTGTTGCGGATAGTATGGCGAGAATTTCGCGGGTTTTCAGAAACTAAAACTCTTGTTTTTACGCTGGTGCTTTGTTTCTTAACACACAGACTAGGTCATCAGACATATTCATACATTTCACCCAAGATTACAAAACACGAGAAGGAGATACGACCTTAGCTAGTCATACGGGTCATACCTAGTTGTGAACGTAGTGCTTCAAAAGGACCTCGTTGCAATGGTTTGGTGAATATGTCTGCAAGTTGATCTGAAGTAGGAACATATTCTAGTTGTATCTGTCCTTTTTCAACGCAATCCCTTAAGAAATGGTGACGAATTTCAATGTGCTTTGTCCTGGAATGATGAACAGGATTTTTAGATAAATCAATAGCACTATTATTGTCACAAAAATTGTAGTACAAGTCGGAGGAATGAGATAGTCCTGTAGTTGTTGTTGTATCCAGAGAATCTGTGCACAGCAAGCAGCGGCGGAGACATATTCGGCCTCGGCGGATGACAGTGCTACTGTGTTTTGCTTCTTTGAACTCCAGCGACAAGACATAGTCCTAAAAATTGTGCAGTACCAGACGTGCTTTTCCTGTCTAATAAGGAGCTTGCAAAATCAGAATCACTATAACCCATTAGAGTGAAATCAGGAGTACTTGGGTACCAGAGGTACAGTCTTGGGTACTTTTCAGATAGCGAAAAATTCGCTTTACGCCTTGTAGGTGTGATTCTTTTGGGTTTGCCTGAAATCTTGCACAGAGACATACAACATATAGAATGTCAGGCCTACTTGCTGTTAATAAAGAAGGGAACCTATCATACCCTGTATAGCGTAGCATCAACGCAATTCCTTTTTCATCCAGATGTAGCTTCTCTGTTGTTGTCATTGGAGTGGGTGTGGCTTTTGAATCCTGCATCTTGTATTTGATTAACAGCTCGTGAATATATTTCTGTTGATGAATTTGAGTCCCGTTTTCCAGTTGAGTGACTTGTAGACCTAAAAAGAATTTCAATTCTCCAAGAGCACTCATTTCAAATTCTTTACTCATGAGATCAGAAAAGAAAGAACATAGTTCAGGAATAGTGGATCCATAAATTATGTCATCCACGTATATTTGCACAATGAGTATGTCTTCACCTTTGGTGAGAGTGAAAAGAGTTTTGTCAACTTTACCTCGAATGAATCCATGGGACAATAAGTAAGATGAAAGACGCTCATACCATGCTCGAGGTGCCTGCTTCAGGCCGTATAATGCTTTATCTAACTTGTAGACATACTCTGGGTGATGTGGATCTTCGAAACCCGGTGGTTGAGCAACATATACATCTCTGTCGATGTATCCATGTAGAAAGCAGTTTTTACATCCATTTGGTAGAGTTTTATACCTCGATGGCTGCGTAGGCCACGAGTATTCGAATTGCCTCAATTCGAGCTACTGGAGCATAAGTTTCATCGTAATCAATTCCTTCAGCTTGAGCGTATCCCTGAACTACCAGTCTGGCTTTGTTGCGAGAGATATTTCCTTGATCATCTAACTTGTTGCGAACACCCATTTTGTACCAATTGGTTTATGATTGGTTGGACATGGAACAAGTCGCCAGACAGAGTGTCTTTGTAGAGAATGTAGTTCTTCTTGCATGGCGAGTATCCAGTCATGATCCTGTAGAGCTTGGTTGACATTCTTAGGTTCGATTTTGGATAGAAAGGCATTGAAGGCACATAGATTCTGATGCAGTCACTACGTGTTTGAACGCCTTTGGATGGATCACTCAGGATTTGAGAAATGGGTGAGCGGAGGCTTGTTGAAATTTTCTTGCGGAGGTTGATGGAAGACTAGTGGAGTGATCTGGTGTTGGGTGATCGTTAGGTGTGGGTGTCGTTGTGTTTTTGGAGGAGGTAGTGGTTCCTGTGTGGGAGTGGGTGAGGCATCTTGAATGAGTCATCAGGGTCGTCGTCGCTGTCAGAGGATGAGTCTGTTGCAAGAGGTGTTTTGGTGCAGGGATAGTAGCTACTGGTATTTCAATGAAGGTAGTATCTGCGGCATCTTCGTGTGGTTCATTTTGTGTGTGTCTCACAGTCGCTAGTTAGAGAGCTCTTCAAAACGAATATGAGGGCTTTCTTCGAGACAGGCTGTACGTTATTGAATACTCTGTAAGCTCGACTTTGTGATGAGTAGCCAAGGAAGATTCCTTCATCACTCTTAGAAGCAAACTTGCCGAGATTCTTTTCCATTGTTGTGTATGAAACACTTGCATCCAAGCGCCGTAGATGTGTGACTGAAGGTGGACGGCCTTTGATAATTTCATATGGGGTTTTGCCGATGAATGGATGAATTGATGCTCGATTTAGGATGTATGCTGCAGTGTTGATAGCTTCTGCCCAGTATGTGGCTGGAAGGTTACTATCGATGAGCATTGTTCTTGCCATTTCTACAAGCGTGCGATTCTTTCGTTCTACAACTCCATTTTGTTGTGGAGTACGAGCAGCTGATGTTTGATGCATGATTCCCTTTTCCCTGCAGAATTCTGAAAACTGAATATTGCAAAATTCTGTACCGTTGTCAGATCGAATTGTCTTGACAGAGGTGGACATTTTGTTAGTAATCAGTTTGAATAGGGTTTCGAATTCAGAAAAAGTTTCCGACTTGCTCTTAAGAAAGAGTACCCATGTCCAGCGCGAATAGTCATCGACGATGACTAGAGCGTACTTCTTACCACTTTTGCTTTGAACACGCATTGGTCCACATAGATCCATGTGTAGCATGTCCAGTGGAGATGATGTAGACATATCTGTTTTACCTGGAAAGCTTGCTCTAGAATGTTTCCCTTGTACGCATGCAGGACAGAGGATGTCGGTCTGGAAGAAGTTTGTCTGAGGAAGTCCCACTACAAGATTTGTTTTTGATTTTGTTTAGTAGTTTGCCGTGTGCATGACCTAGGCGAAAGTGCCATAAGGAGATATTCTTGTCCTGTACACTAAGACAGAGAGTACCATCTAGGTTAGGGTTTTCAAGAGATAGCTTGTAAAGATTGTTCACCCTTATACCAGTGGCTTTCAGAAGACCTGTTTGCTCGTCAAAGATTTTGCAGTCAGAGGCCGAGAAAAGAACAACATTAGAGAGATCACAATTTGAGAGATACTTAGAAGGCTGTGTCCAAGTCCATTTACTAAATTAACATTTTCTATTTTAAAGAGAGAGGGATTACCGACGGTTCCAATACCAATGATTTCACCATGAGCATTGTCGCCAAAAGTGACTTTCCCCCCGTGTGTTGAGAGAGAGTCGTGAACTTGTCAGGGTCTCCTGTCATATGTCGTGAGCATCCACTATCTAGAAACCAAGAGTCATTGTCCACGGTATCTCCCTACAAGATAATCAAAAGTTAGACTTGGGAACCCAGGCGAACTTGGGTTCCCTCTTTGAAAGAGAGCTATAACCAGTCGTGCTTTAGACAGAGTATGTAAACGTTGCATATTAAAAGACAAATCTTTGCCAAGCTTATGACACGAGGAGTGAATATGCCCGTCGTAACCACAGTAACCACAAATTAATAAAGAAGGTAGATGAACGTACTTCTTTTGCCAACGGAATTTGTTTTCAAATTTTTCTTTTTGGAGTTTCCTTCTTTGAAGATCATTGGGTTTTGTGGCTATTTTTGGTAGGTTTACTTTGCCTTTATTTCTCAGCCAACAAGGAGGATTAGATGATGAGACCGATTCCATCCGTGCCTTTTTAAGAGCGATGTTCAGGGAATCGACCTCTTTCTCAAGTCGAACTTGTCTTTCTTTTGACTCACGGAGTTCGTTCTCAAAGAATTTTGGCTTTTGCATTGCAGCAACCTCACGAACAAAGGTGATTGGTTTGAAAATTTTTGTGGAATTTTGGAACGATTTTTCTGTAGGGAAGAGACTTGAGTTTGTAAGGAGTTGATGAGGTTGTGAGCATCTTTTAGCTCTTTTTCAAGTTGTTCGGCCTTTTCTTCAGATTTTTGCAATTTTAGACGATCGTTGTTGACATGACCTTTTAGCACATGGATTTCTTCATAAAGAGAGGCTATTTGTCTTGTTCTTCAGTTAATTCAAATTCAGGATGATTTGGGTCGATGTAGTAAGTAGATAAATCTAAAGAGGGAATAGCACATGAATCTGAGAAATATTCAGTTACCTCTGAAGAGGGACTCTTGCATGCCTGACTTTTGTGAGCCATGAGGATTAGGCTTGACGTTCCCATCTCAGGTTCTTCTGAGTCAGAGTCTCCCCATGCTGAATTTGCCATTAGTGATGATTGCTCGCGATCATCTTTCTTCTTGAGAGGACAGTTGTTGGCGTAGTGCCCCGGCTTCAGGCATTGAGCATACTCGGTCTCCAGTTCCCGTAGTACCTTGTTGATTACGGTTTAGGATTGATATTGTCGTTTTGATTTTGGCTGAACCTGTTTGGACTGTTCCTTTCTGATCGATCTCGCATGAATCTCTTAAAGTTCTTGACCAGCATGGCCATGTCTTCGAAGGTGTTCGCTGATCCTTCTTCTATTATGCCGTCAATCAGAGTGTCCCGAAGCTGCTGGATTAAATCCTGATTTGGAGAGGTAGCGTCATAGTGGAATGATTCATTCTGGTGAACTGCTGTCTGGCTGGGTGTAGTCTTTACCTGCAAAGCTTGATTCACGTTGGAAAACGAAACAGCATGGTTTGAGTGAGAACTATTACCTCTATTTTTGATATTCATCTTGTATTTGTTGATGGACTGAAGATAGGATCCCAAGTCAGTCAAAGTCCATTTTTCTAGACTTTTGGACGCCTTCGTGGAGATAACGCTCTCGGTCCATTCCTCACCCAGACTGTCCAGAAATTTGTTGTTGATGTTTTCATTTGACTCTCCAATCTGCAGCTCTTCCATAGTAGCAGTGAGTTCAGTGAATCGAGCGAGCATGTCGCTGAGGGATTCTCCAGGCTTTCCTACGAAGTTTTCGTAGTCCATCTTCAGTTCTTGTATTTTTGATTTTCGAAGCTCAGTATTTCCTTCGTGAACAGCTCGAAGGTGATCCCAGATGTCTTTGGCTACTTTGATGTGATACACTCTTCTTCTTTCAGGTGGAGAAAGACTGGTGTAGATTACTCGTACGGCTTGGGCATTTAGCTCAACGCATCTGCGCTCCTCAGTAGTATAGGAGCTGGGATCTTTCCCTTCAGGTACTGGGAAGTTGCCTTTCGTCACTACCGTCCAGAGTTGTTGATTCAAGGACTGGAGGTGTGACTCCATCTCGTTTTTCTACATGTTCTAGTTTGTGGAAGTTAGCTTTGGATTCTCCACTTGCATTCTGTTGTTGTTGGTGGTGTTTGAGATTTCTGCCATTTTGAGAGATTTGTCAGCCAACGCAGGCTCTGATACCACTTGATAGGATCGATGTGCTGACCGAGTAGGTCTGAGGTGTTAGTCTCAGACCAACTCTGCTTGAAGAGTAAAGGTGTGCAAAATAACGCGGAAGCTTTTGTTTAAACTTAACAAGATAGGATTCTGCTTGTATTGAAACTCAATGTGAATTACAACCTAGCTTCCTATCTTGGGATTCGACAGAATTATTCTGTCTCATCCAACACTCGCTCTACTCTCGGCTTTGATCAATGCGTCACAAGGAGTAAAGGGGAGTGTTCTATGTGTGTTCTCTAGGTAATAAATACCTAAGCTAATTAACTCTATCTCACTAAGATCTCTCAAGAATATTTTCTCTCTCAAGGGAGAAGTTTCTCTCTCAATAATCTCGAATGCACAAATTAACTAATTACATTCGCATGCTTATATACTTGTCAACTATCTCCTAAATCTTCGGTGAAGTCTTCAAGTAAAACGACTCCTTGGGTTGGTTCCGCAAGTATCGGAGTTGTGGTCCTTCTTGTGCGTCACGTTCTCACGTTTTGCTATTGCTCCAACTATGCGAGATTTCCACAACTACTTCAGTAACGTCGCGCTTCTTGGCATATAGGAACTCGTGGACAGATGCTTCTGCAGAGGTACTTGAGCTGTGACAGTGGAATGTCTTTCTGTATCGCGCCTAGTTTCTCTGCATCGCTACTTTGACTGAGGAGGCAATCATCTGCAAAACTTAAGTCTTCAACACTATATAAGAGGAAGAAAGTCTAGGTTAGAGTGTGAGGATTTACGAAAGAGAGAAAATCAGATATAAAATGTAATTTGCGAGAGCAACACTAAGGGTAACGATAGAGAAAATCAGAGGGAGAGAAAGTAAGATTGAAGAGCTTACCCAGGAGAGTTTTTGCTGCTGATTTCTTTGTAAGTAACTTGAGTTGAGAACCCAAGTTACGTGTGAGTTATGTCAAGATAGTGTTCTTGATGTGAGGGTTTGTATTAGTATTGAATACGTGATTGTGTAACCATTGTTATACGAGATTATAATAAAGGTTCTACCTTTATGTTATTCTGGTTTTCGCTTCTTTCTCCCCGTTCTTCGTCAGTTGTGAACTCAGATCATCGACATCTTCTGAGTCACAGACTGAGATCGCCAATGTCTAGGAATCATCAGTAACAACTCTAGAATCTTAGTGCTACTGACCACACTTTTAGAGTTATGAGAAATATGGGTAAGCTTGTTCAAAGCGCAATCTTGATAGATCGTATTGTGATCAAGTCTCTTCTCTGGCAGTCCATCTACTAAGCCTTTTACCCTGAGCTTGTTGATTAATCGATGATGTGCATGTCCCAACCTTCGATGTCACAGCAACACATCCTCTTCATTGACCGTGAGACATGATAGATCATTCTAATCACTGACATCTACCATGTAGAGATTACCTACTCTACAACCTTGAAGCAAGACTTCCTGTGTGGCCTTATTACGTATTTGAAAACCGTTAGAATCAAACACAACTTCGGATGGACCCTTATCACAAATTTGTGAGACACTGAGTAGATCATGACTTAAACCTTCCACAAGACTTACTTTATCGATGCAGTGTTCCTTTCCTATCGTGCCAATTCCGATTATTCTACCTTTCCTGTTGTTACCAAATGTTACTTTTCCTCCTCGTTGTTCAACAAGAGTGTTGAACTTTCCTCTATCGCCACTCACATGTCTTGAGCATCCACTATCCATTAACCACCAATTCTCATATTGTGTGGCTGCTAGTGCCTATGAACAAACAATTACTTGTTAGTCTTAGGTACCCAAACCTGTCTGATCACGGTTTTTTTTGGATACGAGGAATTGTTTATGTTTTGGTCCATTCTGGACTAAGGAAAGATTCTGGGTATGCGAGTAGTACGTCTAGAATTCAATGCTTTACAGAAACCTATGCTATGACCATGTTTATGACAAAACTGACAAAAGTATTTAGTCTTAGAGTCTCTGGGATTAGAAGTTTTGCATATGGTTGATTGACCTGATGTTTCTATTTTTTTCTTTCCAACCAACATTCGTGTTAGATCATCTTTTCCTGTGTACCAGACTGGATTATGTTGGGAGGATATTTCTTCTTCTCTAAAGATTTCTAACAATTTGTTTGTCAAAGTTTCATTTTATCTTCTCAAATTCTCACAGCCTTCCTGAAGAGATATAAACTCAGTTTGTGCCCACTCAGGTAGACACTCGATTCTTTCTAACAAGGGTTTTACGAATTTTATCTGAGGAATTTCTTTAACTTAGGTTTTTATGCTGGGTTCCTTAGTCACCTCTAATTCAGATAACTTTGACTCAAGCAGTTTAATTATAACAACGACAGAAGTTAGCAAATTAAAAGTCTCTTTCTTAGACAAGGAATTGAAAGCACTATCAACGAGTTCAGGACTTACCTCATCAGCCTCAAGAACCTTCTTCCAGTCTTCACTAGCCATCATGCAAAAGTCTCTGTCTGATGCTGCACTTACGTCTTCATCTTCCTCGACCACCACCGTCATACACACCTGTGTTGTTTCTTCTGTTTCTGAGTGTGTGTCTGAGACGTCTTGTCCCCATGCTGCTGCCGCAGCTTCCGTAAATTTCTTGACTTTGTCAAGGAAGCTTTCCTTCGGCTTTAGTATGCAATCCTTGACCACATGCCCTGGTTTGTTACACCGAAAGCATATAATCTGGTCTTTCTTGGATTTGGTTTTATCAAACCTAGATCCTGACCCTCGCCTTCCTCCAAATATTTTTCTAATCCTGCTGGCTATCTTGGTAATCTCCTCATCCTTATCCGTATCTTCACTTTCCTTCTCTTTTTCATTAGAGACTTTCTTGGCCTTCAATGCCAAGTCCTTGTTCACACTCAGATTAACTAGTTCTCCTCTCATCTTCCCCTCGTAAACTGTCAGTTCTGAACCCAACTCTTCAAAGGACAATTTTGACAAATCCTTTGTAGACTCCAATAATGTGGTGAAGTTTAGCCAGTCTTTTCCGAGACTATCTAGAAATATCTCGTTCACCACATCATTATCAAGAACTACCCCAACAGCCTTGAGCACGCATAAAATCTTGTCAAACCTCTCAAGTGTCTCAGATATAGTCTCACCGTCCGACATCTTGAAGTTATCAAGCTGTCTTTTGAGCTGCTTCCCTTTAGCCTTTTTAACGGAGTCCGTTCCAGCATATGCGGTTTTGAGAAATTCCCAAACCTCCTTAGCAGTGCGCAATTCCAATACCTTTTGTTGGTCTGAGTCTGATGATGACGACATAATGATCCTCCGAGCTAACCTGTTCTTACTTATCAGCTTATTGTCGTTTTCACTCTAGCTAGCCCTAGGTTTCTCCTTGGTAACTCCGTCCTGCTCAAACTTCGGCTTCAGCTCACCTTCAGTGACCACGTCCCACAATTGGAGATCGATAGAAATCAGTTGATCTTCCATCTGTTCGCACCAGCTGGTGTAGTTGAACTTTGTCAACTTCGGAGGTTTAACACTGTAGGAATTCATCACGACCTACCCTGAAGAAGTTTCTTCGAAGTAAAGGGTAACCTTGCTCTGATACCAATTGTTGAATCCTACCGCGTGAGTATAATACTGACGAAGAATAGCGAACTAATATAGATGTAAGAAGAACTCAGTAGACTTGTATATAATCACGTATCACACTTGATACAAGTATTACACGTAGAGCTATCACTTCTCTACAATCCCACGAGCATAACAGCTCAACTCACGTCAAGAAAATATCTCTCTCTCAACTGCTAATATCTGAATTTCTACCCCGTGTAGAACTTCCGATTGTATATACCTAATCTGATGCAACTATATCGTGAGATTCTTTACATGGAATCCTCCCACACTAGTTCCCGTGTTTTCCTTTTTGTTTTCTTCCCTCAAAAGCGTTAACTCAAACCCTAGAATTCCATCCTCATAAATAGATATCGAATATTAGAATACCGTTCATTAGCACAGATTTTATTTATCTTTAACAGATATATATTAAAGGGAAGGTCTAAACTCGGCTGAAACTCAAATTTAAGAGGGAAGAAAGCATAAGACATTTCTAAGGTAAAAACACACTTTAAGCATTTATCTCTTCTTCTACTCTATTTTCGGCTGCAGACCTTCACTTCCTAGGCTTATTTTATCCTTCTTTACATGCGTTTTCAGTTGGTATATCAAGAGCTTCATGGAGTAGGCAAATCCATGCAAAAACACCGATTTTGGCATTTCAATCAAGGTAAAACCTATCCATCTTCTTGCTTGACTTCCTACGGTTTTATGCCTTAGCTTAGAAGATCTTTTGATACTCTTTTTGCTTCTGGAAATTAGGGCCAAGAACAACTTGGGAAAGCTTAAGGATTTTGAGGTAAAAATCTAGGTTTTTAATGGCTTATGATTACTCTTATGGTTAGTTCAAGTTTGGAACCTAACCATATCATTACATTGCTGTTAGAACACATTTAAGAAGCTGTGGAAATTTTCCCCTAGAGTGTCATGGCCAAACAACGCGTAAAACTCACTTAAAACAAGGTATAACACCTTAATATTATGTTAATATGATTTATAAGCTTATGTTATATTGTGCCGTGAGTGAACATAATTAAATGGTCATTTTTGACTTCAAAAATGACTAGGAAATGTTATAGAAAACTTTGCCTAAATTAATTAAGTGGTTAATTAACATAATTGTCAAATTTAAGACATTTTGGGGAAAATTGGTAAATGTGGAGAATATGTGGGCAAGGCCGAGAGTTTAATGTATTTTGAGACATTTATATTTAATTTATTTAATAAGCTAAAGTTTGAAATCAGGCCATGTACCTTAGGCCATTTTATTTAAGTTATAGGTTGTCGGTTGATATAGCATAAAACTAGGTGTTAAATGAAGTTTAAATAAAAATTATAAGGTCTTATAAAGTTTTGGGGTTCAATAATAATTTTGGAAAATATAGGGTAGAAACCGTGAATAATGGGAAATACTGGTCAAGGTAGTATTAAGAAGGTCAACCTTGACCATAGGGTAGGTATTGACCAGATTAGATAAGTTAAATGATTTATTTATGACTTTAAATGAAGTTATGTATTAAATTGTAAAAATTACATAACATTTGGGGTGGAAATGTAATTACCGAAAGTTTCTGGGTAGAAATGGTTAATATAACCATTTATAACACTTTGGTGAAGTTTGGTTATTTTTGAAATAATATAAGAGGTTTAAATAAGAAAATGGTATAATATATGGTTTATATGACATTATAAAGTATATATTATAAATGTGGTTGATTTGTAAATAAGAAATGTTGATGGGCAGAGAAATAAATTAGAACAGACCCTAGGGTCTGTTCGGTTATTTTAAGTATATATAACCTTAGGCTATACTTATTATAAGCTAAAAATGTTATATTATATAATATATATAACATTGTATAAAATGTGTGGTCAATTGGTAATAATAGAAAGTTGAAGGGTTGGAAAATAATTTAAAACAGACCATAGGGTCTGTTCGGCAATTTGAAATATTTATAACTATGGTTTAAACTTATTATAAGGTTTAAAATGTTATAATATATGATATGTATAACATAGTATAAATTATGAGGTGATATTGTAATAAATAAAAAGTGTAGGAAGTTAATGAAATTAGATTATATAAATGGTGCCTTTTTCGGGAAAAATAATAGTTTTATATAAAACTATAGGTTATAAGTTATAATGAGATAAAAATATCATATTATATGATATAAGGATATAATTGTAACATTATAAAATGTTATGTGGTCAAAATGAAATTAATGGGAATTATAGTGTTGTTGCGCAAATAAGAATGTTGGTAACTATTATGTAGTATTAATGTGGTTTAAATGGAATTAATATAAGTGAGAATATTCACATGAAATAATATGACAAACAATAAATATATGGGATTTATAAACTAAGGTGTATACTGAATAAACCTGAGGAGTTTAAATTATACAATATTAATGTTACATAATATTAAGATAAAAATCTTAATATAAGTTGTATTAAATAATACAAACTAGTAAGAATAATTCTCTTACCTAAAATGGTAAATGTTGCATTTAAATATAAGGGCTTTATAATTCATGAAACTTACATATATATATATAAGTGTGTGAGCCATATATATTTAAGGATGAGTATATATTATGGTAGGAAACCATATGATAATAAATGGTGAATGATATTACATGAGTGTAGTTATAAACAATAAGTGACTAAGTTTTGAATTTAAATGTAACTTGTTATAAGATTAATGAATAATATAATACAATGTATTATAATGGATTAAAGAATGATAATACCATATGAATTATTATTGCATGTATACATGCAACTATAGGTTATATGCCTAAGTTCAAGGATGAACAAGATTAAATGCATACAATGCGTTATAATGAATTAAACTCAACAGTCGAAATATTACGAACTACGAATCTAAGTAACGAAGCCGACTTGTTTAGAGAAATCCGTAACAATTAACTGTTGAAATCCGGGGATGAACTGTCGGGGTTACAATGTTATTCGGAAATACCGGATCTAGTTAGTCATGGAGACTGACTTATAGCGATGTACGATGATACTGTTGTATATGGACGGTATGTGGTGTACGGTATGTGGACGGTTTTGATCTGGATTGTCCTGAGGACTTCCTCGGGTCCAGACGTTATTGATGCGTGTTAACAATTCTACGTGGATGCTTATATGCATGTATGTGTGTTTGAACTGTCTATCTGAAATACCTCAAACCTTGATATGTTGTTTAAATATTTAACTATGGTATATTAAGGCTAAAACGTGCCTTAGAAACATTGGAGAACAATTTAAACCATAGAAAACACAATTAAATACCATAAAGGCAATTAGGGCAAAAACATGCTCTAAGCTTGGGATAACCTTGGTTAAGACTCAAAGAACTTACCAAAACTCTTTTAACATGCTAATGAACATGTTTAACCAACTAATAAAGAAAACCAAGCTTGAAAACAAGCTAAAACACAAAATGTGCTTTAAGGAGTCTTAAAGCACATTTTTGAAAAATTGTCTTGGAAATGGGTTTTGAATGGCTAAATGCCCATCATTACTCTTTAATCAAAATTTGTACTACTTAGTATGACATTAGGAAGTCTAAATCAATGGGAAATCAAAAATTTCACAATTATGTGCACTAACTAGTGAATAGTGCTCAAATAGTGCTAGTTTAAGACATTAGTCAACATTAGTTAATTAAATGGTCAACAAAGACCATAAAACACCCTGTGTACCAAAGGGGGCCGGTTTTTAAGTGTGAGTCATCACACTTGGCTGATTTGTTAAGGAAGGAGGATTTGATAAAGTAAGGAACTATTTGCTTTAAGTTAAAATATCTTAACAAAACTTACCTCTCTCATCATCCTCTTCTTTCCCTCTTCTTTCCCACCGTCTTCTTCATCCATCCTCCCTTCTCCACCGGTTTTTCTACAACAACTACACCATTCTTCATCTTCCTTTGCTTGTAACTCCTAGCTTCATGCTCCAAAATTAATTCCAAGACCACCATTCTTCTAGTTAGAGCAAGCTCTACAATCTTATCTTTTCAAACCTTCAAAAACTCCATTTCGGTGCCATGAAGATTCACCATTGATGGAGCAAGAACTCATCTTTTCATACCTTGTTATTCTCCTATGCTTCAAGGTAAGGAAAACCAAAGAAAAACTACATTTTCTCTTGTTTTTGTTCATGGCCGAGAATCACCCTTTAATGGTGCCTTCTCTTGCTCTTTGTTAGCTTCATTCCAAACTTCAAAGGACTAGGAGGAGTCCTCTCTTGCTACCTGATCAAAATCTCATTCAAATCCATGGTAAACTTCCATTTTAGTGTTTTAAGACACTTATATAACCTAGGGTTTATTTATGAGCTTAGGTGTAATGCTTAATGCTCATTTCCCTTACTTGTGTATTGATTAGAAGATTGACAAGTGATCAAAAGTTCCTTGCCGATTTTCAATCAAGAAGGAACATAAGAATACAAGTGAAAATCTTGAAGAGGAAGAGGTAAATAACCTAACCTAATATAGTTTAGTGTACAAGGAAATTGAGCTATATTTGCTTAATAAATAACCTAAGGAGGTAATGGGAAATGAGATAGAAAGATACCCACAAGGAGGTTATTAAGGGCATATGTGATGTTGTGTGTATTTGCAGGTTAAAGGCATTTAATATGTGGGAAATTCAGTGTTTAAGATTAATGCAATTTAAGGGCCTAAGAGCCATGTTATTTAAGGGCCTAAGTGCCAAGCAATTTAAGTTATGCACTATATTATGATGTAGTGTAATTTGGGTGAAGTTTTGTGTGTAAGAGTGTTCTTTAGGATTTAAGTGTTATTGATGGTTTAAAGGTGAAAATCTATGTGTTTTGGTGTAACAATGTGCTAGTGAAACCATGCCAAAATTTGGTTAATGTACAAGGAGTTTTAAGTGTTTAAATGAAGTTTGATGAACTAGGAAGTGCTAGGAATGGCTAGGTGTTGTATTGGTGAAAGAAAATGAATTAAAGTGTTCTTGAGTGCTTGGGTGACTTAGGAGTTGCTTTGAAGGATTTTGGAACCAGATGAGTGATTTAGATACACCAAGGTCAAGGTGGGAGTGTGGTTAAGTCTTGTGAAAATTTTGGTAAATAAGAGAGGAATAATGCCTGGTAAAGGATTAAGTATGAACTTGTGGAAAGAAATTTTAAGTAGTTGTGTAAAGGAGGTGTTGGTGAGAAATAATGCTTTTGGAGTAGTTGTAATGGTGGTGAGAAAACACATTGGTTAGTTGTTATCATAGGTATAAACCACCACTTAGAAAACTTAAGGAAAAACATTACAAGTGTTAGAAATTTTGCAGGAAATTGAGTAAGGTGGTATATCAAGGTTTAAGTTTGCCAAATGATGTTAGAACACATTAGGATACTTGAGGAAAAGTTTGGGACAATTTAGACAATTTTTGGGAAGTTCCTGCAGTCGACCAACCCAGGGACCGACCCTGTCAGGGTCGGTCGGACTATAATAAACTGGGTGGAATTGGCTTCTGGAATGGACCGACCCAGGGGTAGGGTTGGTCGGTGGGTCGGTCGGGCTAAAAACACTGAACCAAAACGTTTCTAGAATGGACCGACCTTGGGACCGACCCTGACAAGGTCGGTCGGAGTGAAAATTTTTCAAACCCGGTAGTTACTGGAATGGACCGACCCAGGGGTTGGGTCGGTCGGCCCATACTTGTAAAAAAAACAAAAGTAATGTGGCTTAAGAAGTAAACCCTAGTAGGTATAATGAAGGTAATCAAGTGTAGGTTTAAGTATGAAAACATGTCTTATAATCATGTAAAATTATTAGTAAATCGAAAGTTAAATATGTTAATTAACCGATATTATTAATCATGTATAGGAACTACATTTGGTGGAACTCGTACGCAGCAAGGGCCAAGGTATGGTTTTCTTACATTCTGTTTGCTACCCGTTTACACCGGCGTGTGTGTTGTTTGTTTTTCTGAATGTTTATGACTTTGTAAGACTTAAATCATGAAATGAGTTTACAGTCATTGTTGTTATTGTGGCGTGTGTGTACCGGTACCGTTAACCTTGAATACGTGCTAACCCGTTAGTTAACCAAACTAGGATGCATAAGAGAGCAGTACTCTGTTTTAACGTTTCAACTTAAGGGAACGTTCTAACCACGACTATGTATGAATTGGTTATGGTTGTATTATTAAAATGTATCTCATCTCCCTTGTGTGCCTAATTGGGCCTAAACACTTACTTGTGATCCATTGTGTTAAGTTCCAACAATGGAGCTACTAACAAGAGTATAACCGAGGGGGTGAGGAATCCGTAGTTCCGGTCACGCGTGTATGTACGGGAGTCGACATCTGAATCAGATTCGACCCTCTTTATGTTATGGTTCTTTTCCTTCTTGGATTACATTCACCCACAAGCTTAACCAAGGCTTACCTACCAGACTTTAGATCGGGCTAGAGGGATTATGTGTACGGTGTGCTCGTATCACTATGTCCGACACATCTTTGGGTTAAGTTAATCGTTCAACGAACATGACGGTAACAAGTTATGTAACAAGCTTAACATGAGAGTGAAACCATTCTCTAGGCTTACCAAGTTGACTAACTAATGTTGGTTCGTTTCCTAAAGTGAAATGCTTATGTACGGTGTGTATTGATGTTTGCTATGCAATGCTTATTGCTACGCTTATAAATGTTGTATATTAAATGAATGCCATGTTATTATGACAATTAGTTGCGTGTATCCCGGTAGCCGACGGGCTGCACGTTAATCATACCAGCCAATGGTTGCTGAGCCCCTTTGGGGCACCATATTTCATTTTGCAGGATGAGGATCGAGGAAGTGGAGTGGCTTTAGATCCTAGATGTAATGAAAGGCTTCTATTAATTTTGGATGTTGAACCCGGGATGCGCCTGTGCTCCCGTGATGGTATATTTTGGTAGCATTAAAATTACAGTGATGGTTGTATATATTTACACTCGGTTTAGTTGGTTGTAATTTTGGATGTTAGTAACTATGCTCGGGAATCTGTGCATCAAACTGATACAATTGTACGTATTCAGCCTTGTTAGCCACGTGGGTGGCTAAGGGCGTGTAACACCGGTTATTTTGGTTATGGTATAGTTATGGTTTTCCGTTCCTGTTAACGTGTATGCTTAAGTTATATGTTGGGGTGTTACAAAAAGTGGTATCAGAGCGAAGTATAGCTCTGATGACCGGAATACCAAGCTTAGGAACATACCGAGTTAGGAAATCTAACTATAGTTACCTGAGTGAGTAATGGAATGGTTAACCACTAACTAAGTGTGGAAATACCTTGTTACCGGAATGGCGATACAACCGTTGGAACCAATAAGTTTGTAAGCGCAATGCTAATGTACATTCATGTGAATACAGATGTCAGGTAGACCACGTAGAAGAGGCCGCGGGCGCGGTATTGGTGATACGGGGGAGTACCCTACGGCTCAGGTGATGCCCGATGCAGTGGCGGCCGTTGTAGCCCAAATGGTTCCATAACTGGTGGCTGCGATGCAACAAGGGCAGCAGCAAGGCGGTCTGGACCAACAAGGTCCACAACTGCAACCGCAGCCGCGCGAGACCAATTGGGTCAAGGCGTTGGCAGATCTGAGAACACTGTCATTTCATGGGGAGACCGACCCTAGTAAGCTGGAGGCGTACATCTCCGAGCTGGAGACCGCCTACAAAACCTTGGATGTTCCTGCTGGTGCCAAGGTTCATCTTGCCGCTTACTATCTGAAGGGTTCGGCGAGGAGTTGGTGGGAGCTAGTGCGGGATGACAATATTGCAAATCCTGCTTTTGGATGGAGGGAGTACACGGCTCTACTGCGAGCCAAGTACTACCCGATGCACGTACAAGAGGCTAAGCGCCTAGAGCTGGACAGTCTGAGGCAAGGGGACAAGATGTCGGTTAACGAGTATTATACTGCCTTCACCGACCTTATCCACCTGTTACCGGACCTGGGATACTCGAACCGGGTGCTGGTAAACCGTTTCTACAATTGACTCAGCCACCACCTACGCTACGGGATGGGGCCAGCTGAATATACTACCTTGCAGGTAATTAAAATACCGTTTGATGTGAATAAGTGTATACAATAAGTAAGTGTGAGTGTGAGTTTGATTCGTGGGGCATGACTGACGTCCTAAATTTAGGAGTGCTATCATGCCGCTGCTAAGGTCGAGATCACCATCCGACTGAGGGACGAGGAGAACGCGCATAAGCGCAAGGCTTCGAGCGAGGGCCAAAGCACGCAAGGGTACGGGGGAGGAAAGAAGAAGAAGCCTTACCCCCAGTCCGAGAAAGGCTAGCACCAGGGTGGCAAAGGCCAAGCCCAAACCACCACTGCCGAGGAGCAACTGCAGCTCACCTATGCCCATGTGGTGTTGGCCAAAAATACATAGTTAAAATATATATACTTATGGGCAAAGAAATGGCAAGTGCACCTAGTCGATGTAGTACAACAAGAGTTGTATCCAAAGTGAAGTTGGTTCAATTATCATAGTCTCGGTATTTAATAAAAACAAGAAATAAGGGGTTTAGCCGGAGGCAAGCTTGATTGTTTAGGATCAGTGCAAAAAATAATAAATACAGTAAAATAAGGTGAATTAATTGATACGGATGGAAAAAGGTATCCTAGGATAGCGGGGGAATTGCCTAAATTACTTCGACAAGCTCCAGATTCTTCGTTTGAGCTCTGTTTTTAGATCCGTTTGCACCTATGCGTTCGTCTCTTCGTCTACTTTGCTCCTAGCTTGGTTTTCCTCATGTTTAACCAATAAATCTGTAACATAACCAATAAAACATAAAACTAGAGGAAAACTAACTAAAGTGGAGAAATGAGCAAGAAAAGTGCTAATATAACATATGAAATACACCCATAAATCATGCTCATTTGGACACTTATCACACCCCCACACTTACCTTTTTGCTTGTCCTCAAGCAAACCGTTGTACCCAAGCAATTAGGGAATGCTCAATACTAACAAATATTATTATGAAAGGTAGGATAAGGAGGTGAACAATACACGATTTAAACTTCTTGAGGAGTGTGAACCATCACCTACTGGTGGTATAGGTGTGCTCAGGGTAAAAATCAAATATAGAGTTTCGGGGTATGATCCGGAGTGCTTCATTGCTTTGAAGATTAGGTAACTTTGAGATCTTTTACCATGGCCAACTTCTCTCAAGAATGGGCATTGAGGAGAAAACAAAAGGAAAAATAGAATTATGCATTTGTTTCACTTTTGCATTAGAGATGGGGAGATAACATTTAGCCTTTGTATTTAAGAACACTCAACTCTCATTTGTTGGTTACCAATGGCGTCTCGCAAGTCCCTTGTTTATTTTTTTTTATTATTATTATTTTGACAGAGAAGCACCCCTTAGCAATCCCTAAGAAAGAAGACAGAAGGAACCCCTAAGCGATAAAATTCCAACCATTTCAGATCATTTGGTCACACCACATAAAAATGCTCCTAAAAAGTAATCAAAATGAAAAATTTTGTACCATTTATCCCACAATTCATAACAGTATTTGTTTTTAAAGAGAACAACCCACATAGAAAGGGTCCACGATTTTGAATTTGGACAAACGCAAGATAAACAGAGAGATTAAGCATTTTAAGCAATGTGTCAATCAAGAGTGACTTAAGACCAGCGACAGAGAAGCGAGTCCTCCCCCACACTTAGACTAGAGCAATGTCCTCATTGCGTAGGAAGAATTAAATTAACGAGGGCACGCAATCTATCAGAGTACCTCACACAATGCAAGTAGGGAGTATGTAAAAATTTAAAGTGCAAAGCAAAGATAGTGTACTCCCCAGAGTTCGCAGAGTGTTCAGCAGAGCTCCCCCACACTTGAGTTCAGCTGTAGACTGACGTAATATGTTCCTGGAAAGAATATTCTATACAGCCAGAAGAACTCAAGTGAAACCAAAACTCACCATATTTATTTAAAGGCAAAATAAACACATAGAGTGAAAGCCGGATAAAATAGAAGTACTGAAAATGATAGATAGTTGGAGAACATCCCCCAAACTTGATGTTTAACCTTAGAGTAGCGAAGCTCGGTAGTGGTGTGGACACGAAGTTGCACCTGCATAAGATAATAAAGGCAGCCAAACCAATACAGGGGCTAATAGTGAAATAAATGAGCATTTTTTTTTGAAAACAAAATATAAAAATATTGAAATATAGGGAAATAGACTATAATAGAAAGCAAAATAATGATAGAAATTCGAGTTGCCTCCCGAAAAAGCTGGATCGGCCATGTGGTCGGCCTTCACCATATTCCACCAATCCCTTGATGCATCTTTCAAGTAAAAGGCAGCGAGCCTTACCTTGTCCCCAGCTGGGACGGCGAGTGTATCAAACGCTATTTCCATCTCCATGATGTAAGTCTCCAAGTGTATAGGATCAGTCTGTCCCTTGAAGACAGCTGGCCTCAGATCAGCCAAACTCTTCACCCAGTCCTTCTCTCTGGGTGGTGGTGGTGGAGGTTGCGGCTGCTGCTGCTGTGCAACACCCGCTTGTGCAAATGCTTGTGCTATCAAAGTAGCAATATCAGCCAGCCTGACGGTTGGCTCCTCTGCAGTCTGTCCGTGGCGTCCACCTCTTCCTGACATCTGCAGGATGTTGATGTATATTAGATACTGTGGTCACAATCTTGGTCTTGGATTGTGGTCTAAGTAAAACTAACTTAAACTCCCTCTATACTATCACTCAACCCATAACCTAAGGCCTTAGAAATCCTAATCTCGGTGTATTCTTGTATCCAGAACGTAACTACGCTCTGATACCACTTTTTGTAACACCCCAACCCAAAATCTAATAACCTGAACGACGATCGCTCCCAATAAAACTTAAACTGCAGCGGAATAAATTACAATAACCGGGCGGTATTACAATGCCGTTAGCCACCCTTATGACTAACA
Source organism: Limonium bicolor (assembly GCA_023374045.1). Taxonomy (NCBI): domain Eukaryota; kingdom Viridiplantae; phylum Streptophyta; class Magnoliopsida; order Caryophyllales; family Plumbaginaceae; genus Limonium; species Limonium bicolor. The sequence goes on from CM041776.1 coordinate 4,621,421, forward strand.
AGGCTAACTCCAAATACAAATCTCATATGTCACGGTCTGAATACGAATACAACCCGAGATACTAGGAATCAAACTCAAAGGTACAATAATCAAGTAAAAACAAATAGCTGGTAATAAACTCCCATAGCTTGATCTACCCCACCTACAGTCGGTGTGGTAATCTCTTCAACTTCATGTACCTGAAAAGTGGGGGTGCCCCAAAGGGGCTCAGCAAACAACGCTGGTATGAAAAACGTGCAGCCCACTAGCTACTGGCCACACCAACTACTTTGTCGAATATATGCAGTTCATTTTTTTTATAAAGCTGTAAACAAGCATCATAACATAAACATAACAAGTATCCATACAAGGACAACAATGTCACACAGAACCAGACTTCAGTAGGTTAAGTTAGTTGTTCTGTAATTGCTTGATAGTAGTCAGATCCACACAATGGGACTAACATGTATATAAGAGGTCATTAATACAGTGGAGGTGTAGTGACCTCGTTAAACTCTATCTTCGTAGAGTAAATTGGTCGGGTATGATAAACCCTTAAACGAGATGGGACTCTCGTATAAGTAGGTGGGTAATAATTCCCTCAGAAGATAACGTAGTTAACTCCTGTACTAAAAGGGGTGGGTATCGTACCCTCGAGAGAAATGAAGCCTTTCTCCCTACTTAAAAATGTTCTGGTACGGTCTCGGTGAGTGAACATAGAGTGCACCCAAAACTTCCGTCGTGACGTATATTTGAATAGGAGTCGACCTGAGACAGGTACAGCTCCTGTAGCATGCATGGACAGATCCATCTGGGCTCCTCGCTTCTCGTAGCATAATTTGTTAGGTGTCACACAAGGACGTTAACAAGAGCACAATGTGTATTGTCAGTTATCACGATTAGGATAACGACGTTTGTTATAAAGTGCAGTTAGTGAGAAACTTGAGTACAAGTTCTCGGTATAATAATACACAGGTATTTAATCCACTGGTAGTAGTGTTGTATGCGTGGAACATACATGTTACAGTTAGTATCATCACGCACATAAGGTAACACAACAGAGCACAAGAGTAATTCAACATTTTACATACAATTATCTTGGTCGTTAATTCAAACAACAGATAGCACATAAGCCGGTATAATCCAGTAGCAAAAAGGCTGCAAGAATCCCATACCCTTCACCGTAGATTGCAGTTGAATATATCCAGGTCAACGTCTGGTCAAGTATTGTCCTATAATAGGATTAACTGAGAGGGTTAATTTATGTTGCCCTTGTATAATAGTTTTATTGGATCATGAAACGATTTTGTATTCGTTATTTCATGTGAGGTTTATTTCTTTACTCTTAGGTAGTTTCTTTAACCTCTTAACCTTATTAATAATTAAGGTATTTATTATTTCCAGATCACGTAATCTTAATTTATAAGACTTATATTAAGTGGTAATTTCTTTTAATTACCTTATGATTTAATGTATAACTTATTTTGTTATTCTCTTTTGATTTATTTAAAAATCCTTTAATGTACATACATATATGTATTTATTTATGTACTATTTTTGTTACATGTTTATAATTGTTTAAATGACACAACAACTTTATAATTCCTCAATTATATTTATATCATACATGGACATAATATTCTTACAATGTTTATTATTGCCCACTTAACCATAAATAATATTAATTGGTTAAAATTAAATTCCTTATAACTATATAACCCATAGTTCTAATTCCATAATCCCTTTAATCAAAATTTCTTTTTCTAATTCCTCCAAATATCCAAGTAGGACCTATAATTATGTAAATTTAAATACTCACCCTTATATTTCGGTAATTTACATAACAACCATAATAATTCATAAACTTTACATTTAAATTCTAATCCTTTTATATTATATAGTTTTAATTCCTTATTTAATTATATTACAAATCCACCACTAATATTTTGGTATATACCATTTGAACATTATAACTTTTCGAAAATTACAACTTGGCCCCTCCAACTTTCGGCCTTAATATAATATTTCCTATAATTACCATTTAACCTCAAAAATCTTATAACCTTTACATAATAACTTATAACCTATAGTTTTAATATTAATTTCCTTTAATTACTGAAATGTATACATATAATTTCCTTAAATTACAAATCTAACCCCAAGTATTTCGGCTTTGACATAAACTTTCCATAATTTACATTTTCACCCCAAAAACTTTATAATAGTTACTTAACAACTTATAAACTATAGTTTAATATTTAAATCCTCTAAATTTCGGAAGTGTACTTGCTCTTTTCTCTAATTATGGATTCGCCCAATATTAAACTCCAACTTTTCATAATAAATTTTATAATTTACAAAATAGCCCCAAACTTTATAAATTGTTAATTCAACACTTGTTTAAATTAACTAAAATTCATAAACTTAAATCATACCTTTATATTATATCATAATTATTCCAAGGAACACATATATTCTCGGTTTTCACTATATGTACACCAAACTTTTCAGAATTTACAATTTAGCCACATAACTTAATAAACTAGACATTTAAGCACTAGTAAATATTTTTGACTCACCAAACTTTATAATATAAGTTTATATACATATGTAGCTTATTAAAACCTATTCTTTGCCAAAACAATTCGGCCATAATTTATAGGATATCATATAGTAATAAAAAGTTGATTTATAAGTCATCGTAATTATACATAAATACATATGAGTCATATAACTCATGTAAAAATTATTGTAATGTCTTGGATTGATTTCTAGCTCAAAATGGAGCATATTTTCCCTTGACAATTCGGTATGAATAAATATTTAATCTAAGTAACTTTTGTAACACTAAAATGTGTCTTAAGGTAAATATTTTCTATATATGTTATAAATTATATTTTTGGTATATGTTACCATATGGTTTCGGTTTTAGACTCCTAAGAAGGTGTACATAATTTTTGTACAATTTTTAAAAGCTCAACCAAGCTTAAAACATAAAGATTGGCTTAATAAACTTACTCTTAATAAAGGATGGTTAAGTGCTTGAACTCCTCTTGAACTCCCAAGCTTTCTCCAAAGGAATTTGATGCTCCACTTCGGTTTTTATGCAAGAGGTGAAGGAGTTTAGGAGTTAGATCTTAACAAAGATCTTAAGTAGATTTGTAAGTAGTTTTCCAAGGGTTTACCTTAGGCTTTTCTTCTTAGATTTTCGGCACACCTAGGATAAATGAAGGACCAACTTTCCTTCATGAAAATGATAAAGAAAAGGCTTTAGAAGATGTAGAATTTGGATACACATAAAATGTGCTTTAAGGATTTTCAGGCATGAAAAATACCTTAAGATGATCTTGGATTCTCCTTGGATTAATGTTGATTTAAGAAAACTTCCTTGGAGTATAAATTGATGCCGAAAACTTGTAGTTGTGCTAGGAAGATTTTTGCTTCAAGACTTGATGAGAAATGCTAGGAAATTAACATAGAAATGAAGATAGAAGTTAAACCTTCATTAATGGACTTAAGAGCTTCAAAGGAAGAAGATGAAAGCAGAAGAGAGGGAACTTACCAAACCAGTTGCAAGGAGTGAAAGAATGGAATTGCAATCGTATATACTTAGGCTAGGAAATGTTTAGTTTTTGATTTGTTTATTTTGGACCCATAATTGGCATGTTAGGTCAAGACTTGTTTATTAATTGTCTTTGATTTTTAGGCTCCAAAAATCCCTTAATTCAGGCACACTTTCGGCCATGTGAAGAGGTAAGAGACAAGTTGCATAAATCATGCTAGACAAGGTGGTATGGTAAGGTAGGTAAGGTTTAGTTCTTTTGATTTTTCAATGTTAATTTGTCTTCTTTTTCTCCTTGTATGTAGACGGTTTTAAGTCTGATTTGTGCCTATTCAATCGGCAGCCAAATGCCTTAGACGAGCATGGAATGGTCTCTTTTATTTAACAAATAATTTCCTAGATCTAGATCTACTTTTTCCCTTAATAATTCTTGCTTTTGTCAAGCTAACATGTTCTTTTTTTCCTGCAGGATTTTTGGCTGAGAGGGAGTCAATTGACTCAGTATTCTCTTATCATTAATTCATACAGCACATGGGAAGGTGAGTCACCATATTCTATGTCATTTTATAAGTTTTAAATGTTGATTTTATAGTAGTTTTGAGGCAGAATTTAGGCCCCTATAGAGCTGCTTTTTTGGAACTGTCTTTAATTGATTTAGATGGTCAACTCATCCCCATTTAAGATTCATAATTCGTGGCATCTCAAAAACTACAAGGTAATTGCGTAAAACGCGTTTTAATGGCACCCGAAGGTGCATTTTTGTGCTCTAAGGATATTTTGGAAAATAAGTTGTAGCTATGAGTTCCAAGTGTTTATAAACATTGTTTATAGTCAATAATGATATATTAAGGTGTTACATTGAGTTATATGGGGTTATATCAACTCATGACATAATTCCCGGGCTATCGGGACACTCCCCGGGCAAAACAGGAGCGTTAAGATATTCCCTGAGGATTTTGTTGAATTTTGAAAAATTAGCTCGAGGGTTCTCTTTATAATGATGAATAATGATGTCAGGAACTCTAAGAATGAATTATATAGGAGTTCATGCCACCTCGGCACTTCTCTGGGGCATTCCCGGGGGTTTATGGGGCTCCCATCGGGAATCTCCGAGCGCTTTGCGTTTAACTGAAAATATAGCATGAGGACTTCATCTTATATGTCTAATAAAGTGTTATGGGGCATTTGGAATGAAGTGTAATACTTTAATCCATCTCGTAAAGTATTTCTGGGCGTTTCCGGGCTTTTCGTGCTTTAAGGGACGTGCGTGAGCACTCCCGGGCACTTTGCGTTTTTAACTAAATATAGCATGGGGACTATGTTTGTATAGTCATATAATTAGGGTATGACCATTTGGTTTGAGTTTTATAAGGTCATAAAAGGTCACACTTAATCGTATGTTTCTAAGGCGTTTTAGCGTTTATGGTGAAACGACTATTTTTACGTAACGTTTGCATGCATGTGTTTGCATGCGTACGTGAAATGATTTAGTCTTAGATTAAGTTTCATTATTTAATGGTTTTATAGTGTTAATTATATTTGGGGTATTTCATTTGGTGACCTATAAAGGTCCTTAGAAGTGTAAACAAGTGTGAGAAGTAAATGAGAAAGTTGTGAACTTAGACACACTTAACAAACCTAAGACTAACGGGATAACGGGGTAAACTACAGGAGTACTAATTTTACATACCGTACTACCTTAATGATAATAGAATCACTTAATATGTGATTAGTGATTCGGAAGTGAGATCAGAGGAACAAATGTGAACCGAGGAACGGGAGGTGAACCGGTAAAGTTAACCCAAGGTGAAAGGTATGATTTTCTCATGCCCTGTATCCTAACTTGGTTACTCCGATTTGTGTGCTTGTTTGATTTTGTGATCACCTTAACAAGATAAATGCACGAATCGGATTGTTTGCACCTTGTAGTGCTTGTTTGTATTGCTTGATGTTGGTTTGTATTTCGAATGTGAAGTTTGTATAATTCATGAAATTGGTGTTTGTAAATGAATTGCTTGAATGTTGATTGTGTATTGTAGTGCGACTCATAGTTGAGTCTTGTTTGAGTAGAGACTCATAGAAAGAGTTAAGTTGCGAACTAATAAAAATGTCGAAACACACTAAAACTATAGAACCAATACACGGTAATATACACCTATGAACTCACCAGAACATGATAGAATTGTACGGGAATTAGTAAACTCCCGATAACGGTTAGAGAACCGAATTGACTTAATCCACAAACACTTAATGGTCAAAGTATTTAAGTAACCCCTATTTAGAGGATTGATGAGTGTTCAAACTTGAACCTTGAGAGAAATAAAGTATGGTAAGGGATCATCAAACCCCTTAGAAAGATAGTTGAACCCCAAAGAGAGGAACCGACTAAAATGAACAATGTTCCGAACATGAGAGTATTCGATAAGTTGGGTAAAACCCTAAATCTTAGAATAATAGACATTGAGAATTCCCTAAGCTAATAGATGTTATCGAGAGAGATACCTCTAGGCTAATCCTTGAGATTGTGAAATGACTCCAAGAGTGGAGTTTTGGGAATTTGAGTAGTCCGGTAGAGAACTGGACATTTGAGAACTTGAGGAGCTAAATGCATAGCTCCTTTTGTATTTGTAAGCCCGGTGGTGGGTCTTGTGTATGACCCTGCCCGGAGGTCATGCGAAAGACTTAAAAGATGCCTTTGAGTATTGAGTATTGGAGTATTGAGAATTGATTTGAGAAATTGAGTATTTGAGTATTGATTTGAGTATGTGAGTATTGAGAATTGAGTTGTGACTTGAGAGACTTGAGAATTTGAGTTTGAGTGGAGAATTGAGTTGAGTATTGTAGAACTTGTTGAGATTGTGAGTAAGAGTACCCAAGAGAGTGAGTAAGACAATGAGCAATTGAGTAAGGCATAGTGAGGTAGAAACCCACAAGCCTAAGCGAAGAACATATTAAACTAACCTCTTGTTGTGTGTGTTAGTGTTTGTGTTCTTCATTGAACCTAGATTGTGTTGACATACATATATAATGTATTGTTGTCTTGCATGTTGATGAAATTAAAATGAATCGCATGCTCTCGACCAAATAGTCGGCGTACCCTCGTTAGTACGCGGGGTATGCGATTTTCATATGCAGCAATTTTGCTGAGCCCCTTGGGGCGCAGATTTTATTTTACAGGAACAATGAAGCCGAATACCGTTCGAGAGTAGGACGGGTTGCTATGTAAGCATGGGTAGTGATTAGTGAAGGTTGTAATAATTCGAAATGTTGAATTGTAAGCCGAATTGTTAACCGGCAACTTGATGATTGTAGAAACTCGGTATAACAATGACTGGATATTGTAATTGTATAATATGGATTTGAGGTTGGTATTTGAATTGAGATTTGTTAAGGTATTGGGATTTATTGTTGGATAGCATACTCGGTATAATGACCCATCAGACCGATATTGTATTTGTATTGTTTGTTTGGATTGGATTTGGCCTTGTTAGCCACGTGGGTGACTGACGGCATGTATCACCCACCGGTTGTAGTTTGAATTCCGCTGCATTGTTGATCGGTAATTGAGATGGGTTAGGAGATAATGGTGCGATTACTGGTAGGGGTGTTACAAAACGTGGTAACAGAGCGAAGTATCGCTCTGATGGCCTAATTACCGACTTTAGGAAAATACCGAGTTTGGAATTAGAGACTTAGGGCTAAGGGTTGAGTGTTAGCGTGTGAGGTACGCTAGTTAGGAACTTCCAGTGTGATCTGGATACCTACATAACCAATCCCGCCCTCTGCAACCCCTGTTTTAAAGTTGGGGAAAAGAACGCTAGAGAGAGGGAAAGACCTCTCATTCTCGGGGAAAAACCCGATCTGCCAATTGTCAAATAAATTGTAATGGGAAGAACCAGTCATACGGTAGATTCCAAGGACAGGAATCCCGAAGACGGTTCCCGTTTGAACGACGATAACCGTACTTAACGGCAGAAGATTAAAGATCCTAACCAGAGGATAACTAAATTTGCGGCACCATGGGGCGATGTGCTTCACAGTCGCGAGGACCATGCGCAACCGACAAGAAGGGAAGCATAACTACGCAATGAAGCGGAAATGATATAGTAACAAAACCCGAGACAAGAGAGTCTACGGACTGCAACACTTGATAATACCAACAATGGTATAGAAACCGACTAAGGAATTAGTCAAGGTTGGATTAACCCCAAACCTACAACGCGAAAGGGCAGTAATACCCGAATAACATAGTTCAGACAACTATGGGAGTACTCATAAAACATACGCCAAAAGGACTGCGACGTAGATCCTAAGGATTAGTCAAACCTCGGTAACCACATAAGGGCGTGGGAACGAGCAACAACCAGGGTACTCGGGGTACCTCAAGGATCGGGAAAGCACCCGAATTATCGACAACCATGTCAAGGACGCTGAAAGACTACTCAGGAAATTGAACACTAAGATCAAAGGATCAAAGGAAGATCCAACAAAACCGCCAAATTTGGATGGAGACAATACCGTAACCGGTATCTGGTAACCTGAAAACCTACCTACCCGCGTACTTGCCAAGGCAAGTGCAGCAACTACAAGGTAATTGGAAGACGTTTAACGACTAGCAAGTATTTACTGAAGTATCACCATGACAGTGAAGCGAACATAGGATCATCAATCCCAAGAACTTGAAACGACGAAGCCTTGGAAAGGCCTAACGGCCTGACCATCGTATTAACAAACACACCAGTCAACGAGAACCTAGACTTGGTCAGTACCTTAGACATGGCAATGCCATGAAGATTTTCTTTCGAACTCAAGACTTTTATTTCAAAACCCAAAAATTTTCTTTCAAAACCACAAACATTTCTTTTAAACCTCAGATTTTTAAAACCAATCCAGAAGAATCACGGTGAGTATCATAGAAGGATACAAGAGGAGTTGACAATAGAATACTTCACCTAGGAGTGTGACGAGCACTACGTGTGTACCCAAATACGGGATGTGGGACGACCGCACTCCGAATGAGCTTGCGGGCCTGACAGACCCTTTTGCGAGTAAGTCAGGTAAGTGGTAACGTGCCAATAAGGTACCCCACATATGTATACATGTAGTAGTCAGCTCCGTTCTACGGACCATAAGATAAATTTAAACCGAAACAGTTGGACAGCTCCGAGAGGATGATGAAGAGTTAGGAAGTGCGGGAAGCACTAGTAATTGACTAAAGACATTGGATATGTCTCAAGAATTTGAAACAAAAGCATGAAATAGCCGAAATGGATACCCGGTCTAAACACAGTAAGGCAATGCCTAACATGAACACACCAATGTTCAGTGGACAAAATATAATACCCAGAATGATCATCTAAGGTACCGAAGGATACTGTTCACCCCTAAAGGAAGTACCAAACCGGTTAAAACCATAAGAGAAGTATCCATAGTCTACCCTGAGAACGGGAGACGTATAACCCTAAATAGGACAATTTGAAATCCATGACCGCAATACGGAATAAACCGAACATACCCATAAGTTATCCAAAGGTAAGGGCATAACTTGGTAACACCCAGGAGCAATCCTTGAAGGGTTTAGAATAATGTCGTGAAAAAGACACAAGAATTACAACGAACATTTGGTTAGAACACCGAAGGGATCCCACTTACTAGGGGATGCCCTAAATTTATAAATGGTACCGATCAATACCAAGATACTTAAAGGGCGTCCAGCGGACGGAAGCGTGAAGAAATGATCCTTATCATGGAGCCCAGTGTTACCTCCTAGCCATTTGATGGCATATGGAGTAATGCAAGTATATGTGAACCGCCTATAATGAGTAGAGCTCTAGGCATTGGGGCTAGTACGCCATGGAACCGCTACAATATGTAGATTTAACGGTTGCAAAACCACAAAGAACCATATGGAGAATTGCCAAGAACGGCACAAGTAAGATTGTTTAATAACTATCGAGCAAGGATACCCCTCGTTAAGGTGGTACCGCATCAGCGGTGAACATACAGATCCCAAAGAAGGGGATACCGTCAATAAATGTCTGAAAATATATCTCTTTCAGAACTAATAATGTAGTGAAGCTTGAGCATACAATTATTTCCAGGCAATGTGAAATAAGATTTGATAGCAATTATTGAAAACCGAGGAGTAATCGGTTAAGAAGAAATACCATATGTGGAAATGTGAAGTGGAAAGTCAATAACGCTCAAGGGGCTCATAGATATAAAAGAATGTCATATTCTATAACCAGCCAAATAAATGGTGAACCATTGTATAAATGGTAGAGATACATGAGAAGAAGCTAAGGTAATAGCGGATGCCATGGAAACCACTATCGTAAATAAATGCGAACACGGGGCGCAGCAAGCGACCGATACAGGTGAATAAATCACACAATGATATGGAGTTGATGAATAAAGATGGTAGACAGACCGGGCAACAAGGAAACAATGTTCATTCCAATTGCAATATCATAAGAGATTTACTGCCAAGCGTTTACGCCTCTGCACTCTGTAGGACTGAGTGTTTTGGTATTGCACTTGTGTAGTGATGATCTAGTGGGATAGCTAGGAATTTGGGAAGATATCAATTGTGGTAAAAGTAGAAGGAGACTTACGAAAATCACAAGGACCGACGCATAGAAAATGCAAGGTCATACAAGTAAAGAATCAGATAAACTGGCATAATTCAGTAGCCACTGACAATAGAGGGAGCACTACAACTAAGTAGTGGCTCAACCACAACCGACAATAAGTCGGAGGAATCAAGTGAGTAACCACGAAGGTACACAACAGGATGTATATAGATTCCTAAAGAGCTGGATAGAAAATTTGAAGCTCATTGAATTCGCGTACGGTAAGAGATACCACACATGATTGATTAACCTTATTCCCAAGATAAAAGGGATAAAAGGGTATGTGTAACACATTACGGATAACGAGAAGGGCGAATAAACCCAAGTTATCAGGGTCGCGCAGCAGAAGCTAGTGGGCCCAAAATTCTAAGGTTTAATACACCTAGTGAATAAATGGCTAATTATCAATGACTTGAAGCCTCTAAGGCTAGAACCGAACCCGGTTAAGAGTTAAATAAAATCCGATGAGAGTCTTGGTGCAGGAACTTACCAACAATATGGTTAACACCCTTTGACCAGAATACATTGTGTAATAGACCGCATGGAAGCTGAACCACTCCGTGACGGCCAAACGCCTTAGACCTATGTCCAATGTTGACACATGGTAGATTACATGGGCGTAATCCGTTTTTAAGGGGGGTAGGGCGAAAACCGTGAAATATATGTTTTACGTGAAAGTGCGTAAACTACAATGCGCATAGCGCAAAAGAATTTATTTTGATGATTGGTAATTATGTTACATAAACATATGTATACCATTCATATTGTAATTGTGGTTGATTGTGAGACTTGAAGTGGAAAGGAGTATTGTGTAACACCCCTACAATTAATACAGTGCTTACCGTCCAATCTCCATACATATCAGATACACGCAGCGGAAATATACTTACATACAATGGGTGATACAATGCCGTTAGTCACCCACGTGACTAACAAGGCTACTACCTCTACATACAGCATCGGTCTGATGGACCGGAATCCCGAGTACTACGCATCTAGAATACATTCTCCATTCCTCAATCAATTACGACAATACTCCATTCAGTACTTACTCCTCTTCAATCCATACAATACAATATACTTAACCGAGTCTACTAGGATCCTTATACAATTATCATATCCCTTCCAAGTTCATACACACCCTAAGAGACTACTTACTACCCATTCCTCACTACTACATTACTTTCTAAATACAAGGGGTGTGGTAGTTGATACACCTCTACATTCTACTACTACTATCCAGCGTAGTCGCCGGTCTCATGCCTTGACATCATTCGCTTCGGGTACCTGCACACTAAAAAATGTCCCCCGAAGGGGTCAGCTTTCGCCGAGCATGATAACCGCATACCCCGCGTACTAGTGAGGGTACGCCGACCACTTGGTCGAATACATGCGGTTCGTTTTCATACAAACATACATGCATACATGCTCTTATACACATATTACAATACATTACACAAGGCATACACACATACATACACTTCATTGCCTACAAGAAGTACAACATAAACCATCCAATACGTACTTACCTTTTCCCGAATTACGCATACACATTACATACACAACATACAATACTTGTTAGCTTCATTGGTCCACCCGGGTTAATCGGGTGGAGATTACTCTTTTACTCGTTACTCCATACATACGCATACATACTCATACTCATACATACTTACGGATCCATACTTACTTACTCTTACTCTTACTCATGTTAAGTCGTCGGGACCTCCGGCCCTGGGGACTACACCGTCCCACCTCCGGGATTTACTTGACTCACCAATCCGGGATGCTACCCATTTAAGGGATTTGGGCCGCGGACCAGTTTAAGAGTCAGGAATTGCAGCCAACCTCTTGTGACTCCGCATCCTCACGCGTGGCCGAAGCTATATCGGACTTGTACTCATTCCAATTTACTCACTTAAGTTAGGAGTTAGATAGTTAGGAATTAGCACAAGTCAACATCCAAGCCCCAATAATACAATACCCATATACCCTTACATACAAATACATTACAATATACAAGTACACTACAAAATACAATACACTTCATCGTCACTCATATGTTTCATGAATTATACAAACTATTGTTCAAGACAAATATCAAGAACAATGTAAACAAGCACAAGTAGGTGCAATATAGTCCGATTCATGCATTTATCTTATTAGGTGATCAAATAAGCACACAAATCGGGGTAACCAGATTAGGATACAGGGCATGAAGAAATCATACCTTTCCCCGAGATCTACTTTACCGGTGTCTCCTCGTTCCTTAGTCCTTACTTGTCCCTTGAGTCTTATTCTTGAACCAATGACTACATGCCAAACGGTTCAATTAATACTAAGCTTTACAATACATACATAGTTACTACTCCCGTACTTACCCCGTTGTCCCGTCGTTTCGGTTTAACTTAATGTTCATATACTTACAACTTTCTTAATTACTTCTCAAACTTGTTTACACTTCTTAGGGCCTTTAAAGGTCACCAAACAAGGCCTTAACAACTTCTAAAACCATTACTAATCAATTCCCCATGTTTAGAACCTTAAAAATCACATTCTGTAACAATTTCGGGCTGGTCCGGCACTTGGTCCGGACCCAAGGTCCCGGACCATACACAGAATGAACTCTTGGCCTATTTTTGTTATTGGTCCGGGACTTGGTCCTGGACCTAGGTCCCGGACCACCTGCTGGTGTGACTCTCGAATTAATTTTAGGTGCGGTCCGGGACTTGGTACATAACCTAGGTCCCGGACCCTGCTAAAAACTGCTACTAGGATGATTTTTCAACCCCAAATCAACCCTTAATCCACCTCCAATCATTCCATAATCTTTCCACATGTTTTGTACATAATTAAACACACTTAAACACTCACTAAAACTCCTTAAATCCATGGTCCAATACCTACTCAACTTCTTGCTCAAATTCCACAAATTTCCATTCACATTTTCCTACTTTGCACACTTGTGCATTCCTACACCTCTCTTTGCATTTAGCACTTTGCTCTAACTTCATTTTACCATTCCAATTCATCTCCAAGCATCTACAATATCTATACCCAAGTCCAACACTCTCTTTTACCATTCTTGCGCATTAATTTTTCCTAACTTCTCCAATGCATGTTAATACACTTTGCTACAGATTTTGCACTTCTTATTTCTCATACTACTACTACCTCTTCATCACTACTAAACATACCTACTAGCTCCAATACTTACCTTGGTTCTCCCATTCACCAAGTCACCCATAAATGTACATTTCCTACCAAATTTTGCCATAGTTCACCTACAATTCTCACTTATCCACACATTCCCATTATCACCAAAATCATTCCTATTCTAGCCACACCCATACAAGGGTCCTACCAGCACACATTCAAATATAAATTCCTTAATACTTTCTCAATCCACAATTCCGATACGCATATACATCGCATTTGGCCCCAAAGCCCACAATTCAAATACTTGCTTCTAAATACTCAAACTTCACAATCCTCAATACTAGTACAAGGTTTTGTTCTTTAAATATTTTTCCCATTCCCATTACTCCATTGTAATAGAATCTAACATTAGGAAGGAGCCCTTACCTTGAGCTTATACTTCCTTCTTTCTTCCTCATTTTTCATCCTTCTTCCTTTCTTGCCTCAAAATCGGTTATGTGGGGAATGGAGTTGCCAAACTCCATTCCCATCACCCAATACACACAAAACAAATGCAATTAAACTACTAACCCTTTTCAACCTTTAAAGCTTAATGTAAGTTTTAGGGTTTAGAAATTTCATTACCTTGCAAGGGTGTAGGTAATGCTTGGAATAGCTCAAGAACCATATTTCTCACCCTCCAAGAGTGCCAAAATCGGCTAGAGTACAAAGGAACCAAACAGGAGTTTAGTCTAAATTTCGTTTTGCCCATAAGGCTAGAAAAACCATGAGGTTTCAAGAAATTTTTACCTCAAAATAACAAGGAGAAGAAGGTGGTTCTAGTGGTAGTCTTGAAACTCCAAATGCTCCATACCCATGAAAACGAAAATGCTTTTTCGGATTTTGAAAAGAGGGAAATGTTCCCCTTGGAGAGAGGAAGACAATGGTGTAATTTTTGGAGAAGGTTTGGTCACCTAACAAAAGGAGAGAAGTTGAGTTTGTGTGTGGTTTCTCATTTTCTCCATGGTTGTCGCTTGGGAAGAAGAAGAAGGAGCCAGAGAGAGTGGAGGGGGGTGCTCTGTACGTGAGTGAAGAAAGTGAGGGAATAGGAGAGAGAGTAAGTGAGTGAGGTAGTAAAGTAATGTTTACTTTATTGTTTTTTTTAAAAAAATTCTTTGCCTTTTGTAAATGAAAAGGAAGTTAAAAGTGTGTGAGAGAGGGGGATAGCCATCGGATGACACAGCCCACACACACAAACTCTACATTTTATTTTAAAAGTGGACACATAAGTTTGAGTTATTTATGTTTCTACCCCACAACTTCCTGTTTTTGACAGTTTTTACTATTTTCTCATTTTATTGATTTTATTGATTCTAAAGCTTCACTAAAATTTATTAATGATTATTTAGTTGACCAAAATTGTTACGAGTCTATTTGACCCGCTTAAAGTCACGTTTTCCCGGTTACCTCGAAAAACGCGATTTAATGCTCTTAGTGTTTTTAAATCCATTTTAAGGATCCGTTTTCTCCGGGATTTGTTCCCTAATATTTATTTAGACTTAATTAAGCCTTTAGAATCCATATATTACGATAACCGAGGTCTCACACCTCCTATGGTTATTTAACACTTATTTAGCGTTTTACGCTTTTTAAGTGTTTCTTTATTTCTTTTGGATTTATTTTTCCTTACCAATATTACTTAGGCGTCATTAGGCCCTTAAATACATATTAGATTAATTTTAATCCCTATATTTAAGTTCGGGGTATTTCAATCTACCCCCCTTAAGAACTTTGTCCTCAAAGTTGTTCGAGGTTATAGGTTTACAATGCTTACTCATCCTTACATGTCTAATACCAAAAGTCACACATTCTTCCTCCTTACAGTTCCCAAATCCACTACTCACAGTCTCTACATTCCATACCCTACAAATGTACTATAATTACTCCAATCCGTGCTACTACTAACTATCTGGTTCCTCATTACAAAGTTCATACGTACATACAGTGCAAAGCTATCCCCAAAGCAATGCAATACACATACAATCCCGCAGGCACTCCGGTCATCTCGACGCAGGACTCCTCTATGTCCCGCTGCCTTTGGAATAATACCACATACTACACTACTATCTTCTCCGGTACAAGCTTCTCACAAATTCTTAACCTTCAGTCTAAGGGAAATACTTCACTACTACCAATTAGAAATTTTCTAAAACACATAACTCCAAAGTCCAATATATATACATTACTTCTATCCTATGTGTGATTTTTATGACCACTTAAGGGGAGCTTCAAGAATCATTCGACCCTGATGTGATCAGCATCAGTGTTGAACTATCTTTCCACCCCAATTTGTGTTCGGTTTCCCTTGATCTGATCAGGATCAAGTTCGACTTCCCACATCAGTTTCAAACAAGCAAATAATTTAGTTGTTTTCATTTTCTATCTTTTTACTCTTCCTAGTCATTCATACATCTCCAAAGGATGGAGTCAGTCCATCAATCATCCTCACTCTATTTCCCAAATGCTTTACTCCATGGTTCAATCCTAATGCTCATTTCCTCAACCTTCACTACTTCCATCCATTACTCCCATCATATCCTATATTCTAACTAAGGAATACTACCTTTATAAGATTTAGTTGACTACAATTGTTTCAAATATTTTACTTACGATTCCGCTACTCATAAACTTCATTCATCTACTATCCTCGTTCATTTCGTACTACTTCTTCAAAGGTTACGATACTTGTGGAGCTCCGTCCACTACTCATTACTTTTCTTTTACTAATACTCTTACATTGATGTTACAAGATGGGTATACTCCTCATATGGTATTTGCATGTCTAATGCCTAATTACCATAATTACAGTGTGAGTGAGTACTTATGTTTGTTTAACATAGTATCAATCATCAATTTGGTTCTCATTTGTGCTATGCACATTATGGTTTAAGTGTTTTATTCATAAAACTTACGTTAAGCGGTTTTCGCTCTACCCCCCTTAAAAGGGATTACGCCCACGTAATCTACCATGTATTATTGTTAAACATTGGTTTAATCAGTTTGGGCAAACTGAAGCGTTTAGCTTCACTACTGTATACAATATACTATGCTCTGGTCAAAGGGTCTTAACCATACCAATGGTTTAGTCTTTGCATCAAGAGTTCCTATATGAGTTTATTTAACTCATATTAATTCGATTCTGGCCTAATCGGCTTCAAGACATTAATAGCCATTGTATTATGCTCATTAGTACATTAATCTCTAGCTAGGGCCCACTAGCTTCTGCTGCGCGACCCTGATAACTTGGGTTATTCACCCTTCTTGTTATCCTTAATGTGCTATACATTACCTTCTCGTCCGTCTATTATGGGAATAAGGTTTACTAAACAACTGCGGTATTCTTTTACCGTGTTTGAACTCAAGGAGTTGTAGGTTTATAACCAGCTCTCTGGTAATCTACTGCACATGCTATTCGTGCTTCCACGATTATTCATTAAGCTCCTCCGACTTATTGTCGGGCGAGGTTAAGTCACTACTTAGTTGTAGTACTTCCTCTGGTGTCCATAGTTTTTGAATCATACCAGTTCTTCTGGTTCAGTACAAGTGTTCTTTACTTGTATGACCTTGCATTTCTATGCGTCGGTCCTAGTGACTTTGTTACGTCTCCTTTCACCTTTATTCCAATGGAATTCACATCTTGTGATTGTTAGTGTGTTTCACACTCTTCGTGCTTCTTTGGCCTCAGGCCGCACAGTCTGTTGCTAAGCTTCCTTAGCTGGCTTATGCCATGTTTGTTGGTGAGAAGAAGGGTTTACTACGGTTTACATTCCCCATATCCCTAGCTACCCCATTAGATCATTAGCTGCACAAGTGCAATACCAAAACACTCAGTCATACAGAGTGTAGAGGCGTAAACGCTTGGTAGTAAGTCACTTATGTGATAGGAAAGAATATTTATGCCTGTCATCTCGTACTTATACTCCGTGTTGTTATCTGCTACTTCCTCATAGCGGTCGCTTGTTGCGCACCGTATTTTACTCATTATACAACATCGCTTTTACTGTTTCTGTTACTGTGATAGTTCCTTTTTACTTATTGCCATTGTCATTGGAACCATTTCCTTATGGTGTGTACACTGAGGGTTTCCCCTGTTCGTGTGTATGACGGTTGTCGTAGCATACCGTGATGTTATTATTTCCCAATGTGGAGATGTTTTATTCAACTTACGTTTTATGTGTAGGTTAGCTTACCTCACATTTTATCATCATTTATGATATAATTTACCCAGTATCTTGGTTGATAATGGATGAAGTAATTTATCGGGTTACAAGCTCTCTTGAGCGCTGGTCATTCATGGTGTGCAATGTGCATTCCCGTTGATTGTTTTGACAATTATTGTCTTCCAGTGCTGAGCATTGGTTATAGGCTCTAGCTGTGTAGTTCTACTTGCATGCATATCACCTGGACATTCCAAGAAACTTTAGGGGTTTTCTGGTCCCGTTCTCTAATTGAAGAGTATTTTATCACTGATAGGTGAAAGTTCTTGTTGAGGGGTTTGTCGCCACTCATACATCTGCTAGCAAGGTTACTATGTTAGTACCTGCTTATGTACTGCATATGGAGTATACTTACTCCTTTAAGACGTAATGGCTTGGAAACTCATTCCTTTATTCCATCGCCCATTGGCAATATCTATTTGCTTAGGCTTTACTGTTATAATAGATGGAAGCCTTTCTAATGATTCACATCTTCACCACCTTGGTGGTCTTCGGTTAATGAGGGGTACTTTCCCTTGGGTTCTCGTAGTGTCCAAGTGTGGACTAGGCCATTGTTGGCGTTATCATGATTCTTATGCCTTTGTGCTACCATTACTACAGAAGGCATGAGGGTGATTAAAAGCTTGTCAACTGTATACTAGACTGATGCTCTAGTGACAGTGACACTGAGTTGGCCATCACTCCAAGCCACTCGGGATGTTGGGTTTGAGTTGATGGTCCAGTTGTTGATTTCTTGTCGTATGAGACAATATCTCTTGCAAGTCTTGTTATCAAATGGTGTGGGTTATGCAACCGTTAAGGTTTACCTAACATAGTTGGTTGATGGCTTTTAAGCCGAATTGCTGCGAGCTATGCTCCTTGCAAGCTGCTTCTTCACATTTCCACTTCTTCTATACCCCATAGGTTGAGGGTATTACTGGGCTCCATGGTAAGTCGTGACATCACGCTTCCGTTCATAGGAGGTCCTTTAGGTATTTTGGTGCTAATCAGTGCCTTTTGTAGTCTAGGGTATTTCCTGTTATGTGAAATCCCTTCGGTATCTTAACCGAATGTTTGTTTTAGCTCCCGTGCTCATATCATTATGCTTGTTCAACTGTTGTTAACGCAGACACCCTTCAAGGATCGCTCCTGGGTGTTTGTAGGTATATGCCGTTACATCCGGCTAATGTTTATAACGTGTGTTGTCCTCTATACCGTCTTATGGTATTGCATTTTGAGTTATCCCCATGTGGGTTATAGCGTCTCTCGTTCTTGGGTAGGCTGTTTATACTCCTCCTAGTGTTTTAGACTAGGCTTAAGATCCTGTCCAACGATGGATTATACTTTATGGTAATCTTGTGACTGCTCTTGGGAACTCTGTCCCGTTTGTTGAGCATTGTGGTGTTCACGTTAGGCTTTTGCCTTACTGTGTTCAGGCTGGGTATCCCTTCCAGCTGTCATGTGTTTGTTTGACATCTTGAGACATATCCAATGTCTATTCTTATTAGTCCGCGCTCCTTGCGCTTCCTAATTCTCATTCCTCATCTTCAGATGGATTCTCTGAGTTCCTTATACTTGTTCCTTAACTGAGTTTCCTTCTCCTTGATTGTCTGTGGTGTCCAGTTGTTCTGGTTAAAATTTACTTATGGTCCGTAGAAGGAGTTGACTACTTCCCGTGTGTCGTACACTACATGTATACATACGTGGGGTACCATATTGATACGTTACCACTTACCCAACTATATGTCAAGCCCGCAAGCTCCTTCGGAGTGCGGTTGTCCCACATCCCGTAATTAGGTACTCGTAGTGTTCGTCACACGCCTAGGTGAAGTATTCTATTGTCAACTCCTCTTGTATCAATCTATGATACTCACCGTAATTCTGTTGGTTTTGTTTAAAAATCCAAGGTTTAAAAGAAAAGTTATGGTTTTGAAAGAAGAATTTTGGGTTTTGAAACAATGGTTCGGTGTTAAAAGAAGTTCTACATGGCATAGCCATGTTTGTGGTCTTGACCAAGTCCAGCTTCCCGCTGACTGGTATGTTCTTAATTCAATGGTCAGGCTGTCAGGCCTTCCCAAGGTTTGATTCATCTAGCTTCCAGGATTTGTGATCCTATAGTTGTTTCACTGCTGTCACGGTATATTACTATGTACCTGTGGTGTGTTAAAGTTCCTTTACAAATTCCTGTTCTTACTGCACTTGCCGTGGCAAGTGCGTGGTACTGTTGGTTTTTGGTTAGACCTATACCGGTCTTGGTATGGTTCCCACTTGTTTTTAATAGTCTTGTTGACTCTTCCCTAGATCATATTGATTTATGTTTGGGGTACTCGATCCTTTTAAGTAGCTTTTCATTGATCTTGACATGGTTGTCTTGGTCGGGGTACTTCTCCAATCCTTGGAGATCCCCATTTATTTAGTTTATGTTTTCCCTTGTTGCTCGTTCCCACTGGTTTACCGTGGTTATTGAGCCTTAGCTTGTTTAGGCACTACTCTTGTAGTCCTGTCGGGTTATGTCTCAAGGTTGTCTTGTAGTTGTCTGAGCCATATTGGCCAGGTATCGTAACCTTAATGGCTGTTGTGGTTTTGGAGTTAACCACTTCCGACTATGTCCTTAGTCAGCTAGCATACCGTTGGTGGTATTACTTAGCTATTACTGTCCCGTAGACTTGTGTCTCGGGTTCCATTACTACTCCTTTTCCATTTGTTGTACGGTTAGTGCTTCTTTCCTGCCGCTGGTTGGTTAGCTAGGTTTCGCGACTGCTAAGCATGTCGCCCCATGTTGTTGCATGTTGCAGCCTCCTTGTGGTTGGAGTGTTCGTCTTACCGCTATTAAGTATGGGTATTGTTGTTCAACCGGGTTCCATTTCCGGGACTTCCAATTCTTGGAATCTACTGTGTGTCAAGTTCTTTCCTCTTATGGGATTGTCTCACTACTGCCAGATCGGGTTTTCCCGAGTATGAGAGGTCTTTCCTTCTCTCTGGCGTACTTTCCCAAGTTATACAATAGGGTTTGCGGAGGGCGGGTCTGGTATTGTAGGTATCCGGTACTCACCGGTAGTTCCAAACTAGCATATCTCTAATGCTAACACTCAGCCCTTAGCCCTAAGCTTCTAAATCCTAACTCGGTATTCCTAAACTCGGTATTTCCAGTCATCAGAGCGACACTTCGCTCTGATACCACTTTTTGTAACACCCCTACAATTAATACAGTGCTTACCGTCCAATCTCCATATCAGATACACGCAGCGGAAATATACTTACATACAAGGGTGATACAATGCGTTAGTCACCCACGTGAATAAAGGCTACCTCTACATACAGCATCGGTCTGATGACCGGAATCGAGTACTACGCATCTAGAATAATACTCCATTCCTCAATCAATTCGACAATACTCCATTCAGTACTTACTCCTCTTCAATCCATACAATACAATATACGTAACCGAGTCTACTAGGATCCTTATACAATTATCATATCCCTTCCAAGTTCATACATACACCCTAAGAGACTACTTACTACCCATTCCTCACTACTACATTACTTTCTAAATACAAGGGGTGTGGTAGTTGATACACCTCTACATTCTACTACTACTATCCAGCGTAGTCGCCGGTCTCGTGCCTTGACCACATTCGCTTCGGGTACTGCACACTAAAAAATGTCCCCCGAAGGGTCAGCTTTCGCCGAGCATGATAACCGCATACCCGCGTACTAGTGAGGGGTACGCGACCACTTGGTCGAATACATGCGGTTCGTTTTCATTACAAAATACATTGCATACATGCTCTTATACACAATATTACAATACATTACACAAGGCATACACACTACATACACTTCATTGCCTACAGAAGTACAACATAAACCATCCAATACGTACTTACCTTTTCCCGAATTACGCATACACATTACATACACAACATACAATACTTGTTAGCTTCATTGGTCCACCCGGGTTAATCGGGTGGAGATTACTCTTTTACTCGTTACTCCATACATACGCATACATACTCATACTACATACTTACGGACCATACTTACTTACTCTTACTCTTACTCATGTTAAGTCGTCGGGACCTCCGGCCCTGGGGACTACACCGTCCCACCTCCGGGATTTACTTGACTCACCAATGGGATGCTACCCATTTAAGGGATTTGGGCCGCGGACCAGTTTAAGAGTCAGGAGGATTGCAGCCAACCTCTTGTGACTCCGCATCCTCACGCGTGGCCGAAGCTATATCGGACTTGTACTCATTCCAATTTATCACTTAAGTTAGGATTAGATAGTTAGGAATTAGCACAAGTCAACATCCAAGCCAATAATAACAATACCCATATACCTTACATACAAATACATACAATATACAAGTACACTACAAATACAATACACTTCATCATCACTCATATGTTCATGAATTATACAAACTATTGTTCAAGACAAATATCAGAACAATGTAAACAAGCACAAGTAGGTGCAATATAGTCCGATTCATGCATTTATCTTATTTAGGTGATCAAATAAGCACACAAATCGGGGTAACCAGATTAGGATACAGGGCATGAAGAAATCATACCTTTCCCGGATCTACTTTACCGGTGTCTCCTCGTTCCTTAGTCCTTACTTGTCCCTTGAGTCTTATTCTTGAACCAATGACTACATGCCAAACGGTTCAATTAATACTAAGCTTTACAATAATACATAGTTACTACTCCCGTACTTACCCCGTTGTCCCGTCGTTTCGGTTTAACTTAATGTTCATATACTTACAACTTTCTTAATTACTCTCAAACTTGTTTACACTTCTTAGGGCCTTTAAAGGTCACAAACAAGGCCTTAAACTTCTAAAACCATTACTAATCAAATTCCCCATGTTTAGAAACCTTAAAAATCACATTCTGTAACAATTTCGGGCTGGTCCGGGACTTGGTCCGGACCCAAGGTCCCGGACCATACACAGAATGAACTCTCGGCCTATTTTTGTTATTGGTCGGGACTTGGTCCTGGACCTAGGTCCCGGACCACCTGCTGGTGTGACTCTCGAATTAATTTTAGGTGCGGTCCGGGACTTGGTACATAACCTAGGTCCCGGACCCTGCTAAAAACTGCTACTAGGATGATTTTTCAACCCCAAATCAACCCTTAATCCACCTCCAATCATTCCATAATCTTTCCACATGTTTTGTACAAATTAAAAACACTTAAACACTCACTAAAACTCCTTAAAATCCAATGGTCCAATACCTACTCAACTTCTTGCTCAAATCCACAAATTTCCATTCACATTTCCTACTTTGCACACTTGTGCATTCACACCTCTCTTTGCATTTAGCACTTTGCTCTAACTTCATTTTACCATTCCAATTCATCTCCAAGCATCTACAATATCTATACCCAAGTCCAACACTTTTACCATTCTTGCGCATTAATTTTTCCTAACTTCTCCAATGCATGTTAATACACTTTGCTACAGATTTTGCACTTCTTATTTCTCATACTACTACTACTTCATCACTACTAAACATACCTACTAGCTCACTACTACCTTGGTTCTCCCATTCACCAAGTCACCCATAAATGTACATTTCCTACCAAATTTTGCCATAGTTCACTACAATTCTCACTTATCCACACATTCCCATTATCACCAAATCATTCTATTCTAGCCACCCATACAAGGGTCCTACCGCACACATTCAAATATAAATTCCTCAATACTTTCTCAATCCACAATTCCGATACGCATATACATGCATTTGGCCCCAAAGCCCACAATTCAAATACTGCTCTTAAATACTCAAACTTCACAATCTCAATACTAGTACAAGGTTTTGTTCTTTAAATATTTTCCCATTCCCATTACTCCATTGTAATAGAATAACATTAGGAAGGAGCCCTTACCTTGAGCTTATACTTCCTTCTTTCTTCTCATTTTTCATCCTTCTTCCTTTCTTGCCTCAAATCGGTTATGTGGGAATGGAGTTGCCAAACTCCATTCCCATCACCCAATACACACAAAACAAATGCAATTAAACTACTAACCCTTTTCAACTTTAAAGCTTAATGTAAAGTTTTAGGGTTTAGAATTTCATTACCTTGCAAGGTGTAGGTAATGCTTGGAATAGCTCAAGAACCATATTTCTCACCTCCAGAGTGCCAAAATCGGCTAGAGTACAAAGGCCAACCAAACAGGAGTTAGTCTAAATTTCGTTTTGCCCATAAGGCTAGAAAAACCATGAGGTTTCAAGAAGATTTTTACCTCAAAATAACAAGGAGAAGAAGGTGGTTCTAGTGGTAGTCTTGAAACTCCAAATGCTCCATACCCATGAAAACGAAAATGCTCCTTTTCGGATTTTGAAAAGAGGGAAATGTTCCCCTTGGAGAGAGGAAGACAATGGTGTAATTTTTGGAGAAGGTTTGGTCACCTAACAAAAGGAGAGAAGTTGAGTTTGTGTGTGGTTTCTCATTTTCTCCATGGTTGTCGCTTGGGAAGAAGAAGAAGGAGCCAGAGAGAGTGGAGGGGGGTGCTCTGTACGTGAGTGAAGAAAGTGAGGGAATAGGAGAGAGAGTAAGTGAGTGAGGTAGTAAAGTAATGTTTACTTTATTGTTTTTTTTAAATTCTTTGCCTTTTGTAAATGAAAATGAAGTTAAAAGTGTGTGAGAGAGGGGGATAGCCATCGGATGACACAGCCCACACACACAAACTCTACATTTTATTTTAAAAGTGGACACATAAGTTTGAGTTATTTATGTTTCTACCCCACAACTTCCTGTTTTTGACAGTTTTTACTATTTTCTCATTTTATTGATTTTATTGATTCTAAAGCTTCACTAAAATTTATTAATGATTATTTAGTTGACCAAAATTGTTACGAGTCTATTTGACCCGCTTAAAGTCACGTTTTCCCGGTTACCTCGAAAAACGCGATTTAATGCTCATTAGTGTTTTAAATCCATTTTAAGGATCCGTTTTCTCGGGATTTGTTCCCTAATATTTATTTAGACTTAATTAAGCCTTTAGAATCCATATATTACGATAACCGAGGTCTCACACCTCCTATGGTTATTTAACACTTATTTAGCGTTTTACGCTTTTTAAGTGTTTCTTATTTCTTTTGGATTTATTTCCTTACCAATATTACTTAGGCGTCATTAGGCCCTTAAATACATATTAGATTAATTTTAATCCCTATATTTAAGTTCGGGGTATTTCAATCTACCCCCCTTAAGAACTTTGTCCTCAAAGTTGTTCGAGGTTATAGGTTTACAATGCTTACTCATCCTTACATGTCTAATACCAAAAGTCACACATTCTTCTCCTTACAGTTCCCAAATCCACTACTCACAGTCTCTACATTCCATACCCTACAAATGTACTATAATTACTCCAATCCGTGCTACTAACTATCTGGTTCCTCATTACAAAGTTCATACGTACATACAGTGCAAAGCTATCCCCAAAGCAATGCAATACACATACAATCCCGCAGGCACTCCGGTCATCTCGACGCAGGACTCCTCTATGTCCCGCTGCCTTTGGAATAATACCACATACTACACTACTATCTTCTCCGGTACAAGCTTCTCACAAATTCTTAACCTTCAGTCTAAGGGAAATACTTCACTACTACCAATTAGAAATTTTCTAAAACACATAACTCCAAAGTCCAATATATATACATTACTTCTATCCTATGTGTGATTTTTATGACCACTTAAGGGGAGCTTCAAGAATCATTCGACCCTGATGTGATCAGCATCAGTGTTGAACTATCTTTCCACCCCAATTTGTGTTCGGTTTCCCTTGATCTGATCAGGATCAAGTTCGACTTCCCACATCAGTTTCAAACAAGCAAATAATTTAGTTGTTTTCATTTTCTATCTTTTTACTCTTCCTAGTCATTCATACATCTCCAAAGGATGGAGTCAGTCCATCAATCATCCTCACTCTATTTCCCAAATGCTTTACTCCATGGTTCAATCCTAATGCTCATTTCCTCAACCTTCACTACTTCCATCCATTACTCCCATCATATCCTATATTCTAACTAAGGAATACTACCTTTATAAGATTTAGTTGACTACAATTGTTTCAAATATTTTACTTACGATTCCGCTACTCATAAACTTCATTCATCTACTATCCTCGTTCATTTCGTACTACTTCTTCAAAGGTTACGATACTTGTGGAGCTCCGTCCACTACTCATTACTTTTCTTTTACTAATACTCTTACATTGATGTTACAAGATGGGTATACTCCTCATATGGTATTTGCATGTCTAATGCCTAATTACCATAATTACAGTGTGAGTGAGTACTTATGTTTGTTTAACATAGTATCAATCATCAATTTGGTTCTCATTTGTGCTATGCACATTATGGTTTAAGTGTTTTATTCATAAAACTTACGTTAAGCGGTTTTCGCTCTACCCCCCTTAAAAGGGATTACGCCCACGTAATCTACCATGTATTATTGTTAAACATTGGTTTAATCAGTTTGGGCAAACTGAAGCGTTTAGCTTCACTACTGTATACAATATACTATGCTCTGGTCAAAGGGTCTTAACCATACCAATGGTTTAGTCTTTGCATCAAGAGTTCCTATATGAGTTTATTTAACTCATATTTAATTCGATTCTGGCCTAATCGGCTTCAAGACATTAATAGCCATTGTATTATGCTCATTAGGTACATTAATCTCCTAGCTAGGGCCCACTAGCTTCTGCTGCGCGACCCTGATAACTTGGGTTATTCACCCTTCTTGTTATCCTTAATGTGCTATACATTACCTTCTCGTCCGTCTATTATGGGAATAAGGTTTACTAAACAACTGCGGTATTCTTTTACCGTGTTTGAACTCAAGGAGTTGTAGGTTTATAACCAGCTCTCTGGTAATCTACTGCACATGCTATTCGTGCTTCCACGATTATTCATTAAGCTCCTCCGACTTATTGTCGGGCGAGGTTAAGTCACTACTTAGTTGTAGTACTTCCTCTGGTGTCCATAGTTTTTGAATCATACCAGTTCTTCTGGTTCAGTACAAGTGTTCTTTACTTGTATGACCTTGCATTTCTATGCGTCGGTCCTAGTGACTTTGTTACGTCTCCTTTCACCTTTTATTCCAATGGAATTCACATCTTGTGATTGTTAGTGTGTTTCACACTCTTCGTGCTTCTTTGGCCTCAGGCCGCACAGTCTGTTGCTAAGCTTCCTTAGCTGGCTTATGCCATGTTTGTTGGTGAGAAGAAGGGTTTACTACGGTTTACATTCCCCATATCCCTAGCTACCCCATTAGATCATTAGCTGCACAAGTGCAATACCAAAACACTCAGTCATACAGAGTGTAGAGGCGTAAACGCTTGGTAGTAAGTCACTTATGTGATAGGAAAGAATATTTATGCCTGTCATCTCGTACTTATACTCCGTGTTGTTATCTGCTACTTCCTCATAGCGGTCGCTTGTTGCGCACCGTATTCTTACTCATTATACAACATCGCTTTTACTGTTTCTGTTACTGTGATAGTTCCTTTTTACTTATTGCCATTGTCATTGGCACCATTTCCTTATGGTGTGTACACTGAGGGTTTCCCCTGTTCGTGTGTATGACGGTTGTCGTAGCATACCGTGATGTTATTATTTCCCAATGTGGAGATGTTTTATTCAACTTACGTTTTATGTGTAGGTTAGCTTACCTCACATTTTATCATCATTTATGATATAATTTACCCAGTATCTTGGTTGATAATGGATGAAGTAATTTATCGGGTTACAAGCTCTCTTGAGCGCTGGTCATTCATGGTGTGCAATGTGCATTCCCGTTGATTGTTTTGACAATTATTGTCTTCCAGTGCTGAGCATTGGTTATAGGCTCTAGCTGTGTAGTTCTACTTGCATGCATATCACCTGGACATTCCAAGAAACTTTAGGGGTTTTCTGGTCCCGTTCTCTAATTGAAGAGTATTTTATCACTGATAGGTGAAAGTTCTTGTTGAGGGGTTTGTCGCCACTCATACATCTGCTAGCAAGGTTACTATGTTAGTACCTGCTTATGTACTGCATATGGTATACTTACTCCTTTAAGACGTAATGGCTTGGAAACTCATTCCTTTATTCCATCGCCCATTGGCAATATCTATTTGCTTAGGCTTACTGTTATAATAGATGAAGCCTTTCTAATGATTCACATCTTCACCACCTTGGTGGTCTTCGGTTAATGAGGGTACTTTCCCTTGGGTTCTCGTAGTGTCCAAGTGTGGACTAGGCCATTGTTGGCGTTATCATGATTCTTATGCCTTTGTGCTACCATTACTACAGAAGGCATGAGGGTGATTAAAAGCTTGTCAACTGTATACTAGACTGATGCTCTAGTGACAGTGACACTGAGTTGGCCATCACTCCAAGCCACTCGGGATGTTGGGTTTGAGTTGATGGTCCAGTTGTTGATTTCTTGTCGTATGAGACAATATCTCTTGCAAGTCTTGTTATCAAATGGTGTGGGTTATGCAACCGTTAAGGTTTACCTAACATAGTTGGTTGATGGCTTTTAAGCCGAATTGCTGCGAGCTATGCTCCTTGCAAGCTGCTTCTTCACATTTCCACTTCTTCTATACCCCATAGGTTGAGGGTATTACTGGGCTCCATGGTAAGTCGTGACATCACGCTTCCGTTCATAGGAGGTCCTTTAGGTATTTGGTGCTAATCAGTGCCTTTGTAGTCTAGGGTATTTCCTGTTATGTGAAATCCCTTCGGTATCTTAACCGAATGTTTGTTTTAGCTCCCGTGCTCATATCATTATGCTTGTTCAACTGTTGTTAACGCAGACACCCTTCAAGGATCGCTCCTGGGTGTTTGTAGTTATGCCGTTACATCCGGCTAATGTTTATAACGTGTGTTGTCCTCTATACCGTCTTATGGTATTGCATTTTGAGTTATCCCCTTGTGGGTTATAGCGTCTCTCGTTCTTGGGTAGGCTGTTTATACTCCTCCTAGTGTTTTAGACTAGGCTTAAGATCCTGTCCAACGATGGATTATACTTTATGGTAATCTTGTGACTGCTCTTGGGAACTCTGTCCCGTTTGTTGAGCATTGTGGTGTTCACGTTAGGCTTTTGCCTTACTGTGTTCAGGCTGGGTATCCCTTCCAGCTGTCATGTGTTTGTTTGACATCTTGAGACATATCCAATGTCTATTCTTATTAGTCCGCGCTCCTTGCGCTTCCTAATTCTCATTCCTCATCTTCAGATGGATTCTCTGAGTTCCTTATACTTGTTCCTTAACTGAGTTTCCTTCTCCTTGATTGTCTGTGGTGTCCAGTTGTTCTGGTTAAAATTTACTTATGGTCCGTAGAACGGAGTTGACTACTTCCCGTGTGTCGTACACTACATGTATACATACGTGGGGTACCATATTGATACGTTACCACTTACCCAACTATATGTCAAGCCCGCAAGCTCCTTCGGAGTGCGGTTGTCCCACATCCCGTAATTAGGTACACTCGTAGTGTTCGTCACACGCCTAGGTGAAGTATTCTATTGTCAACTCCTCTTGTATCAATCTATGATACTCACCGTAATTCTGTTGGTTTTGTTTAAAAATCCAAGGTTTAAAAGAAAAGTTATGGTTTTGAAAGAAGAATTTTGGGTTTTGAAACAATGGTTCGGTGTTAAAAGAAGTTCTACATGGCATAGCCATGTTTGTGGTCTTGACCAAGTCCAGCTTCCCGCTGACTGGTATGTTCTTAATTCAATGGTCAGGCTGTCAGGCCTTCCCAAGGTTTGATTCATCTAGCTTCCAGGATTTGTGATCCTATAGTTGTTTCACTGCTGTCACGGTATATTACTATGTACCTGTGGTGTGTTAAAGTTCCTTTACAAATTCCTGTTCTTACTGCACTTGCCGTGGCAAGTGCGTGGTACTGTTGGTTTTTGGTTAGACCTATACCGGTCTTGGTATGGTTCCCACTTGTTTTTAATAGTCTTGTTGACTCTTCCCTAGATCATATTGATTTATGTTTGGGGTACTCGATCCTTTTAAGTAGCTTTTCATTGATCTTGACATGGTTGTCTTGGTCGGGGTACTTCTCCAATCCTTGGAGATCCCCATTTATTTAGTTTTATGTTTTCCCTTGTTGCTCGTTCCCACTGGTTTACCGTGGTTATTGAGCCTTAGCTTGTTTAGGCACTACTCTTGTAGTCCTGTCGGGTTATGTCTCAAGGTTGTTCTTGTAGTTGTCTGAGCCATATTGGCCAGGTATTGTAACCTTAATGGCGTTGTAGGTTTGGAGTTAACCACTTCCGACTATGTCCTTAGTCAGCTAGCATACCGTTGGTGGTATTACTTAGCTATTACTGTCCCGTAGACTTGTGTCTCGGGTTCCATTACTACTCCTTTTCCATTTTGTTGTACGGTTAGTGCTTCTTTCCTGCCGCTGGTTGGTTAGCTAGGTTTCGCGACTGCTAAGCATGTCGCCCCATGTTGTTGCATGTTGCAGCCTCCTTGTGGTTGGAGTGTTCGTCTTACCGCTATTAAGTATGGGTATTGTTGTTCAACCGGGTTCCATTTCCGGGACTTCCAATTCTTGGAATCTACTGTGTGTCAAGTTCTTTCCTCTTATGGGATTGTCTCACTACTGCCAGATCGGGTTTTCCCGAGTATGAGAGGTCTTTCCTTCTCTCTGGCGTACTTTCCCAAGTTATACAATAGGGTTTGCGGAGGGCGGGTCTGGTATTGTAGGTATCCGGTACTCACCGGTAGTTCCAAACTAGCATATCTCTAATGCTAACACTCAGCCCTTAGCCCTAAGCTTCTAAATCCTAACTCGGTATTCCTAAACTCGGTATTTCCAGTCATCAGAGCGACACTTCGCTCTGATACCACTTTTTGTAACACCCCTACAATTAATACAGTGCTTACCGTCCAATCTCCATACATATCAGATACACGCAGCGGAAATATACTTACATACAATGGGTGATACAATGCCGTTAGTCACCCACGTGACTAACAAGGCTACTACCTCTACATACAGCATCGGTCTGATGGACCGGAATCCCGAGTACTACGCATCTAGAATACATACTCCATTCCTCAATCAATTACGACAATACTCCATTCAGTACTTACTCCTCTTCAATCCATACAATACAATATACTTAACCGAGTCTACTAGGATCCTTATACAATTATCATATCCCTTCCAAGTTCATACATACACCCTAAGAGACTACTTACTACCCATTCCTCACTACTACATTACTTTCTAAATACAAGGGGTGTGGTAGTTGATACACCTCTACATTCTACTACTACTATCCAGCGTAGTCGCCGGTCTCGTGCCTTGACCACATTCGCTTCGGGTACCTGCACACTAAAAAATGTCCCCCGAAGGGATCAGCTTTCGCCGAGCATGATAACCGCATACCCCGCGTACTAGTGAGGGTACGCCGACCACTTGGTCGAATACATGCGGTTCGTTTTCATACAAACATACATGCATACATGCTCTTATACACAATATTACAATACATTACACAAGGCATACACACATACATACACTTCATTGCCTACAAGAAGTACAACATAAACCATCCAATACGTACTTACCTTTTCCCGAATTACGCATACACATTACATACACAACATACAATACTTGTTAGCTTCATTGGTCCACCCGGGTTAATCGGGTGGAGATTACTCTTTTACTCGTTACTCCATACATACGCATACATACTCATACTCATACATACTTACGGATCCATACTTACTTACTCTTACTCTTACTCATGTTAAGTCGTCGGGACCTCCGGCCCTGGGGACTACACCGTCCCACCTCCGGGATTTACTTGACTCACCAATCCGGGATGCTACCCATTTAAGGGATTTGGGCCGCGGACCAGTTTAAGAGTCAGGAATTGCAGCCAACCTCTTGTGACTCCGCATCCTCACGCGTGGCCGAAGCTATATCGGACTTGTACTCATTCCAATTTATTCACTTAAGTTAGGAGTTAGATAGTTAGGAATTAGCACAAGTCAACATCCAAGGCCCAATAATACAATACCCATATACCCTTACATACAAATACATTACAATATACAAGTACACTACAAAATACAATACACTTCATCGTCACTCATATGTTTCATGAATTATACAAACTATTGTTCAAGACAAATATCAAGAACAATGTAAACAAGCACAAGTAGGTGCAATATAGTCCGATTCATGCATTTATCTTATTAGGTGATCAAATAAGCACACAAATCGGGGTAACCAGATTAGGATACAGGGCATGAAGAAATCATACCTTTCCCCGAGATCTACTTTACCGGTGTCTCCTCGTTCCTTAGTCCTTACTTGTCCCTTGAGTCTTATTCTTGAACCAATGACTACATGCCAAACGGTTCAATTAATACTAAGCTTTACAATACATACATAGTTACTACTCCCGTACTTACCCCGTTGTCCCGTCGTTTCGGTTTAACTTAATGTTCATATACTTACAACTTTCTTAATTACTTCTCAAACTTGTTTACACTTCTTAGGGCCTTTAAAGGTCACCAAACAAGGCCTTAACAACTTCTAAAACCATTACTAATCAATTCCCCATGTTTAGAACCTTAAAAATCACATTCTGTAACAATTTCGGGCTGGTCCGGGACTTGGTCCGGACCCAAGGTCCCGGACCATACACAGAATGAACTCTCGGCCTATTTTTGTTATTGGTCGGGACTTGGTCCTGGACCTAGGTCCCGGACCACCTGCTGGTGTGACTCTCGAATTAATTTTAGGTGCGGTCCGGGACTTGGTACATAACCTAGGTCCCGGACCCTGCTAAAAACTGCTACTAGGATGATTTTTCAACCCCAAATCAACCCTTAATCCACCTCCAATCATTCCATAATCTTTCCACATGTTTTGTACATAATTAAACACACTTAAACACTCACTAAAACTCCTTAAATCCGTGGTCCAATACCTACTCAACTTCTTGCTCAAATTCCACAAATTTCCATTCACATTTTCCTACTTTGCACACTTGTGCATTCCTACACCTCTCTTTGCATTTAGCACTTTGCTCTAACTTCATTTTACCATTCCAATTCATCTCCAAGCATCTACAATATCTATACCCAAGTCCAACACTCTCTTTTACCATTCTTGCGCATTAATTTTTCCTAACTTCTCCAATGCATGTTAATACACTTTGCTACAGATTTTGCACTTCTTATTTCTCATACTACTACTACCTCTTCATCACTACTAAACATACCTACTAGCTCCAATACTCACCTTGGTTCTCCCATTCACCAAGTCACCCATAAATGTACATTTCCTACCAAATTTTGCCATAGTTCACCTACAATTCTCACTTATCCACACATTCCCATTATCACCAAAATCATTCCTATTCTAGCCACACCCATACAAGGGTCCTACCAGCACACATTCAAATATAAATTCCTCAATACTTTCTCAATCCACAATTCCGATACGCATATACATCGCATTTGGCCCCAAAGCCCACAATTCAAATACTTGCTCTTAAATACTCAAACTTCACAATCCTCAATACTAGTACAAGGTTTTGGTTCTTTAAATATTTTTCCCATTCCCATTACTCCATTGTAATAGAATCTAACATTAGGAAGGAGCCCTTACCTTGAGCTTATACTTCCTTCTTTCTTCCTCATTTTTCATCCTTCTTCCTTTCTTGCCTCAAAATCGGTTATGTGGGGAATGGAGTTGCCAAACTCCATTCCCATCACCCAATACACACAAAACAAATGCAATTAAACTACTAACCCTTTTCAACCTTTAAAGCTTAATGTAAGTTTTAGGGTTTAGAAATTTCATTACCTTGCAAGGGTGTAGGTAATGCTTGGAATAGCTCAAGAACCATATTTCTCACCCTCCAAGAGTGCCAAAATCGGCTAGAGTACAAAGGAACCAAACAGGAGTTTAGTCTAAATTTCGTTTTGCCCATAAGGCTAGAAAAACCATGAGGTTTCAAGAAGATTTTTACCTCAAAATAACAAGGAGAAGAAGGTGGTTCTAGTGGTAGTCTTGAAACTCCAAATGCTCCATACCCATGAAAACGAAAATGCTCCTTTTCGGATTTTGAAAAGAGGGAAATGTTCCCCTTGGAGAGAGGAAGACAATGGTGTAATTTTTGGAGAAGGTTTGGTCACCTAACAAAAGGAGAGAAGTTGAGTTTGTGTGTGGTTTCTCATTTTCTCCATGGTTGTCGCTTGGGAAGAAGAAGAAGGAGCCAGAGAGAGTGGAGGGGGGTGCTCTGTACGTGAGTGAAGAAAGTGAGGGAATAGGAGAGAGAGTAAGTGAGTGAGGTAGTAAAGTAATGTTTACTTTATTGTTTTTTTTTTTTAAATTCTTTGCCTTTTGTAAATGAAAAGGAAGTTAAAAGTGTGTGAGAGAGGGGGATAGCCATCGGATGACACAGCCCACACACACAAACTCTACATTTTATTTTAAAAGTGGACACATAAGTTTGAGTTATTTATGTTTCTACCCCACAACTTCCTGTTTTTGACAGTTTTTACTATTTTCTCGTTTTATTGATTTTATTGATTCTAAAGCTTCACTAAAATTTATTAATGATTATTTAGTTGACCAAAATTGTTACGAGTCTATTTGACCCGCTTAAAGTCACGTTTTCCCGGTTACCTCGAAAAACGCGATTTAATGCTCATTAGTGTTTTTAATCCATTTTAAGGATCCGTTTTCTTCGGGATTTGTTCCCTAATATTTATTTAGACTTAATTAAGCCTTTAGAATCCATATATTACGATAACCGAGGTCTCACACCTCCTATGGTTATTTAACACTTATTTAGCGTTTTACGCTTTTTAAGTGTTTCTTTATTTCTTTTGGATTTATTTTTCCTTACCAATATTACTTAGGCGTCATTAGGCCCTTAAATACATATTAGATTAATTTTAATCCCTATATTTAAGTTCGGGGTATTTCATATTGATTGGGAGATTTGAAGTGGAAAAGAATAGAGAAACTCCAGGGGAATGAGAACCCCGATTGGTATTAGCATGGGAAATGAGTATGTTTGAGCAATTGAGGAGTATAAACCGGTATGAAACCGATGTTGAACCTAGTGGGAAGTGAGTCCCCTAGGTAACTTGATTTGATGGTATTTGTGAATAAATTGAGGATAGAAATTGATTTGACTTGTGAACTATTGGTGGATAGAAAAACTAATTGGAAACTAACCTTTGAATTTCTTAGGTATAGTAGTTGAAGAAATTTGGTAATAATTGATGAGATGACTAGTAAGAGAATAAATGGATGCTAGAAATTGGTAAATGTATTGATGGGTGATTATGACTAGAATGATAAAAAGATAGAAAATGAAATTAATGCTTGACTATTTGATTGTGTGAATTGGGGTGGGAGGTGGAACTTGATTTGCTAGCGATCAAGGGAAACCGAACACCAAATTGGGGTGGATGGATAGTTCCACATCAATACTGATCACATTGGGGTTGAATGACTCTTGAAGCTCCTTATAAGTGGCCACAAGTTATCACACTAGTAATAGGTGAAACTCACACAAATTGGAACTTGGAGTTGGATTGAGTTTTCAAAATGAATTTTCCAAATTGATTTTGGCACAAATGATTTTCTTCAAGCTTGAGAATGAGGATCATTTTTGAAACCGCTCCCACGGGTGCTAGTGGATCTTTCATGGCTAGGCACCGGTATCGGGTCGAAACCATGGAGGTGAAGCTGGTTGTGAGTCGGTGGAGGTGATGATTAGTTTTGAAACCATTACAACGGACGAGCAACGGTACTAAGTGACCGGTAGGACGTTTGTCGCGTATGTTTTGTATTTGTCCAAGGGCCTCCGGATATGTGTAGTCCGGTCAGGGAAGAGTACCCACTTTGGAGCCTGAGGATTCTCTAGAGGTGCAAATGAATTTGATCAGAACCAAAGGACCGTAGAGCCAGAAAGCGTAAGTGCTCAATGTCATGACGGCCGTGAACCAGAGAGCGTAAGTGTTCAAACGTGACCGGTACCTGAGGGATCACTCGATATGGGAGAGGACTGTGTGGCTTCTTTATCTACGGATGGACCCCATGGAGAGTTTGTACAAGGATATTTTTGGTTGCTATGCATGCTGTGACATGCTGTTTGAGTGTGTGGTATGTATTGAGTAGCTTGGTGACTAACAATCTTAGACTCACTAACTTTTTGGGCAAAGTTCTTTAAGGGGGGTAGATTGAAATACCACGAACTTAATTAGGGTGATTAAATTACTCTAATACGATATTTGAGGGCCTAATAGTGCCTAAGTAATTTTGGTAAGAGAATAAATCCAAAAGAAACAAGAAAACGCTTAAAAAGCGAAAAATACTAAAATAAGCGTTATGTGACCGTAGGAGGAATACAACCTTGACAATGGTCGTAGATGAATTTAAGAGGCTTAATAATGCCTAAAAAATATATGGTCACAATTCCCGACGAAAACAGATCCAAATAATGTATTAAAACGCTAATAAAGCTTTAGCGCACGTTTTTCGAGAAAACCCGAAAACACAACTTTAAGTGGTCAAATGAACCCATAAAAATTATAGTTCATAAAATAACTATAAATAAACATTAATGGAAGCTTAAGAGCCATTAAAATTAAAGAAACGAGAAAATTCTGGAAAACGGGCCCATTTAGTGAACAATGCTAAAACCGGGTAAATTAACGAGCGTTTTCTGTAAAAAAACGAAAAACGCTCCAGAATGTATTACTGTATGGGGCCGGTTTTAATATATTAATCAGCCACTCTCACACACTCTTACCTAGCTAGGAAAGAAAAGAAAAGTCAAATAAAGCAAAAAGGTGATAAAGCACCTTTTCCCTCTCTTTCCTCTCATTTCCTCCTCTCTCTCCTCCCTTTCCCTCCTTTTCACCGTGAGCTCCCTCCTCCATCCCCTACCTATGTCGATTTTGAGCTGAAACAAGAGCTCCCATGGCTAGTTCACTTCCTCTTTATGCCCAAGCTCCATTTAAGCTCCAAATCAAAAATAAATTACATATTTGAACTCCTCTCATCATCCTCTATCTTTCTCTCTTTTCAAAGATGCAAAAGGATGAACTTCATCTCCATGGATTTTTCCCATTTGAAGAGAAAATGGCATCTTCTTGAAGCTTGGAGTCTCCTCTCTCTCCTAAGGTAAAAATCTCTAAGAAAAACCTCATTTTTCTCCACTCCTATGTGCTGGCCGATTTTGCTCTTCATTGATGCCTTATTATTTTCTTGTTTTGGAGATTGGTTCCAACCCTCCAGTGGTGGAGTAACCCCCCTTCTTGATTCAAGGGTTAAAAACCCTCCAAAACACTCTGAAGGTAAAACCCTAACTTTATGCTCTAAGCCCCTTTTATTGAATTAGAATTTCTTAAGGGTTTAGAAGATTAATTGAATGCATTTTTGTGTTCCTTGAACTTTGGGATGGAGTTTGGAAACTCCATTCCCACTTGACCGAATTTGAGGAGAGGAAGAGGAAGATGAGACTTGAAATAAGAACTTGGAAGATTAAGGTAAGAAATCTACCTTAAACCTTGTTTTAATTGTCTTAGAATTTGGGATGGGTTAAATTAAATAATAAACCCAAAATATGTGTGATAGTGTGCTTGGTGGGAAATTGGTAGATTTGTGAACTTAATTGTAAATTGAGGGCCTTAGAGCCAAATGATTTGAGGCTTGTGGTTATATTGTGGTTTAATGAAGTTTTGAGGATATATTATGTTCTGGTAGGACCCTTCTATGGGTGTGGCTAGTTTAGGATTGAAAAAGGTGAGAAATGATGAGTTTTGATATGGTAGGCTTATGGGGAAACCATGGCAAAATTTTAGTGGGAAATAAGTGTTTTAGGTGACTTTGACAATGGGAGAACTTAGGTGTTAATTTGGGATGAGTTGAGTGGATTAATAGCCTTGAAATGGTAGTTTGAGAATGGATTAGGAGACGCAAAAATCTATAGCATCATTGATGGTAGTAACTTGGAATTTGAAGAAAAAGAGTTAGTGTGCTTAAGCTTGGTAATGGAGGATGGACTTGGGTGTAGATAGTGCATTTGTCTAGGAATGAATTGGAAAGGTCAAATGGAGTTAGAACAAGAGGTAAACCATCAAAAGGAAGTTAGAATGTATAAGAGTGCAAAATGTAACAGTGAGGATGGAAAATCTGTAGAAATTGAGCAAGGAAGTGGGTATGGACTAGACCAATGTTTTGAAGAGGTTTAGAGCATGTTTTAAGGTGTTTAAACATGTAGGAAATGTGTGGAAAGATTAGGAAATGATTAGAGGTGAATTAGGGGTTGAAAACTGATCAAAAACTGTAAATTTTGACAGTTCCAGGGGTGGTCCGGGTTTACAAATCGCTACGGAAACCCGGACCGCATCAAAAAATAGGCAGAAGGTCATCCCAGGGGGTGGTCCGGGTTTGTAAACCCGAACACAAACCCGGACCACATGGAAAAATTGGCAGAAATGTATTTCAGTGATTTGTCCGGGTTGGTAGACCCGGACACAAACCCGGACCACTATAAAAATTCAACAGAAAGTGTTTTAAAGGGTTCTAAACATGGGGAATTGATTGGGGATAGTTTTAGATGATGTTTAGGACTTGTTTGGTGACCTATAAAGGTCCTTGGAAGTGTAAACAAGTGTGAAAAGTAAATGAGAAAGTTGTGAACTTAGACACACTTAAGTAAACCTAAGATTTACGGGATAACGGGGTTAACTATAGGAGTACTAATTTTACATACCGTACTACCTTAATGATAATAGAATCACTTAATATGTGATTAGTGATTCGGAAGTGAGATCAGAGGAACAAAAATGAATCGAGGAACGTGAGGTGAACCGGTAAAGTTAACCCAAAGTGAAAGGTATGATTTTCTCATGTCCTGTATCCTAACTTGGTTACTCCGATTTGTGTGCTTGTTTGATTGTGTGATCAAACAAGATAAATGCACGAATCGGATTGTTTACACCTTGTAGTGCTTGTTTGTATTGCTTGATGTTGGTTTGTATTTTGAATGTGAAGTTTGTATAATTCATGAAATAGGTGTTTGTAAATGAATTGCTTGAATGTTGATTATGTATTGTAGTGCGACTCATAGTTGAGTCTTGTTTGAGTAAAGACTCGTAGAGAGAGTCAAGTTGCGAACTAATAAAAATGTGGAAACACACTAAAACTATCAAACCAATACACGGTAATATAAAGCTATGAACTCACTAGAACGTGATAGAGTTGTACGGGAATTAGTAAACTCCCGATAATGGTTAGAGAACCGAATTGACTTAATCCACAAACAATTAATGGTGAAAGTATTTAAGTAACCTCTATTTAGAGGATTGATGAGTGTTCAAGCTTGAACCTTGAGAGAAATAAAGTATGGTAAGGGATTACCAAACCCCTTAGAAAGATATTCGAACCCCAAAGAGAGGAACCGACTAAAATGAACAATGTTCCGAACATGAGAGTATTCGATAAGTTGGGTAAAACCCTAAATCTTAGAATACTAGACATTGAGAATTCCCTAAGCTAATAGATGTTATGGAGAGAGATACCTCTAGGCTAATCCTTGAGATTGTGAAATGACTCCGAGAGGGAGTTTTGGGAATTTGAGTAGTCCGGTAGAGAACTGGACATTTGAGAACTTGAGGAGCTAAATGCATAGCTCATTTTGTATTTGTAAGCCCGGTGGTGGGTCTTGTGTATGACCCTGCCCGGAGGTCGTGGCAAAGACTTAAAAGATGCCTTTGAGTATTGAGTATTGGAGTATTGAGAATTGATTTGAGAACTTGAGTATTTGAGTATTGATTTGAGTATGTGAGTATTGAGAATTGAGTTGTGACTTAAGAGACTTGAGAATTTGAGTTTGAGTGGAGAATCGAGTTTAGTATTGTAGAACTTGTTGAGATTGTGAGTAAGAGTACCCAAGAGAGTGGGTAAGACAATGAGCAATTGAGTAAGGTATAGTGAGGTAGAAACCCTCAAGCCTAAGCAAAGAACATATTAAACTAACCTCTTGTTGTGTGTGTTAGTGTTTGTGTTCTTCATTGAACCTAGATTGTGCTGACATACATATATAATGTATTGTTGCCTTGCATGTTGGTGAAATTAAAATGAATCGCATGCTCTCGACCATATAGTCGGCGTACCCTCGTTAGTACGTGGGGTATGTGAATTTCATATGCAGCAATTTTGCTGAGCCCCTTGGGGCGCAGTTTTTATTTTACAGGAACAATGAAGCCGAATACCGTTCGAGAGTAGGACGGGTTGCTATGTAAGCATGGGTAGTGATTAGTGAAGGTTGTAATAATTCGAAATGTTGAATTGTAAGCCGAATTGTTAACCGGTAACTTGATGATTGTAGAAACTCGGGATAGCAATGACTGAATAATGTAATTGTATAATATGGATTTGAGGTTGGTATTTGAATTGAGATTTGTTAAGGTATTAGGATGTATTGTTGGATAGTATACTCGGTATAATGACCCATCAGACCGATATTGTATTTGTATTGTTTGTTTGGATTGGATTTGGCCTTGTTAGTCACGTGGGTGACTTACGGCATGTATCACCCACCGGTTGTAGTTTGAATTCCACTTCATTGTTGATCGGTAATTGAGACGGGTTAGGAGATAATGATGCGATTACCGGTAGGGGTCACTAGTACAAAAAACGTCTATTTCGGCGCCGCTATTTCGGCGGTTGTAGATAAAACCGCCGAAATAGGGGCCCGAGATGTATGCGGTCTGTAAAGAAGGCACCTATTTCGGCGGTTCCTAGATATGAACCACCGAAATAGGCCCTGTTTAATAATTAAAAAAATAAGAGACCTATTTCGGCGGTTCCTTACACGAAACCGCCGAAATAGGTGTTTCTATTTTTCTTTTTCTTTTTTTAATTTAATCATCTATTTCGGCGGTTCTTTGTTAGGAACCACCGAAATAGGTATTTTTATTTTTTTTATTATTACCGAAGGTCTATTTCGGCGGTTCCTAACAAAGAACCGCCAAAATAGGTCGTTTTAATTAGCCCCCCAGCCCGCCCCGACACAATTACGATTTCATTAACCTAATTAACCCCTCTTCTCTCTCTGTTTCCGCGGCGATTAGCTAAACCCCGACGCCACCACCACCACACTGCCGTCGCCGCCCTCCTCCTCCTCCCGCCTTCGCCGGACGTCGCGCCGTCAGTGGTTGTCGCGTCGGTGGTCGTCGCCGCCCTCCTCCCGCCCAGCAACAGACGCGCCGGTATGTATATAAGCCCCAAATTTTTCATTTCGGTTTTGTTTAAATAGTTGTTAATGTGTTGTTAAAATTGATAGATTATTGTCACATTGTGATTGTGGATGCTGATATTTATTGTGTGTGTGAAATCTTTGCAAGATTTGGTTGTTAAACTAATAAATTTATGTATGCACACAAGGTGTTTGACGAAATGTCCGAGTGAATTTTTTTGCTGTTTTTGGCCCTTCTTTGAAGTATAGTTAGGTTAGCTTATTTGGGCTAGATTTATTATGCTTATATATGGGGTGGAACAATGTTTGAGCATTATTTGTGCTTATAATTATAAGCTAATTATAAACATTGTAAGCAATATAGTTTTGCGCCCTCAATTCATATTTATTTTGCGTCTGAGTTGCCTCTGTAGAGACTGGTATTGCTACACGCGTCTCGCACGCCCGATTGAGAAGAGGGGCTGAAAACAATTCATTTATGAAATACCCCAAATCTAAATAATATTATTTAATCATTATTTATTGGAATATAATCCAAATGTAAATCATTTCACGTACGAATGCAAACCCATGCATGAAAACGTTACGTAAAAACAGTCGTTTCACCATAAACGCTAAAACGCCTTAGAAGCATGTGGTCAAACATGACCTTGTATGACCCTCTAATATTCAAACTAAATGGTCATACAATTATTATATGAATATACAAATATATTCCCTAAGCTATATTCAGTCAAATACGCAAAATGCTCGGGAGTGCTCACACCCGCTCCTTAAAGCACGAAAAGTCCGGAGGAGTGCCGAGGTGGCACGAACTCCTATAAAATTAATTCCTAGAGTTCCTAACATCATTATTTATCATTCTAAAGAGAACCCACGAAGTGGTTTCTCAAAATTCAGCAAAAACCAAAGGAGGATTTCTTAGCGCTCCTTTTTGGCCCGGGAGTGTCCCGATGGCCCGTAAATTATGTCACGGGTTGATATAACCCCATATAACTCAATGTAACATCTTAGTATATGTTTATTTACTATAATAAGTGTTTACAAACACTTGGAACTCATAAGAACAATTGGTTTCCCAAAATTTCCTTAGAGCACAAAAACACACCTTCGGGTGTCACGAAAATGCGTTTTACGCAATTACCTTGTAGTTTTTGACATGCCACGAATTGGTAATCTTAAAAAGGGTTAAAATGACCTTCTAAATCAGTTGGTGTGACTAGTCAACAAGGCTCTCTATAGGGGCCGATTTTAAGGGCAAAAACTAGTATAAAAATTGCATTAAAAGTTTATAAAAAGCATAGAACATGGTGACTCACCTTCCCATGTGTTATATTACTTAATGTCTAAGTATGTAGGTCTCATTTGACCAGCAAGCTGTCGAAATTAGGCCATGGAATAAGGCCATGTGAGCTAGAACAAAACAAATATGAAAAAGTAAAAAGTAGATCTAAGATCTACTTTATTTGATTCCTTCTTCCACATGTGACCTTCCTTGTTCTTCCTTGGCTCTTCATGGCCGGTTTTTGAGCTCCATTCAAGCCTCCAATTCGTGCCCTACATGAAGAAGAAGACAAGTCATTTGCCATTGAAAAATCAAAGGAATACTCACCTTTTCTTACCTTGTCATCTAGCCAAAATTTTCTTTCCAACTCTTTCTTAGTCACACCTCATGGCCGGTTTTTAAGCTGGAAAGGAGACATTTATTGAGCCAATCAACCATGAATAAACTAAGAAAAGTATTGTCAAATGACATTAAAAATTGACAAAAACAAAATCAATTTCCAATGCCTATTGCATTTACGTGAGCTAAGTCTCATTTCTTCCTTGCCCTCTTCATCCACGGTTTAGGTAAGCTCCCTCCTCTCTCTTCTAGCTTCATCTTCTTCCTTTGAAGCTCTTAAGTCCATTAATGGAGATTTAACTTCTATCTTCATCTTTAAGGTAAATTCCTAGCATTTCTTGGCAAGTCTTGAAGCAAAACTCTTCCTAGCATAACAAGGTGGTTCGGCTTCATTTAGTTCTCCAAGGAGTTGTCCAAACCAACATTAAACCAAGGTGCATCTCAAGGTAGGTTTTAAAGCTTGAAAATCCTTAAAACACATTTTTATGTGTAACCAAGTTCTACCTCTTCTAAGTCTCTTTTCTTCTTCATTTTGATGAAGGAAACTTGTTCTTCATCTACCTTAGGAGTGCCGAATTCATAAGGAGAAAAGTCTAAGGTAAACTCTTGTAAAAATACTTACAAATCTACTTAAGATCTTTGTTCAAGATCTAACTCCTAAACTCCTTCACCACTTGCATATAACCGAAGTGGAGCATCAATATTACCTTGGAGAAAGCTTGGAGATTCAAGAAGAAGTCAAGCACTTAACCACATTTATAAGAAGTAAGTTTACTAGTAAATCCTTATATTATAAGCTTTGTTAAGCTTCTAAAAATTGTACAAAAATTATGTACACCTCTTAGGTATATTAATACCGAAACTATATGGTTTTATATGCCAAAAATATAATCTATAACATATAGAGAAAATTTACCTTAAGACACATTTTTGTGTCACAAAATTTGTTTATGTTACAAATTAATTAAGGCCGAAAAGTCTAGGGCAAAAATGCTTATTTTAAGCTAAGAATCAATATAAGACATTACAATAATTTTACATGAGTTATATGACTCATATGAATTTATGTACATTTATTATGACATATAAATCCACTTTTATATACTATATGGTCACTAAATAATATGGCCGAATTACCTAAGTGTTAAATAGGTATTAATGACTACTTAGGTATATAAATTATCATAAAGTTTGGTGAGTTAAAAATATTTATTAGCTTAAATGACTAATTAATTAAGTTATGTGGCTTAAATGTAATTTTTACAAAGTTTGTGCACTTATTGTGAAAACCGAGAGCTAAAGGGTATTGGTGTAATTATAATATATATAAGGTTAGGAATTAAGTTTAAGAATTTTAGATAATTAAACAAGCTTAAAAAACTTTTATAAAGTTTTGGGCTATTATGTAATTTATAAAAGTTGATATGAAAGTTTGTAAATATTTAGTGGGCGAATTGATAATTAAGAGAATCATTGAGTTCACTTTCGAAATTTTGAAGAAATAAATTTAGACTTTAGATTATAAATTATTAAGATACTATAAAGTTTTGGGATGAAATGTAATTAAGGAAAGTAAATGACATAGCCAGCCGAATTACTTTGGGGTTAGTTTGGTAATTTAAGAATTT
This sequence comes from Limonium bicolor, assembly GCA_023374045.1. Taxonomy (NCBI): domain Eukaryota; kingdom Viridiplantae; phylum Streptophyta; class Magnoliopsida; order Caryophyllales; family Plumbaginaceae; genus Limonium; species Limonium bicolor. The sequence goes on from CM041776.1 coordinate 4,665,518, forward strand.
ATATATATATATTCGGCATTTATGGAGAATTAAAATTAAAACTATAGTTTATAACATTATGTAAATTATAAGATTTTGTGTTAATTGCAATTATAGAAATATATATATATGCCGAGATTTTGAGGGGCTAAGATTAATTCTTGAAAGTTATAATATTTATAAGTTATGTCCAAAATTAGTGGTAGTTTTGTAATTTAATTAGATGAGGAATTAAAATTATGTTATATAAAGAGATTAGAATTTAATGTAAAGTTTATGAATTAATGTGGTTGTTTTGTAAATAACCGAAATACAAGTTTAAGAATTTAGATTTAAATAAATATAGGTCCTATATGGATATTTGGAGGATTTAGAAGAAAGAATTTTGATTAAAGGAATTATGGAATTGAACTATGGCTTACATGGTTATAAGGAATTAAAAGATAACAATAAATATTATTTATGGTTAAAAGGAGAATAATAAACTATAAGAATTTTATGTCTATGTATGACATATAAATATAGTTAAGAATTATAAGTTGTTATGTCACCTAGACAAATAATAAACAACAAATGCAATAACACATATATGTGCATTAAAGGATTTATAAATAAATCAAAAGGATAACAAATAAGTTATACATTAAATCATGAGGTGATTAAAAGAATAAACCTCACATGAAATAACAAATAAATTTGTTAAAAGATCCAATAGAATTATTATATAAGGGTAACATAAATTAACCCTCTCAGTTAATCCTATTCTAGGACTTTGTTTGACCAGACGTTGACCGGGAATTAAAGTACAGTCTACGGTGAACGGTATGGGATTCTTGCAACCTGTTTTCTAACGGATTACACTGGCTTGTGTGCTATCTGTTGTTTGAAATAACGACCAAGATAATTAATGTAAACTGTTGTTTTACTCTTGCACACTGTGGTATTATCTTATGTGCGTGATTGTTGCTGACTACAACTGTATGTCCCAGCATACAAACACTACCATACCAGTGGATTAAATACCTGCGTTTCAGTATACCGAGGACTTGTACTCAAGTCTCTCACTAACTTCACTTTATAACATACGTCATTATCCTAAACGTGATAATTGACAATACACATTGTGTTCTTGTTAACGTCTTTATATGACACTTAACAATTATATACTTCGAGATTGAGGAGCCCAGTTGGATCTGGCCATGCATGCTACGGGAGTTGTACCTGTCTCAGGTCGTCTCCTACTACGTCGCGACGGAACATTCAGTTGGGAGGAAGACTTTATTCCTTCCGGGATTCAAATGCCCTTCAGTTCGAGGAAGACTTATTCCTCTAGTGGGTTCTTATTCCCACGCCATTCAGTTCAGGGTTTGACTACGTCATCTCCTGGGTTTTATACCCAACCTTTCTTTATAACGAGGTCACTATACCTCCACTATTTCAGATATTCAGTTATAACTGTCAGTCCCATTGTGTGGACCGACTATCAGTAAAGAATTTCAGTTCAGCTAACTCGACCTTCTGTGTCTTGTTCTATGTGACATTATTGTCCTTGTATGGATACTTGTTATTATCAGACTATGCTTGTTTACAGCTTAATAAAAATGAACTGCATGTATTCGACAAAGTAGTTGGTGTGGCCCGGTAGACGATGGGCTGCACGTTTTCCATACCAGCATTGTTTGCTGAGCCCCTTTGGGGGCACCCCCATTTTTCAGGTACCTGAAGATTGAGAAGTTCACTACACTGAGTGTAGGTGGGGTAGACCAAGCTTTGGGAGTCTACTATTAGTAATTGTTTTATTTCAGTATTTTACTTTGAGTTCGATTCCTAGTATCTCGGGTTGTATCTGTATTCCAGACCGTGACATTTGAGGATTGTATTTGGACTTAGCCTTGTTGGTCACAAGGGTGGCCAACGGCATTGTAATACCGCCCGGTTGTTGTATTTATTTCCGCTGCAGTTGTATTTTATTGGGAGTGATCGCCGTTCAGTTTATTGATTTCGGGTTGGGGTATTACAAAAATGGTATCAGAGCGTAGTTACGCTCTGGATACAAGGATACACCGAGATTAGGATATCTAATACTTAGGTTAAGGGTTGAGAGATAGTATTGAAAGGAGTTTAAGTTAGTTTTACTTAGACTACTATCCAAGACCGAGTTTTGACCACAGTGCCTAATATACCTCAACATCCTGCAGATGTCAGGAAGAGGAGGACGACGTGGACAGGCTGATGAGGAGCCAACATCAGGTTGGCAGACATTGCTACCTTAATTGCTCAGGCTTTTGCACAGGCGGGGTTGCACAGCAGCAGCAGCTACCTCCACCACCACCACCCAGGGAGAGACTGGGTGAAGAGCTTGGCTGATCTGAGGCCAACTGCATTCAAGGGGCAGACTGACCCTGCTCACTTAGAGACCTACATCATGGAGATGGAGACAGCGTTCGAGACGCTTGCAGTCCCAGCTAGGGAGAAAGTAAGACTTGCTGCCTTTTATCTGAAGGATGCAGCTAGAGATTGGTGGAACATGGTGAAAGCCGACCACTTGGATGACCCAGCCTTTACTTGGGGACATTACACTGCACTACTTAGGGGCAAATACTACCCCCCCCCACACACAGGATGGTGAAGACTCGGGAGTTTGACGCCTTGGAGCAGACGGGGAAGATGTCAGTGGATGAGTACTATGCGAAGTTCACTTCGCTACTCCGACTATTGCCCGGCATAGGATACTCGGACCAGGTCTTGGTCGACCGGTTCTACGGGGGACTGAGCCCTCGACTTCAGTTTGGGATGGGACCAATCATCCCTACCAGTTTGCAGGAATGTTACCATGCTGCCTCCGTTGTGGAGATTACTTGCAAGAGAAGGGATGCTTTGAGCTCCCAAAAGAGGAAGGACGGACCTGGTGGCGAAGATGCCAAGCAAGGGAACTCCTACAGAAGGAACAAACCCTATCAGAAAGGCCAGGGGTCCTATCAAGGAAAGGGGAACCAAACTACTGGGAACCCTCAGTCAGGAACCTACGGAGCGGCAGCTCCACAGAAAACTTACCCACCTAAGGGTTCTGGATCTGGCTCAAACACGGGCCAGAAGTATGTCCGCCGTTTCAACTGTAAGCAGTGCGGAAAGGATCACCCCGGTGTGGACTGCCAGGGGGAGAAGGTCATGTGCCGCTACTGTCAGATACTCGGGCATCGTGCCTTCGAGTGCATCCGAAACCCGGAGAGCAGGAACTACCGCCCGGGAGCAAAGCCAAACACCGGCCCTAAGAATGGAGCTAGCGATACTCGCCCTCCACCAACCAACCAGGCTCAAGGGTATAAGGGCAAGGGCCCAGCATCGGGACCCGCCCTACATGTCATGGACCGCTCAGATGAGGCTGGTCCCTCTACTAACCCAGGTAATTCTAAACCACGTGAACCTATTATTGAGCAATGGATGATGTGAATGAGTGCTTGCATGCCTTGATTGTCTAATTGAGTAGGAGAGAATTAGTAAGACTCATTAGTAAAATTTAAACCACGTAGGAAGCTATAAGATATGCTTTCCTATCCCCTCACCCCTCACCGCCCTCCCTGGAAGAAAACATTATCAAAATACAAGAACCAGGGAACGAACAATGTAAGGTTATCCAACCAGGATTGATACTACTCAAAGGATACCTAACACCGGAGACACAAATTGCAATCATCAGAAGGTGTCAAGAATTGGGAGCAGGACCAGGAGGGTTCTACACTCCAGAATTTCCAGGAGGATCAAAAATGAAGCTGAAAATGATGTGCTTGGGAAAGGATTGGAATCCTTATACCAAGAATTACCAGGATACAAGAAATGGAGATGGAGCTCAAGTGCCAAAGATTCCAGAAGAATTTTTACAAATTGTGGAACAAGCAGTTACACTCAGCAGCTAGAAGAAGATCCAGTTCCCAACTTAAGGGCTGATCTATGTATCATCAACTTCTATGAAGAAGGAGGCCGTTTAGGACTACACCAGGACAATGATGAAACAAAAGGGTCCCTTGAACAGGGATACCAGTATTATCTTTGTCATTGGAGATGACGCAGAGTTCCTTTATGGCGAGCAGAAGCGTGTGGACCTTGCAAAGAAAATTATATTGAGTTCAGGAGATGTTTTAATAATGGGTGGAAAGTCAAGGTTGCTATACCATGGAATTAAAGGATTAAACTAAACACAGCACCTTCGACAGTGATAAACACCACTCACATGAGACCAGGAAGATTAAGTTTGACTTTTAGAAAGTATTAGTGTTGTAATTTGTTTTTGGACTTCAGAAAGGAGATCATCTCATCAATGAAGCATTATTGTTTGTGAAAGTGAATGTCTTTAGACCCCATCATGTATCAAAGTACTTACTCAGATTCTGTTATTAGGTTGTGCTAAGGAGACGGAAGGTGCCTTAAGTATACTTACTGAGGAGGAGGCCAGCAAGGGCGGCTCGATTCTCACTGGTACCTTTCCGGTTAATGGAGTGGATGCATTAGTACTGTTCGACTCCGGAGCCTCACATACTTTCGTTTCGCCTACGCTTGCGGGGAAGTTGGGGCTAGACGCAGTAGAGTTACCTGATTTTAAGGTGGCACTCCCGTCTAAGGAGAAGATCAGTTGCACTCGTCTTTATAGAGGAGCCACTATCAGTATTAAGGAGGAGGAATTTCCTATTGACCTTATTGAGTTCAGAGGTCTAGGATTCGATGTTATAGCCGGGATGGACTGGCTGGGGCGGCACAGAGGCCGCATTCTTTGTGCAGAGCGCAGACTGTTGCTTAAGAGCCCATCAGGAGTGACAGTATCTTACCGTCAGAGCCCTAGGCGCCATCGATAAAAGTTATATCTGCTATGTCCATGTACAAGCACGTCAGGAAGCAGGTATATATCTTGCTATGTTCAGGATGTAGAGCATGACCCTGATTTTGATCCAGCTATGCCAGTGGTGTCGGATTTTCCAGATATTTTTCCAAAGGAACTTCCAGGCTTACCGCCATCCAGAGAGGTAGAGTTCTCCATCGAATTACTACTACCAGGTCCGGTCCCATAGCTAAGGCACCGTACCGTATGGCACCAGCAGAGATGGCTGAGCTGAAGGAGCAGCTGAAAGATTTATTGGACAAGGGATACATACGACCTAGCGTATCTCCTTGGGGAGCACCAGTCCTTTTGTGAAGAAGGATGGAAGCCTTCGTTTTGTATTGATTACAGAGAGCTTAATGCAGTATCGTGAAAATAAATATCCACTACCACGGATTGATGATTTTTTGATCAGTTGAGAGGAGCAAAAGTGTTTTCGAAGATCGATTTGAGATCAGGCTACCATCAGATACCCATCAGGGAGCAAGACATAGAAAAGACAGCTTCAGAACACGGTATGGCCACTATGAGTTTACGGTTATGCCTTTTGGCTTGTCAAATGCACCTGCAGTCTTCATGGATTTGATGAACAGATTATTCAGAGAGCAGTTGGATAAGACCGTGGTTGTATTCATCGATGACATCCTCATCTATTCAAAGTCTAAGGAAGAGCATGAGAGTCACCTCCGACATGTACTTGAGATCTTAAGGGAGAACCAGCTTTATGCTAAGTTCTCCAAATGTGAGTTTTGGTTGACAGAGTTTCCTTTTTAGGACATGTTATCTCAGATGCTGGTATCGCAGTGATCCAGCAAAGATAGAAGCAGTTCGCACTTGGCCTAGGCCAAAGACAGTTACGGACATCAGGAGTTTCCTTGGTTTAGCAGGTTACTACAGAAGGTTTGTCAGAGACTTCTCCAAAATAGCCAAACCTATGACCAGCTTAATGAAGAAGGATGCACCTTTCACATGGACTACTGAATGTGAGACCTCATTCGAGCTTCTGAAGAATGCCTTGACATCAGCACCAGTTTTGACTATACCTGAAGGCACAGAGGGTTATGAAGTTTACTGTGATGCATCAGGTAGGGGATTAGGGTGTGTACTCATGCAGAATGGGAAGGTAGTCGCCTACGCTTCCCGACAGTTGAAGAAACATGAGGAAAACTATCCCACACATGACTTGGAGCTTGGAGCTATTGTTTTTGCTTGAAGATCTGGCGCCACTACCTGTATGGTGTCCAGATGACCGTATATTCGGATCATAAGAGTTTGAAATATGTATTCACCCAGGAGTTAAACATGAGACAAAGAAGATGGGTTGAATTTCTTAAGGATTATGACATTGATTTGCAGTACAAGGAAGGGAAAGCTAATGTTGTAGCAGACGCATGAGTCGACGAGCATATTCTCTAATGCCATTGTGGCTAGCTCGAGTCTTATGGACGACATACGTAGAGCACAGCAGAGTGATCAGCGAATGATGGAGATCAGTCAGAAGTTGTCTGACGGTACATTTGAAGGTGGAAGTATGAGTTCCAGTTACATGATGATGGACTCATCAGATTGAAGGGAGATTGTGTATTCCCAGAGACAGCACAGATATTAAGGAGCATATTCTTCGAGAGTCCCACACTTCTACCACATCTGTCCATCCAGGAGCTTCTAAGATGTACAAAGATCTAAAGAGGTATTTCTGGTGGAGTGGTATGAAGGGCGACGTGACAGAGTATGTGATTCGATGTCTCACTTGTCAGAAAGTGAAATTCGAACATAGACGACCAGGAGGTATGGTACAGTCTATGCCAGTTCCAGAGTGGAAGTTTTATGATTCTATGGACTTCGTGGTGGGACTACCACCTACGAGAGGAGGATTAATATGATTTGGGTTGTTGTTGATCGACTGACTAAGGTTGCTAGGTTTATTCCGATGAAAGACACTTGGAAAGTGCCTAAGTTAGCAGAGCTCTTTGAGACAGAGATTATCAGACATCATGGAGTACCTAAGACTATTGTTTCAGATCGAGACACTAGATTTCTCTCACGATACTGGCGAGCTACTCGCGAGGCACTTGGCACTGAATTAAGCTTAGCACAGCATTTCATCCTCAGACAGATGGTCAGTCAGAGAGGACTATTCAGACCTTAGAGGACATGCTACGAGCATGTGCCTTGGACTTTCAGGGCAGCTGGATAGATAGATTACATCTCATCGAGTTTGCTTACAATAACAGTTCACGCCTCTATACAGATGTCACCTTTTCAGGCTTTATATGGCAGACCATGCCGCACACCTTTGTGCTGGGACGAGTCTAGTGAGACCGTCATCATTGGGCCTGAGTACTTGGAGCAAGTCCAGGCAGAAGTTCAGCAGATCAGAAACAATATGAAAGCAGCACAGGACAGACAGAAATCATATGCTGATGAGAGGCGACGAGACCTTGAGTTCGCAGTTGGCGACCAGGTATTTCTACGAGTTTCACCCATGAAGGGTGTATTCAGATTTGGTCAGAAGGGCAAGCTAAGCCCGAAATTTGTAGGACCCTACGCTATCATAGAGCGGGTGGGCCTAGTGGCATATCGACTTGATTTGCCAGCCGAGTTGGGCAAAGTACACAATGTTTTTCACGTGTCTCAGCTTAAGAAATACATGCCTCATCCTTCTCATGTTCTACAACCAGAGACACTCTCTTTAGAACCAACAATGCGGTATGTGGAAACACCGCAAAGAATCTTAGATAGAAAGACACGAGAGACTCGAAACAAGTCTGTGAGCCTCGTGAAGGTTCTTTGGTCGAACCACGATGTGGAAGAGGCCACATGGGAACTCGAAGCTGATATGCGAGCGAAGTTTCCCTCACTATTTACCGACTAGGCACTTTAGTCTAGGGTACGGGGGCGTACCCCTTCTTTTTGGGGGGTAGAGCCTTTTTCATTTTTGAGTTTAGTGTGCACTTTGTTGCACCTTTGTGCATTGCATTTGTTGCTTTTGTGCATTTCAGTTGTTGCACTTTTGTGCATTTCAGTTGTTGCACTTTTGTGCATTTCAGTTGTTGCACTTTTGTGCATTTCAGTTGTTGCACTTTTGTGCATTTCAGTGACACCTTGTCTTGTATGTGTTCTTGTGTAACACTGTGTTTGAATGTACCTTGTACTTCTACTTGATTGTGTGTACTTCATTACACTACAATGGAAATATTATATGCACTACGTTGCACCATTTGAAATGAAAAGTGATTGTGTTCACTGCCTTGCTTTACACTGCAAGTATATGTTATGACATTCCAAGTATTTCTGTTGTACTCGATATACACTATGAACTTAGGGATAGAGACTTGGGACTTGATCCCTAAAAATTAGATTGAGTTGTGGATACTTAGAGGAACTTGATTCCCCCACAACCTTATACTTTAGATATGAGACTTCGGGGCGAAGTCCTTTTTTAAGGGGGGTAGATTGAAATACCCCAAATCTAAATAATATTATTTAATCATTATTTATTGGAATATAATCCAAATATAAATCATTTCACGTACGCATGCAAACCCATGCATGAAAACGTTACGTAAAAACAGTCGTTTCACCATAAACGCTAAAACGCCTTAGAAGCATATGGTCAAACATGACCTTGTATGACCCTCTAATATTCAAACTAAATGGTCATACAATTATTATATGAATATACAAATATATTCCCTAAGCTATATTCAGTCAAATACGCAAAATGCTCGGGAGTGCTCACACCCGCTCCTTAAAGCACGAAAAGTCCGGAGGAGTGCCGAGGTGGCACGAACTCCTATAAAATTAATTCCTAGAGTTCCTAACATCATTATTTATCATTCTAAAGAGAACCCACGAAGTGGTTTCTCAAAATTCAGCAAAAACCAAAGGAGGATTTCTTAGCGCTCCTTTTTGGCCCGGGAGTGTCCCGATGGCCCGTAAATTATGTCACGGGTTGATATAACCCCATATAACTCAATGTAACATCTTAGTATATGTTTATTTACTATAATAAGTGTTTACAAACACTTGGAACTCATAAGAACAATTGGTTTCCCAAAATTTCCTTAGAGCACAAAAACACACCTTCGGGTGTCACGAAAATGCGTTTTACGCAATTACCTTGTAGTTTTTGACATGCCACGAATTGGTAATCTTAAAAAGGGTTAAAATGACCTTCTAAATCAGTTGGTGTGACTAGTCAACAAGGCTCTCTATAGGGGCCGATTTTAAGGGCAAAAACTAGTATAAAATTGCATTAAAAGTTTATAAAAAGCATAGAACATGGTGACTCACCTTCCCATGTGTTATATTACTTAATGTCTAAGTATGTAGGTCTCATTTGACCAGCAAGCTGTCGAAATTAGGCCATGGAATAAGGCCATGTGAGCTAGAACAAACAAATGTGAAAAAGTAAAAAGTAGATCTAAGATCTACTTTATTTGATTCCTTCTTCCACATGTGACCTTCCTTGTTCTTCCTTGGCTCTTCATGGCCGGTTTTTGAGCTCCATTCAAGCCTCCAATTCGTGCACCTACATGAAGAAGAAGACAAGTCATTGCATTGAAAAATCAAAGAATATACTCACCTTTTCTTACCTTGTCTCTAGCCAAAAGTATTGTCTTTCCAACTCTTGCTTAGTCACACCTCATGGCCGGTTTTTAAGCTGGAAAGGAGACATTTATTGAGCCAATCAACCATGAATAAACTAAGAAAAAGTATTGTCAAATGACATTAAAAATTGACAAAACAAAATCAATTTCCAAATGCCTATTGCATTTACGTGAGCTAAGTCTCATTTCTTCCTTGCCCTCTTCATCCACGGTTTAGGTAAGCTCCCTCCTCTCTTCTAGCTTCATCTTCTTCCTTTGAAGCTCTTAAGTCCATTAATGGAGATTTAACTTCTATCTTCATCTTTAAGGTAAATTCCTAGCATTTCTTGGCAAGTCTTGAAGCAAAACTCTTCCTAGCATAACAAGGTGTGTTCGGCTTCATTTAGTTCTCCAAGGAGTTGTCCAAACCAACATTAAACCAAGGAGCATCTCAAGGTAGGTTTTAAAGCTTGAAAATCCTTAAAACACATTTTTATGTGTAACCAAGTTCTACCTCTTCTAAGTCTCTTTTCTTCTTCATTTTGATGAAGGAAACTTGTTCTTCATCTACCTTAGGAGTGCCGAATTATAAGGAGAAAGTCTAAGGTAAAGTCTTGTAAAACTACTTCAAATCTACTTAAGATCTTTGTTCAAGATCTAACTCCTAAAACTCCTTCACCACTTGCATAAAACCGAAGTGGAGCATCAATTTACCTTGGAGAAAGCTTGGAGATTCAAGAAGAAGTTCAAGCACTTAACCACCTTTTTAAGAAGTAAGTTTACTAGTAAATCCTTATATTATAAGCTTTGTTAAGCTTCTAAAAATTGTACAAAAATTATGTACACCTCTTAGGTATATTAATACCGAAACTATATGGTTTTATATGCCAAAAATATAATCTATAACATATAGAAAATATTTACCTTAAGACACATTTTTGTGTCACAAAATTTTTTATGTTACAAATTAATTAAGGCCGAAAGTCTAGGGCAAAAATGCTTATTTTGAGCTAAGAATTTATATAAGACATTACAATAATTTATACATGAGTTATATGACTCCTATGAATTTATTATAATTATTAGACATATAAATCCACTTTTATATACATATGGTCATAAAATTATGGCCGAATTACTAAGTGTTAAATAGGTTTTAATGAGCTACTTAGGTATATAAATTTATATCATAAAGTTTGGTGAGTTAAAAATATTCTATTAGCTAAATGACTAATTAATTAAGTTATGTGGCTTAAATGTAATTTTTACAAAGTTTGTGCTTAATTGTGAAAACCGAGAGCTAAGGGGTTTTGGTGTAATTATAATAATATAAGGTTAGGAATTAAGTTTAAGAATTTTAGATAATTTAAACAAGCTTAAAATAACTTTTTATAAAGTTTTGGGCTATTATGTAATTTATAAAAGTTGTTATGAAAGTTTAAATATATGGGCGAATTCATAATTAAGAGAATTATTAGGTTCACTTTCGAATTTTGAAGAATTAAACTTTAGACTTTATATAAGTTATTAAATACTAATTAAAGTTTTGGGGTGAAATGTAATTAATGGAAAGTAATGACACCGAATTTTTGGGGTTAGTTTGGTAATTTAAGAATTTATATATATATATTCGGCATTTATGGAGAATTAAAATTAAAACTATAGTTTATGATTATGTAAAGTTATAAGATTTTGTGGTTAGATTGTAATTATAGAAGTATATAAATATATGCCGAAATTTAGGGGCTAAGTAATTTTTGAAGTTATAATATTTAAAGTTATGTCCAAAATATTAGTGGTTTTTAATTTAATAATAGAATTAAAATTATATATAAAAGATTAGAATTTAATATAAAGTTTATGAATTAATGTGGTTGTTTTGTAAATAACCGAAATACAAGTAAGAATTTAGATTTAAATAAATATAGGTCCTATATGGATATTTGGATTAGAAGAAAGAATTTTGATTAAAGGAATTATGGAATTAAACTATGGCTTACATGTTATAAGGAATTAAAAGATAACAATAATATTATTTATGGTTAAAAGGAGAATAATAAAACTATAAGAATTTTTGTCATGTATGACATTAAATATAGTTAAGAATTATAAGTTGTTATGTCACCTAGACAATAAAATAAACAACAAATGCAATAAACACATATATGTACATTAAAGGATTTATAAATAAATCAAAAGGAATAACAAATAAGTTATACATAAATCATGAGGTAATTAAAATAAACCTCACATGAAATAACAATATGAATTTGTTAAAAGATCCAATAGAATTATTATATAAGGGTAACATAAATTAACCCTCTCAGTTAATCCTATTCTAGGACTTTGTTTGACCAGACGTTGACCGGGAATTAAACAGTACAGTCTACGGTGAACGGTATGGGATTCTTGCAACCTGTTTTCTAACGGATTACACTGGCTTGTGTGCTATCTGTTGTTTGAAATAACGACCAAGATAATTAATGTAAACTGTTGTTTTACTCTTGCACACTGTGGTATTATTTTATGTGCGTGATTGTTGCTGACTACAACGTGTATGTCCCACGCATACAAACACTACTATACCAGTGGATTAAATACCTGCGTTTCAGTATACCGAGGACTTGTACTCAAGTCTCTCACTAACTTCACTTTATAACATACGTCATTATCCTAAACGTGATAATTGACAATACACATTGTGTTCTTGTTTAACGTCTTTATATGACACTTAACAATTATATACTTCGAGATTGAGGAGCCCAGTTGGATCTGGCCATGCATGCTACGGGAGTTGTACCTGTCTCAGGTCGTCTCCTACTACGTCGCGACGGAACATTCAGTTGGGAGGAAGACTTTATTCCTTCCGGGATTCAAATGCCCTTCAGTTCGAGGAAGACTTTATTCCTCTAGTGGGTTCTTATTTCCCACGCCATTCAGTTCAGGGTTTGACTACGTCATCTCCTGGGGTTTTTATACCCAACCTTTCTTTATAACGAGGTCACTATACCTCCACTATTTCAGATATTCAGTTATAACTGTCAGTCCCATTGTGTGGACCGACTATCAGTAAAGAATTTCAGTTCAGCTAACTCGACCTTCTGTGTCTTGTTCTATGTGACATTATTGTCCTTGTATGGATACTTGTTATTATCAGACTATGCTTGTTTACAGCTTTATAAAAATGAACTGCATGTATTCGACAAAGTAGTTGGTGTGGCCCGGTAGACGATGGGCTGCACGTTTTCCATACCAGCATTGTTTGCTGAGCCCCTTTGGGGGCACCCCCATTTTTCAGGTACCTGAAGATTGAGAAGTTCACTACACTGAGTGTAGGTGGGGTAGACCAAGCTTTGGGAGTCTACTATTAGTTAATTGTTTTATTTCAGTATTTACTTTGAGTTTGATTCCTAGTATCTCGGGTTGTATCTGTATTCCAGACCGTGACATTTGAGGATTGTATTTGGACTTAGCCTTGTTGGTCACAAGGGTGGCCAACGGCATTGTAATACCGCCCGGTTGTTGTATTTATTTCCGCTGCAGTTGTATTTTATTTGGGAGTGATCGCCGTTCAGTTTATTGGATTTCGGGTTGGGGTATTACAATTTAGGAACCGGTAAATTTTTTTAACTTAACTCTTCATTCTCTTCATTCTCTTCACTCACTGTAAATTTGCAACCTAACTGCATATAAGGAACAAACAGAACTACTGAGTTTCTCTTGTGTCTATATGTATTTATGTCTCTACAGATAAATACTTAAGAAGCTTCTTAACCATTTCATGGTAGATTGAAAGTGGAGCGGAGAACAATTCATTTACGAACCAGTAATATAATCTAACTTATCATTTTTCTCTTTTGTACTTTGTATTTGATTTCCACAAATTATTGGAATTTGGTTTGATGAATAAATTTGGTATATATTAGTTTGGTTTATGATAGAAATTTGTGTTGTTGAATAATTGGTGAATGCTTAATAATAAGCATGGTTGTGTCCTTGATTTCCACAAATTATTAAAATTTAGTTTGATGGATAAATTTGGTATTAGTTTGATTTGTGATGGAAATTTGTGTTGATGAATGGTTGGTGAATGCTTAATAATAAGCATGGGATAGGTAAAATTATGCAAAAGTCATGCCGATTTTTTTTTCAAAATCTCTTCGTAATTAATATTGTTTGATGTATGTGTATATGTCTAACAATATCTAATTTTTTTTATCAGGTCTCACTACATTCAAGTCCGTGAATCACCTCTCTTGTTTCCCGCCTTCTTCCATTACTGTTGCACTTTCCTCCTCTGTGCACAAGTAAGTAACTAAACCTTATTTTTTTGTTTAATAAATGCAATTATGTATTTAAATATAAGTGCTAGTACATAATTTAGCTTCATTCCATATTTGTTGATGCATTTCTTTTGTAATTTATTTTTTGTTGCTCCCTTGCAGAGACATATCAGAAGTGGTATTGCTGCATCTCTCGCACAGAAGCTTACCTCTCAGGCACCAGTCTCCCCTCTCCATAAATCCTTAAAAAACAAGTACGTATTTTAACTCTCGATTCTGTTTTAATCTCTAAACCGGTTTGAAGTTATATAGTGGAGAATTGAAAATGTTGGTTTGATGATCTGAATTTGCAATTGGTTTTCAGTTAGCTAGTAAAGAATTGATTTATTTTAATTGTTGGTTGCTGCCATTGTTGGAATGTTTGTGGTTGTGATGACTTTGGTGAGTGCTGAATAATAAGCACGGGATGTGTACAATTATGCAAAGGTCATGCCGAATTTTTTGTAGAAAACGTATTCGTAATATTGTTTTAAACACCGGTTTCTGTTTTAGAAGTGCAACAATTTGTTAAATTTAAAATGCTAGTTTATTTTGTGTTTACAACCTTAGAGTTAGGCTAGACTAATTGACAATCATCCCAGTCATGCTCCATTAAGAAATAAACATGTGCAACTTAATACAGACCATATTCTACAAAGGCTCTAACTCACACCTGTGATCTGTTGCACATATAGTATGGAGCGTGACTGGATGTATGGTGATAGAGGGGAACATTTTGACAAAATGCTGAAAGAGTTTTGCAAAGCTGCAGTGCAACACAAGGACAGGACAAAGGCGGAGAAAATTCCATGTCCTTGTGTTGATTGTGGTGTGGTTAGACATTATTCAAGCATCAACGTCGTACAATTGCATGTGAAGACCCGTGGTTTCATGCCACATTATAGAAAATGGATTTTTCATGGAGAACCTGTTGAAGATAATGCTTCAGCTTCCTACAGTCACGATCGGTGTAACTCAAGAACAGAGCAGACATTCGATACTATTAACGAGTCAGAACTCCCAAGCACTTCCGAAGCCAAAACTCGTGTGGCCCGTCTACCTCTGAGCTCTGAGGAAGTGTACGAAAAGGTTAAGGACATTGCAAATGTATTTGGAAACACATCAAAACCGGTGAAAAATATTTGGAAAAAGTGTTCTATCTTTTGGGAACTACCTTATTGGCGTCATCTTTCTGTGAGACACTGCTTAGACATCATGCACATTGTGAAGAACGTTGGTGAGGCAGTGAGTGGGACTTTACTCAATATACCGGCAAAACAAAAGACAGATTGAAAATCAGAAAGGACATGCAAACCATGGGTATACGAAAGGAGTTACACCCACAAGAGAATAGGAAATGAATCTACTTACCTCCTGCATGCTACACGCTCTCAAAGGCTGAAAAGATTAGTTTCTGCAAATGTCTGCACTCGGTAAAAGTACCGTCTGGGTACTCTTCAAACTGGAAGAACATTGTATCGATGAAGGATTTAAAACTTTTAGGCATGAAATCTCACGATTATCATGTACTGATGTTACATCTTCTTCCGGTCGCAATTCGAGGGATATTGCCATCTGATGTCAGAAATTCTTTAACTCGGTTATGTTTCTTTTTCAACGCTGTTTGCTCCAAGGCAATTGACGTAACCTCTCTAGATGATCTACAACGTGAAATTGTTGTCACATTATGTCAACTTGAGATGTATTTCCCACCATCTTTCTTTGATATAATGGTGCATCTAATTGTGCACATCGTTCGAGAGATACAGTTATGTGGTCCGGTATACTTACGGTACATGGGTATTCTGAAAAGTAGAATGAAGAATAGGTATCGACCAGAGGGGAGCATTGTTGAAGCAACAGTGACTGAGGAAGTCACGGAATTTGTGACCGATTATTTGAGTGAGGCAGAGTCTATTGGTATCCCAAAACCACGACACTATGGCAGGTTTAAGGGTAAAGGTGTTATTGGTAGAAAGATCGTGCAAGTTTCGCGTCTACTTATTCATCAAGCACATTTGTTTGTCTTACAACATCTTGAGGTTGTTGAACCTTATTTGGAAACCCATATGGTTGAGTTAAGGCATCAAAATCCTTTGAAAGGCCACATTTGGCTGACAAAGGAACAAAACCGAGTTTTTATCCAATGGTTCAAAGATCATGTGTTGACATTAGCATCATCAGGTCCAGAAGCTGTAAGCGAAGAGATCAGATGTTTGGCAATCGGACCTGAAACTAATATTACATCATTTGAGGGCTATGATATTAGTGGGTATACATACTACACTGCACGCCAAGATGCCAAATCGATAAACCAGAATAGTGGGGTAAAAATTGAAGCTGCTGCCACTGAGTACCACAGCGGTAACCGATCTCAACCAGTTAGTAACTCTAGTTGGTATTATGGTGTCATCGAGGACATCTGGGAACTAGACTATAACATTGATTCCTTTCTGTTGTTCCGGTGTAAGTGGGTGGACAACCGACACGGGTACCAAAATGATGGAGGGCTTACCTTGGTTGATCTTTCACGGTTACACGGTTATAATGATGATCAATTTGTTCTGGGAAAGGATTGCGAACAAGTGTGGTATGTTGAGGATCCGAAAGACTGCAGATGGTCTGTTGTTCTTCCAGGAAGAAGGCCGGTTGTAATCGAAAATGAAAATGAGGATACGATGAAAGGAATGTAGAGGAAAAATCCTTGTTTCCTACTGGATTACCGGATTCGATTGATGATACCGAAAACGATTTGCTCTACGCACGATCAGACCATGATGAGGGTGTTTAGGTAGAAAATATGAAATGATTTATGTTTTTGTACGTGTCAGGTAATGTTGTTAGTAGAATGTAGACTGTAATGTCATCTTAACTGTTATTGTTATGCATCATAGTATTTATGTTATGACTTTATCTGATGAAAATGCTTTATTATTTTTTTTGCAGTGGATGATCACCCTATGGATGACCCCATAGGACAGCTTCTCTTGACTGGAGAACCTGAGCCACAGCAGAATAGACCAAGTAAACGGGTCACAAGAGGAGGAAAGAAGAAGAAGGACCAGTTAGCAGTACACGAGACTGAGGCTGGCCCTTCACAGCAGACCGAAGAGGAGTCAGTTGTCCCACCAGAGGCAAAGAAGCAAAAGAAGAGAGGTACAACACGTGGGCTGAAGGCTAACAAGGGCCCTCCTACAAAACCGGTGGAATTCAACCAGTTCAACCAACCCCATGGAAATTGGAAGAATGACTTCACCGCTTACGGTAGCCATTTGGTGAAGTCATATTGCAACATAAACCACAACTGGAAGCTAGTGCCTCAAGCATTGAAGGATACTATGTTTCAGCGTCTTCAGGTAAATCTCTACATTATTACTATGATCTTTTGTGAAATAATAGAACATTTATGTTTACTTTACTAACTGAATGATCATGTACGTAGTCTCGTTTCTCCGTGGATCCCGCACTTAAAAAGGATGTGCTATCAGCGATGTCGAAACAGTTCCGGGACCACAAGAATAAGTTGGCTGACAAGTACATCTACAAGATGCCTGATCCAGAAGATCCAGATGCTCCAGATCATGGTGGAGACGGTGAGAGACCACCATGGGAGGTTTACGAGGGCATCACCGAAGAGCAATGGGTACCCTGTTAATTTATGCAGGCTCTCCGTGCGCAACAACAAGCAAATGCTAAGAAGAATCTGTACCCTCACCACTTAGGTGGAAAAAGTATTGCTCAAAGGGTACCAGAATGGGAGCAAAAGGGATATCTGCCCACGGATGGCTCATTGGATGCCAGTGGCAGAAGAATGAAAGTGTGGGAGATAAACCACATTCCGAAGAACTCTACTCCCGAAAATCCTCAATACGATGAAGCCACGAGAGCAGTTATTGCTCAAATGGTAAGTGATATCATTTCATTTTTAGTCAAACTGTTCATTTCATTTGTATATGAACTTATGTTAAACTAATAACTGTATTGTGTGTGTTGTATTAGGGTGAATTAAGCTCTCAGCTCACCCAGGGCACCTGGACCTCACAGAGGAATGATGATCCTCTTACACGCGCTCTTGGTAAGAAGGATCATCCAGGTCGTGCCATTGGGTTTGGTGGGCACGTTGGTATCCGCCAGGCATTTGGCGTACCCGGGTCCAGAATTGCACAGGGAAAGACGATTAGCTACGAGGAGCACCTGAGAGCGTTGGCTGAAATGGAGCAGAGGATTACTCGGAGCGTCGACGAGAGGATCGCTCAGGCTATGTCAAGGCTTCAGCCACAGCAGCATGACAGCCAAGAGGTTTCTCGACCACCAGTTGAGTCACCCATTCAGCAGCAGAGTGCACCGGTAGTGAGAAGTAGTGTCCACTCGGCTGAGCCGTTTCCCTATTCATCTCTAAAGGTTAGACTAACATTTCAATTGAGTACATGACGATTAAGATTTTCACTTGATCACTAATATCATCATAGAGGAATTCTCAATTTTTATCTAAACAAGTTCCACATAACACTCAGGCACCCACTGAGTGCCATCTGTTTTTACAAATTGGAGTAGAAGAGGTCATGGTGGCATGGGGAAAACTTTTCCCTTCAGTTCCAAGTGATATTGTGCACGGTGAACCACTCCGACATTACCATGCACGAGTGCTTCTGGACGAATTTGTTGCAGAGCATACTGACGTCGGTTTAACGGTGCCGATCCCACAAAGACCTACCTTGCGTTCCGCACAAACTGCGACAGTGCAGTGGCCTGTACGATTGGTCAGACTCCCTGGGCAGGTATTTACTCTTAACCGTTGCTATAAAACTATTGGTGTACCACCTTGCATCCATATACTTAATTAGACTAATATCATAGGATATGAGCCGACCGAAGACTGATAAGGGCAAAGGAAAAAGAATTGCTGCACCTGTGCAATCAAAGGCATCCACAAATTTCGTGCTTAGACCTGCTTTGGTGGAGAAAAGAATATTGGTCGGCTTGTCGACTAATATGCAGATTCTGCATTCATCGTTGTTGCTGCTACCACCTGATTGTGATTCCCTCACTGTGGAAGATCCCGAGCGGATATTTCACTATATAGTTCAAGGATAAGATATACATCGATTTGGGATGTATATGTCCGACTTCGAGGAGTGCTTCAGGAGGGATTGGTTGAATGTGTCGATTATCAAGTCAGCCGCCATGTGAGTGACTTCTACCTTTTATATTTTGAATTGATTGGTGATGAATTAGATGTTTGAATAAAAAGTTAATGACTAATGATATTGCCTCATAGGTGGGTGCATAATAAGGCGATCAATGTCTATGAAGATCACAGATTCGGATTCGTGTGTCCTTCTATGTGCAGTGAAGTCCAGATGACAAGTGATACGGAAGGCCTTATGCAATATATGACGAATGCCCTCTTTGAATGTTCTAACAAGTCATTTATTATGCTGCCATATCATTCAGGGTATGATATTTGACTATTTCTCTTAGTATTATCTAAAACATATAGTTTGTGTTAGTTGCTTAATGATTTCAACACATTGTGTAATTTGTGGACAGTCGACATTGGTCATTGCTTCTGCTGGTGATGTTGAAGCACCCACGAATCTTGCAATTTGACTCACTTGGTACAGGTGCCAAGAGACCGAAGATCTCCACCGCAATACTGAGGTAATTAGTTTGTTATCGTAAACAACAATTATTATTACTTAACATTAACTGTTTCATAACTTGCTACTGATGCTTAAAACTATATATATTGCTGATGTATATAGTTCCATTAGAGCTGCATTATCTCTCCAGAATAAAACAATGAAGAGTAACATCCTTGGAACACTGTCAAGGTACTCTATTAATTGATAAATTTGTGTGATAATGTTTAAACTTGTTTATAATTGTCAATATGTGCGTTTGTATAGTGTCCGGTGCAGCCTGGGGGTTCAGAATGTGGATACTATGTCATGAGATTCATGAGTGACATAGTAGGAGCGTCGAACCTTTTACCAGAGCACTCGTTAGACAAGGTAACATTCTTTGAAAGTTTCAGTTATGCTCTTTACATGTTTAGACTTGTACGTTTTAGATTAATGTTCATTTTTTTTCAAGGCTTACGAAGAAGTGTTCAAAGGTGGTCAGTATGATGATGCTCAAATTGTTGAGATGCTTGAGGAATGGTCGGAGTTCGTCTGCACAAGTTTAATGAATTGATGATCATGAAGATGTTTTGTGAACTTTTTCGAGTATGTAATTGTAACTCTGTACACTTAGGGATGGTGTAATGGTAGATTTGAATTGTAATGTTGTTTTTTATTTGTAATGAAAGTGTGTAATTAAGTGTAATTGCATTGGTTTTGTTAACTCTCAAATTGTGGTGCGTCGTTGGTATTAATTGGGAGCTTTTATAACTTTTTAAATGTGTGCTGGAGCTCCCTGTATGGATGAAGCTTTATTACAGGTCTCATTGAACAAATGCGGTGATATATATATATATATATATATATATATAAGCTGGGATGGAAAAAAACAAAAAAAAAGGGGGCTATTTCGGCGGTTCTAAGTTTAGAACCGCCGAAATAGATACAAAAAATACGCCTATGAAATACCCCAAACCTAGGTATGTTGTTTAAACATTAAAACATGATTTATTAAGACAAGAAAATGTCTTAGAAACATTAGTAAACAATTTAAACCATAAAGAACACAATTAAATACCTTAAGGTCAATATGGGCTAAAATGTGCTCTAAGCTTGGGGTAAGCTTGGGTAAGACCTAATGAACTTACCAAGACCTTATTTATATGTTAATGAACATATTAAATCAATTACCAAAGAAAACCAAGCTTGAAAACAAGCTTAAATACAAAATGTGCTTTAAGGAGTCTTAAAGCACATTTTTCAAAAATTGTCTTGTAAATGAGTTTTGAGTGGCTAGATGTCCATCATTACTCTTAAATATATATGTGTACTATATAATATCACATTTGGATTTCTATATCAATGGGAAATCAAAAATTTCACTTCTATGTGCCTTGTTTTTATGAATAGTGATTTTTATAAGCTAGTTTGTAACATATGTTATCATAAGCAATTAAATTGACAAATAAAGACTAAGATACCCTTATGTAATAAAGGGGGCCGGTTTTTTTAAGTGTGTGACTCACCACTCTCTTGTAACTTGTTAAGTAAATAATGATGACTATTAAGTTACTATTTACTTTAAGGCTTAAATATCTTCAAAAGCAAAACTTATCTCATTCTCTCATTTCTTTCTCATTTCACACGGTTCCATGCTCTTCTTCAACCTCTCTTCTTGCTCTCTTCCACGGTAATACTCACCACCACCATTAAACTCTAGCTTTGACCTCTTGTAAAATCTAGCTCACTTAACCAAATCAAATTCTAAGACCACCATCTTCTTCCTCTCATCAAGCTCTTCATTCCTATCTTCTCAAAACTTCAAGAGCCCCATTTCGGTGCCATGGAGTTCCACCATTGAAGGAGCTTGAGCTTGTATTTCTTCACATTATTGCTCTCCTTTGCTTCTAGGTAAGGAATCTCAAAGAAAAATCAAGTTTCCTCCATGTTTTTACCTTGACCGAAAATGCACATTAATGGTGCTCTTTGTGTGACTTTGTTCTAGCTTCATTCCAACCTTTCATGGACTAGGTGGAGTCCTCTCTTCATAGATATTCAAACTCTCTTCAAAGATCAAGGTAAAACAACTACATTAATGTTTTTGAAACAATGTAAACCTAGGGAGATGAAGCTTAAAGCTTGAATACTCATTATGTTGTTTGTATAATGTTTGGTAGTTGACATGGAATCAAATACCTTACCGGTTTTATAAGGAAACAAGAAAGAAGTTTGTGTGGAAAAGAGGTAAATATACTAACCTAATGTTGTTTAATGCCTTAGGAGAAATGAGCTTATAATGCTTGTTAAAACTACCTAAAGAGCAAATGGTGAATGACCTAGTAAAGTGTTCTCAAGGAGACTAGTAAAAGAACATATGTTTTGTTTTATGTATTTGCAGGTCAAAGGCATATATATTGTGGAAATTCAGTGTTTAAGGTTTAAGCACTTTAAGGGCCTAAGAGCCATGCATTTTAAGGGCCTAAGTGCCATGCAATTTAAGTTATACATTATATTGTAATGTTGAGTGATTTGAGTGAAGTTTTGTGTATGGAAGTGTTCTTGGTGATCTTAGGTGTTCTTGTATGCTTAATGGAGAAAACAATGTGTTTTGGTTTAGTAATGTTCTAGGAGAACCCATGTCAAAATTTAGGAAATATCCAAGGAGTTCTAGGTATTAATGTAAGGCTTGGTGAACTAGAACTGCTAGAAAATGACTAAGTGTTCTACAAGAGAAGAAATAATGTCTTAAGGAGTTCTAGATAAACAAAAGGACATAGACATCAACTAGGGTTTAGGTTAGTATGAAATGATGCTTAAGAGATAATGTTAAGATGAGGAGGAAGCATTTTGGGATAGTAGTTTTCAAAGGTAAGAAACATCATTTACAAACCTAATGTAAAATGTTATAAGTGTTAGTGAAATTATAAGGAAAAAAAATGAGCAACAAGTAAAACATGGATTTAGGTGTGTTTAAGATGATATTTAGACATTAGAATATACCTAGGAACATTAGGTAATGAAATACCCCAAACCTAAGTATGCTAAGAAAACATCAAATCATGATGTATTAAGGCTAAAATATGCCTTAGAAAGATTGGTAGATAATTTAAACCAAGGAAAACACAAGGAAATGCCTTAAGGGCAATTAGGGCAAAAACGTGCTCTAAGCTTGGAGAGACTTGGGTGAGTACCCAAATATCATGGTAAGACCTTAGTAATATTCTAATGGTCATTTTAAATCAATTAGCAAAGAAAACCAAGCTTGAAAACAAGTTAAAACACAAAATGTGCTTTAAGAAGTCTTAAAGCACATTTTTGAGAAATTGTCTTAGAATTGAGTTTT
Organism: Limonium bicolor; assembly: GCA_023374045.1. NCBI lineage: Eukaryota > Viridiplantae > Streptophyta > Magnoliopsida > Caryophyllales > Plumbaginaceae > Limonium > Limonium bicolor. The sequence continues at coordinate 4,688,248 of CM041776.1, forward strand.
GAGTGGCTAAATGTCCATCATTACTCTTTAATCAACATGTGTACTAATTAGTATCACATTAGGAGGTCTAAATCAATGGGAAATCAAAAATTTCCCGATTATGTGCCTTGATTAGTGAATAGTAACTATTTAGTGACTAGTTTAAGTTTTAATCAATATAAGTCAATTAATTGGTCAACAAAGACCATGTTAGCCTTATATTAAGAGGGTGGCCGGTTTTTTTTATGTGGGGAGTCACCACATGAGTCATTAAATGAGAAAGGAAAAGAAGAGATAAGTAAAGAAGTTACTATTTGCTTTATTAAAGCAAATATCTTACCTTAGCCTACCTTTCTTCTTCTCTCTCTTCATTTCTCTTCTCCACACGATTTCTTCTTCTCTTCTTTTGCTCCAAACCGAGAGAGCTTCATTCATGGGTTCTCCATCTTCAATCACTTGCCAAATACAACTCCAAGCTCCAAATCCAAAACAAATTGCATATTTGTCTTAGTTAGGTCAAGACCTATCTTCCTATCTTTTCAAATCTTTCAAAGCTCCATTTTGGTGCCATGAGAAAACTCCATTGATGGGGGAAAATCAAGTTTGAAGAGCTCATTAGCTTCTCCATTCTCTTAAGGTAAAGAAAATGTAAGAAAAACCATGTTTCCATCATTTCTTGTACATGGCCGAAAATTCCTTCTCATGGGGCTATGTTTTTATGCCTTGTTCTAGCTTGATTTATTCATCAAGGACTAGTGGAGGTCCTATTTCATTCAATGCCAAAGTCTACCTTGAGACTTCAAAGGTAATCATCCACTTTTATGCCTTAGAACACATTTCTAACCTAGGTTTTTATTCCTTGAGGTTAGTGCATTGTTTAGTACTCATATGAGTCCTTAAATATTGATTAGAACATTGGCAAAAGAGATTTAAGTGGTGGCCGAGATCTATGCAAGAAGAAGGCCTAAGGAGGAGATTAAGATAAGCTTGAGAAAACAAGGTAAAATGCTTACCTAATGGTGGTTTAAGATTAAGGAATGAGTTTTAGATAAATACCAATGTGGCTTAGAGCTTACATTGTGTATTGGGTTATATAACCTAAGGAAAAAGAACTTAAACAAGCTTATGAACTTGTGATTAAGGAGCTAATGAGAATGAGTTAGCAATATAAGTTTAAGGTGGATTTTAAGAGCATTATAACTACTATGAGATTGATGAGTGTATTTGCAGGTTGAAAGCTTATATATGTGGGAAATTCAGTGTTTAAGTTTAAGTCATTTAAGGGCCTAAGAGCCATGTCATTTAAGAGCCTTAGTGCTATGCAATTTAAGATTAATTGCAAATATTGAGTTTGTTGTGAATGAGTTGGTTTGGTGATGAGATATGATGAGAAAGAACTTGAGGTGTGTGAGATGGTTAAATGAGGAAAAATAATGTGTTTGGGCATGCTATAATGCTAGAGGTGCTATGGCAAAATTTGAGTAGAAAATAAGTGTTTAGGCGATGGTGGTGAACTAAAATGACCTAGGATTTACTAGGAATCATTATGAGGAATTTGAGTGGAGATTAGTTAACTAAGGAGTTCTTGAGGTTTAGAATGACCTAGAGATGTCTAGGAGGAATTGGAGGAATGGTGAGTGTTTTGAACACACCAAAATCATGAGATGAGGAATGTAAGACTTGTGCATAAGTGTAAGGAGAAGGTGTAATGCTTAAGGTGATTTAGATATGTTCTAAGGGAAATTAATGACTAAGGAAGTACTAGGAAGTCTTAGAGGTGTCTTGATGAAAAAGGGGTGAGATAAAGTGTTATAACGAGTTATAATGACTTAGGCATTACTTTAAAGGATTTAGGAATCAAGAGAATGGAATTGAGTAATTAGGACTTAGGTAAATGTTGGTAAACAACTAGGAAGGAAATAAGGAGTTGGTGGGTGGAAGCTTAAGCTTATGAAGGAACTTTAAGTAAATGCATAAAAGAGTTTTAGATGGTGAAAGATGCTTGGGAGATGATGTTATAGTGATGAGGGAAACATTTGCCATAGTGGTTACATTAAGTATGAACCACCACCTAGAAACCTAGAGGAAAACATTACAAGTGTAGCATTATTACAAGGAAAATGCATAATGACTAAGGTGGATTTTGGTGAATGGTTTAATGAGTTTGGTGGAGGTTCTAAGGTGGATTTAAGGTGCCAAGATGGTGTTGGATCTATTAGGACACTTGTGGAAAAGTTTGGAATTGAAAGAGGCAATTTAAGAGGAAGGTCTGTAGAGGACCGACCCAGGGTCCGACCCAGTGTTGGGTCGGTCGGGCCAAGTTAAGCCAGCCGGAATGCCTCTGGACTGGACCGACCCAGAGGGTTTGGGTCGGTCGGCTTAGCCTTGGGTCGGTCGGGCAAGGTTTAAGTAGGAAAATGGGTTCTGTAAGGGACCGACCCAGAGGGTTTGGGTCGGTCGGTCTAGCTCTGGGTCGGTCGGATGGGTTTCAAGAGACGGAAGAGTTTCTGTAATGGACCGACCCAGGGGTTGGGTCGGTCGGTGGGTCGGTCGACCCTTAACACTAAAAAAAAAAAAAAGAAATTTTGAATTCTAAGAATGGTAATGGGTAATGAGGAATACCTTTGGTAGGGTGGTAATGATTAGGACCCTAAGAACTTAAGAGATTAAGTTAAGTTAAGAATTAACTTAAAAGTTAAGATTAAGTTGTAAGACTTAAGAGGTGTTAGGTTGGAGTCATTAAGGGTTAAGTAAGTTAAGCAAGTTAAGTAAGTTAAGTAAGTTGAATTAAGTTAAGTGATTAACAACCTAAAACTGAATGAATGTTTTAGGACTTGGAAATTGGACTCCGGAAGAGATTAAGCAGCCGAACGACCTACGGTGAACGGTACAGTTGTTTCTTCTTGTGACCTGCTTGCTAACGAGGTGTCCCTCGGCTTGTGTGCTATTTGTTTTGTGTGCTCACTAAACAAGATAAAGCATGCAACCGGAATATATTATATATATATTGTATTGTTGTGTGATGTTTGAAAACTAACACAACATACTGTGAGAACTTACTAACCAATGCTTAGTAAGGAATTGAGTGAGAATAAGGAACGCCCCCTAATGAGGGACGATATGAACCGAAAGAGGTTAACCAACAAACATGGTCTTGAGACTATTACTAACTGAACTTGAGTGAGGAATCCGGAATGGTACCGGCACATGTGTATTGGGGGAAGTCGGTATCCTTATCAAATACCGTCTTCCAAAGATGACTTGTCCTTGGACTCGTCGCCTAGAGTCGACAAATAGACTCGACCTCCTCGGACTTCTTGTTTTAGGAGGGAGGCATACTGAGATGGTGTAGTGGGATCTACCTAAATGCCCAACTAATTCTAATAAATATTGTTTATGTAAACCAATGGAGCTGATAACTCATTGGTTAGGGTTACGTGACCCGACAGATAAACAATGGATTAAGGTACAACCATTCTAATTAAAGAACGGTTGACTTAACTGAGATAAGATTGAGATAAGGTTTGAGATAAGATACAACCATCTCTATTAAAAGAATGGTTTGTATTCTAAGACTGAGATAAGTTACAACCAATCCCTTCCAGGAACGGTTTGTATATTGAGATTAAGTTAAGATTAAGATTAAAGTAAGTTGCAACCATTCCTCATTAAAGGATGGTTTGTAATATTAAGATTAAGATAAGCTACATCCACTCCTGATTAAAGGATGGTTGTTTCTAAGATTAAGATAAGAATCAGATTGAGGTAAGATAAGGATGGACTAAGATTAAGAGAGAACATTACTTAAGGAGTTAAATAACTAACTCTCTAATTAAGGGAACGCATTTAAGTCGTTCATTGTGTGTGAACTTTGATTGTTCATATCTGAGTTGTTGTTTACTGCACTTTCTATTATGTTGTGCATCTAATCAACCTCCATGCTATCGACAATTAGTCGTCGTAGCCACGTTAGCTTGGGGCCATGAGAGGATCGTACCAGCATTCGTGCTGACCCCCTCGGGGGCTTCTTTTTACTACACAGGTGAACATCAGGAGGCGGCTGTCGCAAGAGTAAGAAGAGGATACAGCTGTTAAGGGATCAGTGTGGCCTACGAGTTGTGCATGTACACTCGTATGGCAATTTGAGTTAGTAAGATGTATAGGTTGTGAGTGGATTGTAAGAAGGTTATGTAAATGGTTTAGGTTGTTAGACTAATGTTCGGTATATTCTGTAGTCAGACCGTGGCAAGGTCCTGGATTGTAAAGAATTCCGCTGTGACATGTATATATATATGCTGTTAAGTTGCGAGACCACAATTGGATTGAGTTGGGGTGTTACAGGTAAAGTTATACAATTAATAGAGGTGGAGAACTAAGGTAACAACACTTGAAAAATGCATCTTTAACAATTCTGTAGGTTTGGTCCGGGACCTAGGTGCTGGTTGTAGTCCCGGACCAGGGGTGTAAAATAGGCCGAGAGTCACATAAGGATGTGGTCCGGGACTTAGGCCTTGTACAAGGGCCCGGACCACCCCCTGAATTACCCCCGAGAGTTGAGTTAGCATATGGTCCGGGACTTAAGCTAGGGACCAAGTCCCGGACCACTATAAAACTTGGTTTTTAGGTAATTAAATGAAGTCTAATGATAGGAATAAGTTGGTAATGATATTATAAGGTTATATAAGACATGTTAGGAGTGTTATAATGACATTTTAAAAGATGAAAAGTTAAAACAAAATGTGGAAATGAGTTAACTAGAAATGTGAAGTAGTTAATGTTAACAATGGACTAGTGCGTTAATTAACCGACGTTACTAAATGTGTTTAGGATTCTCTCAAGGTGGAAACCAGTCGAGGCAAGGACCAAGGTATGGTTTTCTTGCAGTCTGTTGTCTACCGGTTTACACCGGCTTGTGTGTTGTTTGCTTTTCTGATTGTTAACGACCTTGTAAGATTAAGGCATGAAAAGAGTTTACAGTTGTTATATATTATGATGTTGTATATTTGTGACTCCTTTCCCTTGGTGTGTCTAACAAGACCTGAACACTTGCTTGTGTGTTAACTTAACAAAACAATGTGTGACACTAACAAGTGCTAACCGGGGAAGTGAGGAGTCCGGTCTGTTCCGGCCACGCGTGTGAGGACGGGAGTCGATGTCATATCCGGTTTGACTCTCTTGGTGTATGTATGGGTTGTTTTCCAATTTGGTTTCAACCTTCCCTTAGCTTATCCAAAGCTAGTTTACTGACTCACGTCGGGCCACAGGGGCATACAATGTTATTTCGGTGTGCTTGGGATAACTATATCCGACACACCTTGAGTTAAGTTACTCGTTCAAATAACAGGACGGTAACGAGGTAAGTAACGAGCTCAGCATGAGATTGGCAACAATCTCTAGGCTCATTGTGTATACTAACTATGGTGGAAGGTTCCTTGTGTGAACCGATCTTATGGTGTTATGATTTGTTGATGTGCTATGCAAATTCCCTTGCTAAGCTTGATATGTATATGTTGGTTGTTTAAAATAAATGCCATGTTATCATGACAATTGGTTGCGCATATCCCGGTAGCCGATGGGCTGCGCGTTAACCATACCAGCAAAGGTTGCTGACCCCCTCTGGGGGCTCTGTTTATTTACAGGATGAGGATCGATGAAGCGGAGTGGCTCTAGATCCTAGGTCGTTGGTATACGTTTGGTTATTTTGGTAGTTGAGCCCGGGATGCGCCTGTGCTCCCGTGGCGTAACATTTTGGTACCGTATGTTAACAGTGGCGGATGTTTACAGTTGGTAGTTGTGATGTAAAGTAAAAACTCGGTATTGTTGGTTATGTTTATATATGGATGTTAGTACCTAATGCTCGGGAGTCTGATCATCAGACCGATACACTTGTATTTATTCTGCCTAGTTAACCACGTGGGTGGTTAACGGCGTTGTAACACCGAAGTGTTTGGTTATTGTTAGTTGGTTGATTCCGCTGCGATTACAGAAGTTAGTAGGGGCGTTGTACGGGTGTTACAGCCTATCTCGGCGGTTCTTAGAGAACAACCGCCGAGATAGACCCATGGGATTGACCGATGCTGAGACTGACCATGAGTCTATCTCGGCGGTTGTTCTCTAAGAACCGCCGAGATAGGTACACCTATTTCGGCGGTGCTCATTTCGGCGGTTCACAACCGCCGAAATAGGCCCATTGGAACCGCCGAAATAAGCCTTTTTTCTACTAGTGGGTGTTACAATACAACATTTTAAAATAAGTCAAAGGTTACACATAACATTTAAGCAAGGGCTTACAAGAAAATTGAGATTTAGAATTAAAAGTGAGGGATTTGTTTAAGTTTAACTTAGGATATAAGTTATTGATAATAGACTATCTTTAATGTTCCTCACAGTGTTGTTGATGTTTGCACGAGTCTACTAGAACTCCTACAATGTTAATCAGGTACGATTTCTCGTTCTCATATACTTTTGCTAACGGACTTTATGGAATGTTTTGGAAAACGCCAACTGATCTTGAATGGATTTCAAAAGGAAACTTGTAACACCCCTCTACATAATTACGTAATAATCTCTCACGTAGCAATAAATAAAACGTCTTACAGCGGAAGAATGAATAATACCAACAATACTCACTCGGGTGTCACCGGCCATTACTCGCTCATGCGAACAACGAAGCCAAACTACATCCAACTTCCAACATAAACAAACTGCTAACCGCTGTGATAACGAGAAATACTCCTATACATCATACTAAATCCATACTCATAAACATCGACAAGTGAGCGTCTACCCAAACCTGAATATACATAACCGTACCATAATACAACTCCATGTGCGGTAATTAAAATAAACTCTAATTACCCTGTTCCCGCACTTCGGCTTCGGCGATCATCAACAACCTGCATGAGTGTAGTATCAGCGATAGACGCTGAGTATGCCGGGCCTGGACCCTAATGGTCACTTAGTCATTTTAACCATCTTATTATTAGATTGGTTTCATGCTTTACCATTTACAGATATAATCAATACTGTAATATACATGTATAATATACATAACCACCCATTCAACATTTATAATACTAAACCATCCATCCAACTCAACAGCCATAAAACATCACAAACAACAATTGTATATCGAACGTATCGAATAATAACAGTATAATGTACAATGTACAATAGCCGTCGCGTACAGTTTCCATAGTTAATTTAATTTGGCCATTAAGGCCCTATCCATCCAAACCATGTTTAATTAATACCAGTTGGGCGTCATGTTAAGACAACCTCATAACCTCACCATGGACAGTAGTCCTCCCGTACACACAAAGGTGCTCATTTCATCAGAGGTCCGGAGGCCCCTGACTATTCACTTTTGTCTCGTAAGATGTCCATATAAAAGGCCGTAGCCACCTGACCCACGATCCAAATAGGGCTCGTTGGGTATAAACCTGGAGCGGAACCCAATCGGGAACCCCTCAGTGATCACAAATGCCCAACCAAGTAGTTCGTAAACTACCGGGATTCCTCACCTCAACTCATACCATCTCTCTCTCATAATGTTTAAGATATGCTCTTAGTCTTATGGAGAATAATTATTAGTTAGCTGCCAAATGGGTCTCACGCATACCTAGAAGTAACCTAGGTCATATTCATGTTCGAGATCCATGCTCTAGAGACCGACAATGTCGTGAGTCATTCCTAAGTGTTTTACTTAGGTTACCATATACTTAGTATTAATACTAATGGTATTATATCAAGTAACCGTCATGTCATCACAATAACGTATATGTATGTTTATATAAGTCGATCTATAGTCGACGTAGTGTTAGTCCCGTAGGACGCTCGTGCATAAATAATTAATGCAGTAACACCCATAATCACATACATGTATCCAAAACACTTAACACACAAGTGATATCAACCAAGTCCGAGCCCAAGGAGTTTCCTTAGGACAACTCGGATCTAACCCCTTTACATACCGTTCACCAAGACCTAGGATGCGCAGTGTAGACCACTAGCTCGTCAAGCGCCTCCGTCAGAAGTATGATCTAAACGGTAATAGAACTATAAGCCAGTCTCCATGACTAACTACATCCGGTATCTCCGAATAACAAGTAACCCCGACAGTTTATCCCCGGATTTCTACAGTTAATTTTTACGGGTTTCTCTAAACCAGTCGTCTTTGTTACTGAAACTCGCATGTCAAAATATTTCAACTGTTAAGTTTAATTCATTATATTTCTTTAATCTTACCCACCATTAATTTAGGTATATAACCTATTGTTGCATGTATTCATGCATGACTTATTATATTATACTATTTTCCCACCATCCATTATAATACATTGTATTATGTAATCCATTATCTTAGTAAATTATATTTGCATTCAAAACTTACAACTTATAGTTCGTAACTATTTTTATGTAATAACCACCACCATTATATTATATGGTTTCCAACCATAATATATATCCATCCTTATATACATTATTCTTGTATATGTATATATTTACCATATAGGTAAGTTCCATGAGTTATAAAACTCTTATATTATATGTTACATTTTATCATCTTATATTAGACGATTATTCCCATTAGTCGTATTATATTATACAACTTATATTAAGATTATCATCCTAATATTATGTAACATTTTATGTTGTATAATTACAACTCCCAAGGTTTATTCAATATATACCTTAGTTTTAAATCCTATTTACTTATAGTTTGTCACATTATTTAATGTGAATATCTTTACTTTTATTAATCCCTCCTAAACCATATAATTGCTATAACATTTATAACATAGTAGACCATAGTCTAAAATTCATTTTCCAACCTTTAATATTTCGGTACAGCCCTTTAATTTATTTAAATTCTATTTTGACCACATAACATTATGTAATGTTATACTATACTAATATCATATAATATGATTTTATTTCCTTTAATATATAACCTATAGTTTTTATACAAAACTATATAATATTGCCGCATGGGCACATATCCAAAACCTCATTCTTTTTCATAAACCATAGTTTCCTTTATTTACAAAATCACCCCATTATTTATACCATGTTATATATATCATATAATATAACATTTTTAACTTATAAAATGGTATAACCTATGGTTATATTTTTGTAAAATTCCGAACAGACCTCAATATACATTCCATAATTTCCATTTGGCCCATTTTATAACATATAGTTTTATTATATCATTAAAACTATATATTATACCTATATCATAGTAGATACTCTTACATAATTCTAAAAATCACCAAATTTCTCCAAAGGGTTATAATTACCCTTACTAACCCATATATAATCGGTTATTACAACTCCTCCATATATATTTATCCAAAGTGTCATAATGACATAATAACTATATATTATACATATATAGTTTATCTTAATTCCAAAATCAACCCAATAAATTCCTAAAAATTCCTAACAGCCCATGGGTGTTTATAATACCATTTTACACCCTTTATTTTCGGTAATAACATATATACCACATATGTTATAAAATTGAAATACCCCAAACCTTAATGTGTTAATTAATTGTGTAATTATAATTTTCTAGGGCTAATTAAGTCCTTAAGATCATTGGTGAAGAAATGAAAACCAAAAAGAAAAAGGAAATGCGTAAAAGTCACAAACGTGAAAATACGTATTTAATTATTTTAGGAGGCATATAACCTTCACTAGGATTATAAATATATTTTTATACCCTAAATACATACTAAGAACATGTGGGAAAAATTCCGGAAGAAAACGGATCCAAATAATGCGTTAAAGCGCTAACGGAGTCCAAAGCGCGTTTTTCGAGAAAACCTGAAAACGTGACTTTAAACAGTCAAATGACCCCGTAAAAAAAATTATAGTTGATCATCAGACTATAAATAAACATTAATGGGAGTACAATAACCATTAAAATTAAATAAACAAGAAAATTCCGGAAAACGGGCCCGGATTAGTGAATAGTGTAAAAACCGGGAACATTTGGGGTGTAAACCGTAATAAAGGTAAAGTAATCCCTTAACTTGTAAAAGTAAAGTCTGATTCCCCCCTTCTCCTTATGGGTCACGTTTTTGCCACCTCCCTCTCTTATACCTTCTTTCACTTTTTTTCACTAAAGGACAAAAGCAAATAAAAGTAACTTACTTTATTTTCCCTCTCTCACATTTCTCTTTCCTCTCATTCTCTCATTCCCTCACGTGAAGCCCTCTTCTTTTTCCCCTCTCTTTCCTCTTCCTTCTTCCTCCACCGATTCCTTCCTCCCTCTCTCTGTTCTGGAACGGAAATGAAGCCCCCCTTCCATGGCTTCTCCAACTTTCCTCTCATGCCCAAGCTACACCCAAGCTCCAAACTCAAAAATAATCACATATTTGTGATCCTCTCATCACCCTTTATCACTCCCTCTTTTCAAAATTCGAAAAGGATGAGTTTCATTTTCGTGGGTGTTGGCCATTTGAAGAGAAAAGCACACCATTTTGAAGCTTGAAGCTTCCTCTTTCTATCAAGGTAAAAATATTCATGAAAGAGTCATGTTTTCTCCATTTTCCCACCTTGGCCGATTTTGGCTCTTGTAATGACTAGCTTTTCTTCTTTGTTTGAGCTATTCTCCAAGCTTTAAATGGTGGTGGGAGTCCCTCTTAAGATTCAAGAGTTGAAAACCACTCAAGAATTTCTAAAGGTAAAACCTAACTTGATGCTTTAAGCATCTTTGTGTGTTCTAGTTTATTTGATGAGCCTAAGAGAGTTCCTTAGTGCTTATTTTCCAATTCGAATGTGGCTAGAGAAATGGGCAAATGAATTGCCTCGGCCGATTTGGAAGAAGAGGAGAAGAGGAGAAGAGGAGAAGAGAAATAAAAAGGAAACTTAAGAAAACTTAAGGTAAGAAACTTACCTTAGTGTTATCGTGCATGTATTAAGTTTTGGGAAGGGTTAATCAAAATGAATGAACCCAAATATGTATTGGAATGTGATTTGTTGAGATGAGGAGAGTTGTGATAATAATGTGCTTGTATAGGAATAATGCAAGTGAGGAAGCATTGTGAAATAAGTGTTTGATTTATGAGCTATGCACTTTATGGATTATACATTGTGTTGCATTTGGAGGATGGATGAGTTTTGTGTTTTTTTATGTGTGCTGGTAGAACCCTTGTGGTTTGGCTAGTTTCAGGATGAAATATGTGAAGAGATGAGTTTTGGGAGATGCTTTGAAAGTAGCCAAGTGCTGTCAAAATTTGTTTAGGAGATTTTGGACTTGAGTGTTTTATTAAAGGAAGAAGCTAGGTGCGTCAAGAAGATTCAAGTGAATGGTTAATGAGTTGGAAACCAAACTAAGGAGAAGGGTGTATGAGGAGTAGAAGTAATGTGATTTGAAGTGCTGGAAATGGCATTATTTGAATGGTAAAAGATGGAGCTAAAACTGTCACAAGAAAGTGATGAGAACTAGAAAACTAGTTATAAAAGTATAAGTGAATTTGAGTGAAATAACAAAAAAAAAGATTAGTGAGGGGACTTGGTGTTGGATTAAGGTGATTGAGGAGGGTAATTAAGTGCTTAAACAAGTAGACCACCAGTGGGAAAGATTGGAAGATCAATGGTGAAAGAATGGAGTTGTAACAGATTTAGAAAACTCCAAATCTGTAAAATCTGTAGCAAGGTCCGGGACCTAGTCCATGGACAAGGTTCCGGACCACCCATTAAAAACAGGCCGAGACTTTTCCCAGCACTTGGTCCGGGACTTGGGAGATGTACAAGGTCCCGGACCACCCATGTAATTCAGGCCGAGAGTTGTTACCCATGTTTGGTCCGGGACTTGAGTTTGGTACAAGGTCCCAGACCACTTGTTAAATTCACCCGAGAGTTAGACAATGCCTTGGTCCGGGACTTAAGGTAGGGACCAAGTCCCGGACCACCCCCAGAATCATGCCGTGAGTGTTTTAAAGGTTGTAAATGATGGGGGTTTAAATGTTAATGATGTTATAAGAAGTTAAGGAGTTGTTTGGTGACTTATAAAGGTCCTGTGAAGTATAAACAAGTGTTGGAAGTGAGTGAGTAAGTTAAGGAATTATGTACACTAAGTTAAACCGAACCAACGGGATAACGGGGTGAGTACGGGAATATTAGAAGTTAACATACCGTAAAACTTTGTTGTTAATAAAACATTTGCATTACTATCAGTTGTTCAAAAACTACCCGGGGAGCGTGAGATGACGCGTTGGAGTGAACCCTCGGGAACACGGTAGAGTAACCCACGGTGACAGGTATGGTTTTCTTGCAATCTGTGTCCTACCGGATTACACCGGCTTGTATGCCAATGTGTTTTTCTGCGTGTTTGCCACCTTGCAAGATAAAGCATGAAATGAGTTTACAGTAATTCATTATTGTGGCGTAATTAATTCCGATACCGCTTAACCTTAGTTATGTGTTAAATAATAGTTAACCGACCTTAGGTTCACATAAGTGATCGGTATTCGGAATAAACGTCCCGACCCATGGGAACGTTCTAACTACGGCTATCCGTGCGTTAGTGTATGTTGTGATTATGTGTGATGTATGTGGCTTGTTGGATATGTTGTTGTTGTACTAGATACAGTTATCCATGTTTGTTAAAAAGGGATATTACACCCCTTATGTGTCTAACCGAGTTAGTAACACTATGTGAAGTGTGTATGTGATAAGTTCCATAAGGGAACCTCTAACTAATAAGTATATGTTATGTATGGAGAGGAATCCGGTTGTTCCGGTCGCGCGTGTTGTTTGGGAGTTAATACATATATGTGAATTAACTCCCATCCTGTTATGTTAGGGTTGTTTTCCTTCATTGGATCTCGACCTCCCACTAGCTTAGCCAAAGCTTACCTACCCGACCTCCACATCGGGCTAGGGGGAAATTATGTATAATGTTGGTAGGGTGTCGAAGCTTAAGTTCGCTTCGACTCCCTCTTTGTTATGTTACGGTTGTTCTTCCTCCTAGAATTACAACCACCCACAAGCTTAACCAAGGCTTACCTACCTCATCACTATTGGAGTTAGGGGGAAACTATATATGTTGTGATCGGTCCTATATGAGGCCGCCACTCAAGTAAAGGAAATGTATGTATGTTGTGCTCGGGCTTATATTACCCTGGCATTCCCTAAAAAAAGTTATATCCTCTCAGAGGAGAGAAATTAAGTTGAGTATGTTATAAAGTGAAGTGTACTGTTATTGAGTGTGTGTGTTAATTTGTGTTTGTGCACTATTAATGATTGTTTGCTTATAAGCATGATATGTATGTGAGTTTGTGCATGTTTGAAATAAATCAACCGCATGCTAAGACGACAAATAGTTGTGCGTGGCCCGGTAGCATGCGGGCTGTGGGATTACCATACCAGCAAAGGTGCTGACCCCCTTTGGGGGCTCCCATACTTTTCAGGTACAAGGAACTGGAAGCCGTTCGAGAGTAGGACGGGGTAGTGTTGTATGTGGTAGTCATGAGAATGGTGGATGTATTATAGGTGTAGTAAGACCGAAAATGTATCGGCGTTAGTTGGAAATTACTCGGTACAGCTGTAATGTAAGTGTATAATGACTGTTGGACATGGAACTTTATGTGTAGTCGCTCGGGAATTTAGTCCATCAGACCGGTACAATGTATGTATGTTAGCCTTGTTAGCCACGTGGGTGGCTAACGGCGTGTAACACCAAAGAGTTAAGTGATGTTGTGAGTTATGAATTCCGCTGCGATATGTTGTTAAGTGTGTTGTTAGTCGTTGGGGTGTTACAAAAAGTGGTATCAGAGCGAAGTATCGCTCTGATGACTGAAATACCGAGCTTAGGAAGTACCGAGTTAAGAGTTCAGCGCCTTGGGTTAAAGGTTGAGTGATAGCGTGAGGAGTACGCTAGTTAGGGAAATACCAGTGTGTACTGGATACCTACAGTATCCATCCCGCCCTCCACAAACCCTATTTTATAACTCGGGAAAGAGCGCCAGAGAGATGAGAGTCATCTCTTACTCGGGAAAACCCGATCTGGCAGTTGATATTTACCCCTGTAAGTACGGAGGACCTGTCATACGGTAGATCCCGAAAGGTGTGATCCCGAAGACGGTCTCCATTTTAACAATATTAACCGCTCTTGTTAGCGAAAAGTGAGGAATCCTATACACAAGAGAATGGAATTTCCAGCACCCTGGGTCGACATGCGAAGCAGTCGAGGACAACCAGCTTGCAAGCACTAACCGTGCAACAGGCAAGAAGCGACGTAATGAAACCCGAGACGAGTGTCTACGGGACTACAATGTTAACTAATACACCAACGGTATACCAACCGGATTAAGGAACTGCAACGTTGTGCAAGGAGGATACAATACTAAGTAAAAAGGGGTCTCTCAGAATGGGAAACACCCTAGTTAATGGTTGTCATGTGAAGACACTGAGAAGTACCCAAGGAATTGCTGTTAAGACTGTAAGGTCGAGTAAGGGCCAGCAAGGCCACTGATGTTAGAGCGAGCAAAAGCAGTACCGCAATCAATGTGTATTGAACCGATAACCAGATTGCATGGCGCACTTGCTATGGCAAGTGCTGCTATAACAAGGCTGTACGGGAAATTTTAAACAATTACCGGTACTTAGTAAAGTACCATGAAGTTAAGTGGGGTTATCATAACCGTGGAAGGGCTTATTAGCCTGACCTCAGTGCTTGGAAACGCACCAGTCAGCAGGAAGCTAGACTTGGATAAGGCAAGAAACGTTGTAAAACCACGGAAATTTTTCTTTAAACCTAAAATCATTTTCTGTCAAACTCTTTTCAAAATCAGATTTTCTTTCAAACCCATTTTCTTTCAATTCTTCTTTTCTTAAAACCAAACCAGAAGACCTACGCGGGCCTCAGTGCCACATGGTAGGTAAGTTTTACCCAGTTACTTTTAAACAACCGGATGGAAAACCGGTAAACCCAAGGGTAACAACCCGAGGGAATGGAGTGAGTTCATAATAATACAACAGTGGATACACTTCCCTTGATTAAGTTCGGGAAACATGGAATGCATATTATCACAGGATAATATGAGGGGAGTTGACAACAGAATACTTCACCTAGGCGTGTGACGGACACTACGAGTATACCAACTGAAATGTGGGACGACCGCACTCCGATAGGAGCTTGTGGGCCTGACAAACCCTCTTATGGGGTAGTCGGGCAAGTAGCAATGTATCAGCAGGGTACCCCACGTATGTATATGAGTGGAGTCTGGAACACGGGAAGTAGTCGACTCCATACTACGGTCCGAAGTGAAAGACAAGCAAGAGCAATGGATTGCATCGAATCGTTGAAGTAAAGGAACCCAGTCAAGTTAAGGAAGACTAAAGGAATTAGTAAGTTTATTTTAAGGAAATGTTTAAAGGTGAACTAGTGCGAAGTACACTGGTTAGTAAGTAAAGACATAGCATATGTCTCAAGAATTTGGATGGATGAACACAATAGCTGGAGTAAGTACCCAGCCCATATATGGCGGGGCAGATGCCTACTATGGATACGTTAATGTGCAATGATCGAGATGAGACTCCCGGAAGGATCACTTAAACTATCAGGAGATATCAATCTCACTGGAGAAGATATTTAACACAACAAAGAACGCAGGGGGAAGTAGTAAATTAAACATACCGATGAGTGCAAGCCAGATGTAATGGCATAACCTAGTAACACCCAGGAACTATCCTTAAAAGGGTGTTTGGGTCAACATTGGTTGAACAACTAACGTGACAGAAATGCAAGGGTCGAAACTAACACCCAGTTTAAGCGTAAGTCGTCAGGAAGAAGTCTGACATTCTTGTAGGGGCATCCCATGAAAGGAATAACGACCTTGTCATAGAGCCCAATACAACCTATAAACCGTGCAATATTGTACAGAGAAGTAAATGTGTGTGAACAGCCTACAACGAGCAGAGCTCGAGGCAATAAGGCTTATAAGCCACAAGTAGAATATGTTAAGAAAATGTTATTGATCACAGGAGTTTATGTTATGTAAGTAAGTAAAGCGGATGACGAACCACTGATTAAAGTGTGGGGATACCTCTTGATGTGGGAGACCGCAACAGCGGTAGTTATGTGAACTAAGTTCAGGGAATGTGTTAAGAGTTGACTATGTTGCTATTACCCAAGAATGATGTGAGTAGGAATAATACGAAAGGAAGTGGTTGCACCAGTTGTGGAGAGCGGATGAGTAAAAAGTCAAATAGCAACCACCATAGGCGTGGGATGCTAAATGTGTAATGAACAACGCTCAAGGAGCATAAAGACTCGTAGAGTAGCGTATTCAACAACCAGCCAAATAAATGGCGGAACACAGTGAAATGGCAGAAGCTAATATAATAGCGGATGCAGTGTAAGTTGATGTTATACAATGAGTAAGAGCACGGTGCGCAGTAAGCGACCGTTGCATAAGTGTTGTTAAATAATAATGTGGCAATAAGACCAGTTATGAGTGAAACTCAATGGACATACAAATAAGTGATGATACACAGATTGAGCAATACGCCAGTAGTTGATGCTACGTGATAGGGAACACAGTATGAATTCCTATTGCTATCTCATAAGAGACTTACTGCCAAGAGTTTACGCCTCTGCACTCTGTATGACTGAGTGTTTTGGTATTGCGCTTGCTCGGTAATGATCAAGTGAGATAGCTAGGAAGTCTGAAAATGTTAAATGTGATAGAAGAACAAGACTTATGATGTGATAAAACCGATGCATAAGATAAGCACGGTAGTACCAATCAAAGGGTACTTGGTTGACATAAGTGGCTACAGTAGCACGATTGTTGAATATCGGTATGGAACATACCTCAAGTGTTGGAAATAACCGACAGAGCACTACACAAAAGGTAGTAGCTCAAACTTAACCGACAATAAGTCGGAGGAAACCAAGTAAATCATTGTAGAATACAATAGATTATCGTGGAAATGAATAGAAAGTTTGTAACTCACCGAATTCGCTCATGGTAAGAAATACCACGCGTCGGTTGAGAAACCGTTATTACCAAGATAAAGGTGATAATCGGGGATGCATAATACAATAAGGATAATGTATGGAGCAAACTAAGCTCTAAATTATCAAGAGTTGCGCAGCAGAAACTGGTAAACCAGTGAGTCAAACGATGAATGTGAATATTGAACATGAGTGAATGGCAAACCAATGATGCCTAAAAGCCTCACAGGCCAGGATCGAAACCATTTAAGAGTTAAAATAAACTCTAATGAGAATTCTTGGTTAGGGACTAAACCGCCAATATGGCTAAGATCCTCAAAACAGAACACATTGTGTAATAAACCGCGTGGAGATAAACACTTCACGACGGTAGAATGTTCTAAACCAGTGATTAACTGATGATTACGTGGGCGTAATCCCTTTTAAGGGGGGTAGAGCGCAGAACCACTTAGTGTCTTTTACCGTACAAGTGTACGTGAACTATGATGTGCATAGCACAAAATGATTTGTTTTGATGATTGGTGTGTGTGTGTTACATAAACATACACATTCATTCATGGTTAATTGTGGTAATTATGCACGGAAGATGCGAATACCCTTGTGATAAGTGTGTTTATTGTGTCAACAAATGTGTGTGAAAGTATAAGTATAAGGGAGTAGAAAAACTCCCGGGGAACTAAAACCCCGACAGTGTATGTTCATATGATACCAAATGTAATATTGTGTATTATATTTTGATAAAAATATATATATATGGATATATGTATATATACAATATTGTGATTTATGAAGAGGTATGACACCAACGTAGAACCTAGTGAGAATTAAATTCCCTAGGTAACTTGATTTAAAATAAATCGGGAAGATGATTGATGGACATAGTTCCACCCCTGGAGATGTAATGATTACGACTAGATGGATTAAAAAGATAGAAAATGGTACATGCTTGAATTAGTTGTTGTTTGAAAATGAAGTGGGAGGTGAAACTTGATTATCATGAGATCAAGGGAAGCCGAACACAAATTGGGGTGGAAAGATGGTTCAACTCTGATGCTGATCACATTAGGTTTGGATGATTCTTGAAACTCCCTATAAGTGGTCATAAATAATCACATCAAGAATAAGATGCAGTTAACAATAATTGGACTTGGAGTTGTATGGAGCTTTCAAAAGAATTTTAAATCGGGTTTCAAATTTTCAATTGGTATTTTCAATACTTCAATAAACATTTTAAGATTCTTAAGTAGTATTTTCAAAGGAAGGACTACCTTTATGTGACCCCGTAGAGGATTTTCAACTTGTATCCTTCCAATAAAGGATTTCGTTATACTTAACCTCGTAGAGGGTATTTTCCTACTACTTGCTCACGAGCTGAGGACGTATGAGCCTTTTTCTTAAGACCGGTGACATGAGAAGTATATTTTAAAGATGTATGCAATTGTTTTGATCTCCCAAAGGAACGGGGACCAGAGTGTCCATCGCGACCGGTTCTGCGGGATCACAGTGTATATGTACTCAACATGGGTCTCGAACCCATGAAGAGATGGAAAAGGTATTTCTGGTTGATATACATGCTATGACATGTTGTGTGGTATGTGTAATAATTATTATTTTGGACCTTGAGCCCTAATGTGGTTAAGTTCTGAAAGTGTTGTGTTATTAAGACCTATGTGTCTAAAGGATGTTATGTTATCAAGACCTACGAGTCTAAATGTTGTTATGTTACCCAGACCTAAGAGTCTAAGGGTTGTTATGTAATACAATGTTGATAAGGTACCCGGACCATTGAGTTCGAGGTCATCATGTAAGTATGTTATGTTATGTATGGATGTGTATATGTACCCGGACCATTGAGTCCGAGGTCATGATGTAAAATATGTTGTTATGGAAGTTTATGTTGCAAGTAATCCCCGTATTCTAGCCAATGATGTGTGGGAAGTGTGAACTTCGAGGACGAAGTTCTTTTAAGGGGGGTAGATTGAAATACCCCAAACCTTAATGTGTTAATTAATTGTGTAATTATAATTTTCTAGGGCTAATTAAGTCCTTTAGATCATTGGTGAAGAAATGAAAACCAAAAAGAAAAAGGAAATGCGTAAAAGTCACAAAACGTGAAAATACGTATTTAATTATTTTAGGAGGCATATAACCTTCACTAGGGTTATAAATATATTTTTATACCCTAATTACATACTAAGAACATGTGGGAAAAATTACGGAAGAAAACGGATCCAAATAATGCGTTAAAGCGCTAACGGAGTCTAAAGCGCGTTTTTCGAGAAAACCTGAAAACGTGACTTTAAACAGTCAAATGACCCCGTAAAAAAATTATAGTTGATCATCAGACTATAAATAAACATTAATGGGAGTACAATAACCATTAAAACTAAATAAACAAGAAAATTCCGGAAAACGGGCCCGGATTAGTGAATAGTGTAAAAACCGGGAACATTTGGGGTGTAAACCGTAATAAAGGTAAAGTAATCCCTTAACTTGTAAAAGTAAAGTCTGATTCCCCCCTTCTCCTTATGGGTCACGTTTTTGCCACCTCCCTCTCTTATACCTTCTTTCACTTTTTTCCCTAAAGGACAAAAGCAAATAAAAGTAACTTACTTTATTTTCCCTCTCCCACATTTCTCTTTCCTCTCATTCTCTCATTCCCTCACATGAAGCCCTCTTCTTTTTCCCTCTCTTTCTCTTCCTTCTTCCTCCACCGATTCCTTCCTCCCTCTCTCTGTTCTGGAACGGAAATGAAGCCCCCCTTCCATGGCTTCTCCAACTTTCCTCTCATGCCCAAGCTACACCCAAGCTCCAAACTCAAAAATAATCACATATTTGAGATCCTCTCATCACCCTCTATCACTCCCTCTTTTCAAAATTCGAAAAGGATGAGTTTCATTTTCGTGGGTGTTGGCCATTTGAAGAGAAAAGCACACCATTTTGAAGCTTGAAGCTTCCTCTTTCTATCAAGGTAAAAATATTCATAAAAGAGTCATGTTTTCTCCATTTTCCCACCTTGGCCGATTTTGGCTCTTGTAATGACTAGCTTTTCTTCTTTGTTTGAGCTATTCTCCAAGCTTTAAATGGTGGTGGGAGTCCCTCTTAAGATTCAAGAGTTGAAAACCACTCAAGAATTTCTAAAGGTAAAACCTAACTTGATGCTTTAAGTATCTTTGTGTGTTCTAGTTTATTTGATGAGCCTAAGAGAGTTCCTTAGTGCTTATTTTCCAATTCGAATGTGGCTAGAGAAATGGGCAAATGAATTGCCTCGGCCGACTTGGAAGAAGAGGAAGAAGAGGAGAGAGAGAGAAGAGGAGAAGAGAAAAATAAAAAGGAAACTTAAGAAAAGCTTAAGGTAAGAAACTTACCTTAGGTTTAGTATCATGTATTAAGTTTTGGAAGGGTTAATCAAAATGAATAAACCCAAATATGTATGGAAAAGTGATTGTTGAGAATGGGAGAGATTGTGATAATAATGTGCTTGTATAGGAATAATGCAAGTTAGGGAAGAGCCGGGTTTGAAAATGGTTTGATTTATGAGCTATGCACTTTATGGATTATGCATTTGTGCATTTGGAGGATGAGATTTGTGTTTTTTATGTGTGCTGAGAGAACCCTTGTGGGTTTGGCTAGTTTTCAGATGAAATATGTGAAGAGATGAGTTTTGGGAGATGCTTTGAAAGTAGCCAGTGCTGTCAAAATTGTTTAGAGATTTTGGACTTGAGGGTTTTATTAAAGGAAGAAGCTAGGTGCGTCAAGAAGATTCAAGTGAATGGTTAATGAGTTGGAAACCAAACTAAGGAGAAGGGTGTATGAGGAGTAGAAGTAATGATTTGAAGTGCTGGAAATGGCATTATTTGAGTGGTAAAAGATGGAGCTAAAACTGTCACAAGAAAGTGATGAGAACTAGAAAACTAGTTATAAAATAAGTGAATTTGAGTGAAATAACCAAAAAAAAGATTAGTGAGGGGACTTGGTGTTGGATTAAGGTGATTGAGGAGGGTAATTAAGTGCTTAAACAAGTAGACCACCAGTGGGAAAGATTGGAAGATCAATGGTGAAAGAATGGAGTTGTAACAGATTTAGAAAACTCCAAATCTGTAAAATCTGTAGCAAGGTCCGGGACCTAGTCCATGGACAAGGTTCCGGACCACCCATTAAAAACAGGCCGAGACTTTTCCCAGCACTTGGTCCGGGACTTGGGAGATGTACAAGGTCCCGGACCACCCATGTAATTCAGGCCGAGAGTTGTTACCCATGTTTGGTCCGGGACTTGAGTTTGGTACAAGGTCCCGGACCACTTGTTAAATTCACCCGAGAGTTAGACAATGCCTTGGTCCGGGACTTAAGGTAGGGACCAAGTCCCGGACCACCCCCAGAATCATGCCGTGAGTGTTTTAAAGGTTGTAAATGATGGGGGTTTAAATGTTAATGATGTTATAAGAAGTTAAGGAGTTGTTTGGTGACTTATAAAGGTCCTGTGAAGTATAAACAAGTGTTGGAAGTGAGTGAGTAAGTTAAGGAATTATGTACACTAAGTTAAACCGAACCAACGGGATAACGGGGTAAGTACAGGAATATTAGAAGTTAACATACCGTAAAACTTTGTTGTTAATAAAACATTTGCATTACTATCAGTTGTTCAAAAACTACCCGGGAGCGTGAGATGACGCGTTGGAGTGAAACCCTCGGGAAACGGTAGAGTAACCCACGGTGACAGGTATGGTTTTCTTGCAACCTGTGTCCTACCGGATTACACCGGCTTGTATGCCAATGTGTTTTTCTACGTGTTTCACCTTGCAAGATAACATGAAATGAGTTTACATAATTCATTATTGTGGCGTAATTAATTCCGATACCGCTTAACCTTAGTTATGTGTTAAATAATAGTTAACCGACCTTAGGTTCACATAAGTGATCAGTATTCGGAATAAACGTCCCGACCCATGGGAACGTTTCTAACTACGGCTATCCGTGCGTTAGTGTATGTTTGTGATTATGTGTGATGTAGTGGCTTGTTGGATATGTTGTTGTTGTACTAGATACAGTTATCCATGTTTGTTAAAAAGGGATATTACACCCCTTATGTGTCTAACCGAGTTAGTAACACTATGTGAAGTGTATGTGATAAGTTCCATAAGGGAACCTCTAACTAATGTAATATGTTATGTATGGAGAGGAATCCGGTTGTTCCGGTCGCGCGTTTGTTTGGGAGTTAATACATATATGAGAATTAACTCCCATCCTGTTATGTTAGGGTTGTTTTCCTTCATTGGATCTCGACCTCCCACTAGCTTAGCCAAAGCTTACCTACCCGACCTCCACATCGGGCTAGGAGGGAAATTATGTATAATGTTGGTAGGGTGTCGAAGCTTAAGTTCGCTTCGACTCCCTCTTTGTTATGTTACGGTTGTTCTTCCTCCTGGAATTACAACCACCCACAAGCTTAACCAAGGCTTACCTACCTCATCACTATTGGAGTTAGGGGGAAACTATGTATGTTGTGATCGGTCCTATATGAGGCCGCCACTCAAGTAAAGGAAATGTATGTATGTTGTGCTCGGGCTTATATTACCCCGGCATTCCCTAAATAAAGTTATATCCTCTCAGAGGAGAGAAATTAAGTTGAGTATGTTATAAGTGAAGTGTACTGTTATTGAGTGTGTGTGTTAATTGTGTTTGTGCACTATTAATGATTGTTTGCTTATAAGCATGATATGTATGTGAGTTTGTGCATGTTTGAAATAAATCAACCGCATGCTAAGACGACAAATAGTTGTGCGTGGCCCGGTAGCATGCGGGCTGCGGGATTACCATACCAGCAATGAAATACCCCTAACCTTTAAAATATAATTAAACAATCTATTAATGATCTAAAATGATTAATAAACATCTAATTACTATTGGGGAACAATCTAAAAGATCTCAACAAGGCAAAACACGCCTTAAGATCGGTAAAGCCAAAAATGTGCTTTAAGACACCATAAAGATTGTATGACCTCAAATAGGATCCAAAGTGGATTCCTAAGTATTATAATGAAGCAAGGAACACAATAAAACCGTTCTCAAGGAGAACTAAGCTCAGGAACACCCTGTGACACAAAAATGTGCGCTAAAACTCCTTAAAGCACGTTTTTGAGATTGCCTTTTAAATTGATTTTTAATGGGCTTAAAAATTATAATTATCCTTAAATATGATATTTTATCATATTGTATCATATTAGGAATTTAATTCCAGAAATTTACGAATTTTTACAAATTAATATTAAAATATTAATAAAACCCTAAAGTGGGGCCCGCATGAGTCAATATTGACCAAGTATGGTCAATGGTCAATTAAATGACCCATTTAACCCCTTGGAAATCGGCTGGCAAGAGGGAGAGACAGCCTACAATCATTATGGGACAAACTATACCTAATACCAATTACTTTTGAAAATTAAGTTACTTTTTCAATTATTTCAAAACTTACCCATTCCTTCCTTCCTCCTTGTCCGATTCCAGCCCTGTCAACCGAGCTCTCCCTTCCTCTCAAGCTCTCAAAGCTTGCTCTTGAACATGGAAGGCAAACCTAGCTCTTAAGTCCTTAAGGTAAGTGTTTTAATGTCATTTTTAGCCCTTTTTCTTCATCTCTTCACTACCAACACCTAAATTTCGTGGCTCATCAATTCCTATGGCTTATTCTCAGTGTTCTAAGGTTAGAACAAGAGCTAAACTCGGTTGAGACCAGTAGAGGGACCAAGGTTGTTCAAATCTACATTTTAAGGTAAAATGTGCTTTAAGCTCATAACTTTTGATTCCCTTCGAGTTTGGCTGTGAAACTTTGGCATAGCCTCATCTTCTTCTCCTTTTCATGTGGAATCTGTTGGTTAGCCATTTGGAGCAAGGGTGGCCGAGATCCAAGAGAAATACTCTTTTAAGGCATTTTTCCAAGGTAAAACCTAATAACAAGGTAGTATTTCGAGATCTAATATTTCCTATGTCAATATGGTGGATCTAACACCTTGTGGTGTGTTTGGTTCAGGTCGAAAATACCTAGAACTTCCCTTGCATTTTTAAGGTGATTTTTGCCTTAAATCTTACATAATTATCCCTTATGGTTAAGCTCAAGCTTGGAGGGTAACCATATCTTGTTTTTGTGTATTAAACATGTCTAAATCAAGTGGTGATTTTTCCTACAAGTGGCCGAAGCATACAAGGCTTAATCAAGGTATAAACACCTTAAACTTATGGTTTTTGTAATTTTTAAGCATATACATATATATGGCCGAGAGTGAATATATAATATAGGTCATATTGACCTAAAAATGGAAAAAAATGGCTAAGATAAATTAAGCTAGTCATTTAAGGGATTTAATTAACATGATGGTCAAATTATGACATTATGTGGAAAAATAATTAAACCTAAGTGAGGCCGAATATATATGCTATATTTTGAGACATTTATTGTGTAATTTATTTTGCAAGTTCAAGGTTGTAATAAGGCCATGTCATTAGGCCATTTTATTTAAGTTTATAAGCTTATTTAGTTTTATTTATGCTTATAATTAAAATTGGGGCCAATTCGTAATTACTAGGAATTTAGAAAGCCGTGGGCTTAATTTAGAGCAATTTAGGCTTTTTAAATAAATTTAATAAAAATTATAACATTTTATAAAGTTTTGGGTCAAAACTGTAAAAATAGAAAAGTATGGGGTATTGTTGGTAATTACCGAAAGTTTGAGTCCCAATTGGTATTAGAAGTCAAAGTTGACTATATAGGAGACTTTGACCAACTTTGGAGAATTTTAGAAATTAAAATACTACCTTATAATAAGATACTTATTAAATTGTAAAAGATTTATAAGACTTGGGGTGGTATTGTGATTTCCGAAAACTTGGGGGTACTAAAAGGAGTTTAGTACAAACCTTAGGTTATTAGGAATTTTTAGGAATTGATTTGGTTAAATTTGGAGTTAATATGAATTAAATAAGTATAATATAAGGTATTTCATAATATTGTTACAAATGGGTAACATATGTGGTAAAATCGAGATTTAGAGAAAGTATAAGGTTAGGAATAAGTTTATAACCTTTTGGTATAGTTTGGTGATTTTTGGAATTATATACAAGGTTTTATAAGGACATATGTATAATATATGATTTTAATGGAATTAGAAACTATATGTTATAAAGAGGGGAAATTGGTGAATATAGAAAGTTAAGTGGTGGAAAAATAATTTAAATAGACCATGGGGTCTGTTCGGTTATTTTGAGAAAATATAACCATGGGTTATAAGTATATTAAGGAATAAGGATTATAATATAAGGTATATACTATAAGTGTAACAAGGAAATATAATTTGGGGTTGAGTTGTAAATTATGGAAGTTTGGTGGGAATTAATTAATACCGAGAGTTTTAAGGGCTGTTTGGTATTTATTAACAATATATAACTATAAGTTATAATTGTTTTAATGACATAGTTGTCAAAATATATGTTATATAACTATAATATAACATGGTATAAATTATGTGGAGGATTTTGTAAATAATTAAGGAACATAGGTGCTGTTCGGAAATATTAATATTTTTGAATGAACTTTATAATATGGTTTTAATGTTATAAGAATTATAACATTTGTAATATAAGAGGTATTCATTAAAAAGGATGAATATATTATAAGAATTGCCATATAAGAAATAGTTCCATAAATACATACACATAAATAAATATGTGTTGTGGTGGAAATATAATATGGTTTAATGACCATATATTTTCATAATTAAAATGACATATGATAAAGGGAAAAGAATTACAAACATTGGATATGGAATGTTAGGACTGTACATGTGATAATAAGGATTGATAATGCAAAGTATTGTTTACCACATTGAATTTGGAAAAAAAAAAAGAGAGAAACAAACCTTAGAAAAATAAATACTAAGGTGAAATGTATGGTGTATGACAAGAATCATACATACAATATAGAAACAAGCTATATGATGTACAAACATACATTAGGTTACATGCGATAACAAAAGCTCAACTATAAAGTATATTAATATACGAGACAAGACTACGCTTGTAATATAACACTTTTCCAATCTCGAGTTAAACCTAAAACCCGACAAACATTGACAGTTAATAACGGGGGTTAACCGGGAGGTATTAGTGACGGTACGGGGTACCGTAGAATTTTGTGTTGTTATACAGTATGCTAATCAGTAGCATTATGTATTGTATAGACTGTTAGAGACGACGCACGGAGCATAGGATCTTGCTGATTCATACTCCACCGTAATACTCTCAGGGTGAACGGTATGTTATTTATGTGGCTTGATTGTCTCTGAGGATTTCCTCAGTTCAGACATTGTGTGAAAATCTGTGATAAGATTGAATGTCTGCTTGTGTGAATTAATATGCTTGAGTTGTGTATTAATGCTGCCTTATTATTACTGTTGTGCGATAACAGTACCGTTCGTATATATGAACATATTATAAAACGAACTAGCGGCAATGATGCTATCTTATATGTGTAATATAAGGAACGTAAGTAAAACGTTGTAGCATTAGGATAATAAGATATATAAAATATCTGAGACTTATATACGGAGCATTGGCCTCTTTAACGCCGCTCTCGTATCTAGCACTGGATCCCGAGTCGACATACTCAGGATTGGACTACACCTTGGTCTGCTGTGTTAGAAAAAAAAGAATAGTAAAGCGATGCGATGGTATAGATAAGTTTATCAAGGATGTGGCTCTTGCTGTGAACTGTGATCCATTAACGATACTAGGACACCGTGTGGTAGCCGTAAGTATCTGGATAAATTTCCAACGAACTACAGATTGTTCGTAGGACGGAGACTCTACCGCTGGAGTGGCTATTGCCGTGGGTGACCCGCCATAAGAGATGGGTAACTTAGAGACACGTCGTTCTAACGAGACGTTGTCATTAGACATGATTGAACAATTACGAACGACTATATTAACTCGTACATTAGGCGAACATTATTTGGGCTTGCATGCCAAAGACGAGAGTTCATACTCGTTTATAATTCTCGTTACTTCGCCTTGTTGTTCATTGGTTGTGCTTTGTGGTTATGTGTGGTATGTTGGTGGATTTGTTTGAACAAGCCATTGTGCTCATATTGTGTGTTGTGAACTGGTTGTGTCGAGTCACCGTACTCATGTGTGGATTGTGGTTGGGTGTCTGGTCGAGTGAGTCGCTGAACTCAATTATGAATTATTAAGTGTTTGTTGGAGTGGAGTCTCTGTACTCATATAAGCGCTGTAAACGCTTTCAGTGGTTTATTACGATGCGATGTGTGAAGCCGGGGGCTTGTTTGTTATTTGAGATTACTGCAATATATATTGTTGCTTTACAGTTTCAACATTGAACTATTTGTATGGAAACGAATTGCATACTCTCGACCAAATAACTGAATGGTCCGAGGGTGCATGACAGTCAGGTAATAACATACTCAGCAGGGGCTGATTCCATACCACAAACTACCATTTTTGCAGGTATGCAACTTCCGGTGTCGGCAAAGAGAGTGACGCGCTGGGTAGTTTGATTACAGTTATTTAAACATGCACTGTTGCATTTTAATACGAACCTAGAAACATGTATAGGTTTTGGATACGTAGAAAGCTCACTGTGAATGTATTTTATATTGGTTTTGGGAGTTTAGATCTATCTCTTGTTGTCACTGCGAGAAAATGTTTCGTATTTAAGAGCTTATCAGGAAGCACGTTATTACTCGTATGGGCGAGCAGAACGGTGACCAGTAGTCAATTGTTGAGATTACCGCTGCGATTATATTGTTAAGTAAGATGATTAGGAGCCGAATAGAGTAGGGGTGTTACAAAAGTGGTATCAGAGCGGAGTACCGCTCTGATGACAAGAGATAGTAGGATTTATACAGTGAGCATAGGTTTTGGGAATACGGGAAACGTTGTGAGGATACGTGACCTTGCGGGGTTGATGCAATGCTTAAAACTTGCACACCATAACCGTGGAGGCACTTCAATAATAAATGACCGAAACTACGGTATTAGACCAAGTAAAGGTCTAACCCGTCCTCTTGACTTATGTCAGAGAGGTCAGGGTAACAGTACTAAGGAAGAACACGGAGCAGCGGAAGGTGGTGAAGGTCCAGCAACCCCAAGTAACGCGAAGATGGTATGAACCACTCGCACTTGATGGGAGAGCATCCCGGAAAATTTGCAATGGTGCCCCACCCGCCGCAGCCCGTATCCCGAGTACTATCTAGTGAGGCAATGAAATGAGAAACACCACGGAGATAACTCTCCTGATCGGAAAGACCCGATGTGGATGCTAAGAAGATTATGTTAAATGTAGAAAATAAGACTTTGTGTTTTGATGTAATGCTTAGGACCGGGGGTCCTGGTAATGACATAATGTCTACCATACGAGGATGTGATAAATAATGGACCGAGTTTGAGGAGAAAAATTTCCTGTAGGACTAATGGGGCTAACTTGCTATGAGCAAAGCAACCCTGTCCTATATCCAAGAAAACACTGGTCAGTGCGCTTGGGGGAAAAGGAAGTGGAAACGACGAGTAATGATTAGTTTAAAGATATGTAATAGATGGAAGGAATTACCTTTTTGAAGTCTCACCCGAAGCGAGTAACTCTAAACCATGCAACACTGAAGGTTCAAGATGGCCCGACGTGCATGAGGAGAAATCTTGAGAACTGTAGGAACAAGAACTCGTCAAATTGCTATCATGCAACACCTCGTGAGGAGAGTAAGACTTTATTACCATAACAAGCTTGTGGGAACGGGTGCGGGAGTGAGACTATATAAATTTGAATAAGAACTTTTGACTTGAACAGGAACCCGACTAGGGAATAGCACTGCACTAACACACCGTACCGGTGGCGCAGGCTGCATGGCGCACTTGCCACTGCAAGTGCCACACTAACCAAAGTACTAAATTTCAACCTACCTTGCGCACTTGCTACAGCAAGTGCAGCGACAGTAAACTAACCCTAAAGGACGTGGTGGTCCAGGCGGTTACCAATAGAACACTAAATCTTATGTAAGTCCGTAATGCAATAAAGCAGGACACAACCTTCTTAAGGGCAGGGGTACGAAACCCTTGGGTTTGAGGTCGAGAGAACCTCGAGAAGACCTAGCCGGTCTGACCATTAAACCAAAAAAAAAAACACCATTTAGTAGAATATTAAAAGGGGAGTGAATGAGAATAACAATAGTTAGTGCTTACAAGTCTAACCCCAGTGCTGGTATGGACATTAAACGTCAACCATTACCGGTGGGGAGTGACGGGTCTTCAGGACCAGCATAACCATATTTAGAGAGTGCGTGACACTCGTGGTTAAACCACTACGATTGAACATTGCCAGAGGGCAAGAAGTGAGCTATATGAGGCAGGACCTTTTAAAAAAAAATAATAGGCAGATGTGAACGTGCAATAAAAAGGGGCCGATGTAATGCCCGCACCACACACGCCGGAGATGTCGTGATCCATTATGCTGCTAGACTCCCGTATGGAGGGCAGTGGATATAAACTAAAAAGTGAAAATTGCCTGATGACGGAAGATACCGTTACCTCAAGGAGGATGGAGGAAATATGAGTTGAATAAGAGTAAGGACCACACAATGAAGAGGAATGATTAGCGGAAACCACTAAGTTGTGGGCACCCAATTGTAACCTCAGGAGAAAGTATTAAAACCAACTAGGAATAAATTAAATAACAAGACTAACAATCATTTAACTATCAGAATCAGTATTGAGGCTGAATATCGTATGGCATAGGCCTACGGAGGGATACCTTAGTACCACCAAAGTGACCCAAAACTAGGGGAAAAAGGGTGATGAATCACAAGTACTGATTAATATCAGACTAACGGGACTACCATAAGACAGGGGAAACCCGAGGTGTCAACCTTTATCATGGAGTCCGGAAACACCATATGGTGTAACCCAATAGATTGGGTGGAATCCGCATACTGAAAACTCATGTCTGAAGGCGTTAACAGCCTAGGAGTGAACGGGAGAGATAACGGTAGTTACTGATCCCCACTCACAAATACCAGATGACGAACATGTGGAAACCAGAATCAGGGCGATAAGTCGCAAACACCTATCTTAGAGAAAGTAAGGAAATATACACTAATAAAAGAAACCATAGAGCCTAATATTAGGGCCATTCTGACATTAAAGGTTAAGAATTGGCAGCATAGCTACTCAAACATAAGTTACCAAGACTAAGAGTACGATAATCACCGGGTACGAACGCTACGAGTGCACTAAACGAGACATGGGACGACCGCACTCCTAGGAGCTTGTGGGCCTGACAAACTATATGAAGTTAGTTGGGTAAGTAGTAATGTATCAGTATGGTACCCCATGCATGTAAACGAGTGGTGTAGGACCAAGGAGGTAATCAACTCTGTGTCTAAGTCAGCGAATGGAACCCTGACTAGGTGAACCATGTAATGACGAGAGAGATCTCAGTCAAACTAGCAAGGTTAGGAAAATCAGGATAGCTTGATAATAAAGTGACTAAGGTCGCAACTCCACAGTGGAGGAGTTAAACATAAGTTTTGGGGATTTTAGTAAACGAGGAAACTAAGGCCAATTGAATGGTAATGGCAAATTGAACCCATGAATGAGAAAAGGAATTGTGGTATTTAAGGAAGTTATCATAGAGAAACCCTTGTGATAGTAGATGCTACCCAAAAAGGGGGCACAAAGAGAGTTATACCACGCGCTGAGGGCGCTGCGATGATGTCGCGTTAAATAATAACAACCACATGCCCAAGCCATAAACGTTAGTATGTTAGTACCAATTAGGTTGAACAGAAAATGAATACCAAGCTAAAACCCACAGTCGTATTATATGTTTACAACAGACGAAGGGCAAAAGCGAGCATTACAAGAGATACTCTAAGCTGGAGATTAGATACTCCATGCAAACCGCAATGGCGGATAACCGTCCAATCGACTGGTACATGGTGCGCAACAAGCAACCATTATAATAACTGTTAAATACTCAAGTACCAACACACGAGGGATACGAGTTTACACTAGCAAAAGCGGACCTACAAGGTACCCAAAGAACGAACTCATTCCAGAGGGAAATAACTTAGAGTCATGAGGCGCCAGTTGGTTGCGCATATCAGACTCGTCTTGATATTTTAGAGACAACTGATGTAAGCACTAGATGCTAGAGCATAGCTTGACAACACTTATACTGAAGGTTAGTTCGGTAGGGTGGCATGAACTCATGGAAATACCTTGAGCACGTATAGAATTCAGGAGAGCTGAATAAAATGGCTAGTTGAAAAATAAGTGTGTGTGACTAACGATACCACACAGCCGAATAAATTACACCATTCCCATAATTATGGAAGACTGTGTAGAAAACACCGTCACATGGACTTGGAACGGACATGAAACTACTACCTAAAAGGGGTAAACTAACCATATAGTAGTTGGGCAGACTGCTTGCGGAGCGAGTGGGCCCATATTGCTTAGGTTTGACATACCTAGCAGGCTTGAGGAACACAAATGATGTGTTTACATCTTCCGATCAAACTGTATATGAATATACATACACCTAAGCGAGGTAGGCGGTATAACCTGAGGGGCTAAAGCCCGACCCTATGGAAAAAAGGGTAATGAAATATGTCACATTAGTGCACGAATAATCCCACTGGAATGGAACATCTTGAACTTATTACTTCACGATGATATATTCGTAGATTACGTGGGCGTAATCATTTTTAAGGGGGGTAGAGCGATTAAAATATACCGTACGTAGGAGTACGTAGCGCATGGTAGACATGCAGCAAACACTATTATTGTACGTAGAGTACAAGTGTTACGATTATGTTATGTTACTTGAGGTAATATTGTGATGTATTATGTGTATGAACATAAATATATTTTAGTTCGCATTAGTTATGGCGAATAGGAAAGGGAGAACAGATAGAGTGTTCTTATCCTAACTCCGATTATTTATGCAAACGTTGCGAACACTAAACACATAAACTCCTAACTTGTTATCTCCGGTTGAGAGTTCAAGTAGGTTTATCTGGTAACTTCGGTGGGAGATGGCAAACAGAATGAGTAGAAAGCTCCATACTATATGATTTGTGATTCGGTATGAAACCGATTATTGGAATGCGATGAGTGAGTCGGCATGAGACCGATGTATAACCTAGTGGAGGTAAAACCTCTAGGAATTGTATGAATAATTATAAGTCGAGTGAACTTGGTACTTGGCTAGAATACATAATCCTGTATGCCGGTGATTAGGTTAATTACACTAGTTGACTTGTGTATCTATGGGATACGAGGTGGTAAATATCAAGAGGAAACGAGATTAGAAGTGAATAAACAATTGATTTATTGAATTGGACGTGGGAAGTTGAACTTGATCCTGGTCCGATCAAGGGAAACCGAACACAAATTGAGGTGAGAGATAGTTCAACACTGCCGCTGACCACGTCGGGGTTGAATGATTCTCGAAACTTCCTACAAGTGGACACAGATATGAATGGAAATTGGAATTTAGGCGTCACTCGAAGAGCCGTGGACCGTGGAGTCCTTCGTCATTAGACCGGTGTGTCTGCGAGTGACATCACCCATAGAACTGTGGACCGCAGAGTCCTTTGTCGTTAGACCGGTGTGTCTGTGGGTGACTAAGGAAATAAGGTGACTGCCCGAGGAGCCGTGGACCGCAGTGTCCTTCGTTATGATCAAACCGGTGTGTCCGCGGGTAGTAGACGTTGGTTGGGTTGGGGATCGTCAAGTCCTGGTCTTTAAGACTGCTTCCCTGTGAGTTGTCAACGTTAACTATATGTGCACGCATACATGTGGAATGATGTGTGGGTATCCTCGCGAGATACTAACATGTAGATAGGGATGCGTGGAGTATCCCTTGCAAACACCTTTGAGTACTTTATGAGTTTTGCACCTTGTCTAGTGCTGTGTACTATGAGTTTTGCACCTTGTCTAGTGTTGTGTACTATGAGTTTTGCACCTTGTATAGTGCTGTGTACTATGAGTTTTGCACCTGGTTGGATATATAAATAGTACCGCTGAGTACTTTTGTGGATGAATTGGATGTGCACCTTGTTTAGTGCTATGAAACGAATGAGCTTATACCATGAGTTTGACTACTTGATATATGTTGTATGTATAGACTAGGTCTGAACCTAGTGGGAGTTACTCCCTAGCAATGGACTGTTTGGTTACTTAGTGGAACTTGATTCCTTAGGTGAACTGTAGAGGGTTAAGGACTTCGGGACGAAGCCTTTTTAAGGGGGGTAGACTGAAATACCCCTAACCTTTAAAATATAATTAAACAATCTATTAATGATCTAAAATGATTAATAAACATCTAATTACTATTGGGGAACAATCTAAAAGATCTCAACAAGGCAAAACACGCCTTAAGATCGGTAAAGCCAAAAATGTGCTTTAAGACACCATAAAGATTGTATGACCTCAAATAGGATCCAAAGTGGATTCCTAAGTATTATAATGAAGCAATGAACACAATAAAACCATTCTCAAGGAGAACTAAGCTCAGGAACACCCTGTGACACAAAAATGTGCGCTAAAACTCCTTAAAGCACGTTTTTGTGAGATTGCCTTTTAAATTGATTTTTAATGGGCTTAAAAATTATAATTATCCTTAAATATGATATTTTATCATATTGTATCATATTAGGAATTTAATTCCAGAAATTTACGAATTTTTACAAATTAATATTAAAATATTAATAAAACCCTAAAGTGGGGCCCGCATGAGTCAATATTGACCAAGTATGGTCAATGGTCAACTAAATGACCCATTTAACCCCTTGGAAATCGGCTGGAAAGAGGGAGGAGACAGCCTACAATCATTATGGGACAAACTATACCCAATACCAATTACTTTTGAAAATTAAGTTACTTTTTCAATTATTTCAAAACTTACCCATTCCTTCCTTCCTCCTTGTCCGACTCCAGCCCTGTCAACCGAGCTCTCCCTTCCTCTCAAGCTCTCAAAGCTTGCTCTTGAACATGGAAGGCAAACCTAGCTCTTAAGTCCTTAAGGTACAGTGTTTTAATGTCATTTTAGCCCTTTTTTCTATCTCTTCACTACCAACACCTGAATTTCGTGGCATCAATTCCTAGGCTTATTCTCCGTGTTCTAAGGTTAGAACAGAGCTAAACTCGGTTGATACCAGTAGAGGGACCCAGGTTGTTCAAATCTACATTTTAAGGTAAAAAACATGCTTTAAGCTCATAACTTTTGATTCCCTTCGAGTTTGGCTGTGAAAACTTTGGCCATAGCCTCATCTTCTGCTACTTTCATGGAATCTGTGGTTAGCCATTTGGAGCAAGGGTGGCCGAGATCCAAGAGAAATACTACTCTCTTTTAAAATGCATTTTTCCAGGTAAAACCTAATAACAGTAGTATTTCGAGATCTAATTATTTCCTATGTCAATATGGTGGATCGAACACCTTGTGGTGTGTTTGGTTTCAGGTCGAAAATACCTAGAACTTCCCTTGCATTTTTAAGGTGATTTTGCCTTAAATCTTACACTAATTAATCCCTTATGGTTAAGCTCAAGCTTGGAGGGTAACCATATCTGTTTTTTGTGTGTATTAAACATGTCTAATCAAGTGGTGATTTTTCCTACAAGTGGCCGAAAGCATACAAGGCTTAATCAAGGTTAACTTAAACTTATGGTTTTTGTAATTTTTTAAGCATATACATATATATGGCGAGAGTGAATATATATATCTAGGTCATATTGACCTAAAAATGGAAAAAAAATGGCTAATAAATTAAGCTAGTCATTTAAGGGATTTAATTAACATGATGGTCAAATTATGACATTATGTGGAAAAATAATTAAACCTAAGTGAGGCCGAATATATGCTATATTTGAGACATTTTGTGTAATTTATTTTGCAAGTTCAAGGTTGTAATAAGGCCCATTCATTAGGCCATTTTATTTTAAGTTTATAAGCTTATTTAGTTTATTTATGCTTATAATAAAATTGGGGCCAATTCGTAGATACTACTAGGAATTTAGAAAGCCGTGGGCTTAATATCAGAGCAATTTAGGCTTTTTAAAATAAATTTAATAAAAATTATAACTTTTATAAAGTTTTGGGTCAAAACTGTAAAATAGAAAAGTATGGGGTATTATTGGTAATTACCGAAAGTTTGAGTCCCAATTGGTATTAGAA
Organism: Limonium bicolor; assembly: GCA_023374045.1. Lineage (NCBI taxonomy): Eukaryota > Viridiplantae > Streptophyta > Magnoliopsida > Caryophyllales > Plumbaginaceae > Limonium > Limonium bicolor. Next base: position 4,723,437 of record CM041776.1, read on the forward strand.
GTCAAAGTTGACTATATAGGAGACTTTGACCAACTTTGGAGAATTTTAGAAATTAATACTACCTTATAATAAGAATTATTAAATTGTAAAGATTTATAAGACTTGGGGTGGAATTATGATTCCGAAAACTTGGGGGTACTAAAAGGAGTTTAGTACAACCTTAGGTTATTATGGAATTTTAGGAATGATTGGTTACAATTTGGAGTTAGTATGAATAAATAAGTATAATATAGGTATTTCATAATATTGTTACAAATGGTAACATAGTGGTAAAAATCGAGATTTAGAGAAAGTTATAAGGTTAGGAATAAGGTTTATAACCTTTTGGTATAGTTTGGTGATTTTTGGAATTATATACAAGGTTTTATAAGGACCTATGTATAATTTATAGATTTTAATGGAAGGAAACTATATGTTATAAAGAGGGGAAATTGGTGGAATATAGAAAGTTAAGTGGTGGAAAATAATTTAACTAGACCATGGGTCTGTTCGGTTATATTTGAGAAATCATTACCCATGGGTTATAAGTATATTAAGGAATCAGGATTATAATAAAGGTATATACTATAGTGTAACAAGGAAATATAATTTGGGTTGAGTTGTAAATTATGGAAGTTTTTGGTGGGAATTTATTATAGGAGTTTTAAGGGCTGTTTGGTATTTTTAACAATATATAACTGTAAGTTATAATTGTTTTAATGACATAGTTGTCAAAATATATTTATAATAACTATAATATAACATGTATAAAATTATGTGGGGATTTTGTAAATAATTAAGGAAATAGGTGCTGTTCGGAAATATTAATATTTTTGAATGAACTTTATAATATGGTTTTATGTTATAAGAATTATAACATTTGTATATAAAGGTATTCATTAAAGGATGATATCTATTATAAGAATTGCCATATAAGATAGTTCCATAATACTACACATAAATAATATGTGTTGTGGTTGGAAAATATAATATGGTTTAATGACCATATGAACTACCCCAAACCTTGGTATGTCGTGAAATGTTCAACTATGGTATTAAAAGCTAAAAGTGCCTTAGGAACATCAATGTACAATTTAACCATAGTAAAAAACACAATAAAACACTAAGACACGGTTTGAGCAAAAACGTGCTCTAAGCTCGGAGTGAACTTGGTTAGGACCCAAAGAGCCTACCAAGACTTAATAATATTCAATTATGATTTAATAAGGTTAAAAAGTCCTTAGGAAACCTTGGTGGACAGTTAACCAATAAACACAAGAATATACCTTAAAGTCAATATGAGCAAAATGTGCTTTAAGCTTGGGATAAATTTGTATAAGACCTAATGGTCATACCTAGACCTTATAATATGTTAATGAACATATTAAATCGATTACCAAAGAAAACCAACTTGAAAACAAGTTAAACACAAAATGTGCTTTAAGGAGTCTTAAAGCACATTTTTGAAAAATTGTCTTGTAAATGAGTTTTGAGTGGCTAAATGACCCATCATTACTCTTTAATTAATATTTGTACTACTTAGTATCACATTAGGAAGTCTAAATCAATGGGAAATCAAAAATTCACAAATATGCCTTAATTTGTGAAAGTGCTCAAATAGTGCTAGTTTAAGTTTATAGTCAACATAAGTTGTTTAATTGGTCAACAAGGCCATATATATGTTATATTGTAAGGGCCACGGTTTTAGGGGTGGTGAGTCATCACACTTGGCTTGCCAATTAAAAGAAAGAAAGAAAGTAAGTAAAGGTTACCTTTTTGCTTTATAACTTAAATATCTCCAAACTTACCTCTCTCATCACTTTCTCTTCTTTTCTTTTTGGTTCCCACCGTCTCCAGCCTCATCTCCCTTCTCCATTCTCGTTTTGCTACAGCAAGTAGCCATTCTCCATCTTTGAATGCTTGTAACTCATGGCTCCAAGCTCCGAATTCAATTCCGAGACTACGTTGTCTTAGTTAGAGTAAGCTCTACATTCCTATCTTTTCAAATCTTCAAAAGCTCCATTTCGGTGCCATGGAGATTCACCATTGAAGGAGCTTGAGCTCATATGTCCATGCCTTGTCATTCTCCTTTGTTTCAAGGTAAGGAAAATCAAAGAAAATCCAAGTTCCCATCATTTTCTTGTATAACCGAAAATTCACCTTACAATGGTGCCTTGTATTGCTATTTTCTTAGCTTAATTCAATCTTCAAGGGACTAGGAGGAGTCCTATCTTGCCACTTAACCAAGCTCCCTTTCAAATTCCTAAGGTAATCATCAAATTTAGTGTTTTAAGACACTTATGTAACCTAGGGTTTAATTATGAGTTTGAGTATTAAACTTAATACTCATTACCCTTATATGTGTATTGGTTAGAAGGTTGACAAGTGATAAAAGCTCCTTGCCGATTTTCAATCAAGAAAAACAAGTGAAAACAAGTGAGAAAGCTTGGAAAACAAAGAGGTAAATGACCTCTCTTAATGTGGTTTTATGTACTAGGGAATTGAGCTATATTTGCTTAATAAATAACCTAAAGAGCCAATGGGAAATGAGCTAGAAAACTATCCACAAGGTGGACTAAAAAGACATGGGAGCATTGTTGTGTGTATTCGCAGGTTGAAGGCATTTAAATGTGGAAATTCAGTGTTTATGGTTTATGTTATTTAAGGGCCTAAGTGCCAAGCAATTTAAGTTTATGCACTATATTGTGATGTAGTGTAGTTTAAAGGTTTAGTTATGTGTAAAGAACATCTCTTGTGAAGGTGAATGTGTTTGATGGTTAAAGGATGAAAAACCATATGTTTGTGTATAAGAGTGTGTATTAAGAGATTGAATGTTCTTGATTGTCTAAAGGTGAAAAACAATGTGTTTTGGTGTAAGGTGATACAAGAGAAGCTATGGCGAAATTTAGTTGATAAACAAAAGAGTTTATGTGTTGTAATGAGATTTTATGACCTAGAAGGTACTAGGAATTTTTAAGTGTTAAGATGGTGAAAGAAAGTGAATTAAGGTGTTCTTAGGTGTTAAGATGCCTTAGGCATAGTCTTGGAGATTTAGGGAACTAATGGATGATTTCTTGATACACCAAGGTGATGGTGGAGGTGTCGTAAAGTCTTGTGCAAAGTTTGGTGAACAATGAAAGTGTAACGTCTTGTGAAGGTTTAGTTATGAACTTGTGGGAAAGACTTGAGGAGTGTGTGTAAAGGGGATGAGTGTAGTGCAAATGATGTTTAAAAGGGTGGTTATAAGGTAGTGAGGGAGTACTTTGGTTAGGTGAAGTTTTAGCAAGAATACAAGTTACAAGTGTAAGAAAAAAAATGTTCTAAGTGTTAAGGACTTAGTAAAAGTTGAGTAAAAGTTTAAGGAATTTTTGGGATGTTTCGAGAGGGTTTAAGTGTGCCCAAAAGATGTTAAAACATGTGGGAGAACATGTGTAAAGCATAGGAAAAAATTGGGATGAATTTGGAGTTCAGAAAGAGGAGAAAAGCACATTAGAAAATTGGTTTCTGCAGTGGACCGCCCCTACGGACCGCCCCTGTGGGGAGGTCCAGTGCAGAGAAGTGAAAAAAAAAGAAACGTGTAGCATCTGTTGTGGACCGCCCCTGGGACCGCCCCAGAGGGGCGGTCCAGACCAGAAATGAAGAAAAAAATTTGTTTAAGGCTCCTAATGATGGGGGATTGAATGGTAATGGTTTTAGATGATGTTTAGGCCTTGTTTGGTGACTTTTAAAGGCCATTGGAAGTATAAACAAGTGTGAGAGTGAATGTGTAAGTTGTGAACTTAAGATCACATAAATAAATTAAGTACAACGGGATGATGGGGTTAACTATGGGCATTAGATATTAAACAATCATGTCACCCCGATGTTAATGACAGTAATTGTGATGTTACCAGTTGTACGGGATTTGTTCGAGGAACCTAGGAGGACACAATATAGTGGACCGTGGTGAAAGGTATGGTCTTCTTGCAACCTGTGTCCTACCGGATTACACCGGCTTGTATGCCAATGTGTTTTTCTGAGTGTTTGCCACCTTGTAAGATTAGAACATGTAATGAGTTTATAGTAATTCATTTATGTGGTGAATTTGGCCTCCAATACCATTTAACCTCAAATATGTGTTATACCTTAGCTAACCAAATCCAGGAACACATGAGTGATCGGTATTCGGAGTTAACGACCCAAACCTTGGGAACGTTCTAACCGCGGCTATGAGTGAGTTAGATGGATATTGTTGTTGTATGCAAGTGTGTGAACCTCCCTTGTGTGCTTAACTCGGTTATGATACCGTATGGTGTGTGGATGTGGTAGGCTCCATAATGGATCTCTAACTACTTATTTATAAGTATATATGTACTAATGGGGGGTGAGGAGTCCGGTTGTTCCGGCCACGCGTGTGATGGACGGGAGTCGATGTCATATCCGGTTCGGCTCTCTTGGTGTATGTATAGGTGGTATTCCAATTTGGTTTCTACCTTCCCTTAGCTTATCCAAAGCTAGTTACTGACTCACGTCGGGCCACAGGGGCATACGAATGTTATTTCGGTGTGCTTGGGATTACTATATCCAACACACCTTTTAAGTTAACCGTTCGATATAAACTGGACGGTAACGAGGTTGGTAACGAGCTTAGCATGAGATTGGCAATAATCTCTAGGCTCACTATATATACTAACTATGGTGGAAGGTTCCCTGTGTGAACCAATCTTATGGTGTTATGAGTTGTTATTGTGCTAGGCAATTTCCCTTGCTATGCTATGATATGTTTATGTTAGATGTTTAAAATGAACTCGATGTTTACACGTGTACGTCGAAACGAGAAAAGTTGTTGTGTTTGCTGTGTGAGGAATGTGATATGTAGGATATGGAGTGTGTGGATCATGGAAATGAATCCCAGTTTGTGACAAGAGGCGTTTAAGGATAACCCGATTAATGGGTACGTGTCGTTCATTAAGGAAGTAGCTCCGTTTTAGAGGAGAGCCACTCTAGGGTTAAAGGAATCATTGGATGATTTGTTAAGTGTGGATGTGTTGGATATATGTTGAGCCCTATTGTTGGGTGTATGCAAGTGTGTGTGTTTATGGTTTGTATGCATGATTTAAATATAATCAACTGCATGCTAAGACGACAATTAGTTGTGCGTGGCCCGGTAGCATGTGGGCTGCGGGATTACCATACCAGCAAAGGTGCTGAGCCCCTTGGGGGCCACCCTTTCTCTCCTTTTCTATTTCAGGTACAAGGAGCTGGAAGCCGTTCGAGAGTAGGACGGGGTAGATGTTTATGCATGGGTAGCCATTTAAATGGTGTAAGCATTGTAAGTGTAGTAAGACCGAAATTGTTATCGGCATTAGTTTGTAAATACTCGGTACAGTGGGAAGGTATGTATATAATAAATGTTGGAAATGGAATAAGGATTGTATTGTGTAGTTGCTCGGGAATCTAGTCCATCAGACCGATACAATGTACATGTATTAGCCTTGTTAGCCACGTGGGTGGTTAACGGCGTGTAACACCAACGAGTTAAGTAAGGTGATGAGGTTTGTATTTCCGCTGCAGTTTATTGTAAGTGCGTTAATGTTGGATGGGGTGTTACAAAAAGTGGTATCAGAGCGAAGTATCGCTCTGATGACTGAATTACCGAGCTTAGGAAGTACCGTGTTAGGATTTTAGTACTTTGGGTTAAGGGTTGAGTGATAGCGTGAGAGATACGCTAGATAGGTATTACCAGTGTGCACTGGAAACTTACAATATTCATCCCACCCTCCACAATCCCTATTTTATAACTTGGGAAAGGACGCCAGAGAGATGAAAGTCCTCTCATACTCGGGAAACCCGATCTGGCTGTTATTAAGTACCTCTACGAGGACGGAGAACCTGTCATACGGTAGATCCCGAGAAGTGGGAATTCCGGAGACGGTTTCTGCCTAAACAATGTTAACCGCATTTAACATCGAAGAATGAAGAATTTTGTGTATAAGAGAAGAGAATTTCCGGCAACCTGGGTCGACATGCCGAGCAGTCGAGAATAACCAGCTTGCAACGCACTAATCGTGCAACAGGCAAGAAGTGGATTGATGAAACCCGAGACAAGTGTCTACGGAACCACAGTTATTAAGGGATACACCAACGGTATATCAACCGACAAAGAAACTACAACGTAGTGCCCAAATAAGAGACAAGCCTCAGTAACCACGATAAATGCGTGGAATGGGCTACGAAGAGGATACAATACAAAAGAAAAGGGGTCTCCAGAATAGGAAACACCCTAGTTAATGAATATCATGTGAAGACAGTGAGAAGTCACCTAGGAGAGTTATTATCAAGACAGTAAGATCAGTGAGGGCCAACAAGGCCACTGATGACAGTGCGGGTAAAGACAATACCCCAACCGGTATGTGTTAAACCGATAGCCAGCTAGCATGGCGCACTTGCCATAGCAAGTGCTGCTATAACAGGGCTGTTCGGGAAATTTATAACCACTACGAAGTACTTGGTAAAGTACCATGAAGTTAAGTGAGATCATTATAACCATGGAAGGGCTTAACAGTTTAACCTCTGTAATTGGAAGTACACCAGTCAGCAGGAAGCTAGACTTGGTTAAGGTAAGAAGATGTTGTGAAACCATGAAAATTTTCTTTCAAACCCAGATTTATTTCAAACCCTTTTCTTTCAAAACCAGATTTTCTTTCAAACCAACACTTCTTTCTAACCTTCTTTTAAACCAAAGCAGTAAAAGCCAAGGGCAGTTGATAAAGATACAACAGTGGATAAACCTTCCCTTGATTAAGTTCGGGAAGCATGGAATGAATATTGTCACAAGACAATATAAGGGAGTTGACAACAGAATACTTCATCTAGGCGTGTGACGGACACTACGAGTGTACCAACTGAATTGTGGGACGACCGCACTCCGATAGGAGCTTGTGGGCCTGACAGACCTACTTATGGGTTAGTTGGGTAAGTAGCAATGTATCAGTATGGTACCCCACATATGTATACGAGTAGAGTCTGGAACACGGGAAGTAGTCGACTCCGTTCTACGGTCAGCAAGATAAATCAAACAAGAGCTAAGGATTACAAGGAATAGTTGAAGTTAAGGAACTCAGTTAAATTAACGAAACTAAAGGAATTAGTGAATTCCTTCCAAGGAAATGTTTAAGGGTCAGGAGGTGCGAAGTGCACTAACTGAATGTAAAGACATCGTATATGACTTAAGGATCCTCAGGGATAAACGTGATAGCTGGAACGAATACCCAGCTAAGGATGCAAGAAGGTGTAGTTAACTAAATACACCCATAAGTGTAAGCCAAATGTAATGCCATACCTTAACAACACCCAGGAGCAATCCTTGAGGGGTGTTTGGATCAAACATTGTTGGATGAAGCAAGGTAATAGGAACGTAAGATTTGAAACAATTACTCGGATTAGACACTGAAGGAAACCCACTTAACATAGGACCCTAAGTTGCCAAAGAGACAACTTGGGAGGAATCGTGACAGTAAGGCTTATAAGCCACAACAACTTGTGTTATGTAAATTGATCAGTTGTAGAAGTATATGTTCTACAAGTAAATAGAGCGGAGAACGAACCACTGCATTAAGAGTGGGGATACCTCTCGATATTGTGAGACCGCAGGAGCGGTAGCTATATGAACCAAGTTCAAGGAATATGTTAGGGATTGACCATGTTGTTATTACCCTAGAACGATTTGAATAAGAATAATACAAAAGGAAGTGTTATACCAGTTGTGTAGAAAGGAAGAAAGATAAGTTGATAGCGACCACCATAGGTGTGTGATGCTAAATGAGTAGCGAACAACGCTCAAGGAACTTAAAGACTCAAAAAAAAATATAGTATATTCAAAAATCAGCCAAATAAGTGGCCAGATAAACCCAGTGTAATAGCGGAAGCTAATATAATAGCGGATGCAGTATAAGTTGATGTTGTATAATGAGCGACCGTTGTATGAGTATTGTTAGATGATAAAATGGTGAGTGAGCAGAGCTATGAGCTAACCCCAGTGGAGGTACAACGGTAAGTAATAGCAAAGGAACCGAGCAGTAAGCCGGAAGCAAGTGATATGTGATAAGAATTCCAGTAAACACAGAGTAAACTCCTATTGCAATCGCATAAGAGATTTACTGTCAAGAGTTTACGCCTCTGCACTCTGTATGACTGAGTGTTTTGGTATTGCATTTGCGCAGTAATGATCGAGTGGGATAGCTAGGATTTGGGAAATGTTAATTGTGGTGGATGTAGAAAGAAACCTATGATACTATAATGATCGATGCATAGGAAATGCAAGGTCATACCAATGAAAGAATACATGTGCAAAACCAAAGGTGGAGACATGATTAACGGTAAGTGACTACAGTAACACTAAATACCAAATGTCGGTATGAGATATACCCCAGGTGTGGGAAATAACTGAGAGAGCACTACACATTAGGTAGTAGCTCAACCTCAACCGACAGTAAGTCGGTAGAAGCAAGTCAATCATTGTGAATTACATAGTAGTTTACGCTGTAAGCTATTGGAGAAGAGGATGGAAAATTGTGAAACTCACCGAATTCGCTCAGGGTAAGAGATACCATACATTGGAGATGTACAATACAGTAACAGTAACGAATGGGGCAAACTAGCCCTATAATTATCAGAGTGGCGCAGCAGAGGCCAGTGAGCCCATGCATCAAATGCCGAATATACGTTGTGAATATGAATGGATGGCTAGTCATCAATGCCTAGAAGCCTCACAGGCCAGGACCGAAACCGGTTATGAGTTAGATAAACTCTAATAAGAATTCTTGGTTTAGGGATTAAACCACCAATATGGTTAAAATCCTCTAACCAAAACGCATTGTGTACCAGACCGCGTGGAAGTTAAAATACTTCACGACGGCAGAACATTTTAAGCCAATGTTCAGTGACTGATTACATGGGCGTAATCCCTTTTAAGGGGGGTAGAGCGTAAAGCCGCTTAGTGTGTTTTACCGTACAAGTGTACGTGAACTATGTTGTGCATAGCACAAAAATGATTTGTTATGATGGTTGGCGCGTGTGTTATACAAACATACGCACTCATTTATGGTTAAATTGTGGTAATTGCGCACAGAAGATGCGAATACCATTGTGGAAAGTGTGTTTATTTTGTTAACAGTGGTGTGTGAGAATACAAGTGGAAGGGAATAAAGAAACTCCTGGGGAACTAAAACCCCGACGGTGCATAAATGTAAACCATGTATTGTATTTTGATAAAAAAAAATATGTATATATATACAGTGTTGTGATTTATGAAGGGGTATGAGACCGACATAGAACCTAGTGAGAATTAAATTCCCTAGGTAACTTGAATTAAGTTGGATTTGGGTGATGATTGATAGACGGAGTTCTATCCCTTGGAGATGTAATGATTATGATTAGAATGATTGAAAAGATAGAAAAGGGAAACGTGTGTATTACTTGATGCTTGAAAATGAAGTGGGAGGTGGAACTTGATTATCATGAGATCAAGGGAAGCCGAACACAAATTGGGGTGGAAAGATAGTTCAACACTGATGCTGATCACATCAGGGTTGGATAACTCTAGAAGCTCCCTGTAAGTGGTCACAAATAACCACGTTAAGAAAGATACAAAGAGCATGAGTTGAACTTGGAGTTGTATTGCATTTTCAAAAAGGATTTTCAAATGGTATTTCCAAAACAGCCGATTCATATTTTGAATAAAGGATTCTCTTATATACTTAACCTAGTAAAGAATATTTTGTAATGCTTGCTCACGAGCTGAGGACGTATGAGCCTTTGTCTTCGGACCGGTGACATGAGAAGTATATTTTAAAAATGTATGTGATTGTTTTGACCTCCCAAAGAAACGGGGACCAGAAGGTGTCCATCGCGACCGGGTTCTGCGGGATCACAGTGTATATGTACTCGACATGGGACTGGAGCCCATGGAGAGATGGAAAAGGCATTTCTGTTTGTTATACATGCTAAGACATGTTGGGTGGTATGTGTAAGAAATATTATCTGAGACCTTGAGTCCTAATGTGGTAGTTTCGAAAGTGTTATTTATTTAGACCTATGAGTCTAACTGTTGTATTGTTACCCAGACCTGAGAGTCTGAGGGTTGTTATGTAAGTGTAATGTTATTAAGGTACCCGGACCGTGAGTCCGAGGTTATCATGTAAGTATGTTACGATATGGTTATGTATAATGTGGATATGTTGCCTGGACCGCTAAGTCCGAGGTTGGATGTAAAGGGTGGTTGGTAATGGAAGTTAATTTAGGAAGTAATTCCCGTATTCTAATCCAATGATGCGTGGAAATGTGAACTTCGAGGACGAAGTTCTTTTAAGGGGGGTAGATTGAAATACCCCAAACCTTGGTATGTCGTGAAAATGTTAAAATATGGTATTAAAAGGCTAAAAGTGCCTTAGGAACATCAATGTACAATTTAAACCATAGTAAAAACACAATAAAACACTAAGACACGGTTTGAGCAAAAACGTGCTCTAAGCTCGGAGTGAACTTGGTTAGGACCCAAAGAGCCTACCAAGACTTAATAATATTCAATTATGATTTAATAAGGTTAAATAAGTCCTTAGGAAACCTTGGTGGACAGTTAAACCAAATAAAACACAAGAATATACCTTAAAGTCAATATGAGCAAAAATGTGCTTTAAGCTTGGGATAAATTTGTATAAGACCTAATGGTCATACCTATACCTTATAAATATGTTAATGAACATATTAAATCGATTACCAAAGAAAACCAAGCTTGAAAACAAGTTAAAACACAAAATGTGCTTTAAGGAGTCTTAAAGCACATTTTTGAAAAATTGTCTTGTAAATGAGTTTTGAGTGGCTAAATGACCATCATTACTCTTTAATTAATATTTGTACTACTTAGTATCACATTAGGAAGTCTAAATCAATGGGAAATCAAAAATTTCACAAATATGTGCCTTAATTTGTGAATAGTGCTCAAATAGTGCTAGTTTAAGTTATAAGTCAACATAAGTTGTTTAATTGGTCAACAAAGGCCATATATATGTTATATATGTAAGGGGCCACGGTTTTAGGGGTGTGAGTCATCACACTTGGCTTGCCAATTAAAAGAAAGAAAGAAAAGTAAGTAAAGGTTACCTTTTTGCTTTATAACTTAAATATCTCCAAAACTTACCTCTCTCCTCACTTTCTCTTCTTTTCTTTTTGGTTCCCACCGTCTCCAGCCTCATCCTCCCTTCTCCATTCTCGTTTTGCTACAGCAAGTAGCCATTCTCCATCTTTGAATGCTTGTAACTCATGGCTCCAAGCTCCGAATTCAATTCCGAGACTACCGTTGTCTTAGTTAGAGTAAGCTCTACATTCCTATCTTTTTAAATCTTCAAAAGCTCCATTTCGGTGCCATGGAGATTCACCATTGAAGGAGCTTGAGCTCATATGTCCATGCCTTGTCATTCTCCTTTGTTTCAAGGTAAGGAAAATCAAAGAAAATCCAAGTTCCCATCATTTTCTTGTATAACCGAAAATTCACCTTACAATGGTGCCTTGTCTTGCTATTTTCTTAGCTTAATTCAATCTTCAAGGGACTATGAGGAGTCCTATCTTTCCACTTAACCAAGCTCTCTTTCAAATTCCTAAGGTAATCATCAAATTTAGTGTTTTAAGACACTTATGTGAACCTAGGGTTTAATTATGAGTTTGAGTATTAAACTTAATACTCATTACCCTTATATGTGTATTGGTTAGAAGGTTGACAAGTGATAAAAGCTCCTTGCCAATTTTCAATCAAGAAAAACAAGTGAAAACAAGTGAGAAAGCTTGGAAAACAAAGAGGTAAATGACCTCTCTTAATGTGGTTTTATGTACTAGGGAATTGAGCTATATTTGATTAATAAATAACCTAAAGAGCCAATGGGAAATGAGCTAGAAAACTATCCACAAGGTGGACTAAAAAGACATGGGAGCATTGTTGTGTGTATTCGCAGGTTGAAGGCATTTAAATGTGGAAATTCAGTGTTTATGGTTTATGTTATTTAAGGGCCTAAGTGCCAAGCAATTTAAGTTTATGCACTATATTGTGATGTAGTGTAGTTTAAAGGTTTAGTTATGTGTAAAGAACATCTCTTGTGAAGGTGAATGTGTTTGATGGTTAAAGGATGAAAAACCATATGTTTGTGTATAAGAGAATGTATTAAGAGATTGAATGTTCTTGATTGTATAAAGGTGAAAAACAATGTGTTTTGGTGTAAGGTGATACAAGAGAAGCTATGGCGAAATTTAGTTGATAAACAAAAGAGTTTATGTGTTGTAATGAGATTTTATGACCTAGAAGGTACTAGGAATTTTTAAGTGTTAAGATGGTGAAAGAAAGTGAATTAAGGTGTTCTTAGGTGTTAAGATGCCTTTGGCATAGTCTTGGAGATTTAGGGAACTAATGGATGATTTCTTGATACACCAAGGTGATGGTGGAGGTGTCGTAAAGTCTTGTGCAAAGTTTGGTGAACAATGAAAGTGTAACGTCTTGTGAAGGTTTAGTTATGAACTTGTGGGAAAGACTTGAGGAGTGTGTGTAAAGGGGATGAGTGTAGTGCAAATGATGTTTAAAAGGGTGGTTATAAGTAGTAGTGGGGAGTACTTTGGTTAGGTGAAGTTTTAGGCAAGAATACAAGTTACAAGTGTAAGAAAAAAAATGTTCTAAGTGTTAAGGACTTAGTAAAAGTTGAGTAAAAGTTTAAGGAATTTTTGGGATGTTTCGAGAGGGTTTAAGTGTGCCCAAAAGATGTTAAAACATGTGGGAGAACATGTGTAAAGCATAGGAAAAAATTGGGATGAATTTGGAGTTCAGAAAGAGGAGAAAAGCACATTAGAAAATTGGTTCTGCAGTGGACCGCCCCTACGGACCGCCCCTGTGGGGAGGTCCAGTGCAGAGAAGTGAAAAAAAAAAGAAACGTGTAGCATCTGTTGTGGACCGCCCCTGGGACCGCCCCAGAGGGGCGGTCCAGACCAGAAATGAAGAAAAAATTTTGTTTAAGGCTCCTAATGATGGGGGATTGAATGGTAATAGTTTTAGATGATGTTTAGGCCTTGTTTGGTGACTTTTAAAGGCCATTGGAAGTATAAACAAGTGTGAGAGTGAATGTGTAAGTTGTGAACTTAAGATCACATAAATAAATTAAGTACAACGGGATGATGGGGTTAACTATGGGCATTAGATATTAAACAATCATGTCACCCCGATGTTAATGACAGTAATTGTGATGTTACCAGTTGTACGGGATTTGTTCGAGGAACCTAGGAGCACACAATATAGTGGACCGTGGTGAAAGGTATGGTCTTCTTGAACCTGTGTCCTACCGGATTACACCGGCTTGTATGCCAATGTGTTTTTCTGAGTGTTTGCCACCTTGTAAGATTAGAACATGTAATGAGTTTATAGTAATTCATTTATGTGGCGAATTTGGCCTACGATACCATTTAACCTCAAATATGTGTTATACCTTAGCTAACCAAATCTAGGAACACATGAGTGATCGGTATTCGGAGTTAACGACCCAAACCTTGGGAAGGTTCTAACCACGGCTATGTGTGAGTTAGATGGATATTGTTGTTGTATGCAAGTGTGTGAACCTCCCTTGTGTGCTTAACTCGGTTATGATACCGTATGGTGTGTGGATGTGGTAGGCTCCATAATGGATCTCTAACTACTTATTTATAAGTATATATGTACTAATGGGGGGTGAGGAGTCCGGTTGTTCCGGCCACGCGTGTGATGGACGGGAGTCGATGTCATATCCGGTTCGGCTCTCTTGGTGTATGTATAGGTGGTATTCCCATTTGGTTTCTACCTTCCCTTAGCTTATCCAAAGCTAGTTACTGACTCACGTCGGGCCACAGGGGCATACGAATGTTATTTCGGTGTGCTTGGGATTACTATATCCAACACACCTTGGGTTTAAGTTAACCGTTCGATATAACTGGACGGTAACGAGGTTGGTAACGAGCTTAGCATGAGATTGGCAATAATCTCTAGGCTCACTATATATACTAACTATGGTGGAAGGTTCCCTGTGTGAACCAATCTTATGGTGTTATGAGTTGTTATTGTGCTAGGCAATTTCCCTTGCTATGCTATGATATGTTTATGTTAGATGTTTAAAATGAACTCGATGTTTACACGTGTACGTCGAAACGAGAAAAGTGTTGTTGTGTTTGCTGTGTGAGGAATGTGATATGCTGTAGGATATGGAGTGTGTGGATCATGGAAATGAATCCCAGTTTGTGACAAGAGGCGTTTAAGGATAACCCGATTAATGGGTACGTGTCGTTCATTAAGGAAGTAGCTCCATTTTAGAGGAGAGCCACTCTAGGGTTAAAGGAATCATTGGATGATTTGTTAAGTGTGGATGTGTTGGATATATGTTGAGCCCTATTGTTGGGTGTATGCAAGTTTTGTGTGTTTATGGTTTGTATGCATGATTTAAATATAATCAACTGCATGCTAAGACGACAATTAGTTGTGCGTGGCCCGGTAGCATGTGGGCTGCGGGATTACCATACCAGCAAAGGTGCTGAGCCCCTTGGGGGCCACCCTTTCTCTCTTTTTCTATTTCAGGTACAAGGAGCTGGAAGCCGTTCTAGAGTAGGACGGGGTAGATGTTTATGCATGGGTAGCCATTTAAATGGTGTAAGCATTGTAAGCGTAGTAAGACCGAAATTGTTATCGGCATTAGTTTGTAAATACTCGGTACAGTGGGAAGGTATGTATATAATAAATGTTGGAAATGGAATAAGGATTGTATTGTGTAGTTGCTCGGGAATCTAGTCCATCAGACCGATACAATGTACATGTATTAGCCTTGTTAGCCACGTGGGTGGTTAACGGCGTGTAACACCAACGAGTTAAGTAAGGTGATGAGGTTTGTATTTCCGCTGCAGTTTATTGTAAGTGCGTTAATGTTGGATGGGGTGTTACACATATATTTTCATAATTAAAATGACATATGATAAAGGGAAAAGAATTACAAACATTGGATATGGAATGTTAGGACTGTACATGTGATAATAAGGATTGATAATGCAAAGTATTGTTTACCACATTGAATTTGGAAAAAAAAAAGAAGAGAGAAACAAACCTTAGAAAAATAAATACTAAGGGGAAATGTATGGTGTATGACAAGAATCATACATACAATATAGAAACAAGCTATATGATGTACAAACATACATTAGGTTACATGCGATAACAAAAGCTCAACTATAAAGTATATTAATATACGAGACAAGACTACGCTTGTAATATAACACTTTTCCAATCTCGAGTTAAACCTAAAACCCGACAAACATTGACAGTTAATAACGGGGGTTAACCGGGAGGTATTAGTGACGGTACGGGGTACCGTAGAATTTTGTGTTGTTATACAGTATGCTAATCAGTAGCATTATGTATTGTATAGACTGTTAGAGACGACGCACGGAGCATAGGATCTTGCTGATTCATACTCCACCGTAATACTCTCAGGGTGAACGGTATGTTATTTATGTGGCTTGATTGTCTCTGAGGATTTCCTCAGTTCAGACATTGTGTGAAAATCTGTGATAAGATTGAATGTCTGCTTGTGTGAATTAATATGCTTGAGTTGTGTATTAATGCTGCCTTATTATTACTGTTGTGCGATAACAGTACCGTTCGTATATATGAACATATTATAAAATGAACTAGCGGCAATGATGCTATCTTATATGTGTAATATAAGGAACGTAAGTAAAACGTTGTAGCATTAGGATAATAAGATATATAAAATATCTGAGACTTATATACGGAGCATTGGCCTCTTTAACGCCGCTCTCGTATCTAGCACTGGATCCCGAGTCGACATACTCAGGATTGGACTACAACCTTGGTCTGCTGTGTTAGAAAAAAAAAGAATAGTAAAGCGATGCGATGGTATAGATAAGTTTATCAAGGATGTGGCTCTTGCTGTGAACTGTGATCCATTAACGATACTAGGACACCGTGTGGTAGCCGTAAGTATCTGGATAAATTTCCAACGAACTACAGATTGTTCGTAGGACGGAGACTCTACCGCTGGAGTGGCTATTGCCGTGGGTGACCCGCCATAAGAGATGGGTAACTTAGAGACACGTCGTTCTAACGAGACGTTGTCATTAGACATGATTGAACAATTACGAACGACTATATTAACTCGTACATTAGGTGAACATTATTTGGGCTTGCATGCCAAAGACGAGAGTTCATACTCGTTTATAATTCTCGTTACTTCGCCTTGTTGTTCATTGGTTGTGCTTTGTGGTCATGTGTGGTATGTTGGTGGATTTGTTTGAACAAGCCATTGTGCTCATATTGTGTGTTGTGAACTGGTTGTGTCGAGTCACCGTACTCATGTGTGGATTGTGGTTGGGTGTCTGGTCGAGTGAGTCGCCCAACTCAATTATGAATTATTAAGTGTTTGTTGGAGTGGAGTCTCTGTACTCATATAAGCACTGTAAACGCTTTCAGTGGTTTATTACGATGCGATGTGTGAAGCCGGGGGCTTGTTTGTTATTTGAGATTACTGCAATATATTGTTGATTTACAGTTTCAACATTGAACTATTTGTATGGAAACGAATTGCATACTCTCGACCAAATAACTGAATGGTCCGAGGGTGCATGACAGTCAGGTAATAACATACTCAGCAGGGGCTGATTCCATACCACAAACTACCATTTTTGCAGGTATGCAACTTCCGGTGTCGGCAAAGAGAGTGACGCGCTGGGTAGTTTGATTACAGTTATTTAAACATGCACTGTTGCATTTTAATACGAACCTAGAAACATGTATAGGTTTTGGATACGTAGAAAGCTCACTGTGAATGTATTTTATATTGGTTTCGGGAGTTTAGATCTATCTCTTGTTGTCACTGCGAGAAAATGTTTCGTATTTAAGAGCTTATCAGGAAGCACGTTATTACTCGTATGGGTGAGCAGGAACGGTGACCAGTAGGCAATTGTTGAGATTACCGCTGCGATTATATTGTTAAGTAAGATGATTAGGAGCCGAATAGAGTAGGGGTGTTACAAGCAAAGGTGCTGACCCCCTTTAGGGGCTCCCATACTTTTCAGGTACAAGGAACTGGAAGCCGTTCGAGAGTAGGACGGGGTAGTGTTGTATGTGGTAGTCATGAGAATGGTGGATGTATTATAGGTGTAGTAAGACCGAAAATGTATCGGCGTTAGTTGGAAATTACTCGGTACAGCTGTAATGTAAGTGTATAATGACTGTTGGACATGGAACGGGATTTATGTGTAGTCGCTCGGGAATTTAGTCCATCAGACCGGTACAATGTATGTATGTTAGCCTTGTTAGCCACGTGGGTGGCTAACGGCGTGTAACACCAAAGAGTTAAGTGATGTTGTGAGTTATGAATTCCGCTGCGATATGTTGTTAAGTGTGTTGTTAGTCGTTGGGGTGTTACAAAAATTGTTACAATCAAATACTTATCTTATTATAAAACCTTAAATAAGTTATTTAACTTATCTAATTTGGTCAAAACCTACCATATGGTCAAGGTTGACCACCTTAATATTTCCTTGACCATTAATCTCCATATATTACGGTTTATACCCATATCTTTTCAGAAATTACCATTTAACCCCAAAACTTTATATAATCTTATAATTTTTATTTTAAATCCTTTTAACCTCCAATTTTCTGCTTTATTTATATATAGCCCCTAAATTTAATTTAATTATGCTTTAACCCCTTATAATATGCGGTAATGCATATATACCACCTAAACTTAATTAAAAGCTTATAAATGCATAAATAAAATGGCCTAAAGTACATGGCCTTATTACAAACATTAGCTTATAAAATGAATTACACATAAATGCCCATAAAAGCCTTAAACTCTCGGCCTTACACAAATATTTTCCATATTTACCAATTTTCCACATAATGTCTTAAATTTGACAATTATGCTAATTAATTAGTTATAAAATTTACTAAACCATTCCTTAATCACCTAAGGTCAAAATAAGACCTTATTAACCATGTTCACTCACGTCAATCACATATATATATATGTATAAACACATATTAATATACCAAGTGAAGGTTTAAGTGATTTATACCTTATTTTTGCCAAGTATAAGCCTTGTTTGGCCACGGCTGTATGGAGATAATATTTCCACAGCTTAGTTTACATGTTTTCAAACAGCAATTAAGGCATGATTAGTCTCCAAACAAGATCTAACCATAATAAGTGTTTTAAGGTATTTTCAAGGTAAAATTTACCTTATAATAACAAGGCAAACACAAGTGCTCCACGGCCTGTTTTTACAGTAGGAAAAGAGCGTCAAAAGAGCTAATAAAACCAAGATTTAAACTGGTATAACTCAGATTAGAAGATGGCTAATCTTTACCTTGATTAAAATGCCAAAAATGGTGTTTTTGTCTTGGATATGGCTATACCTTGAAGATCTTGATATACCAACTGAATAAGTATGTTAAGATGAAGATTATAAGCCTAAGAAATAGAACTTTCCAACCGGTAATGAAAGAAATCAAAGGATAAGTGCTTAAAACACATTTTTATACCTTAAGAACAAGTTTAGGTTTCTCCACCTTCTTCCCTTGTTAATGCTGAGATACACCCTCCATTTAACCTCCAAAACAACCAAAGAACATTGATGGAAGTGGTTGATGCTTAGCTCCATGGAAAGATGAAAGAATTGTGAAGAGAATGAACATTTAAAGGCTTAATAAGCTTACCAATGGTAATTGTTGTTCTTCTCTGAACTTGGTGTGTTCTTACGTAAATGGAGAAGAAAATGAGAGGTTTGAAGAGCTGCTGTCGGCTGGGTATGCAGCAAATGAAGAAAGGTGAGTGTATTTTGCTTATAAGTTACTTTATGTTACTTTATAGAATAGTAATTTGATGACTCATGACATTAGCTGTATAACTGATTGGAGACTGATAATTGAGTGGGTATTACAGCTGTAGGAGGTCGGAAGCCCTTGGTATGGTCAATGGGTGACAATTTACCTTGATTTAAGTTAAGTAGTTAAATGTTATTTTTGGGTACTATTCATATTAAATTGCCCATTTTGATTTTATTTTTAAACTTTGATTTAGACTTTATAATATAGTCTATCATGTCACATTAATGTTATAAAGAACTTAATATAGTCTTTACAGTGACAAAAAGTCATTATCTTAGAGCTCATACACAAAAACGTGCTTTAAGGAATTTTAGTGCACATTTTTAGTCGCGGGGTGTTTCTGAGCTTAGTTTTCTTTGAGAACAGTTTTGTTGTGCTCCTTACATGATAGTTGATCATGGAATCCAATTTTATATCAGTTAGAGGTCATTAGACCTTTAAGTTTTTCTTAGAGCACATTTTTGCCCTACTTGACCTTGAAGCATGAAAATGCTTGTTCTTTGTGTTGGAGTGTTGCCCAACAATTTTAATGTGTTCCTTAATGTGATAATATGCTTAGGAAAAAATCTTAGGTCCTAAGAAGTTCATTTGGGTATTTATTTACCCTAACCAGTCAAAGGGTGCAATATCTTGCTTTGTGTTGACCACTGATGTTCTCAGTTGACTTTTAAGGCAGGTTTAGGCCTTAATTAATGTGATTAGATGTTTAATCCATGTTTTATTAGTTTGGGGTATTTCAGTCTACCCCCCTTAAAAAGTCTTCGTCCCGAAGTCGCTTCATCAAATAGGTAAGTATATAAATATATGACTACCCATTATTCCCATAATGTATATCTATGTGATATATCATTTACACACATCGTATTTCGCTTATACAGCACATAGCCATCACTTTGTGGCGTTAGTTCAATCATATATGGATATAGGTTATCCATCAGCACCATTATTTCCTATCAATTCTACAAACCCTGACAACCTCCCCGAGGTGTCCATATATCATACCATCGTTCCACATTCCATATCTAATGATTCATTTCGTATCTAGGCGATACCATATGTAATCATTCTACAAAGCAATATAAATATATATATCACAAGTAGCATAAGATAAGGTATTACACACATGGGTGTAAATACAACATTCAAACAAGTATCTCATAAGATACATACATATAAGTGCACATCACACACCAAAACAAACCAACAACGTACGCCCCGCATACGAAACAACAAAACTTAGTGCACACACATGCACAGCCAAGAGGCTCTACCCCCCTTAAAAAGGGTTACACCCCCGTACCCCACAAGTATACAACAGCCGCTCAACAAGGAGCGCTGGATACTTGGCTCTCATAGAGTTCTCCAACTCGTGGATTATCCTCATATCAGAGAGACGGGTATGACTCTAGCCCTTCTGGGCTCCACAATATATAAAGGGTGAGGCACTAAACTATTTGTGCTCTCTCCCAAGTTCGTTCTAATGGGCCCACTCGCTCCGTATGAGTTGTAGACCCATGAACATAGGCTCAGTTTGCCTCTTTCCATTGCTGTGTATCCTCTCGTTTGGATCACTAGCATACATGCGTGTGTCTTCTCTCACTGATATTCAGCTTGAGGTGTAATATGACATTGGCTATTGTTAGTACTTAGTGCTCTTTGCACTTGTCTTAGTAAAGTTAAGACGTACCAGCCTATATGTCCACGTAGATAATGATTGTCATCCGTGTCTCCTGGTGGTTTTGTTCCGGAGTAACACACTATTGTAATTCCTTGATACACACTCATGTTAATATCCATTGCATCTTTCTGTATTCCCACTAGACTAATAACTGCACAAGTGCAATACCAAAACACTCAGTCCTACAGAGTGCAGAGGCGTAAACTCTCAGCAACTAATATCTAATGAGTCCAACAGATAAGATGAGTGAATTATCATGTGAGTGGTACATTCCAAGTCCATTGTTCCTTGCTTAAGGTATCTGCTAGTATATTAGCTTTGTCTCTCATCATTGCGTAGTCACGCGTTTATATCCACATCATCTGGTAGATTTCCTCTGGATTGCAAGAATTTAATCGATCCTTATGAGGATTCTACATATTATTCATCCATAATGGGTTCTCCATGTTTCTTTCCTTCGGTTTCACGTCCTTGAAAGGTTGCCTTGTCTTCACTGTGTACTGTTTACTGCTCTATGTGTTGAAGGTTTCTTGATTTCTCTAGCCCGTTGGTTTAACTGCGGCTCTTCTCATCCATCTTCGAGGTAATCTGCATACTGTCCTTATTATGGAGTTGACTACTTCTCGTGTTCCTAACACTACTTGTCTACTTGCATGGGGTACCGTACTGATACATTACTACTTACCCGACTAACTCATAAATAAGTCTGTCAGGCCCACATGCTCCTATCGGAGTGCGGTCATCCCATGTCTCGTTTAGTAAACTGGTAATGTCTGTCACACGGGTATTGAAGTATTCTGTTGTCAATCTCCCTTTTGATGGATGTCCTTTTTGTTGTTTATAGTTCCTGTTATCGGTTATTTGTCATAAGTGTTATTTCCCTAGTGGTATCGGTGGTAATTCGTGCCATAAGCCGGTGTTATTCAGCTCGGTGTAAGTAAAATTCGTGCTATATTCAGGAATCTTGGTCCTCCTATCTCGATCTCATTGAGTGCACATATATTCCTTTCCTCCCTGTTTATCATGATCATATCTCATCCATAGTTCATATTTGTCCCCTCATCCGTTTAATTGGATGTATTGCAGATTGCATAATAGCTTGAGCAACGTGGCTCTTCACTTCCCAACCATCCTCACTGACGGTGGTGCATCTACAGAGGGTATGCTTGTCCATAGGGACTAAACATTCATCACTAGTAGTGATTAGCATTAAATGCGGTTATACACTGATGGTATTTGGCTAATAAGCCCTGTCTGAAGATTCTCAAATAATTTAAACTGGTGTGCTTTATAATTACAGTAGCTGTATAATTTCCTCTGTTGCAGTGGTTGGACTAACGGTCCTTCCAAAGTTGCATAGGTTTCTAATCTCAAGGTTTGTATGAAAAAAATGAAAATAATTTTGGTATATATATATAATAAAAACTAAAAAGTAGTATTTGCAATTGTAGTTGCAGCACTTGCTCTGTCAAGTGCGCAACGTAGATGGAAATTTCAGTGGTTTACTTGTCGTAGCGCTTGCAATAGCAAGTGCACCATGCAGGTGGAAATTCTGGTTCAGTAATTACCGGTCTCATTGACTCTGCGTCGTCGAATATAGGCTACATGATAATGTAAGCATTAACATCCTGTTCATATATATAATCCGTCAAGGTTTCAAGGTTACTCGCATCGAGTCCACAAAACTAGTCTCAAAAGTCATACACAAAAAGGCGAGTGGTCAATGACTCACCCCCACATACTTATAACATAGCTCTGCCTAACATCCAAGGTAAGTACACAACATCGTAAGTAAAAGTCTTCCACCAGCGGTCCCATGGAGTCAGGGTACTCATGCCCTATCAACTCCCTTGCCTCTCTGGGCTCCAGCATCAGTAGATGTCTGGCCATCCTGACCGCCTCGTGGTACTCCAGATTCTCCAGCTGAGGTCTTCTGAGTATTCCTTGGTGGCCTGTAATTACGGCTCTCAGGGTTCATCCAGCACTCGAACTCCCGGTGGCCCTCTTTCTTGCAACACCGACACTCAACTTTGCGTCCATTGCAGTCGACCCCAGGATGATCCTTCCCACAACGCTTGCAATAAAAATGGCGCTGGGGTTGTCCGGTGCCTGATGGTAGCATTTAGTTTAAGTTAAATTTTGATGGTATAAAGGTTAAGGTTACAATTTAATTTAAGAGGTAGGTGTTCTCACCCTTAGGAGGCGCAGATCTCAAAGGCTGAGCATCTATAACTGGGCCGGTCAACCGAAGGACGAGTTCTTTCCCCTTCGCTCCCTGGTGACCCTGCTGCCCTTTCTTCTGAAAGAATTTCCTGTTTAAGGTTTCGGGTCAGCATTCATAAGGTATTTAATATGGTAAGTAGTTTAGAATGGGATAAGTCCTTACTTTCCCTTCTTCTGGCTATCGCCTGGAGATGCTCATCCACCCTCAGACTCTCCCTCAGGGTTCTTTCTCTTCTTTGTCCCGAGAGTCTCTTCCCGAGTCTAGAGCATTAGCTCCGTCCTCGAGGCAGCATCATAACACTCCTGGAATCTCATTGGTAAGTCCTCACAAAGTTAATTGGTAGTGTAGTAAGTAAAGAGTTTATGGCTTTCATGTTAATACCTGGATGGTAGTGTAGAGGGTAGCACCCATCGCCATCTGGATGCAAAATAACAATCCCCCCCGGAACTTCTCGACCTTCACGGTCTCTGAGTAATCTACACCGGGGATGAAGTCCAGCAGACCAATGAATCGAGCGTAGTACTCATCCACGGTCAGACCTCCCTGGGATAATGTCTCGAACTCATGGCGCTTCTTCTGTTTGATATGCGCCGGGTAGTACTTCCCCCTCAGCAACTCGACAAAGGCAGTCCACGAAAAGTTGGGCGTAGCCAGGTGATGGTCCTTGACCAACCTCCACCAAGTGCTGGCTGCGTCCTTCAGATGGAAAGCAGCAATGACGACCTTCTGGTCGGCAGGTACTTGCAAACCTTCGTAGGCCTTTTCATGTTGAACAATGAAACGTTCTAAGGCTACGGGGTCTGGCTCCCATGAATATGTAGGTGGTCGGGTCTCGGTAACTGACTTCAGCCAGTTCGTTTCCCTGGGCTGTGGCGGGTGGGCTGGTGCTCCTCCAATTTGAGTACCAAGCTGTGCGAGAACGGCAGCAATCGTCTCTGCAACTCCTGGAATCACGGGGTCACCGCCTCCACCTCTACCAGTACCACACCCTCTAGTTCTCCCAGACATCTGTAGTACAGTATGTCACATAAATACTCGGTAAATTACCGTACACAACCAGTGGATATTGAATTGCCTTAAAGGCTAATATATCACGCAATTTGCGTTACTAGACACAATATCTTTTAAGACGAGTCGTCTCGTACCTCACAAACGTTTCCCGTAATTTCCCAAGTCCTAAGCTCACTGTCTTAACCTATTTCCTCGTCATCAGAGCGGTACTCCGCTCTCATACCACTTTTGTAACACCCCTCTCCATAATTACGTAATAATCTCTCACGTAGCAATAAAAAAAACGTCTTACAGCGGAAGAATAAATAATAATAACAATACTCACTCGGGTGTCACCGGCCATTACTCGCCCATGCGAGTAACGAAGCCAAACTACATCCAACTTCCAACATAAACAAACTGCTAACCGCCGTGATAACGAGAAATACTCCTATATATCATACTAAATCCATACTCATAAACATCGACAAGTGAGCGTCTACCCAAACCTGAATATACATAACCGTACCATAATACAACTCCATGTGCGGTAATTAAAATAAACTCTAATTACCCTGTTCCCGCACTTCGGCTTCGGTGATCATCAACAACCTGCATGAGTGTAGTATCAGCGATAGACGCTGAGTATGCTGGGCCTGGACCCTAATGGTCACTTAGTCATTTTAACCATCTTATTATTAGATTGGTTTCATGCTTTACCATTTACAGATATAATCAATACTGTAATATACATGTATAATATACATAACCACCCATTCAACATTTATAATACTAAACCATCCATCCAACTCAACAGCCATAAAACATCACAAACAACAATTGGATATCGAACGTATCGAATAATAACAGTATAATGTACAATGTACAATAGACGTAGCGTACAGTTTCCATAGTTAATTTAATTTGGCCATTAAGGCCCTATCCATCCAAACCATGTTTAATTAATATCAGTTGGGCGTCATGTTAAGACAACCTCATAACCTCACCATGGACAGTAGTCCTCCCGTACACACAAAGGTGCTCATTTCGTCAGAGGTCCGGAGGCCCCTGACTATTCACTTTTGTCTCGTAAGACGTCCATATAAAAGGCCATAGCCACCTGACCCACGATCCAAATAGGGCTCGTTGGGCATAAACCTGGAGCGGAACCCAATCGGGAACTCCTCAGTGATCACAAATGCGCAACCAAGTAGTTCGTAAACTACCAGGATTCCTCACCTCAACTCATACCATCTCTCTCTCATAATGTTTAAGATATGCTCTTAGTCTTATGAAGAATAATTATTAGTTAGCTGCCCAATGGGTCTCACGCATACCTAGAAGTAATCTAGGTCATATTCATGTTCGAGATCCACGCTCTAGAGACCGACAATGTCGTGACTCATTCCTAAGTGTTTTACTTAGGTTACCATATACTTAGTATTAATACTAATGGTATTATATCAAGTAACCGTCATGTCATCACAATAACGTATATGTATGTTTATATAAGTCGATCTATAGTCGACGTAGTGTTAGTCCCGTAGGACGCTCGTGCATAGATAATTAATGCAGTAACACCCATAATCACATACATGTATCCAAAACACTTAACACACAAGAGATATCAACCAAATCCGAGCCCCAGGAGTTTCCTTAGGACAACTCGGATCAAACCTCTTTACATACCGTTCACCAAGACCTAGGATGCGCAGTGTAGACCACTAGCTCGTCAAGCGCCTCCGTCTGAAGTATGATCTAAACGGTAATAAAACTATAAGTCAGTCTCCATGACTAACTACATCCGGTATCTCCGAATAACAAGTAACCCCGACAGTTTATCCCCGGATTTCTACAGTTAATTTTTACGGGTTTCTCTAAACCAGTCGGCTTTGTTACTGAAACTCGTATGTCAAAATATTTCGACTGTTAAGTTTAATTCATTATATTTCTTTAATCTTACCCACCATTAATTTAGGTATATAACCTATAGTTGCATGTATTCATGCATGACTTATTATATTATACTATTTTCCCACCATCCATTATAATACATTGTATTATGTAATCCATTATCTTAGCAAATTATATTTGCATTCAAAACTTACAACTTATAGTTCGTAACTATTTTTATGTAATAACCACAAACATTATATTATATGGTTTCCAACCATAATATATATCCATCCTTATATACATTATTCTTGTATATGTATATATTTACCATATAGGTAAGTTCCATGAGTAATAAAACTCTTATATTATATGTTACATTTTATCATCTTATATTAGATGATTATTCCCATTAGTCGTATTATATTATACAACTTATATTAAGATTATTATCCTAATATTATGTAACATTTTATGTTGTATAATTACAACTCCCAAGGTTTATTCAATATATACCTTAGTTTATAAATCCTATTTATTTATAGTTTGTCACATTATTTAATGTGAATATCTTTACTTTTATTAATCCCTCCTAAACCATATAATTGCTATAACATTTATAACATAGTAGACCATAGTCTAAAATTCATTTTCCAACCTTTAATATTTCGGTACAGCCCTTTAATTTATTTAAATTCCATTTTGACCACATAACATTATGTAATGTTATACCATATACTAATATCATATAATATGATATTTTTATTTCCTTTAATATATAACCTATAGTTTTTATACAAAACTATATAATATTGCCGCATGGGCACATATCCAAAACCTCATTCTTTTTCATAAACCATAGTTTCCTTTATTTACAAAATCACCCCATTATTTATACCATGTTATATATATCATATAATATAACATTTTTAACTTATAAAATGGTATAACCTATGGTTATATTTTTGTAAAATTCCGAACAGACCTCAATATACATTCCATAATTTCCATTTGGCCCATTTTATAACATATAGTTTTATTATATCATTACAACTATATATTATACCTATATATTAATAGATACTCTTACATAATTCTAAAAATCACCAAATTTCTCCAAAGGGTTATAATTACTCTTACTAACCCATATATAATCGGTTATTACAATTACTCCACATATATTTATCCAAAGTGTCATAATGACATAATAACTATATATTAT
Organism: Limonium bicolor; assembly: GCA_023374045.1. Classification (NCBI taxonomy): domain Eukaryota; kingdom Viridiplantae; phylum Streptophyta; class Magnoliopsida; order Caryophyllales; family Plumbaginaceae; genus Limonium; species Limonium bicolor. The sequence continues at coordinate 4,750,366 of CM041776.1, forward strand.
ACATATATAGTTTATCTTAATTCCAAAATCAACCCAATAATAAAAGAAAAAAAAGCAATTAAACAATCTGCCCGTTGCTTCCGACTACGCGCCCCACGCGCACGAAAAATCCTGCCCTCTTCAGTCAATCTTCATCGTCTTCCTCCTCCCTCTGTGCACGCCGGTGTCGCTCCCCCTTGGTGGTCGCCTGTAGTCTCCCGAGCCCTTGGTGGCCCCGACGCCGGTTAGGCTATCGCCTGGCTGTGCTGGCCCCACCCGGGGTGCTTCCCCCTCCCGTCGTCCGCCGCAAGTGGTCTCCAGCAGCTCCATGGGAGGCAAGCGCCACCCCTCAACAAGGGCCACCCCCCAGTTGTCGCCTCCTCCCTGCCCAGCACCAGACCCAGATGCGGTCCCCCCCTCTATTTCCCCCTCAACTAAGGCGCCTCCAGGCGTGAGTCTCCCCCTCTGCTCTACCGCGCCTGTTCCTGCCTCTGGTCTAGTCGAGGGTGAGACCTCATCTGTCTCCTTCTATTCTCTTGGTGCTGAGCCGCTGGTTCCTAGTGTCCAGGCTGGCGAGTTCTCTGTTCCTGGCGCCACTGGTGGGTCTTCTCCAGTTGTGGATGGCAGCCTGTCCGATCCAGATGAGGGTGCAGCAGTGAACCGTTCTCCTGTCTCGGCTAATGACAGGGGGCTTGTTGTTAGCGGAAGGCCAAATCCCGCAACGGTAGTCCATCAATTTGTTGACCAGAGCGCTTGCCCTGTTGCTCTGATTTCGTCCTCTGTTCCGTTAACAAACGCGGTTGCTGACCAACAAGTTGTCGGGGCGGATTTGGATGCGGATTGTGATTTGGTTGTGGGTCGTGACATGGTTGTTGGTCGTGATTTGGATAATAGCCTGGCTGATCAACACATTCTCGTATCGGGCGCTACCAACTCGGGGGACCCTGAACCCCAGTTTATCATTCATAGTAATGGTGCCGTTCAACCGGCTCCTTTAGGGGCTCGCTCTGTGGCCCCTGGCATCGATCTCATAGTGGACCTCGCAGGTCCTCCAGTTGATTTAGCTCTCCAGGAATATCTCAGCCGCCCGGATACCCAGCCTGTGGGTGGACAGCCCCCTCCCAGTTCGGCCCTAGGCCCAAAAGCAGTCAACCCACCTATAGCATTGCGATCGGCTAAATTTCCAGCCACAGGTAAGTCCGCTAACCGTTCCTTTCTAGATATGCAGCTTGCTAAACAACGATCTAGTTCTGGATTGTCTCTGCAAATAGATGAATTGGATATGCCTATCTCTGAGTGCTCATATGTTTCGATTGAGGAGGATGACATATCCTCAGAAATTGATTATTGGAAAAATTCTCTAGTGGGCCACATTTGGGGGAAAAAATTTGGATTCAATATAGTTAAAGAATTTGTGAAGAGGGCCTGGAACTTTGTGGCCACTCCCCAAATCCTCCTTCATGAGGAAGGCTGGTTTCTGTTCCGGTTTGACAACCAAGAGGACCTTCAGCTGGTCTTGAGCAAAGGCCCCTGGCTTCTAAACTCCTCTCCCCTGGTCCTCAAGAAATGGTCCCCTGATTTCTCCTTCAACCCCAAAGATCTCAATCGCATCCCAGTCTGGGTCCAACTTCCTAGGCTCCCTATCAGCCTCTGGTCTCAATCCAGTCTTCGGAAGATTTGTTCCAGAATTGGGCTTCCTCTGCACACAGATCAATCTACTGCCCTCAAGTTAAGGATCTCCTTCGCAAGAGTGCTTGTTGAGGTCGATTTCAGTAAGGAAACTGTCAGAGAAATTGAAATTCGCTCCCCTTCCGGTACTCTGGTCCAACCAGTTGTCTATGAATGGGAGCCAATCTCTTGTGCTTCGTGCAACCAGTTAGGCCACTCCTCTGTGCGCTGTCCTAGAGATGCAGCCTCAAGCGCCAAGCCTCGTGCTTCTCCTAAGCCCCGTGGGCCGTTGCCCTCCTCCTTTGCTCCGCCTATCCTCCCCACCCCCGCGTCCGGCCCTTTGCTCCCCCCAGCCCTTTGCTCCCTCCCCCTGCCTCTCTCTCCTACCACCACCCCTTCTCTTCCTTGCCCCATCCCTCCCTCTACGACCAAATCTTCCCCCTCCAACCTCGACCTTAATCCTAGCTCCCCCGGTCCCGCTCCTTCTATCGTCCCGAGGCCCTCCCCAGAGGGCCCTGGGCTGATGTCCCCCTCTCTTCATTTAGTGCTAGCTCCCCCTGCTGACCAGTGGAGTGTTGTCCCCCAGAAGGATTCTGGGAAAGCTAAGCCCAAACCCACCTTGGTTGAGGACTTTTCCCTCCAGCTCATGAACTCTTTCTCTGCGATTGCTCAGGGCGCTGCTCTTATTGCCCCCCCGCTCCCCTCCCCTCACCCCCCCTTATGAATATTGCAATCTGGAATATCAGGGGGTGCAATGACCACTCCAAAATTCATGAGATAAAAAACTTTGTTCAGCTTCATAAGCCTTGTGTCTTTTGTCTTCTGGAAACCCACATCTCGGACTTGAATCATCTCCCTAGCGTTCGTCGCTTTTTCCCCTCTTGGTCTCTTATTCATAACTATGCGGCCCATCCCAATGGGCGCATCTGGATCCTCTTTAACCCCTCTCTCATCTCCCTCTCTCAAATCCACCAATCCTCTCATATGATTTCCTGCAAGGCCAGTCTTGGTGCTACATCGTTCACCCTTTCGGTAGTTTATGGGAGTAATTTCCCCACTCTCAGATCCCTCCTCTGGGAGGAGATCACCAACCTTGGCAACACAATTACAGGCCCATGGGTGGTAGCGGGAGATTTTAATAGTATTCTCTACTCCCAGGATAGACTTAGTGCTAGGCCCCCCTCTCATAGAGATCTTCGTGAGTTTGCGTCCTGCGTTGCTAGTAATGAGCTACAGGATCTCCGTTACTATGGTCAATTCTACACTTGGTCGAATAAACAACTCGACCATAGTAGAGTCATGGGGAAAATTGATCGGGTCCTTGTCAACGAGGACTGGATTCTGGCTCTCCCCACTAGCTTTGCTTCATTTCTGCCGCCGCTTATTTCAGACCATAGCCCCATGATCATCACGATGCCCCAGGCCTCCCCCTATAAAAGAAGCTTCAAATTCCTCAATATCTGGACTAAGGACCCCTCCTTTCTCCCCCTTGTCCGGAAAGCGTGGAGTATTCCTGTTGCTGGTAGTCGTCTCTACACCGTCGTATGCCGCCTGCGTCACTTAAAGAAGGATCTCTATACTCTCCATAAAACTGAATTCAGCTCCCTCGCTGCTAAAGCCCATCTTATCCGGAACGAGCTAAGCGATGTGCAAGGCGCGATCGACCGCGACCCTTGTAATCCGTCTCTTATTTTCAAAGAAAAATCTCTTAGACACTCCCTGCTTAAAAGGAACCATCAGGAAATCCTATTCCTTCGGCAGCTATCCAAAATCCGATGGCTCAAATTTGCTGACTCCAACACCGCCTTTTATCATAGAGCCATTAAATCGAGAAAGAACAAGAACTGCATTTCCTCCATTAGCAATGATCTGGGGAGGTGGTTAGAAACCCTGACCATATTAGAGATATTCTGGTGCAGCACTTCAAGAATAGACTGGGCACCAGAAATACCCTCTACAAAACCTTTCAGGACCTCAACCTGGATACCACAAGAACTTTGTGCCGGGACAGATGGACTCACTTGACTCGGCCTGTTGACAACAAAGATATCAAAGAAGCCCTGTTAACCATAGGGGATGACAAGGCCCCTGGTCCGGACGGCTACACAGCCAAATTTTTTAAAGTTGCCTGGGATATTATAGGAGACGACGTCTGCAAGGCTATAAAAGGCTTCTTCCACAGCGGTTGGCTCCTTCGTGAGATTAATTCCACTCTCATCACTCTTATACCCAAAACTGAGGCTGCCTCCTCCCGTGGGGACTACAGGCCCATCTCTTGCTGCAATACTCTCTACAAAATCATTAGTAAAATCCTGGCCAATAGACTCAAGGACTCTCTGTCGTCGCTTATCAGCCCTTGTCAAGGTGCCTTCATCAAAGGCCGCCTTATCTCGGACAATATCCAGCTTTGTTCCTCTCCTATGAAACACTATCAAAGGGCTCATGTTTCGCCCCGTTGCATGATGAAGATGGACATCAGTAAAGCTTTTGACTCTGTGGACTGGATCTTTCTCCAGGACTCCCTTCGGTTCATGAATTTTCCCCCGATCTTCATTGGTTGGATCATGCAGTGTGTTACCACCACTTCTTTCTCAATCAATATCAATGGCTCCCCCTCGGGCTTCTTCCCAGGGCAGCGCGGACTAAGACAAGGGGACCCCCTCTCCCCGTACCTGTTTGCGGTAGCTATGGACATGCTCTCCCGTCTGCTCGACCAACTCCACCTATCCCCCTCATTTCATTATCACCCCACCTGTAGATCCCTCCGCCTCAACCATCTCTTCTTCGCGGACGACGCACTGCTATTCTGTAGAGGGGACCAATCCCCTGTTTCGCAGATGATAAACAAAATCAACCTCTTCTCGGAGGCCTCTGGTCTCCGAATAAACCCCTCCAAATCAGACATTTTCTTAGGGGGGTTTCCCAGGCCAACGCTGATCTGATTGTCAGTTCTACTGGCTTTAACTTAGGCTCCTTCCTGTTTCGCTACTTAGGCATACCTATCACCAGTAGGAAACCCAGAACCGCTGATTTCAACCCTCTGTTAGACAGCATCAACCAAGCCAACTCTTCCTGGCAAGGAAAATCCCTTTCTTTCGCTGGTCGGCTCTCCCTCATCCAAAGTACACTCTATGGCATTATAGGCTTTTGGGCGGCCTGTATTAGCCTCCCTAAGAATATTATCTCGCTCATCACTAAAAGGCTCCGTTCTTTTCTATGGTCCGGGGATTCCAACTCCAAAACTACCCCGGCCGTCGCTTGGAGCGCCATTTCCATGAGTAAACGCAATGGGGGGCTGGGTCTTAAAGATATCCACAATTGGAATATGTGCTTCTTACTCAAAACCATCGCCTCTATTATTAGCAACCCGGAGCGGCTATGGATCCAGTGGATTCATAATCGCTTCTTAGTTCAGGGTAACATCTGGACTACGAAGATTAAGGGGGACGACCCTTGGTCTTGGAAATCCACCATTCAGGCTAGGGATTGGTGGATCTCGCAATGTGGCTCCATTGATGATGCTGCCTCCCTCATGGATTCCTACCCCTTTCCTTCCCGGGTCAGCAAGTTTTATAATGACGCCCTCAACTCCACTATCCCTTTTGCTTGGTACAACATTTGCTGGAGATCCTGGTCCTCTCCCAAGACTAAATTCATCCTTTGGGTTGCCCTCAAAGGCAGGCTGAAAACAACTGATAAACTCCAATTTTGGGGTATTTGCCTTGCTAACCGTTGTTGGCTCTGTGAGGTTACTCCAGAGACTTGTCGCCATCTATTCTTTGAATGCAGGTACTCTCGCAGGATCTGGTGGAACTTATGTGATTGGCTCGGCCTCCCTACGAACAGAACAAGTTTGTGAAGCGGCTCAACGTGGATCATCCGTTATTGCAAGGAGAATCGTCCATGAGATCTGGTTAGAAGAGCGGTGGTGGCCACCACGGTTTACTACATTTGGATAGAGAGATGCAAGCGTGCAATGGCGAATCAATCCAAGGATCCTGCTATTATCATTGCTGACATCAAACGTGCTATCAAGGCTGTCATTGAAACAAAGATGAGAGACTCTATTAGGGATTTTGAATGGTTAGAGAGGGTTTTGAGCTCATAGGTCCCCTTGATTATGTATTTTCCCCTCTACTTTGCCTCTCTTGGTAGGCTCCATGCCGTTTTTGTATTTGGCAACAGGGAGGTTTTATACCTCCCATAGCCACTTTTGTATTTCTCGTTGCTACTCGATATATAGGTAACTATATATCCCCTTGTACAGCTGCCTTTCCTCATTAATATATTTACCCTTTTACAAAAAAAAAATCAACCCAATAAATTCCTAAAAATTCCTAACAGCCCATGGGTGTTTATAATACCATTTTACACCCTTTATTTTCGGTAATAACATATATACCACATGTGTTATAAAATTGTTACAATCAAATAATTATCTTATTATAAAACCTTAAATAAGTTATTTAACTTATCTAATTTGGTCAAAACCTACCATATGGTCAAGGTTGACCACCTTAATATTTCCTTGACCATTAATCTCCACATATTATGGTTTATACCCATATCTTTTCAGAAATTACCATTTAACCCCAAAACTTTATATAATCTTATAATTTTTATTTTAAATCCTTTTAACCTCCAATTTTCGGCTTTATTTATATATAGCCCCTAAATTTAATTTAATTATGCTTTAACCCCCTATAATATGCGGTAATGCGTATATACCACCTAAACTTAATTAAAAGCTTATAAATGCGTAAATAAAATGGCCTAAAGTACATGGCCTTATTACAAACATTAGCTTATAAAATGAATTACACATAAATGCCCATAAAAGCTTTAAATTCTTGGCCTTACACAAATATTTTCCATATTTACCAATTTTCCACATAATGTCTTAAATTTGACAATTATGCTAATTAATTAGTTATAAAATTTACTAAACCATTCCTTAATCACCTAAGGTCAAAATAAGACCTTATTAACCATGTTCACTCACGACAATCACATATATATATATGTATAAACACATATTAATATACCAAGTGAAGGTTTAAGTGATTTATACCTTATTTTTGCCAAGTATAAGCCTTGTTTGGCCACAGCTGTATGGAGATAATATTTCCACATCTTAGTTTACATGTTTTCAAACAGCAATTAAGGCATGATTAGTCTCCAAACAAGATCTAACCATAAGAAGTGTTTTAAGGTATTTTCAAGGTAAAATTTACCTTATAATAACAAGGCAAACACAAGTGCTCCATGGCCTGTTTTTACAGTAGGAAAAGAGCATCAAAAGACCTACTAAAACCAAGCTTTAAACTGGTATAACTCAGATTAGAAGATGGCTAATCTTTACCTTGATTTAAATGCCAAAAATGGTGTTTTGGCTTGGATATGGCTATACCTTGAAGATATTGATATACCAACTGAATAAGTATGTTAAGATGAAGATTATAAGCCTAAGAAACAGAAATTTCCAACCGGTAATGAAAGAAATCAAAGGATAAGTGCTTAAAGCACATTTTTATACCTTAAGAACAAGTTTAGGTTTCTCCACCTTATTCCCTTGTTAATGCCGAGAAACACCCTCCATTTAACCTCCAAAACAACCTAAGAACATTGATGGAAGTGGTTGATGCTTATCTTCATGGAAAGATGAAAGAATTGTGAAGAGAATGAACATTTAAAGGCTTAATAAGCTTACCAATGGTAATTGTTGTTCTTCTCTGAACTTGGTGTGTTCTTACGTAAATGGAGAAGCAAATGAGAGGTTTGAAGAGCTGTTGTCGGCTGGGTATGCAGCAAATGAAGAAAGGTGAGTGTATTTTGCTTATAAGTTACTTTATGTTACTTTATAGAATAGTAATTTGATGACTCATGACATTAGCTGTATAACTGATTGTAGATTGATAATTGAGTGGGTATTACAGCTGTAGGAGGTCGGCAGCCCTTGGTATGGTCAATGGGTGACAATTGACCATGATTTAAGTTAAGTAGTTAAATGTTATTTTTGGGTACTATTCATACTAAATTGCCCATTTTGATTTTATTTTTAAACTTTGATTTAGACTTTATAATATAGTCTATCATGTCACATTAATGTTATAAAGAACTTAATATAGTCTTTACAGTGACAAAAAGTCATTATCTTAGAGCTCATACACAAAAACGTGCTTTAAGGAATTTTAGTGCACATTTTTAGTCGCAGGGTGTTTCTGAGCTTAGTTTTCTTTGAGAACAGTTTTGTTGTGTTCCTTACATTATATTTGATCATGGAATCCAATTTTATATCATTTAGAAGTCATTAGACCTTTAAGGTTTTCTTAGAGCACATTTTTGCCCTACTTGACCTTGAAGCATGAAAATGCTTGTTCTTTGTGTTGGAGTGTTGTCCAACAATTGTAATGTGTTCCTCAATGTGTTAATATGCTTAGGACAAAATCTTAGGTCCTAACAAGTTCATTTGGGTATTTATTTACCCTAACCAGTCAAAGGGTGCAATATCTTGCTTTGTGTTGACCACTGTTGTTTTCAGTTGACTTTTAAGACGGGTTTAGGCCTTAATTAATGTGATTATATGTTTAATCCATGTTTTATTAGTTTGGGGTATTTCAAAACTGCTTGTGTGACTAACTCAGCTTGATGTGACTAACTGAGCCTTGGGTGTATAACTTTCATGATTACTGTTTCCTCATATCTAGTCGTTTCACTAGATATTAACTGTAAAGGGTTTACGCCTCTACACTCTGTATGACTGAGTGTTTTGGTATTGCACTTGCACAGTTATTGATCTAGTGGGGCAACTGGGAATATAGGAAAATATCAGATATTTGTAAATTCTTCCTTTGGACTATGGGTATTGTTTCGTCCATGAGTCGGGTTTCGATCAGCCTTATTGAGTATGAATTCTTTCTATTAAGTGGTGCACACACTTTTCACCGATGACTGAGAACGTGTAACGACCCCAAAACCGGCCATGGAGTTAGGGCCGTTACACGCCGCGAGTCTACTACCTAACGTCGCAAGGCTCTAAGCAAAACAAACCCCAAAACCGAATAACGAACTTGCAAAAATGCCAAAAGAGTTTACAAGATCCAAATGCTTATAAGTCAAATACAAGGAAAGGCCCGAAGGCTACACAAAGGTTCTAAAGCGTCCAACGCGCAAAGTAAACACAGTCTAAAGAGGCATAAATAATGAAGCTCCAGAAGGGAACAAGAGAGAAGATCCCACGAGCTCAATCTGCAACAAAGTAAAGGGGTGAGCTAAACAGCCCAGCAAGCAGAAGACTTCCTCAAGGAAGCCTACTCAAAACAGAAGCACGGAATAACTTGTAAACAGAGGAGAAGGCGGAGTCATTGTAAACAGTCAGAAAGGCAACGCAAAACAGAAGCAGAGCAGACATCACTTCAAATCATAGTCGGACTTTCAGAACAGATACAGAAGAGTGGGACACTAGTAACCAGCTAACACAACAGAAGGACTCACAGAATGTCCTATGGATCCGAAGATCCCACAACAGAAGCCGTAGAGACAGCTAACAGACCCGTCGGTCAAATAACGTCCTAAGGGAGACCCTAAGGAGTATATACAGAAGGAATTCCTGTGCAGCATGCTACGGGACAGCCCAACCCGACTATCCAAGGCTCAGAAGCAAAGTAACTAGGTCCCAAAACCAAAGCTCACAAAACAGATCTTAAGTGCATGGAAATGCATATAAACAGCATAAGAAGCTTGTACACAAGTAGGGGAATCCAACCCCGCAAACGGAACTCAAAACGGAGCTAAAACGGAGAAGTTACGCTCAAAACAGTGGCATGTCCGAACTTGCGTCCGACCTTGCAAGTTCGGACAGAGGCCAAGAGTCAGAAGTCACAGAAATGCCAAAGTCCGAACTTACGTCCGAACGTCGAAGTTCGGACGTAAGTCGAGAGTCAGAAACCAAAACTTCCATCGTGTCCGAACTTGCGTCCGACGTTGCAAGTTCGGACACACGTCGAAACTTTTACGAAAATTCATCCTCGCGTCAGGTCCGAACTTACAAGTCCGGACCGATGTTCGGACACTTCAAAACCTTCAAAAACAAAACGCGCCCGATGACCTGTCCGAACCTACAAGTTCAGACAGACGTTCGGACAGAGCGAAACTGTCGAAATTCAGGACGAACAGACGCGCAAAACTCAGCCATAAATCATCACAACTCACACCAAAACAGAATTGCAAAACAGTACCCTCGGGGGTTTAGCCAATCGACAAACAACGCAAAACGAGAAGAAAGCACTTAATCACAACACAATTGTAAATCAGAAACGCTAGAATGAAACCATCCCCGAGGGTGAGTAAACAACCCCGATTCCATCCCCCACTTACTTCGAATTCGCAGAGAAGATTGCACCAGTCTGAAGCAGAGCGAAGACCCGACACACAGCAACCCCGAACACCACAAACAGCCACTGAATTCGCAGAGAACAGCCCCCAAAATCAGAATGCAAAATCAGGAAAAACTGCTTCTTCAAAACAGCAAAGAGACTACCGAATTCGCCAACGAACCTACCTGATTTGCAGAGGAAAACAATCCGAACAGCAGCAGCAGAAATCGACGTAGAACGCAGCAGAAATCCACACCAGCAATCAGGAGTACACCAATGGAGAAGACAAGAAGAGAGTGCAGAAACTGTCGAGAGGATGAGCGGGACTTGAGAACTGATCGTGATTAGAAATTAAGAAAACTACCCAGTCTATTAATTAAAGAAGCTTACCAAAATAAAAGAGAGGAGAGAAGACCTCCTTGCCCTCGTCTTTTAATTTAAAGACTCTGACGTCCCATCAGCTGTCCAATGTAACATATAACATAAGCAACGATATAGCCCGAAATGTCATGAAGTCTGAAAACGCAAATACGGAGTATTACATCACTCCCCCCTTAAAGGAATTTCGTCCTCGAAATTCAACATACCTCACTGCTCGAAGAGGGAAGGGAACTTGGCACGCAACTCCTCCTCGAGTTCCCACGTCACCTCACGCTCGGACTGATCGGACCACTGCACCTTAACCATAGGCAGTGTCTTGCTACGAAGCCGACGAATATCCCGTGCTAAAATACGAACCGGAGCTGCCTCATAAGTAAAGTCATCTCGGAGTCGAAGCTGACCATAGTCAATCACATGCGAAGGATCATGCAGATACTTCCTGAGCATCGACACATGAAACACATCATGCACTCCTGCTAGAGCTGGTGGCAATGCCAATCTGTAAGCCACCAGCCCAACCTTCTCAAGCACCTCAAAAGGCCCTACGAACCGAGGACTCAGCTTGCCTCGCTTACCAAAACGAACGACACCCCGAACTGGAGAAATCTTCAGATACACGTGGTCCCCAACCTGAAACTCAAGCGGACGGCACCTCTGATCTGCATAACTCTTCTGCCGGCTCTGGGCAACCAACAGACGCTCCCTGATAGTCTTGACTTTGTCCACAGCTCCCTGCACCAACTCAGGGCCCACAATCGCCCTCTCCCGCAGATCATCCCAACAAATGGGAGATCTACAGCGCCTACCATACAGCGCCTCAAATGGGGCCATCCCAATACTCGATTGGAAACTGTTATTGTAGGCGAACTCAATCAATGTCACATGCTGATCCCAGCTCCCTCCAAAATCAAGCACACACGTTCTCAACATATCCTCCAAAATCTGATTCGTCCTCTCTGTCTGCCCATCGGTCTGAGGATGGTACGCCGAACTGAAGGCCAAATTCGTCCCCAACGCCTTATGCAGGCTCCGCCAGAAGCGAGATACAAATCTCGGATCTCTGTCCGAAACGATCGTCGCCGGCACACCGTGCAATCTCACAATCTCATCAACATACAGCCGAGCCAGGCGCTCAAGGCTGAAAGTCTTCCTCACCGGCAAGAAATGGGCTGACTTCGTCAACCGGTCCACGATCACCCACAGCGCATCGTACCCAGAAGATGTCCTAGGGAGCCCCACAATAAAGTCCATACCAACGCTCTCCCATTTCCACTCAGGAATGGGAAGGGGCTGCAGAAGACCCGCAGGCCGCTGATGCTCAGCCTTCACCTGCTGACAGGTTTGGCAACGAGCCACAAAATCAGAAATCTCCCTCTTCATATTCGCCCACCAGAAGGACTCTCTGAGGTCCCGGTACATCTTCACCCCTCCTGGGTGTACTGAATAAGGAGCTCCATGAGCCTCATGCATAATCTCTCGCCTAAGGTCGCCTCCACTAGGCACACAAACTCTGCCTCTCAAGCGTAGGCAGTCGTCGCTGGACACAGAGAACTCTGACCCCTGATCATCTGACAACTTCTCCCGGATCTTACACAACTCAGCATCAGCCTTCTGACCATCTCTGATCCGCTCAATCAAAGTAGACTGGACCTGAATAGAAGCAATCATCCCAGCACTGTCGGACCTGACAACCCAAATCCCCATACGCTGAAGCTCAATAGCAGACCTCTGAACTCCTGACAAAGAACAAGCAAGCCCAGGCGCACCCCTACGGCTCAAGGCATCCGCCACCACATTCGTTCTACCCGGATGGTAGAGGATCTCCAGGTCGTAATCGTGCAGAAGCTTCAACCAACGCCGCTGTCTCAAATTCAATTCCTTCTGCGTGAACAGATATTTGAGACTCTTGTGATCCGTGTAGACCTTACACGTCACCCCATACAAATAGTGCCGCCAGATCTTCAATGCGAAGACCACAGCAGCTAACTCCAAATCGTGGGTAGGATAATTCTTCTCGTAGGGCTTCAACTGGTGTGACCCATAAGCTACCACCTTTCCCTGCTGCATCAGAACACAACCCAGCCCTCTGTGGGAGGCGTCACAGAACACCTCAAAGCCATCCATCCCAGAAGGCAACGTCAAAATCGGAGCCAAAGTCAACCTCTTCTTCAGCTCCAGGAAACTCTCCTGACACGCCTCACTCCAATCAAACTTGACATCCTTCCTCAGAAGACGAGTCAAGGGGGATACGATCTTAGAGAAACCCTCCACAAACTTCCTGTAGTACCCAGCCAATCCTAGAAAACTGTGCACTTCAGACACACTAGTGGGCTTCGCCCACTCCATAACCGCCTTAATTTTCTCTGGGTCCACTGAAATGCCATCCTTCGAAACCACGTGGCCAAGGAACACAACTCTATCCAACCAGAACTCACACTTCTTCAACTTGGCATACAACTCCTTCTCCTTCAACGTCTGCAGAACCATCCTTAGATGCTCCTCATGCTCCTCAGCACTCTTGGAGTACACCAAGATATCGTCAATAAAAACAACTACGAAAGAGTCCAGGAAAGGTTTGAAAACTCTGTTCATCATATCCATGAAGAACGACGGGGCATTGGTCAAACCAAAAGGCATGACCAAGAACTCATAATGCCCGAACCGGGTCCTAAATGCAGACTTAGGCACATCCTCAGCCTTAATCTTCAGCTGGTGATATCCAGAACGTAAGTCGATCTTCGAGAAGACTGTCGCTCCCGCTAACTGGTCGAAGAGGTCATCAATGCGGGGAAGAGGATACCGGTTGTTGATGGTAACCTTATTCAATTCCCTGTAGTCGATACACAATCTGAAGGAGCCATCCTTCTTCTTCACAAACAACACAGGTGCTCCCCATGGAGACACACTAGGGCGGATAAAACCCTTATCTAGAAGATCCTGCAGCTGCACCTTCAGCTCCTTAAGCTCTGCCGGACTCATGCGATAGGGAGCCTTAGAGATAGGCTGAGTCCTTGGCGCTAACTCGATAGAGAACTCCACCTCACGATCAGGTGGCAGCCCTGGCACATCGTCCTGGAACACCTCAGGAAACTCACGCACGATGGGGATATCCTCCAACTGGGATCCCTCCTTAACCTCAGGTACAAAACAGAGAAAACCCTGGCAGCCCTTCCTCAAGGAACGGACTGCCTGCATAGCAGACACCAACACAGGAGCACAGGGAATGGAGTTCCCACAAAAGCAAAACGGGTCTCACCCGGTCTATCAAAGACGACTCTTCTAGCCGCACAGTCTATATGGGCATGGTGCTCTGCTAGCCAGTCCATGCCCAAAATCACATCGAAGCAGGACATACTCATAGGAATCAAATTAGCAGGTAAAGTCCTATCCATGATCACTACTGGACTAGACTTGCATACAGAACTAAGCACACAAGCAGGCACGCCACTCAATGGGCTAGAAATACAAAGATCCACATCGCAGGGCACAGCAGATAACCCGAGACTACCCACTAAATCAGCACACACAAAGGAGTGGGTAGCTCCTGAATCAAACAAACAGAATACTGGCTGAGAAGAGATCTGAAGAATACCTAACACTACTCTGTCTGAGCCACGGTCTCGCTCACCAGCTAGCGCATACACACGTGCCTGGGTCTGGGACTTCTTCTGGTCAGCCTTCTGCCCGGACCCTGAACCAGCACCACGACTCTCAGAACCTCCACTGCTACCTCCACCTCTAGCCTGTGGACACTGGGCAATGCGATGGTCTAGCGAACCACACTTGAAGCACGCCCCGGACTTCCTGTAGCACTCCCGTCCTAGGTGGAAACGATCACACTCAGCACACTTCTCCACAGCAGGAGATGCTAATGAAGAAGAACCCCGGTCTCCTCTATACTTCTTCTTCTGAGAAGAAGGCTGCTCACGCCTCTCGGGCTCCTCCACACGACCCTTCCTCTTCTGGTCTTTGCCCTTATCGGGCCTCTGGTCCTTCTTCTCATACCGCTGCCTAGCCTGCAGCTTAGACTCCACAACCAACGCCACATCAGCTACGTTCCTGAAGGTCTTGTGGCGAAAAGGTGCCACAGCAGCTCGAATATCACCCCTCAAACCAGCCTCAAACTTCCTAGCCTTCCGGTTATCATCCGGCTCAGGCACAAACTTAGAAAGGGAGATAAACTTACGCACGTACTCATCCACTGTCATCTCCTTCGTCTGACGAAGCCTCCCGTACTCAACTATCTTCTGATCCCTGAAGACGTCGGGATAGAACTGCTGATTGAAGCAGCCCCTGAACTGCTCCCATGTCCATGGGTGGGGGTACTTCCCTTCTACTGACTTCCACCACTCCTTCGCCTCAGACTGAAACATGAAGGTAGCGAATCCAACCTTCTGGTCCTCCTCACACCCCATGACCCTCAGCAAATCCTCAATCGCAGTGATCCAGTGGCTCGCCTCCTGTGGGTCGCCACTAGCATCAAAAGAAGGCGGCTTCAGCTTCAGGAACTCCTGAAGCGCCTTCACATTGCTTCCCCCCGCGTTACCGGCTCCTGTCGCCTGGCCAGCAGTGGTCCCTACGGTCTGCAACACCTGGGTCACCACCTGCTGCACAATCTCTGCAATGTCCCCCTAGGGAGCATCGCCTGAAGCTGTACCACGTCCTGAACGTCGGGGAGGCATACTGAAGATACAAACACCAAGTTTAATCAGAAATCGTCAAGCATCATACAACAGACCTTTCGGACACCCACACATGCAGACAAACCCCACAAACACCAAAGAACGAGGAACCTGGCTCTGATACCACTAAATGTAACGACCCCAAAACCGGCCTAGGAGTTAGGGCCGTTACACGCCGCGAGTCTACTACCTAACATCGCAAGGCTCTAAGCAAAACAAACCCCAAAACCGAATAACGAACTTGCATAAATGCCAAAAGAGTTTACAAGATCCAAATGCTTATAAGTCAAATACAAGGAAAGGCCCGAAGGCTACACAAAGGTTCTAAAGCATCCAACGCGCAAAGTAAACACAGTCTAAAGAGGCATAAATAATGAAGCTCCAGAAGGGAACAAGAGAGAAGATCCCACGAGCTCAATCTGCAACAAAGTAAAGGGGTGAGCTAAACAGCCCAGCAAGCAGAAGACTTCCTCAAGGAAGCCTACTCAAAACAGAAGCACAGAATAACTTGTAAACAGAGGAGAAGACGGAGTCATTGTAAACAGTCAGAAAGGCAACGCAAATTAGAAGCAGAGCAGACATCACTTCAAATCATAGTCGGACTTTCAGAACAGATACAGAAGAGTGGGACACTAGTAACCAGCTAACACAACAGAAGGACTCACAGAATGTCCTATGGATCCGAAGATCCCACAACAGAAGCCGTAGAGACAGCTAACAGACCCGTCGGTCAAATAACGTCCTAAGGGAGACCCTAAGGAGTATATACAGAAGGAATTCCTGCGCAGCATGCTACGGGACAGCCCAACCCGACTATCCAAGGCTCAGAAGCAAAGTAACTAGGTCCCAAAACCAAAGCTCACAAAACAGATCTTAAGTGCATGGAAATGCATATAAACAGCATAAGAAGCTTGTACACAAGTAGGGGAATCCAACCCCGCAAACGGAACTCAAAACGGAGCTAAAACGGAGAAGTTACGCTCAAAACAGTGGCGTGTCCGAACTTGCGTCCGACCTTGCAAGTTCGGACAGAGGCCAAGAGTCAGAAGTCACAGAAATGCCAAAGTCCGAACTTACGTCCGAACGTCGAAGTTCGGACGTAAGTCGAGAGTCAGAAACCAAAACTTCCATCGTGTCCGAACTTGCGTCCGACGTTGCAAGTTCGGACACACGTCGAAACTTTTACGAAAATTCATCCTCGCGTCAGGTCCGAACTTACAAGTCCGGACCGATGTTCGGACACTTCAAAACCTTCAAAAACAAAACGCGCCCGATGACCTGTCCGAACCTACAAGTTCGGACAGACGTTCGGACAGAGCGAAACTGTCGAAATTCAGGACGAACAGACGCGCAAAACTCAGCCATAAATCATCACAACTCACACCAAATCCACAGAATTGCAAAACAGTACCCTCGGGGGTTTAGCCAATCGACAAACAACGCAAAACGAGAAGAAAGCACTTAATCACAACACAATTGTAAATCAGAAACGCTAGAATGAAACCATCCCCGAGGGTGAGTAAACAACCCCGATTCCATCCCCCACTTACTTCGAATTCGCAGAGAAGATTGCACCAGTCTGAAGCAGAGCGAAGACCCGACACACAGCAACCCCGAACAGCACAAACAGCCACTGAATTCGCAGAGAACAGCCCCCAAAATCAGAATGCAAAATCAAGAAAAACTGCTTCTCCAAAACAGCAAAGACACTACCGAATTCGCCAACGAACCTACCTGATTTGTAGAGGAAAACAATCCGAACAGCAGCAGCAGAAATCGACGCAGAACGCAGCAGAAATCCACACCAGCAATCAGGAGTACACCAATGGAGAAGACAAGAAGAGAGTGCAGAAACTGTCGAGAGGATGAGCGGGACTTGAGAACTGATCGTGGTCAGAAATTAAGAAAACTGCCCAGTCTATTAATTAAAGAAGCTTACCAAAATAAAAGAGAGGAGAGAAGACCTCCTTGCCCTCGTCTTTTAATTTAAAGACTCTGACGTCCCATCAGCTGTCCAAAGTAACATATAACATAAGCAACGATATAGCCCGAAATGTCATGAAGTATGAAAACGCAAATACGGAGTATTACAGAACGGGTCGGTGGCAGCGGAGGTCTGCTATACCTCGTCCATGTGGACAACTAACAGCGGAGGTCTGTTTACCTCGTCCTTGTGGACAACTGACAGCGGAGGTCTGTTTACCTCGTCATTGTGACAACTGACTGGCGGTGGGGGTCATCTCTCCCAATTGGTATTATTCCACTCTTGAGTATGTTTGTCTACAGGAATCAACTTTCTGAAATGGTGGAGACATAAATAGTTTACCATGGGTTATGGATATTCATATCATTCCTAGTCCTTTGTGACTGCATGAGTCTTTCTCTTCTTAACAGAATTGGTTCTAACATCAACGAGGGATGCTTACTAACTATATGGTGTGACTTCTTACGTGATTGACTTGGTTTTAAAGTTCTTATTCTCTATCTTTTCCTTGTTCTCTTTTCTCTATGATTGATTGTTTTGAAGTGCCTTCATTTTCTGTTTTAATCTCAGGAGTTAAATTTCCAGTTACTGTTTTATTTTAAGAGTTATGTTTTAATTATTGTTTTGAAGAATTGTACCAGTTCCATTCCAGGGAACTGACTCACCCCTCCCGGGGTGGGCTACTTGGTTTCATCTTGCAGGTACGAAATTGTTCATACAGGTGGCCACGAAGAGTATGAGTGATTGGGATGGGAATTAGGAGTTCTGAAAGGTTGCTTTGTTTATTTTAAGTTATGTTTACATTGTTTTCTCGAGTTCAGACTGTAACATTTGTAAGTAGTAATTGGTGAGGTTTTGTACCGGGTGTTTGGAACCCGATGATCCGTAATCGCCATTAGAGATTTTTATTCCGCTGTATTACTTTAAATAGGGGCGTTACATTGAGTGTGTCCGAACATCTGTCCGAACTTACATGTTCGGACATCATGCGAGGATGGGCCTGGACTGCAAGTCTCGGCATTGGTCCGGACTTACATGTTCGGACCACATATTGAATTTTTATTGGAACTTGTGTCCGAACTTACATGTTCAGACACATGCTCGGACGTCTGTATATTTAACTCTCGACTTGTGTCCCAACATCAATGTTCATACACAAGTTTGGACGCTTTTACCTTCTGATTTCATACCCTCGACTTGTGTCTGAACATCAATGTCCGGACACAAGTTCGGACACTCAGGATTTCTCAGTATGTTTTCTTTTCGGCTTGTGTCTGAACATCAGCGTCCGGATACAAGTTCGTACAAAGCTTATTTTACAGCTTTAAAACTCGTTTGAAGTTCGTTTTCAAATCCATTTGCGGCGTTAGATTTGTATCATCGTTTTTTTTGTAAGGGGACTACATATGTAGCAATGTATTGACCGAGAGCGGTCTAAACAGCTTAGGAAAGTCCTAAGCTATCATCGTTTTCTATCAGTTCAGGTAAATCCAGGGTGTTACATTTACAGTGGTGAGATTGGAAAGAAACAGAGGTTACGGGAACGAGAAGGAGACTCTGGAGGGGACGTGGTAGGCGCGTAGGGGGGGGGGGGGGGGGGGGGGGGGGGGGGTGGGGGGGGGGGGGGTAACGGGGAGAATTTTACGTCCTTTCTAGCAAGTAGCAACCACTTCTCACGTGGAAAGAGGTTGATAATTAGTACTTTCAATTACTAAGTAGTGGGTAGAATTGTGATGCAAAAAGTTTTGTATATGATTGAATACATAATATTACGTACGTTGCTTATTAAATAAATTATCATAATTAATTTTCCCTCAAGATAGTAGGTATGAACAAAAATTAGGGTGTGTCTGAAGAGGTAAAATTAAGGATGAACAAAAGCTTCCTAATACATCGATGTGTGGGGTATACGGTAAATAATAAGCATGCATGTACCCTGGTGGATATGGCTAGCGTATGGAGTGGTGTCATGTGAGGTACTGTTGGAGACATTGTCTTAGCTTTGGAAAGTTGAGAGGCTTTGAAACAAAGAAATCCATGCCATTGGCGTAGCAGTCTTGTGCAGTCTCTGATGGGGAGTTAGCTGTCATCTGTATTAAAATTTGTTGCAAACACAATTAATTAGTTGTAGTTAGTAAGGTAGGTAGCGATGTGATGTCATTTATTATTAATTAATTAAGCATGCAATATGTTAAAGAATAATATGTTTAGAAACTTGTACACCTATGGAAAAATGTCAAGTCGACGTGGTTTGGACACTTATCCACTACCTCAGTATCTCTCTTTTGATCAAATGTCTATTTTTTTACTTTTTGTATGTAGATAGTAATTATTTTTGTATTTGGATAGTAGCATGAAAAGTAAAGTGAAAAAAGTAGAATAGATGACATATATTATTGAGGGGAGAGTATTGAAATTAAGAGGAGCTGACCGCAATGATTGGAATTCGAATTTTGTTTGTTGATGTATAGATCAGATGTTGGGTTGTGGTGGGAGAATGGGTGTCTTGGTTATGAATACCAGCCTCCACAGCAGCATTCCAATTTCCTGTGTCCTCATACGCACGGATAATTCTTGTTGCTTGAAGACCGTCCATCACGGGCATGCACACATCCTGGATTAATGGATGCATATTTTTTTTTTATGTCAAGTTATATATAGATATAAGCATGTTTTATTTCTTTCTTTTGAAAATATATGTATGTAAGGATGTTTTATTTCTTTCTATTCAAAATATATATATATATATATGGTTTTTGAGATGCATTCTAAAACAAATAAAAGGGAGAAAGAGTACCATGAAGATGAGATCATATCCTCCATGGCGTTGAACAGCCTGCACTGCCTCCCTCCCATTTCTGACCACATCAATGTTGTAGTGGCCCATTCGTTTCATCATCTGTTGTGCGACAGTGACATTAATTGTGTTGTCTTCAACAAGAAGGATTCGATTTCTATTTGTAGGATGATTATTAGAAATGAGGGGGAGGAGGCTTCCATCACCAGCAGCTGTACCAGCAGAAGATGGATTTCTCCTCCCTAATAATAATGCTGAATTTGGTTGGAAATGAAAATTGCTTTGACTATCCTTGTTGATTTTGGTATCATCATCATCATGTTTTCCATCATGATAATCTTTTCCATCATCGTCATCATCATCATCATCATCATCATCATCATCATCGTCATCATCATCACATTCATCATCATCTGTGATGATGGGAGAAACCTTGAAAGGTAGAACAAATGTAAACATAGATCCTTCATGCTCTTTGCTAGTCACGGTAAGATAACCGCCCATCAGATCCACCTACACATGCATATATAAAATTAATTAGATATACAGGCAGCCAGGCAGGCAGGCAGCCAACGAGAGCATGCATATATAAAATTACCAGCTGTTTGCAGATGGCTAGGCCAAGTCCAGTTCCACCATATTTTCTGGCATGATCTGCACTAACTTGAACGTAACTCTTAAACAGAGTTGGTAAAGCATGATCTGGAATCCCTATTCCAGTGTCATATACTTCACAGCGTAACCACACCATGGTTAGTTTCTCCTCTTCTGAATATCCATCATAACTAGGATTTAATTCAACATTAAGTCGTATACCAACTTTTCCTTCCTCTGTAAATTTGGTAGCATTGCTAACCAAATTTGTGAGGATTTGTCTGAGTCTGAGGACATCTCCAATCACCTCCACCGGAATGTCATCTGCTATGTGTCCTTCCAGAGTTAGGTTAACTTTCTTGAGTGATGCAGCAGCCGTTTGGAGCACATGTTTCACAACCTCCCTTGGCCTGAACTTTGTAGCTTCCAACTCCATCACTCCTGATTCCACTTTTGATAGATCAAGAATGTCATTTATGAGATTAAGTACCAAATCTCCTGACGAAATCATAACATCAACTAATTCTCTTTGCTGGTTATCTAGATTTGTGTGTGAAAGAATCTCCGCCATGCTAACAACACCCGATAGTGGTGATCTTATCTCGTGAGACATTGTTGCAAGTGCCTGCTTCACTCTCATGGTTTCCTCTGTTAATTCTATTGTTCTGTTTAGTTCTGTCTCCATCGTTTTCTGGACTGCTACTTCTTCTCGTAACTTGGCCATCTTTTCCCTTTTTTTAACCTACACATACATACATACTACATACATACATAATCTTCTCGTAAACATATATACAGAGATGAGATTAACAGAGAAATATGTATTCAAACAATTACCTGATCAGTTATATCCATCCCTATGTAATTTACTCCAATGGTTTCCCCAGCTTCCTTGTCAAACACAGGTTCCACATATACCAAAAATGTTTTATTCTCAAATGTGATCTCTCTTTTTCCAGGCAATCCACGTTCAAGAACTTCTCGCTTGAAGTCCAGACATTCCTTTACTCCAACACAAGAGAAAATCTCATCATCTGTTTTCCCAATAAGCTCCTCCTGCATAGTTAGTGCATCCACACAAATTAATTATACTCATGACGAATTCATTTCAAATTATAATTAAACACCCATGCCATATTGCCATACAAATAATATCACCTACCTCTTGAATGCAGCTTGGAAAATGGTTATACATAAACCGGTAGCGTAACTCCTTGTCCTGATCATATTAATTAATGGGGAATCAATCATTAATTTATCATCACACCACACCTGTATATATGAATATCACTGATTTATAAATAATTAAAATTACTTACCAAATGCGCAATCACAATTGGTGCATTCTCAAGAATAAAATGTAAAAAGTTATCTGCTCTTTTCTCTTCCATAGGTGTACTACAATATTGTTTTTCCATATTGCTGATAGTTTCTTCAAGCTTTTTCATCAGATTCTCTTCTCTCTCCAAACTTGCCTCCAACAAGCCCTCCAGGTTTAGAGCCCTCTGTTTCCAGTAAGCAGCAGCATTAGTAGTAGTATTAGTAGTGGTGCCATACTCACCCTCTAATAATTCTACTACAGTACTATGCCTCGAGATTAATGCTGCTGACTCCTCATCTTTCTCACCAACAATATCATAATAAAGATCATCCACCGAGACTTGTATCTTATCACCTAATTTCTCAAACCGGTGCTCCTCTAAGATCTCCAACTTCTTAAGTTCAACTTCTACCCTTTGTTTGTTTAGCAAATCGAGTTCTTCTTTCAAAAGACGGATAACATTTGCTTGTCTATACTCCCAGTGTTTTAATAGATAAGAAGAACCTTTTTGACCTTCTTCTTGTTCTTCCTTCTGACCATGTTCTTGTTCTTCCATCAGACCTCCTTCTTCTTCTTCTTCTTCTTCCAATGTTGCTACATCCCATAATACTGGAGACTCGCCAAAAACACGTTTGCCTTCTTCCATCTCCCGGACTTCAGCAGACGACGACATTGGCCGACGTGGTGGGATGGGAGCATATATATATATATAAAAGAGAGAGAGAGAGAGAGATGCAACACCAACAACGGCACCGAGAGGTCAACTCAACTCAACTCTTTACTGTAGTACGTCAACTAACGTGATCTGCAGGGACGGAAACGCACAACAACAACAAGAAAGCATACAGAAGGTACGGACGATGATAAATGGATGATCGGGATCGGAATTGTTAGTTGACCATGGTCAAACCTCCAAATAATGGGTAGAGGACGACGAACAAGCGAGAGGTTAGGTTGGTCCAGAGCAAAGCATAGAAAAGGGACAGTGACAGTGATGATCATCATAATAACGTTAACGTGGTAGCTAGCACCGCCGGCCTCCTCTAAATAATTAATTGTATCCTGCCAGCATATGGATTATATTATGGTGGACATTATTCCATTCTGCTGCCCACTAGATTAGATTAAATTAGATCAGATTAGCATAGCAGGTATAATATTATTGCAAGATGGACACATTTTCAATTTTTTTTGTCATTTACCAATTCAAACTAAATAATATTTTTGGTGCCAACAAGTAGTTAATCCATCAGCGGTACAATTGGCTCTCAATATATAGAACGTTACTTCTCTTGTTCACTGATTCCTATCAATTTCTCCTCCTATCTACCAATCTGCTTCCATTTTAGCCTCGGGATACTGCACTCCCCTTCTACCTAGCGGTCTACTCTAAGTATATATCGCCCTTTTCTCAATCTGTTGCCTCGACCAAGGACCTTTGTGTGGGTTTTGATTTCAGACCTAGTTGCTTCGACCAACATACACAACATCATCGACCCAAACACCACAATTGGAACTATCTGGACCATCTTTGATACATTCGGACAAATAGTTGGTGTACGCTTACCCAAGACTACTCCAATTATACGTACGAAAACAATATACGGGTTTGTGGAGTATAAATCCAAGATGGAAGCGGATCATACTATCCTGGAAACCAACGGCATTTTGGTGGACCGGAACAAGATCCAGACACAAACGACAATCAACAGGAAGGTTAACACAGGGCCCCTTCCACAAAACTACAGCTGGATTCCAAAGCCGCAAGCAAGCTTCCCAAACAATTCCTCAACAAGAGCAGCCAAACCAACAGGCTCCATCTTCACCGCCACACAACACAATAACCCGTCTCCTAGAAGGAACATGCATCCCCAAGGCTTCATCAGCTTGGAACCTGCATTGGCTATGAAAGTAAAGCTAGACAGATGAGGGATAACAATTATCTCCTTGTCGGCTTCAAGCGCTCAAGAAATTCGTCGGAAGCTACAGGAATGAGGGAAGTTCACAAAGGAAATAACATGCTTATCTCGCTTTAAGTTTGTCATAATCTTTGAATCACATGATAAAGCGATAGAGTTCAAAAACTCAAGATTTGGAGAGGCACATGGATGGCAAACTTGGGATTGGCAAACATCGGATCATCTAACCAGCCGATCGACTAAAATCTCTATCAATGGAATCCCACTGCATGCTGTGTCAGAAGATGCGGTTCGACCATTTCCAGGCATCTGGGAGAGATATAATCCATAAACACCGACATGCAGAGGCTCCCTAGTCATCTGGAAGTACAAACACAAATTGAAACGGGGAAAATGTACAGAATCAACGAGGAAGTGAAAGTGGATGTCGAAGGAATGGTGTACAACATTGGCATCATCGAATATTGGTCGGAAGAACTGTCTCAAAGCCATCAAGAAAATAGCTAGGATGGCCAATTCCTTTCGCCGGAATAACAAGTGGTGGCGCAGCGTCAACAACAACCAATTACCAATGAGACAACCCTAATCTATCAAACAACGCCGTTTGGGGATAGATCCTCTCACGCAACGAGGGGAAGGTGCCCAAAAACAATTTTGAGCACCATGCTCAAATACATCATCACCATTGGATCCCTAAGAAATAAATTGATGGTGTGGATTTTAATTTTTATTATAAGGGTATAGAAGTCAAACTTAATTTATAATTTTAGAAATAAAGAATAAACATTAGACAAATACCACGATCAGTTTTAAGAGAAAAAAAATAAACAATCAATTAAATGGTAGTGAAGTAAGGATTTGAAAAACTAAAAGAAAATTCAATGTTTTAAGCTAAAACTTTTATTTAAAATAAAAAATAGAAAATTCGACTCCTTAAAATTAAATATAAGAACATCAAATATAAATAAATCCACATTTAAGTAAATAAGTTGTATATGTCTAAATTTAAAATCTACACTTTTATCAAACAAATCTATACCTACAATTCAAAAATCTATCATTTTACTTAAATATACACTTTGAGGAATTATAAAAATCTAGCCTTCTATCAAACAAATCTACATATATATTTGAAAAATCTATCATTTTACTTAAATATCTACACTTTCAGGAATTATAAAAATCTACACTTCTATCAAACAAAATCTACACCTATATTTTGAAAAATCTATCATTTTACTTAAATATCTATACTTTCAAGAATTAATAAAAATATAAATGCATGTCAAAAGTAAATTTGAGATTTTTGGAATAAGGAAGAAAAATATAAGACGTGTCCCACTATCCACTTTCTAGTGAAAAAAATAAACCATCAATTATAATAAATATTCCCACAATTTGTAGCAATATTTTTAACCGAAACGAGTGATTTAAAAAAATAATGATAAAAAGATCCCACGTTTTAAGCAAAACCTTTTATTCAAAAATAACAAATCAGAAATTTTGTTAAGAAGACTATTTAAAAATAACAAAGTATAAATTCTGTTGAGAAGCTCCTTAAAAATAAATATAAGAGCGTAAAAAAATAAAATCCACACATTTTTTATTAAATAAATCTACACTTCTATCAAACAAATCTACACCTACAATTTGAAAATCTACCAATTTCCTTAAAATCTACACTATCACCTAAATGAGGATTAAATTTAAAGTCTACTCTTTTATCAAATAAATTTACACCTACATTGAAAAATCTATTATTACTTAAATATTTACACTTTCACTTAAATATGAGGAATTAATAAAAATCTAAATAGGTGTCAAAGTTCATTTCTAATTTTAGAAATAAAATAATAAATATTAGAAGTGTCCCACAATCTAGTTCCTAGAGAAAAAAATAAATCATCAGTATATTTTAACCAAAACATAGTGAAGGAGGAAGTTATTTCTTTTTGGTAGAGAATGAAGAGTAATGGATATGACGTAGTAACTGTCGCTATATTCAATGAGAGAGAGTTATTAGTGGAAAGAGTAGTCTATTATACCCTTCTATATTTATTTGTTTGTATTTTAATTTTAAAAAACTAATTATTAAATAAGTAAACTTATTTACGGTTAAGATTAATATTTTCAAAAATAAATTATAATCTAAAGGCTGAAAGTGATTGAGCATATGCCCAATCCACATACACATGGGCATGGTCCTTTTTTTGGGGCACGTTACATTTTCCCAAACTTTGTCATCTACGCTGGTAATGGTTCTGATGGCTGTAACCTAATGATCCTCGCTCAAGGGAAACTTTTTACGCTCCCGAGAAAATTCCCTCTCCAATTATTCCTTTCCTCCCCCAGCATTTATTTGGCGACAGCAAAAATCCCCCTCCTGTGCGTCGCCTGACACAAATCCAAACAACCTCCTTGGATCCTGTGCGCTCTCAGCAGGTCCCCATGCAGAGACAAGGTGAAAACCTCTTTTCTCTCTCTCTCTCTTCAGTTAGTTTTTTCATCCCTCCTTCCTACCTTTTCGCGATTCTCCATAAGTGGGGAGCATAATCATTTTGTTCCCCAAAATCCCTCTAGCCCAATCTCGCCAAATAGCCATCTCATCTCACCTCCTCGATCCACCTCCCGCCTCTCTCTTCTAATTATTCCTCTCCAACCACTCAGCCTCCTCGTACCTCGACCCCCACCACATCTCTCTCTCATCCCACCCAGTCTCCACGAAGCCCAAAAATGCCGCAATCCCATAATTTTTCCCAATCATATTCAGTGTAAAACGTTGATTCCCGAAACCCAAAACCTCAACCAATCCCCAACCCAGCCCCACATCTCTACCAATCACCTCACAACCACATCAACTTGTCCCCCCTCTCTCCGAAAATTAACCTAAAGGTAGTTCTCACTGCTTCCCTAGTTAGATTTTTCCAAGCCCGATCTCCTCTAACTCATCTGTAACACCCCTAATCCTAATCACGTAATAATCTAAATCGCGTAACTTAATTAAAGACGGTATGCAGCGGAAAATAAATCTAACTTCTAATCCGGGTGTCATATGCCATTACTCACCCATGCGAGCAAAGAAGCAAATACTTATCACGATGAAATACCCCAAACCTCAATATGTTGTTTAGATGATAAACTATGGTATGTTAAGGCTAAAAAGTGTCTTAGAAATGTTAGTAAGCAATTTAAACCACGGTAAACACGATAAAGTACCATTAAGACAATTTGAGCAAAAACATGCTCTAAGCTTGGAATGAACTTGGTTAGGACCAAAGAGCCTACCAAGACTTTATTAACATGAAATTATGATTTTATAGGGCTACTTAAGCCCTTAAGAAACATTGGTAGGGAATTTAAACCAAAGAAAACACAAGGAAACACCATAAAGTCAATTTAAGCAAATACTTGCTCTAGACTTGGTGTAACCTTGTATAAGACCTAAAGGTCATTCCTAGACCTTATTAACATGCTAATGAACATGTTAAATCAATTCCCAAAGAAAACCAAGCTTGAAAACAAGTTAAAACACAAATTGTGCTTTAAGGAGTCCTAAAGCACATTTTTGAAAAATTGCCTTAGAAATGGGTTTTGAGTGGCTAAATGCCCATCATTACACCTTAATCAATATGTGTACTACTTAGTATCACATTAGGAAGTCTAAATCAATGGGAAATCAAAAATTTCACAATTATGTGCACTAATTTGTGAATAGTGCTCAAATAGTGCTAGTTTAAGATATAAGTCAACTTAGTTAATTAAATGGTCAACAATAGCCATGAAATATCCTAAGTACTAAAGAAGGGGCCGGTTTTTAAGTGTGAGTCACCACACTTGGCTAATTTAATTAAAGGGAGGAAAAGAAAAGTAAGTAAAGGAAGTTACCTTTTTACATAAATATCTTTTAAAAGCTTACCTCTCACCTCACTTTCTTCATTTCCTCTCATTCCCACCTTTATTCTTCCTTCATCCTCCCAAGCAGCCAGTTTTTCTACAGCACCTCTACCATCTCCAATTTCATTTGCTTGTAACTTCCAACTCCAAGCTCCAAATTCAATTCCAAGACTACCTTTGTCTTAGTTAGAGTAAGCTCTTCATTTTCCTCTTTTTAAATCTTCAAGAACTTCAATTCGGAGCCATGAAGAATCTCCATTGATGGAGGAAAAACTCATCTCTTCACACCTTGTTGTTCTCCTTTGCTTCAAGGTAAGGGAAACCAAAGAAAAACTACTCTTCCTCTTGTTTTTCTATGTGACCGAGAATCACCTTTTAATGGTGCTTTATCTTGCTCTTTGCTTAGCTTGATTCAAACTTCAAAGGACTAGGAGGAGTCCTCTCTTGCTACTTAATCCAACTCTTATTCAATTCCAAGGTAAAAATCCATTTTAGTGTTTTAAGACACTTTTTATAATCAAGGGCTTATTCATGAGTTTAAGTATAATGCTTAATGCTCATTACCTTTATTTATGTGTTGGTTAGAATATTGACAAGTGATAAAAGCTCCTTGCTGGTTTTCAATCAAGAGAGAACAAAAGAAAACAAGAAAAAAAATCTTGAAGATGAAGAGGTAAATGACCTATCCTAATGTAGTTTAGTGCCTTAGGGAAATTGAGCTTTAATTTCTTAATAAATAACCTAAAGATCCAATGGGAAATGAGTTAGTATAATATCCACAAGGTGGCTATTAAGGGCATATGTGATGTTGTGTGTATTTGCAGGTAATATTATGTTGGAGATTCAGTGTTTAAGATTAATGCAATTTAAGTGCCTAAGAGCCATGTTATTTAGGGGCATAAGTGCCAAGCAATTTAAGTTTATGCACTATGTTATGATGTAGTTTAGTTTAAGGTGTAGTTGTGTGTAAAGGACCTTCCTTTTGAAGATGAATGTCTTTGATGGTTAAAGGATGAAAAACCATGTGTTTGTGTGTAAGAGTGTGTATTAAGGGATTGAGTGTTCTTGGATTGTTTAAAAGTGAAAAACTCTGTGTTTTGGTGTAAGGAGATACAAGAGAAGCTATGTCAAAATTTGGTGAGTAAACAAGGAGTTTTAGGTGTTTAAATGAAGTTTGGAGACCTAGGTTATACTAGGAATGGTTAAGGATTAAACTGATGAAAGAAAGTGAACTAGAGTGTTCATGAGTGTTAAAAAGGACTTAGGAATTGTCTTGGAGGATTTAGTGTTCAAAAGGGTGTTTTAGACACACCAAAGTTATGTTATGTGAAATGTTAAGACTTGTGCAAAACTTGGTAATAAAGGAGGTACAATACCTAGTGAAGGATTAAGTGTGAATTTGTGGGAAAATCTTGAGTGGTTTGTGTAAAGAAGGTGTTGGTAAGAAATAATGCTTATGGAGTAATTGTAATGGTGATAAGACCACAATTTGGTTAGTTGAGATTATAGGTATGGAATACCACTTAGAGACCTGAGGAAAAAATATTACAAGTGTTAGAAGATTTGTAAGAAATTGAGTAACAAGTTTGGACAAGGAATTAGGCAAGTTTAAGATGTTATTTTGGTATTAGAATATGCCTAAGTACATTTGAGAAGTTTGTGTACACAATGGATGAAGGGAACAAATGAAACAAGACTTGGAAAATGCAAAATGTAAAATCTGTAGCAGTGGTCCGGGACTTAGGTCCAGGGTAAAGTCCCGGACCATGCCAAAAAAGGGGCCAAGAGTTCATTCAATACCTTGGTTCGGGACTTAAGCCTTATATAAAGTCCCGGACCACCCCTTATTTAACCCCCGAGAGTTTCAGCCTAGATTGGTCCGGGACTTAAGTCCCATGTAAAGTCCCGGACCACAACATTAAATCAGCCGAGAGTTCATGCCATGAATTGGTCCGGGACTTTAGGTAAGGACCAAGTCCCGGACCACTCTAAAAATGTTGTTTAAGGTTGGTAAATGATATGTAATGATGGGGATTGATAAGTAATGATGTTATAAGGTTGTTTAAGACATGTTGGGTGAGTTATAATGACAATAGTGGGTGAAAAGTTGTAGTAAAATGTGAAATTAAAACAAGCTAATAATGTGAAGTTATTAACTAGACAACGAGATAAGTACAGTAATTAACCGACGTTACTAATTGTGTATAGGAGTTGCATTCGGTGGAAAACAAACGCAACAGGAACCAATGTATGGTTTTCTTGCAACCTGTGTTCTACCGGATTATACCGGCTTGTATGCCAACCTGTTTTTCTGTGTGTTTGCCACCTTGCAAGAATAAGCATGAAATGAGTTTACGGTAATTCATTTATGTGGCGTAATTGGTTCCGATACCGTTTAACCTCAAATATGTGTTAAACCTTAGCTAACCGACTCTAGGATCACATAAGAGATCGGTATTCGGATTTAACGACCCAAACCATAGGAACGTTTGAACCACGACTATGTGTGAGTTAGTTGTGTGTTGTTTGTGCGTGTAAGTATGTTTATCTCCCTTGCGTGTTTAACCTGGTTGTAACACCATATGGTGTTTGGATGTGATAGGTTCCATAATGGAGCTTTTAACTATATATAAATATATTATGGGGGGTGAGGAATCCGGTCGTTCCGGTCACGCGTTTTGTTTGGGGGTTGATGTCTACAATTGCTCTAACTCCCTCTCTGTTATGTTATGGTTGTTTTCCTTCTTGGATTACTACCACCCGCAAGCCCAACCAAGGCTTACCTACCTGACTATTATTCGGGGCTAGGGGCATTATGTACAGTGTGAACGGTTCTATATTGAGACCGAAATATCTAAGTAAAGTAAATGTGTACGGTGTGTTCGGAACTATATTATATCCAACGCATCTTAAGTAAGCATACGTTCTCTAAGAGGAACATTAAAATTATTGTGTAACGAGCTTACATGGGAATAAAAAGATTCTCTAGGCTCCAAAGAGATGACTAACTCTCGTCTTGGGGTACGTGCCCTCACGTGACTCTCCCCGAGTTATGTTGTATGTACCTTAAAGTGTGATATGTGTTGTTATGTTGAGTGTGTTGATCATGGGTATCAACCCCAGGTTATCATAAGAGGAATTTAAGTATAACCCGATGAAAGGGGTAAATGTCGTCTAGTGAGGAGTTAGCTCCATTAAGGTAGAAACCCTCAAGAGTTAAATACCACTATAATGTGATCTAACAAGTGTTGATGTGTTGACTGAATTGTTCGAAACCTGTTGTGTGGATGTGTGTTAAATACATGTGTGTTTTGTGTTATAGTTCTGCATGCATGTTTTAAGTATAATCAACTGCATGCTCAGACGACAGTTAGTTGTGCGTGGCCCGGTAGTATGTGGGCTGCACGATTACCGTACCAGCAAAGGTGCTGAGCCCCTTGGGGGGCCACCCTTTTTTTCCTTTCAGGTACAATGGAGCTGGCAGCCGTTCGAGAGTACGACGGGGTGGTTGTTTGTACATGGGTAGTTATTTAAATTGCTTATGAATTGTAGGAGTAGTAAGACAGAAACTGTTATGGGCATTAGTGTATAAATACTCGGTACAGTTGGAATGTAATGTATATGGATTTTTGGAAATGGAACGGTATTGTATTGTATAGATGCTCGGGAATCTGGTCCATCAGACCGATACAATGTATATGTGTTAGCCTTGTTAGTCACGTGGGTGGTTAACGACGTGTAACACCAAGGAATTAAGTAAATGTTGAGTTGTGTTTTCCGCTACAGTTTGTTGTTAAGTATGATGTTGTAGTTGGGGTGTTACAAAAAGTGATATCAGAGCGAAGTATCACTCTGATGACTGGAAATACCAAGCTTAGGAAGTACCGAGTTAGGAATTAGAGACTTTTGGTTAAGGGTTGAGTGATAGCGTCAGAGATACGCTAGTTAGGAATTACCAGTGTGTACTAGATACCGACAGTATCCTTCCCGCCCTTCACAACCCCTCTTTTATAACTTCGGAAAGAATGCCAGAGAGATGAAAGTCCTCTCTTACACGGGAAAACCCGATCTGGCTGTTATTAGGTATCTTTATAAGTATGGAGAACCTGTCATATGGTAGATTCTGAAAACTAGGAATCCCGGAGACGGTTCTCATGTGAACGATGTTAACCGCACTTGATAGCGGGGAATGAAGAATCCTACGCATAGGAGAACGAAATTTCCGGCAACCTGGGTCAACATGCCTAGCAGTCAAGAACAACCAGCTGCAACACACCAACCGTGCAACAGGCAAGAAGTGAAGTAATGGAACCCGAGATGCGTGTCTACGGGACCACGATTATTAAATAATGTCGTCAATGGTATACCAACAGATTAAGGAACTACAACGTAGTACCCAAACAAGAGACAAGTCTTAGTAACCACGACGAATGCGTGGGAACGGGCTATGATGAAGATACAGTAATAAGTAAATAGGGGTCTTCAAGAATGGGAAACGCCCTAGTTAATGATTACCATGTGAAGACCAATGAGAAGTTGTGCGAGGACTAATTACCA
This sequence comes from Limonium bicolor, assembly GCA_023374045.1. Lineage (NCBI taxonomy): Eukaryota > Viridiplantae > Streptophyta > Magnoliopsida > Caryophyllales > Plumbaginaceae > Limonium > Limonium bicolor. Next base: position 4,782,517 of record CM041776.1, read on the forward strand.
AAATAGAGTATCAAAGTAAGAGCCAACAAGGCCACTGATTACGGTACGGGTAAAAACAATACCGCAACCGGTGTGTGTTGAACCGATAGCCAGTGAGCATGGCGCACTTGCCATGGCAAATGCTACTATAATGGGGCTGTCCCGAGGAACTTTTTTACAACTACGAAGCGCTTAGTAAAGTACCACGAAGTTGAGTGAGATGGAAGGGCTTAACAGCCTAACCTTTGTAATTGGGAATACACCAGTCATCGAGGAGCTAGACTCGGTTAAGACCGGAAGACGTTGTAATACAATGAGAATTTTTCTTTCAAACTCAGATTTATTTCAAACTCTCTTTTACCCAAATTTTCTTTCAAACCGAAATTTATTTCTAACATTCTTTTAAACCAAACCAGAGGACCTACACCGGCCTCAGCGCCACATAGTAGGTAAGTTACACCCAGTTCACTTTTGAATAACCGGACGGAAATCGGATAACCCGAGGGTACCAACCCGAGGGAATGGATTAAGTTCATACTAAATACAACAGTGGATAGACTTTCCCTTGATTAAGTTCGGGAAGCACTGAAAGCATGTATCGTAAGACAATATAAGGGAGTTGACAACAGAATACTTCACCTAGGCGTGTGACGGACACTACGAGTGTACAAAAATGAAATGTGGGACGACCGCACTCCGATAGGAGCTTGTGGGCCTGACAGACCTACTTATGGGTTAGTCGGGTAAGTAGCAATGTATCAGTAGGGTACCCCACATATGTATACGAGTAGAGTCAGGAAAACGAGAAGTAGTCGACTCCATACTATGGTCAGCAGTAAAAGTCAAACAAGAGCAACGGATTACCACGAACGGTTGAAGTAAAAGAGTTCAGTTAGTTAACGAGACTAAATGAATTAGTGAATTCATTTCATGGAAATGTTTAAGAGTCAAGAAGTGCAAAGTGCACTGGTTAGTAAGTAAAGACATCGCATATGTCTTAAGAATTCTAAGGGATAAACATGATAGCTGGAACGGTGACCCAACCTATACATGGCAAGGCAGATGCCTAATATAGACAAATTAATGTGCAACAAACGGGATGAAATTCACGGAATAATCACCTAGGCCATCAGGGGATATCGATCCCATAGGAGAGGATATTAAACCCAGCCAAGAACGCAAAGCAATGTAGTTAACTAAACGTACCCACAATTACATGCCAGATGGAATGGCATAACCTAGTAACACCCAGGAGCATTCCTGGAAGGGTGTTTGGGTCAACTGAAGTTGAATAAAATGTAGTGATTGAAACACAAGAGTTGAAACAAATACTCGATTTAAACACCGAAGGGATAAGTCGTCAAAGGGCAACCTGACATTCCTAAAGGGCAACCATAAAAGGAAGCGTGATGCAACGACCTTGTCATGGGGCCCAATACAACCTCCAAACCATGTGATGGCGTATGAAGAAGTAAAATTTGTGTGAACAGCTTATAACGAGCACAGCTCGAGGCAACGAGGCATATAAGCCACAAACTAAATGTGTTATGTAAATTTAATTGATTATGGAAGTTTATGTTGTACAAGTGAATAGAGCGGAGAACGAACCACTGCTTTAAGAGTGGGGATACCTCTCGATATTGTGAAACCGCAGGAGTGGTAGTTATGTGAACCAAGTTCAATAAATATGTTAAGGATTGACCATATTGTTATTACCCAAGAATTATTTGAATAGTCATCATATGAAAAAGAAGCGTTTATACCAATTGTGGAAAACCAGAAGAGTAATCAGTTTAATCGCAACCACCATAGCTGTGTGATGCGAAGTGTAGAGTGAGTAATGTACAAGGAGCGTAAAGACTCGAAGAATAGCGTGCTCAGTAATCAGCCAAGTAAATGGCGAAACATAGTGTAATGGCGGAAACTAACATAATAGTGGATGCAGTGTAAGTTGATGTTGTATAATGAGAAAGAACACGGTGCGCAATAAGCAACCGTTGTATAAGTATTTTTAGGCAATAATATGGCGAATAAGCAGAGTTATGAGTTGAACTCGGTGGAGGTGCAAGGAAGCGATAGTAAATAGACTGAGCTGTTAGCCAGTAGCTGGAATTATGAGATAAAGACCTCGTTGGAACGTGATGTGAATTCCTATCGCAGTTGCATAAGGAATGGAAGTGTAATCCTAGTAAATTTACACGTTAAGTGAAGTAATAAGCTTCGGGATAAGAATACCCAAATGCTAAGTAACCAACCCGTACTGAATATGGAAGTCGTGCAAATGCACCAGTAAATACCGACCGTCATAGTAGTTGAACCTCACCGCAATAAAGGCGGAAAGAGACTTATAACACTATAAGGACCGAGACATAGAAAATGCAAGGTCGTACAATAAAAGAATACTTGTACAAAACCAAGTGTGGAGGCTTGATTAGGAATAAGTGACTACAGTAACACTGAGTACCAAATACCGGTAGGGAATATATCTCTAGTGTTGGAAATAACCGAGGGAGCACTACATATTAGGTAGTAGCTCAACCTCAACCGACAATAAGTCGGATGAAACCAAGTGAATAATCCCGAGGATACGGTAAGAGTTACAAAGTTTAAAAACTCACCGAATTCACACATGTTAAGAGATACCATGCGTCGGTTGAGAAACTGTTATTACCAAGATAAAAGTGATAAATGGGAGATGTACAATACATTATGAATAACGAAAGGGGCAAACTAACCTCTAAGTTGTTAGAGTCGCGCAGTAGAAGATAGTGAGCTAATGATTCAGATGTTGATTATGCATGGTGAATACGAGAAATGGCTAATTTCTGATAGGCCAGAATTGAAACCGATTATGAGTTAAACAAACTCCAATGATAATTCTTGGTTCAGGGATTAAAGCGACAATATGGTTAAGATCCTCTAACCAGAACGCATTGTATAACAGACCGCGTGGAAGCTAAAATACTTCACGACGGCAGAACATTTTAAACCAATGTTCAGTAATTGAGTACGTGGGTGTAATCCCTTTTAAGGGGGGTAGAGCGCAAAATCACTTAGTGTATGTTCACGTACAAGGGTACGTGAACTATGGTGTGCATAGCACAAAATTATTTGTTTTGATGATTGGTGTGTATGTTACATGAACATACGCATTCATTCATGGTTAAATTATGGTAATTGCGCACAGAAGATACGAATACCATTGTGATAAATGTATCTACTTTGTTAACTGTTGTGTGAGAGTACAAGTGTAAGTGAGTAAAGAAACTCCCGGGGAACTAAAACCCCAACAGTATATGTTCACATAATGTTAAATGTAAAACCGTGTATTGTATTTTGATATATATATATATATGTATATACAGTATTGTGATTTATGAAAAGGTAAGAAATCGACATAGAACCTAGTGAGAATTAAATTCCCTAGGTAACTTGATTAAAAGTGAATGGAGATAATTGATGGACGGAGTTCTATCCCTTAGAGATGTAATGATTATGACTAGAATGACAAAAAATATTGAAAATGGTAAATGCTTGAATTAGTTGTTGTTTGAAAATGAAGTGGGAGGTGAAACTTGATTTTCATGAGATCAAGGGAAGCCGAACACAAATTGGGGTGGAAGGATAGTTCAACACTGATGCTGATCACATCAGAGTTGGATGACTCTTGAAGCTCCCTATAAGTGGTCATAAATAACCACGCTAAGAAAAGATGCAAAGAGCATAAATTGAACTTGGAGTTGTATTGCGTTTTCAAAAGGATTTTCAATTGGTATTTCCAAACTTTCGATTAGTACTTTTAAATAAAGGATTTTCTCCTACTTAACCTCGTAAAGAATATTTTTGTATTACTTGCTCACGAGCTGAGGACGTATGAGCCTTTGTCTTCGGACTGGTGACATGAGAAGTATATGTTAAAAATTAAGTGATTGTTTTGATCTCCCAAAGGAACGGGGACCAGAAGGTGTCCATTGCGACCGGGTTCTACGGGATCACAGTGTATATGTACTCGACATGGGAGCCCATGAAGAGATGGAAAAAGGTATTTTTGATTGATATACATGCTAAGACATGTTGTGCGGTAGGTGTAATAAATGTTATCTTGACCCTGAGTCCTAAGGTGGTTGAGTTCTGAATTTGGTTGTGTTACCCAGACCTGAGAGTCTGAGGGTTGATATGTGGATACAAACGTGGTTATGTTACCCGGACCCTCGTGTCCGAGGTTGTTATGTAAAGTATGCTATATCATGGATGTGGTTATGTTTTTTATGTAAAAGTATGTTTTGGTATGGAGGTCTTATCTGACAAGTAATCCCCGGGTTCTAATTGGAGGACGCGAGGGAAACTGTGAACTTCGAGGATGAAGTTCTTTTAAGGGGGGTAGATTGAAATACCCCAAACCTCAATATGTTGTTTAGATGATAAACTATGGTATGTTAAGGCTAAAAAGTAACTTAGAAATGTTAGTAAGCAATTTAAACCACGGTAAACACGATGAAGTACCATTAAGACAATTTGAGCAAAAACATGTTGTAAGCTTGGAATGAACTTGGTTAGGACCAAAGAGCCTACCAAGACTTTATTAACATGAAATTATGATTGTCTAGGGCAACTTAAGCCCTTAAGAAACATTGGTAGGCAATTTAAACCAAAGAAAACACAAGGAAACACCATAAAGTCAATTTAAGCAAATACTTGCTCTAGACTTGGTGTAACCTTGTATAAGACCTAAAGGTCTTTCCTAGACCTTATTAACATGCTAATGAACATGTTAAATCAATTCTTATAGAAAACCAAGCTTGAAAACAAGTTAAAACACAAATTGTGCTTTAAGGTGTCCTAAAGCACATTTTTGAAAAATTGTCATAGAAATGGGTTTTGAGTGGCTAAATGCCCATCATTACACCTTAATAAATATGTGTACTACTTAGTATCACATTAGGAAGTCTAAATAAATGGGAAATCAAAAATTTCACAATTATGTGCACTAATTTGTGAATAGTGCTCAAATAGTGCTAGTTTAAGATATAAGCCAACTAGTTAATTAAATGGTCAACATAAGCCATGAAATATCCTAAGTACTAAAGAGGGGGCCGGTTTTTAAGTGTGAGTCACCACACTTGGCTAGTTTAATTAAAGGGAGGAAAAGAAAAGTAAGTAAAGGAAGTTACCTTTTTACATAAATATCTTTTAAAAGCTTACCTCTCACCTCACTTTCTTCATTTCCTCTCATTCCCACCTTTCTTCTTCCTTCATCCTCCCAAGCAGCCGGTTTTGCTACAGCACCTCTACCATCTCCAATTTCATTTGCTTGTAACTTCCAACTCCATGCTTTAAATTAAATTCCAAGACTACCTTTGTCTTAGTTAGAGTAAGCTCTTCATTTCCCTCTTTTCAAATCTTCATGAACTTCAATTCGGAGCCATGAAGAATCTCCATTTGATGGATGAAAAACTCATCTCTTCACACCTTGTTGTTCTCCTTTGCTTCAAGGTAAGGGAAACCAAAGAAAAACTACTCTTCCTCTTGTTTTTGTATGTGACCGAGAATCAACTCTTAATGGTGCTTTCTCTTGCTCTTTTCTTAGCTTGATTCAAACTTCAAAGGACTAGGAGGAGTCCTCTCTTTCTACTTAATCCAACTCTTATTCAATTCCAAGGTAAGCATCCATTTTAGTGTTTTAAGACACTTTTTATGATCAAGGGCTTATTCATGAGTTTAAGTATAATGCTTAATGCTCATTACCCTTATTTATGTGTTGGTTAGAAGATTTACAAGTGATAAAATCTCCTTGCCGGTTTTCAATCAAGAGAGAACAAAAGAAAACAAGAATGAAATCTTGAAGAGGAAGAGGTAAATGACCTATCCTAATGTAGTTTAGTGCCTTAGGGAAATTGAGCTTTAATTGCTTAATAAATAACCTAAAGAGACAATGGGAAATGAGTTTGTATAATATCCACAAGGTGGCTATTAAGGGCATATGTGATGTTGTGTGTATTTACAGGTTAAAGGCAAATATTATGTGGGAGATTCAGTGTTTAAGATTAATGCAATTTAAGGGCCTAAGAGCCATGTTATTTAAGGGTCTAAGGGCCAAGCAATTTAAGTTTATGCACTATATTATGATGTAGTGTAGTTTAAGGTGTAGTTGTGTGTAAAGGACCTTCCTTGTGAAGATGAATGTCTTTGATGGTTAAAGGATGAAAAACCATGTGTTTGTGTGTAAGAGTGTGTATTAAGGGATTGAGTGTTCTTGGATTGTTTAAAAGTGAAAAACTATGTGTTTTGGTGTAAGGAGATACAAGAGAAGCTATGTCAAAATTTGGTGAGTAAACAAGGAGTTTAGGTGTTTAAATGAAGTTTGAAGACCTAGGTTGTACTATGAATGGTTAAGGATTAAACTGATGAAAGAAAGTGAACTAGAGTGTTCATGAGTGTTAAAAAGGACTTAGGAATTGTCTTGGAGGATTTAGTGTGCAAATGGGTGTTTTAGACACACCAAAGTTATGTTATGTGAAATGTTAAGACTTGTGCAAAACTTGGTGTGAGCCTCGATTTTAAACCCTATCCTATGTTGGTTAAAGCTGATTAGGCTCTAACCGGGTTTTAGGTCCACTTATAACCTAAGATTAATAACTATGTCATATAACAATGATTATTAAAACCTAAGCTAGCTCATTGGAACCTATTATGAGTCGCCACCTAATTTTAATCGGGGGCTTGATATTCGACTTAATTAGGGTTCAATTACTTTCATTACCCCTAGAAGTCGTTTTTCCTCTACTTAGTTTAATTACGGCTTATTACGAGTCGTTTTAACCTTAGTGCGCGAGCTTCTGTTTTTTTGTGTTTTTTAGCATTTTTTGACTGAAAATAAAAGTGAAAGTTGAAATTACCTAAACTAGGGTTTCGGAGGTAGAATTAGGTCAAATTTTGTTTCCGTCCGTAGCCACGGACCTAATGTCCGTAACCACGGACCCTAGTTAACCTATGTGAAAATAAAAGTCGAATTAAACAGAAAACAAAAATTTGAAAAGTCCGGGGCCACGCACAGGATGTCCGTAGGCCCGGACATAGTTTAACAAAACCTAAATTTTTAAAATTTTAAAATCCCGACGCCGTCCGTGGGTGTCCGTGGCCACGGACAACCCGTCCGTGGTCCCGGACCATAGGTCCGAGATCCCGGACCACCCACGGACAGGGGTTTTACGGTGGTTCCCGAAGGTGTTTTTGGCTCAAAATTTATGCACGTGTAGCATGAAAGGTATACAATTCGTTAGTAATTGAAAGATTGCAGTTTGAAGTCGAATTATGCACGAAACTTGATGAACAAGTAACAAGGCAGAAACAAAAGTAATTACCAATACAGAAGCGTAAAAAGGTTAGTTTGAACCCAAAATTTGACAGAGAGTTAATAAGGTCGTGGGGAGTTAGAAAAGTAGAATTGCAACCTGTTTTACCTTTGAATTCAGGAGGATTCTTCACGTCGGGATTCTTCGGAGGCTCCGATGATGCCGGTTCCGGAATGAGTTCGACCCGAGCTTCTGGTTGTTGATTGTTGAAGGTGTTCTTCACGTTTTGGAGGTGGTTTGGTTGATGTTTGATGATTGTTGATGTGTTGGGAGTTGAAAAATGTGTTTGGATGGTGATTTCGGGGGATTTTTGATGTGATTTTGGTACTTGGATGTGTAAAAACGTGAAGAGAATGAGACAGCTGCCTTCTTTGAGGGTCTAGGGTTCTTGAGGTTCTGATTTGATCATGGGATAAGGTTCCTTATATAGGCTTCCTTAAAGATAGAAAAATCCGGTAAAAACCGAGATTTACTGACGTTTTAGCTCAAGGGCTTCCAAAAGGAATTTGATTATGAAATTTTACACATGGGTAAAGGATGATATTTCTGAATTTTCTAAAGTGGAATCGAATTTTTTGGATATTGGAATATTTTTAAATTCAATTTCTCGTCAGATTCAATCAGAAATTACTAGAAAATTATTGGAAATTCGAAAAATCAAAATTCCAACGCCATTATGCTTCAAATGTCATCCTCTGTCATGGGTTGAAATTTCAAAGCTTGTTGAATTGATTTGACCCTTATTTGGAGGAGAGAGAAAGCCTATAGGGGGCTTAGGAGCCTTGAAAAATTACGAAAGTGCCCCTGGAGATGACTAAGCTGTCCCTAGTACTCTGAAATGTGCCAATCGAACCGGGAACCCTCGCTACTATCCTATTAGTAGAGACTCTCTTTCGGGGGGGTTGAAATTTTGGGTATAACAGATTGCCCCCTGTCAACTAGACTTTGTAATGGAAATGAGAAGGCTAGTTGATGCTTGAGTGATACCCCCAAAATTTTGGATCTTAAAAGACCCCACATGCAATTGAAATCTGACAAGTTGTGTTGAGCTGTTCTAAGGCGCTGACTACCTATGAGTAAAGTGGAAGGGATGTCAAGCGATTCTAAGGCGTTGACTACCTATGAGGATGATATGATGTCAAGCTATTCTAAGGCGTTGACTACCTTTAAAGGAGTGAAGTACGCCGAGCATTCTAAGGTGTCGGGAACCTGAAAGCGAATGAAATACGCCGAGCATTATAAGGTGTCGGGAACCTGAAATGGAATACACCGAGCATTATAAGGTGTCGGGAACCTGAGATTGAATGGGACACGCTGAGCATTATAAGGTGTCGGGAACCTGGAAAAGAGATGTAATGAGATCGATGTGATGTGTGCCTAAATTGACGAATGTAAAGTAGGACCTATGGGTGCCTAAGTGGAATGGTATGAAATTGGGTTCATGACGAGCCTGAGGTTGAGTTCATCTATTCTGGTGAATCTGAATCTTTGGCTGAGAATCTGCATCTCTGAAGAATTTGTACCTTCGGCTGAGAATCTGTATCCGTGAAGAATCTGCATCTTCGGCTGAGAATCTGTATCTCTGATCGGGTGAGAATCTGTATCTCTGAAGAATCTGTATCTTCGGGGCAAGAATCTGTATCTTTGAAGAATTTGTACCTTCGGCTGAGAATCTGTATCTCTGGTCTATGATGAGGAGTTTCGTACGGACGGATGCAAGGTAAACTTTATGCAAATGATCATGATGAAAGTTGATTATGAAAGTGCCAAACGTGGCAACGATGATGTGCATGTCAAAATACAATCAAAGTGTATGTAGGAAACTTGTCCAAAACAAGAAATCGTTGGAAAATGTGCCAAACATGGCAAGGTTAATGATCAAAAATTGTCCAAAGCAAGACATTGCTAGAAAGTGTGCCAAATGTGGCCATGATGAGGTTTATGAAACCGAAGTGGTTAGAGGAAAGTTGTTCAAGACAAGAAATTGTTGAAAGAGGTGCCAAACATGGCAGTGTTTGAAGAAAATTCTGTTTAGTGAAATGGAAAGTGAATTATCATTTCCTAACTATAGACTTCGGACTTGTAATTTATCGCCTACGAGATGAACATGCCGCCGGTGGGGTATGGTGTATGATGTGAAGGTAAGGGCTTATGTGGGCCTGTGGTGTTTGATGTGTAGGTAAGGGCTTATGTGGGCCTGTGTAGTTGTGTGGAGGTAAGGGCTTATGTGGGCCAGTGTGGTGTATGAAGTGAAGGTAAGGGCTTGTGTGGGCCTGAGGTGCTTGATGTGGTGGTAAGGGCTTATGTGTGCCTGTGGTGGGATGATGGTGGTGATGTTTGAGCTTTGGGTTCCAATTGGTGTTGTCATAGCAATTGTTGGAACCAACAATTGCCCCCAGTATTTTTCCCTTAAGACAATCTGAGCTAGAGTTCATGGCAATCGATCATTCCGATCGATTGCCCCCAGTATTTTCTTTGATCAAACGTGCGAACGAGTCTCGTCCTCACAGGGTCAAGGCTTATGTTCTAATTTGGTGCTTCCTAACCTACACTCGACGTGTTTGGTGTCTACACTCGTTTCTCACTCACGGTCATAACTTCTAGACCATTGAATTTGATATTTGATGAATTTACGCATTCGATTTGTTACTTTCACGTGATTGGACACACAACTATCAAGCCAGAAGTCTTTAAAGCTTATAACATGGCCGTAGGGTGTGATGAAAGACGACGGGATCACGGAGGGATATTTGAGGTATGTGGAGCTTAAATGGGTGACCAAAGCTGCAACTTGTGTCTTCTCTCAGATTCATCTTCCTTGTCTTGAAGTCGTCTAACTTCTTCGTGTTAACGTTGTTTTCGAGCTTCTGGACCTGGACCTTTGAAGTTGTCCTTTACACCATTTCTCTTTTTGTCATTTGGATTTCTTTGAGGCACTTCGGGTTTGCCTTTTTGTTTTAACCTTTCTTGACTTTGCCTTCGGGGTTCTTGTGTTTCCCGGTTTTGGGCTTCGAGAGCTATTTTGATGTGTGCTCTTTGGATCCTGTGTCACTCTGGGACCATTTACGGATCGCTTCGTTATGCCGATAGCGGCATTACTTTTTTGAACTAATGAAGATGTTATTTGAGACTCGAGCTTCTCGCTTCCTTTGGTCACCGGGTCGGACATTCATCTCTGGCTGGGTTATTTTGTGGAGTTCACAATATCGAAAAGGGATATATGAAAGGCTCAGCGGGGGTGCCTAGGGTTTAACATCGGGGTTCACAAGCTTTTGGCTATGTGGTGTTGTACCTAGGTGCTTCGTCATGCCTGATAATTGTGTATCCGTTCTTTGATACTTTTCACAGGTCTAAGAGTAAATTTACAAACTATCTCCTTCTGTCAGAGTTATGCCGTTTACCTCACCTTTGAACGTGGCCTTTCTGGAGTCGTGTAAAAATGACACGCTCGTTCACTCATGGTTTTTCCGCTCAAGACACTCTCATGAATTTCACTCAGATACTAGTTCACACGCTTAAACGAAAGATTCGAAGACAATGATTCTAAACTCGGATTGCCCCCAGTATTGATTTGGGGTTTGTGACAACAGTTTGATAGATGTGGGCCTTGAACCTCATTGTGGGTTGTTTGGATATTATGGGGTGAGTTGTGGTGTTTGGTTAGGCATGTTCAAATTTTTAGAAACAAGAGACAAGTCGTTCCATTGCATAGTCCGAAAATGATTACTTCGTGATCCTTGAAAGACGTGAGTGCTCTTTTTTTAAAAAAGTTTTTTTGAATAAATGAATGATGCTTTGTACAAAAATTATGAAAAAGGAACTATGTTTTATTCAACAAAAAGAATAATGTTGGAAATTACAAACTCAGGAAAACTACCGAAAATGATCAAGGGAACTAACTACTACAAAAGTTGAAAGACAACTAATCAAGAAAAGAAATGCATTTAATGAGAAAAACACTAAAAAACAACATTTCTGATGATGCCTGGGCACGCGTGCTCTACGCTCTCCACCATGTTCTTAGAATTGGAGCCCTTGGTCAATCAGATCCTGGATTCTGTGTTGTAGGGCTCTACAGTGGTCAGTGTCGTGACCGGGCAGCTGATGAAAGTGACAAAATTGATCAAGATCCTTCCCCAAATGAGTAGTTCCTGGCCTCAGGGCGAGCGGTTGCATCGGATATCTTCCTCGAAGCTCTTCAAGTGCTTGTCTTGGTGTTCGGCCGATGTCTGTAAACTCTCTCTGTCGAGAATTCCGTCGGGATGGTTCTACTATCCCAACGCTCCAACCAGGTCCTCTTGACTGTCGATCACTGTCTTCCTCATGTTGCCTGGTTCTCTTACGGGTGCAGCTTTGGATGCAAGTTGCTGCTCCTGGTTGTCTGATCACTTTCCTGAGTTCTGTAGCAATTTCTTTGACATTCCCCTCCGATTCTCAGACCCTAATGGAGCCAACTTCAATGCAGTCATAAAGGGTGTTGAGAAGCCTATCGACTAACTCATCCCGAGCTTGATGTTCGGACTCGAAGGAAAGAGCCTTTGCTTTCAACTCTTCGATAACAGCAACGTAGTTAGATTCCACGGCGTCCATGGCAGCACTATGCCTCTGCTCCATGGCTTCAATGGTGGCCATGTGCTTTTGTTCCAAAATTGCGAGCTGGGCTTCCATGTCGATTGGACCGCACTTAGGACTTGAGTCTACCTGTGTCCAAGGTGTCCATTATTAGCTAACAAAAGGAAGTGGGCTGAAACATGACGCTTCACAAGATAGATCGAAACAGACTTAGGCTGAAAGCAAGTGGGCTAGGATACCCAAAGAATGAGGTGTTTGGGCTGGAGTATCTTTCAGACTATGAACTGGAACTTGGACTGAAATCTAGACAGATGGCTTTGATTGGGCCTGAGAGGTGACACCTAGATCTAGGGTTTGGGGCTAGGGCCCGAATAAGAAGTCTACATAGTCTAGAATGAGCCCTTGGGCCGGAATGTGTTTGGGCCTGGAGTAAAGCACATGGGCTGGAATGGTCCCTAAATCACAAATGGGCCTAACTTTCTTTGGGCCAGAGAAGATGGTTGCTAAGCAGAAAAAGATTTTATTTTCAGAACTTGTGGGTTATTTCAAATTCAGGTGGATTTCTTTTTTTTATGGGCCTAGAACTAATTGGATAATACAAATTGGGCCAGAAGAGAAATCACCTAAGTCTAAGCTTTTGGGCCGAAGCCCGAATGACTCACATATTAAACCAAACAGGACCTCTGGGCCACAAACAAGTAGACCCGCAAATTCTGTTAGGCTAGATTAATGTAGGAGAAGTTCCTATCAATCTCTAGGCTGGGTAATGGGCCGATCATACAAGCAAACAAGGCCCACACAAATTCAACATGCCCTCACTTGACGGTTAAATCAATTTGGGTATGGATCGATCCGGAGAGGTGCTTGGGGCTTGGGCCCAGGTCGCCACAAAGGAATAGGGCATGCACGCTATTCTCTTTGTGCTTCCCCACTTTTTTCACTTCACCTGAAGGTGTGCGTCTGCGGCCAGGTCTTTGACTGACCAAACAATGGGCTAGGTAAGGACACTGCCAGGAAAACGCTTGGGGCTAAGGCCCAGGTATTAAGGGGATGTGGTTAGACGACATCCTTCTCTTTTCCCCCGCTTATTCACATCACCTAAAAGGTGTGAGTCCCTGACAGGGGACCCTCAAACGGGTCCCGGGATGAAATCGGTTTAGGTGGACCCTCGCTCTCGTATGATGCAAAGGTGCAGAAAATTAAAGTGCGCACAAAAGTAAACAAACAAAGTAATAAAGCCATAAATAAACATTTTTCGAGTTAAGCCCTCTTTCTTAAAATTAAACAAGTTAATATTAAGAGTTTGTTCCCAGCAGAGTCACCAGTCTGTGAGCCTCGATTTTAAACCCTATCCTATGTTGGTTAAAGCTGATTAGGCTCTAACCGGGTTTTAGGTCCACTTATAACCTAAGATAAATAACTATGTCATATAACAATGATTATTAAAACCTAAGCTAGCTCACTGGAACCTATTATGAGTCGCCACCTAATTTTAACCTAGATCAAATTAGGAAAGGAGAGTTCGGGTTCGGGGCCTTGATATTCGACTTAATTAGGGTTCAATTACTTTCATTACCCCTAGAAGTCGTTTTTCCACTAGTTAGTTTAATTACGGCTTATTACGAGTCGTTTTAACCTAAGTGCGCGAGCTTCTGTTTTTTTGTGTTTTTTAGCATTTTTTGACTAAAAATAAAAGTGAAAGTTGAAATTACCTAAACTAGGGTTTCGGAGGCAGAATTAGGTCAAATTTTGTTTCCGTCCGTAGCCACGGACCTAATGTCCGTAACCACGGACCCTAGTTAACCTATGTGAAAATAAAAGTCGAATTAAACAGAAAACAAAAATTTGAAAAGTCCGGGGCCACGGACAGGATGTACGTAGGCCCGGACATAGTTTAACAAAACCTAAATTTTTAAAATCCCGCCGTCGTCCGTGGGTGTCCGTGGCCACGGACAGCCCATCCGTGGTCCCGGACCATAGGTCCGAGATCCCGGACCACCCACGGACAGGGGTTTTATGGTGGTTCCCGAAGGTGTTTTCGGCTCAAAATTTATGCACGTGTAGCCTGAAAGGTATACAATTCGTTAGTAATTGAAAGATTGCAGTTTGAAGTCGAATTATGCACGAAACTTGACGAACAAGTAACAAGGCAGAAACAAAAGTAATTACCAATACAGAAGCGTAAAAAGGTTAGTTTGAACCCAAAATTTGACAGAGAGTTAATAAGGTCGTGGTGAGTTAGAAAAGTAGAATTGCAACCTGTTTTACCTTCGAATTCAGGAGGATTCTTCACGTCGGGATTCTTCGGAGGCTCCGATGATGCCGGTTCCGGATTGAGTTCGACCCGAGCTTCTGGTTGTTGATTGTTGAAGGTGTTCTTCACGTTTTGGAGGTGGTTTGGTTGATGTTTGATGATTGTTGATGTGTTGGGAGTTGAAAAATGTGTTTGGATGGTGATTTCAGGGGATTTTTGATGTTATTTTGGTACTTGGATGTGTAAAAACGTGAAGAGAATGAGACGGCTGCCTTCTTTGAGGGTCTAGGGTTCTTGAGGTTCTGATTTGATCATGGGATTAGGTTCCTTATATAGGCTTCCTTAAAGATAGAAAAATCCGGTAAAAACCGAGATTTACCGACGTTTTAGCTCAAGGGCTTCTAAAAGGAATTTGATTATGAAATTTTACACATGGGTAAAGGATGATATTTCTGAATTTTCTAAAGTGGAATCGAATTTTTTGGATATTGGGATATTTTTAAATTCAATTTCTCGTCAGATTCAATCAGAAATTACTAGAAAATTATTGGAAATTCGAAAAGTCAAAATTCCAACGCCATTATGCTTCAAATGTCATCCTCTGTCATGGGTTAAAATTTCAAAGCATTTTGAATTGATTTGACCCTTATTTGGAGGAGAGAGAAAGCCTATAGGGGGCTTAGGAGCCTTGAAAAATTACGAAAGTGCCCCTGGAGATGACTAAGCTGTCCCTAGTACTCTGAAATGTGCCGATCAAACCGGGAACCCTCGCTACTATCCTATTAGTAGAGACTCTCTTTCGGGGGGGTTGAAATTTTGGGTATAACACTTGGTAATAAAGGAGGTATAATACCTAGTGAAGGATTAAGTGTGAATTTATGGGAAAATCTTGAGTGGTTTGTGTAAAGGAGGTGTTGGTAAGAAATAATGCTTATGGAGTAATTGTAATGGTGATAAGACCACAATTTGGTTAGTTGAGATTATAGGTATGGAATACCACTTTGAGACCTGAGGAAAAAATATTACAAGTGTTAGAAGTTTTGTAAGAAATTGAGTAACAAGTTTGGACAAGGAATTAGGCAAGTTTAAGATGTTATTTTGGTATTAGAATATGCCTAAGTACATTTGATAAGTCTGATGAAGGGAACAAATGAAACAAGACTTGGAAAATGCAAAATGTAAAATCTGTAGCAGTGGTCCGAGACTTAGGTCCAGGGTAAAGTTCCGGACCATGGCAAAAAAGGGGCCGAGAGTTCATTCAATACCTTGGTCCGGGACTTAAGCCTTATATAAAGTCCCGGACCACCCCTTATTTAACCCCCGAGAGTTTCAACCTAGATTGGTCCGGGACCTAAGTCCCATGTAAATTCTCGGACCACAACATTAAATCAGCCGAGAGTTCATGCCATGAATTGGTCCGGGACTGTAACACCCCTACCGCTAATACTTGGTGTGGGTTTTTTTTTATAATGTAATCCAGAATCACGCAGCGGGATATCGTTACATATTCTCAACGGTGGGTGATACAGTGCCGGTTAGTCACCCTACGTGACTAACACGGCTATACTACTACATGCAGCATCAGTCTGATGGACCGGAATATCGAGTACTACACTTACAATACATACTCCAATTACCAAATCAAATACTAGAACTTCCATTTCATTACAATACTCTGTAAGTTCAATACAATATAATACACCGAGTTTACTAAGATCCAAATACAAATACTATGCTTCCTTCAATTCCATATATACTCATTACGAGTCTATCACTACCCATTCCTCACAAACTACTTACTTTCTAAGTACAAGGGTGTGCCACTTGGTACACCTCTACACTCTACTTCTACTATCCAAGTGTAGCCACCGGTCTCTTACCTTGACCATATCCGCTTTAGGTACCTGCACACTAAAAACGTTCCCCCTAGGGCGTCAGCTTTCGCTGCATATGATAACCGCATACCCCGCGTACTAGTGAGGGTACGTCGACCACTTGGTCGAATACATGCGATTGATTTCATTCAAACATACATGCATACATGCTCTTGTACATAATATTACAATACATTACGTAAGGAATACATACATACACTTCAAGGCATACTCTTCAATACATACATGGTAAATCATACAGGCCATCCGATGTATACTTACCTTACCGATATCCACGATACACAATACATGCACAATACATACGCAATACATACCCAATCCACCATACTTGTTAGCTCATGTTGGTCCACCCGGGTTAATCAGGTGGAGATTGTTCCTTTACTCGTTCCACAGTACTTACGCATACATACTCATACTCATACATACTTACTTACTTACTCTTACTCTTACTCATGTTAAGTCGTCGGGACCTCCGGCCCGGGGACTACTCCGTCCCACCACCGGGATTTACTTGACTCACCAATCCGGGATGCTACCCATTTAAGGGGTTTGGGCCGCGGACCAGTTTAAGAGTCAGGAATCGGATCCAACCTCTTGTGTCTCCTCATCCTCACGCGTGGCCGAAGCTATATCGGACTTCTACTTATTCCAATTTACTCACACTTAAGTTAGGAGTTAGGTAGTTAGGAATTTAGTAGAAGTCAACATCCAAGCCACATACACAATAAATTGTTCATATACACATCCATACGCAGTACAATACAATATACAAGTACGCTACGAGATACAAATACACTTCATCATTATTCATATATTTCATGAATTATACAAACTAGTGTTCAAGACAGTAAACATCAAGAACAGCATAAGTCAAGCACAGGTAAGTGCAATATAGTCCGATTCATGCATTTATCTTATTTAGGTGATCAAATAAACACACAAATCGGGGTAACCAGATTAGGATACAGGGCATGAAGAAATCATACCGTTCACCGTTGTACTTGTATCCGACGTTCCTCTGGGGTTCACAATTCAAATCCTATGATATACATACAATAGTGATTAATCTAACTACCATTAACTTAACCCGATTACTCTTACGTTTCCTAACTCATACTTACTAAGTCTTTGAAGTTCTTATACTTACACATTGTTTACTTTCTTTAAGTTTGTTTCCTTACTTAACATTAGTATACTTACATATATGTACATATGTACATGTGGGTATACATATATATACATATATACATCATTACTATTTAATTTAAATTTAAATTTCTTTTTTTTATGGCTCGACCGACCTTACCTAGGGTCGGTCCCAAGGTCGGTCGGAGTCAGTAAGGAATTATGCTGGAAAAATTTCAGGGCCAACCGACCTTGCAAGTCCGGTCCCAAGGTCGGTCCATTCCAGTGAGTTGCGCGACAGAGAATTTTAGCCCGACCGACCTTGCAAGTCCGGTCGTCCATTCCAGTAGGTTACAAGACGGAACAATTTTGAGTCGACCGACCTTGCAAGTCCGGTCCCAAGGTCGGTCCATTCCAGTAGGTTGCATTACGGGAAATTCTTCTGGCCGACCGACCTTGCATGTTCGGTCCCAAGGTCGGTCCATTCCAGAAGGTTTCCGTCCTTTGTAAATCTGGGCTCGACCGACCTTGCAAGTCCAGTCCCAAGGTCGGTCCGGCCCAGTATTTTAGTTTTAAAATCTGTTTTCCGTTCTATACTTTGCCCATTGTTTCTCCAATCTTCCTACATGTAATCCCACATGTTTAAACACTACCTAGGCCCTCCAAATTCCCTTAGTTCATCCACCAACTCCCTACTAAATCCATCAATCAACTTACACAAATTCCTCACTTCTTTTCCAACAAATGTAACAGTTTTTGTTTTACTTATGCTATAGATTTCTAACCCAACTTCTACCATTCAATAATTCCTCTACCAATGTCACTCCTAGCATCCCAAATACATTTCCAAGCAATTACACATCTATACCCAAGTCCAACACTTTTTTTTACCAATTCTTACACCCTAATTCTTCCTAGTTCCACAATGCACTTTGATACCTCTTTGCTACAGATTTTTACACTTCTTATTTCTCATACTACAACTACCATTCCATGGTTATTAAACATCTCTACTAATCCCAATACACACCTTGGTTCTCCAATTCACCAAATCATTCAATAATGCACAATTCCTACCAAAATTTTGTCATAGCTCACCTACTTTTCTTACTTAGCCATACACATACTTTCTTCACCAAGTTCTATCTAGCACCATACAAGGGTCCTACTACAGCACTACAATTCCTACCAGCACTCAAGTCAATACCAATACTCCAATACTTCCATCAAACAACAATGCCAATACAAATACACAATACTTGGCTCTAAGGCCTACAATCCAAATATGAGCTTACAATTACTCAAACTTCCACAACTACAATACTAATGCAATGTTTTGGGTTCTTTAAATTGGTTTACCCATTCCCATTACTCAAATGCAATTAAAACTCAACATTAGGAAGGAGCTCTTACCTTGAGCTTATATTTTCTTCTTTCTTTCCCATTTCTCCTCTTTCTTCCTTTCTTGCCCCAAAATCGGTCAAGTGGGGAATGGAGTTGCCAAACTCCATTCCCATCACCCAATGAACGCAAAACAATTGTAATTAATATACTAACCCTTAAATTAGTGCTAATTCATTGAAATGCTTAAAGCACGATTTCTAGGGTTTACCTTTGGAGTGGTTTATGAGGGTTTTTAGCCCTTGGTTCAAGAAGGTGAATCCACCACCATTGCAAGGTTGATATTATGCTCAAAGGAGAGAGAGAGAAAATGGAGTGTTACAAAGAGGTAAAAATCGGTTATGAGCAAGGATGGAGAAATATGAGTTCTTTCATGGAGATTTTTACCTTAACGGAGAGAGGAGACTCCAAGCTAACCATTGGTGCTATTTTCTCTTTGAATGGGGTATACCCACGAAAATGAACTTCCTCATTTTTGGATTTTGAAAAGAGAGGAGTGTAGAGGAGGATGAGGGGAGTTCAAATATGTAGTTATTTTTACCTTTAGAGTTCAAATGAAGGTGGAGCATGGATGGAAAGATGAGAAGCCATTGAAGCTTCCCTTGGAGCTCCAAAAATCGCCCAAACAGAGAGAGAGGAGGGAGAAATCGGTGGGGATGAGGAAGGAGAGAGGTGAGAGAGTAGGGAAATGAGTGAGTGAGGAGAGAGAGAAGGGATAAAGTAGTTCTTACTTTATTACTTTTTACTTTTGGCTCTCTTATTTAATTAGCTAGTTACATGTGTGTGTGAGGGAGTTATTTGACTATTAAAAATTGGTCCCCTCCAGTTATACTAGTTGGAGCGTTTTTCGTCTTTTACAGAAAGCGCTCGTTATTTTACCTGGTTTTGGTACTATTCACTAACTGGGCCCGTTTTCCGGAATTTTCTCGTTTCTTTACTTTCATTGGTTATTAAGCTTCCATAAATGCTTAATAATATTTATTTAATGAATTATAGTTTTTACGGGTTCGTTTGACCACTTAAAATCACGTTTTCGGGTTTTCTCGAAAAACGTGCGTTAAAGCACTATTAACGTTCTAATACATTATTTGGATTCGTTTTCTTCGGGAGTTGTTCCCATATATTATTTTGGTCTTATTAAGCCCTAGGAATCCATATAATACGCTAACCGAGGTCTCATACCTCCTATGGTTATTTAACGCTTATTTAGCGTTTTACGCTTTTTAAGCGTTTCTTTATTTCTTTTGGATTTATTTCCCCTTACCAATATTTCTTAATCATTATTAGGCTCTTAAATAAGGATTAGAATAATCTTAATCACTATTTTTAAATTCAGGATATTTCAATCTACCCCCTTAAGAACTTTGTCCTCAAAGTTGTTCGAGGTTATAGGTTTACAATGCTTACTCATTCTTACATGTCTAATACTAAAGGTCACACACTCTTCCTCCTTACAATTCCCCGAATCCATTACTTACGATCTCTACATTCCATACTCTACAAATGTACTATAATTACTCCAATCCACACTACTACTAACCATCCGGTTCCTCATTACAAAATTTTATACATACATATAGTGCAAATCTATCCCCAAAGCAATGCAATACACATTACAATCCTGCAGGCACACAGGTCATCTCGACACATGACTCCTCTATGTCCTGCTGCCCTTGAAATAATACAACATGCTACACTACTATCTTCTCCGGTATAAGCTTCTAGCCAAATCCTTATTTTTAGTCTAAGGAAAAATCCTTCCTAACAGCTACTTAGGAATCTTTCTAAAGCATCCAACTCCAAGTTCCAAGTTATATTCATTACTTCTATCCTATGTGTGATTCTTGTGACCACTTGAGGGGAGCTTCTAGAATCATTCGACCCTGATGTGATCAGCATCAGTGTTGAACTATCTTTCCACCCCAATTTGTGTTCGGTTTCCCTTGATCTGATCAGGATCAAGTTCAACTTCCCACATCAGTTTCAAACAAACAAATGATTCAATTATTTTCATGTTTTATATTTTTACTCTTCCTAGTCATTCATACATCTCCAAAGGATGGAATTCCGTCCATCTATCATCCTCTTTCTACTTCCAAATTCTTTTCTTTGAGATTCAATACCTAAGTGCTCATTTCATCAACCTTCACTACTTCCATCCATTACTCTCCATCGTTTCAAATATTCTAACTAGAGATTACCATACTTTTAGAATTTAGTTGTTCTCAATTTACTTCCAATAACTTACTTACGAATACACTACTCTTAGAATTCATTCCTCAACTACTCTCATTCATTTCGTACTACTTCTTCAAAGGCTACAATACTTGTGGAGCCCCGTCCACTACTCGTTACTTTTCTTTTACTAATACTCTTACATGGTGTTACAAGGTAGGTATATCCATCCTATGGTATTTGCATCTCTCGTGCCTAATTACCATAATTTCAATATGAATGGATACTTATGTTTATTTAACATAGTACCAATCATCCAATCAATTCTCATTTGTGCTATGCACATTATAGTTTATGTGTTTTATTCATGAAACTTACATTAAGCGGTTTTCGCTCTACCCCCCTTAATAGGGATTACGCCCACGTAATCTACCATATGTTATTATTATTAAACATTGGTTACTCAATTTGGGCAATCTGAAGCATTTTAGCTTCTTTACGGTTTGTTACATAATATACCCTTGTCAAAGGGTCCTAATCTTAACAATGGTTTAGTCTTTGCACCAAGGATTCCTATATGAGTTTATTTAACTCATAATTAATTCGGTTCCAGCCTATTAGGCTTCAAGGAATTAATAGCCATTCTACTATACTTACTAGGTATATTATCTCCTAGCTAGGGCCCACTAGCTTCTGCTGTGCGACCCTGATAACTTGGGTTATTCACCCTTCCTGTTATCCTTAAGGTGCTATACATCACCTCTTTATCCATCTATTATGGGAATAAGGTTTACTAAACAATTGCGGTATTCTTTTACCATGCTTGAACTATAATTAGTTTTAGATTGTAACCAGCTCTCTGGTAATCTACTGCACATGCTATTCATGCTTCCACGATTATTCACTAAGTTCCTCCGACTTATTGTCGGGTGAGGTTAAGTCACTACTTAGTTGTAGTGCTTCCTCTGTTGTCAATAGCTTCTGAATTATACCAGTTTCTCTGGTTCAGTACAAGTGTTCTTTACTTGTATGACCTTGCATTTTCTATGCGTCGGTCCTTGTGACTCTCTTAAGTCTTCTTTCACCTTTTATTCCGATGGAATTCACATCTTATGATTGTTAGTGTGTTTACACCCTGGTGCTTCTTTGGCCTTAGGCCGCACGGTTTGTTGCTAAGCTTGCTTAACTGGCTTATCCCATGTTTGTTGGTGAAAAGAAGGGTCTACTACGATTTACATTCTCCATATTCCTAGCTATCCCATTAGGTCATTACTACGCAAGTGCAATACCAAAACACTCAGTCATACACAGTGCAGAGGCATAAACGCCTGGCAGTAAATCACTTATGTGATAGGAATGAATATTTCTGCCTGTCTTCTCATACTCATACTCCGTGTCATTATCCAACTACTTCCTTATAGTGGTCGCTTGCTGCGCACCGTATTCTTACCCATTATACAACATCGTTTTTATGGTCTCCGTTACTGTGGTAGCTTATCTTTACTCATTGCCATGTCGACGACACCATTTCCTTATGGTGTGAACACTGAGGGTTTCCTCTGTTCGTGTGTATGACGGTTGTCGTAGCATACCGCAATGTTACTATCTTCCCAATGTGGAGATGTTCTGTTTCCAATTAGGTTTCATGTGTAGGTTAGTTTACCTCACATTGCTTCATCATTTATGGTATCATTTACCAAGTATCTTAATTGGTAAGCTCTCTTGAGCGTTGGTCATTCGTGGTATTCAGTGTGTATTCACATTGATTGTTTTTGACAATTACTGTCTCCCAGTGCAGAGCATTGGTTATACGCTCTAGCTGTGTAGTTTTACTTTTGTATGTACACCACCGGGACATCCCCCAAGAAATCTCATGGGTTTTGTGGTCCTGTTCTCCAATTGGAGGGTATCTCATCACTGGTAAGTGAAGGTTCTTGTTGAAAGGTTTACTCTGTTGGTATTCACCCAATGGTTCTCCATATGCTTGGTTGCGTATGGAGTATACTTGCTTCTTCGAGTCTTTATGCTCTTTAAGCGTTGTGCTTGTACAGTTCACAGTCTCTTGTAGGCGTAGTGGTTTGGAAATCTTATTTTGTTACTCGATTGTCTCTTAGCAATAACTACATGCACAAGTTTGTTGTGAATTAGATGGAAGCCTTTTCTAAGGGTTCACATCATCACCGCATTGGTGATCTTTGGTTAACAAGAGGTGTCTTTCCTCGGGTTTCTCGTAGTGTCCAAGTGTGGACTAGGCCAATGTTGGCATTATCACGATTCCCATGCCTCTATGTTACCATTTCTACAGAAGGCATGCAGGGAAATTAAAACTTGTCAACTGTATACTAGGCCGATGCTCTAGTGACAGTGACACTGTATTGAGCTCAATTTGGATGGTTCAGTTGTCGATCTGTTTATCGTATGAAGCAATATCTTTTACAAGTCTTGTTATTACATGGTGTGGGTTTTGCAACCTTTTAAGTTTACGTAATGTAGTTGGTTCATGGCTTCTGAGCCTTATTGCTGCAAGCTATGCTCCTTGCAAGCTGCTTATACATGTTTCCACTCCCTGTATACCCCATATGTTGGAGGTATTACTAGGCTCCATGGCAAGTCGTGACATCACGCTTCCGTTCATAGGAGGTCCTTTAGGCAATTTGGTGCTAATCTGTGCCTTCTAGTAGTTTAGGGTATTTCCTGTTAAGTGAAATCCCTTCGGTATCTTAACCGAATGTCCGTTCTAGCTCCCGTGCTCTTATCATAACGCTTGTTCGACTATTGTTAACTCAGACACCCTTCACGGATTGCTCCTGAGTGCTGTTAGTTATGCCGTTACATCCGGCTAATGTTTATGGCATGTTGTGTCCACTATACCGCCTTGTGGTATTGTATTTAAGCTATCCCCTTTAGGGGTATAACGTCTCCCATTCTTGGGTAGACTGTTTATGCTTTCTCCTAGTGTTTTAGACTAGGTTTAGTATCCTCTCCATTGATGGATTATACTTCGTGGTAATCTTGTGATTGCTCTTGGGAACTCCGTCCCGTTTGTTGAACATTGTGGTGGTTTCATTAGGCTTTTGCCTTACTGTGTTCAGGCTGGGTATACTTTCCAGCTGTCATGTATTTGTTTGATGTCTTGAGACATATCCAATGTCTATACTTTCTGGTTTGTGCTCTTTGCACTTTCTAGTTCTTATTCCTTATCTCAGATGGATTTTCTGAGTTCCTTTATACTTGATCTTCTGAGGTGTCCAGCTGTTCGGGTTTGATCTTACTGATGGTCCGTAGAACGGAGTTGACTACTTCCCGTGTGTCGTACACTACATGTATACATATGTGGGTTACCTTTTTGATACGTTGCCACTTACCCGACTACTTGTCAGGCCCACAAGCCCCTCCGGAGTGCGGTCGTCCCACATCCCGTAATTGGGTACACCCGTAGTGTTCGTCACACGCCTAGGTGAAGTATTCTGTTGTCAACTCCTCTTGTATCATGGCATGATACTCACCGTAATTCTGTTGGTTTGGTTTTAAAATCCAAGGTTTTAAAAGAAAGGTTTGTGGTTTTGAAAGAAAAATTGGTTTTAAAATCATGGTACGGTGTTAAAAGAAGTTCTTCATGGCATAGCCATGTTCGAAATCTTAACCAAGTCCAGCTTCCTGCTGACTGGTATTGTAACACCCCTACATCGTACTTCACAACTAAATGAAATCGCAGCGGGAATAAATAACTAAACAATAACTAACGCTTCGGTGCTACAATGCCGCCAACCACCCACGTGGTTGACAAGGCAGAATAAATACAAGTGTACCGGTCTGATGATCAGACTCCCGAGCATACAACTAAACCATAAATACATCATATACAATACCGAGTATTACTTACATTCCTTCACTGTAAACTGTCAATATACCGCCATAGTAATTTCAACGGGGTCAAAATATAATGCCACGGGAGCACAGGCGCATCCCGGGCTCAACATCCAAAATAAACCAAAATACAACTGCGGCCTAGATCTTACAGCCACTCTGCTTCTTCGATCCTCATCCTGCAGTAAAAATATGGAGTCCCCCGAGGGGGTCAGCAACCCTTGGCTGGTATGGTTAACGCGCAGCCCATCGGCTACCGGGATACGCGCAACTAATTGTCATGATAACATGGCATTCATTTTATACATAACATAACATAACATAACATAATATGTGGCATAGCATCAATAGTGCATAGCACAACATCACGTACACAGTGGATACTCTTTCCACAATAACAAACCAAGAAGGTTAAACAACATAAGAGCCTAGAGAATGATTCACCCTCATGTTAAGCTCGTTACACACACTCATTACCGTTCTGTTATTCGAACGAGTAACTTAAGTCACAGATGGTTCGGAATTAGTGACCTGAACACACCACACAAACACATGTTCCCACTAAACCGATCATAAGTCAGAATAGGTAAGCTTTGGAGGAAGCTAGCGGGAGATCGAACGCCAAATTAAGGAGAACAATCTTAACAACATAAGAGTCAAATCTGATTCAGATATCTACTCTTAACTTACATGCATGACCGGACAACCGGATTCCTCACTTCCCAGTTAACACTTGTTAGAAGTTCATGGTGGAACTTAACAACCAATACACAATAGGTGGTAAGTCATGTTAGACACACACAAGGGAAATGAGTCACATCATAACATCACAATAATATGAACAACTGTAAACTCATTACATGTTTAGATCTTATAAACACACAGAAAAACATACAACACACAAGCCGGTGTAAACCGGTAGACAACAGACTGCAAGAAAACCATACCTTGGTCCTTGCCTCGATTGATTTCCTCCGTAGGTCACTCCTATATATGATTAATAACGTCGGTTAATTATTTATTTAACTTTAAACTTACTAAATGTTTAACATGATTGTATGACATGTTTTTAATGCCCAACTAATCCTTCATTACCTTCGTTATACCCCCTAGGGTTAACTACATAAGTCACATTCTTTTCTGTTTTTTTTATAGGTTTTGGTACGTCTGACCCACCGTCCGACCCACAACTGGGTCGGACCCTTCCAGTGGTTTTCGGGTTCGGAAAAACTTAACTTGTCCGACCCATGTCCGACCCAACCTTCTGGGTCGGACCATTCCAGAGAATTTCATCGACCTTTGAACATACATGTCCGACCCACGTCCGACTCACTCGACTGGGTCGGACCATTACAGAACTTTTACCGCCTCACAAAACACGACCGTCCGACCCACGTCCGACTCACTCGACTGGGTCGGACCATTCCAGAACATTTTCCGTCTTTCAAAACATGACCGTCCGACCCATGTCCGACCCAACCTTCTGGGTCGGACCATTCCAGAACAATTTCCTGACGTCTAACAGGGGCTGTCCGACCCAAACTTGGGTCGGACCCCTGGGTCGGACGCCATCTAAACTTGCCCAAACTTGTAAAATCTTCACCAAACTTCTCCTTAAGCCTCTTAATGCTTCCTAAGAACATTTAGTACACTTATATCCACATACAACATCCATGAAACTAATTATCTATAACCTTAAACACATACTCATTTCATACCGAAATTCCTAACACTTATGCTATTTCCTCCTTAGTTTGCCAAATGGTGTTTCATACCTATGATAACTACTATCCCAAAATGCTTTCTCCTCATTTTAACATCATCTCCCAAGCATCATTACTTACCATCAACTCCTTATGTCATTCTTGAAATCCTTTTTCAAGTTCACACTTTCTCCTTGTTCACCAAAGTTTGCCTAAGTCCTAACATAAGTCCAAATGACTTTGGTGTATCCCAAACATTCTTTTGCATTATAAAATCCTCTAGAACATTGCCTAAGCCCTTCTCACATCTTAAATAACCTTAATGCATGTTTCTTTCACAAGGAAAGCACCTAACCATTCTAAACACTTCTTAACTTATCAAACTCATTTTAAACTCTTAGAACTTCTTGTTTATTACATAAATTTCGACATAGGTTCTCCTAGAACATTACTAAACCAAAACATATTGTTTTCACCAACAAACAACCAAGAACACTAAAAATCCATCAAGCACTTTCTTATACACAACTTCACACATTTAGCACTACATCACAATATAGTGCATAATTTAAATTGCATGGCACTTAGGCCCTTAAATAACATGGCTCTTAGGCCCTTAAGATGCATAAATCATAAACACTGAATTTCCACAATATATTTGCCTTTGACCTGCAAATACACTCAACAACACATATGCCTTTTACTAAGCTCTTGAGAGCATTCTTCTAAGTCACTTCTCATTAGCTCCTTAGATCATTTTCATAAGAAATACAAGCTCATTTCTCCTAAAGCATTAAACCACATTAGGTTAGCATATTTACCTCTTTTCCACACAAACTTCTTCCTTGTTTCCTTATAAAACCGGTAAGGTATTTGATTCCTTGTCAACTACTAAACATTATACAAATAACATAATGAGTATTCAAGCTTTAAGCTTCATCTCATTGTAAACCCTAGGTTTAAATTATTTTCAAAAACATTCTGTAGTTGTTTACCTTGGTCTTTGAAGAGAGTTTGAATATATATCAAGAGAGGACTCCACTTAGTCCAGAAAGGTTGGAATGAAGCTAGAATAAAGTCACACAAAGAGCACATTAATGGGCATTTTCGGTCAAGGTAAAAACATGGAGGAAACATGATTTTTCTTTGAGATTCCTTACCTAGAAGCAAATGAGAGTAATAATATATAGAAATGTAAGCTCAAGCTCCTTCAATGGTGGAACTCCATGGCACCGAAATGGGGCTCTTGAAGTTTTGAGAAGATAGGAATGAAGAGCTTGATAAGAGGAAGAGAATGGTGGTGTTTGTTTTTTATTTGGTTAAGTTAGCTAGTATTACAAGTGGTCAAAGATGGAGTTTGTGTGTTTACTATTGCAAATCGTGTATGAAGAGAAGAAGAGAGGTGAAGAAGACTTGGAACCGTGGGAAATGAAGGAAAGAAATGAAGAATGAGATAAGTGAGTTTGTTTTGCTTTTTAGAAGATATTTATGCTTTATAAAGTAAAAGTAACTTAAGTAGTCTTCTTCATTTTCTTAACATGCTAACAAAGAGTGGTGAGTCACCACACTTAAGAAACGGCCCCCCAATAGTACTTAGGGTAATATAGTCTTTATTTGTCAATTTAATTACTTATACAAACATATGTTACAAAATAGCTTATTAAAATCACTATTCATAAAAACAAGGCACATAGAAGTGAAATTTTTGATTTCCCATTGATATAGACTTCCAAATGTTACTATATAGTACACATGTTAATTAAAGAGTAATGATGGACATTTAGCCATTCAAAACTCATTTACAAGACAATTTTTTGAAAATGTGCTTTAAGACTCCTTAAAGCACATTTTGTGTTTTAACTTGTTTTCAAGCTTGGTTTCTTTGGTAATTGGTTTAATATGTTCATTAGCATATAAATAAGATCTTGGTAAGTTCATTAGGTCTTAACCAAGCTTATCCCAAGCTTAGAGCACATTTTGGCCTTTATTGACCTTAAAGCATATTTTGTGTTTTCTTTTGTTTAAATTTGTTTACTTATGTTTCTAAGACTCTTTTTAGTCTTAATATACCCTATTTAGGTGTTTAAACAATATACTAAGGTTGGGGTATTTCAATCTACCCCCTTAAAGAACTTTTCCTCAAATTCACACTTCCACATATCCTAACTGTTAGAACACGGGAATACTTATAAACAATACTTCCATACATCATTAACAACCCACTTACATAACATTGGACACAAGGTCCATACAACATAACATCGGGTACATAACATTGGACACAAGGTCCATACAACATCATCAACAACATTCAGACACAACAGTCTGTAATATGACAACATAGCATAGACGATGTATTTAAATACACGTCGTACTCACATAACCGAAACGGCTCTACCCCCCTTAAAAAGGGGTACGCCCCGTACCCTATACACATAAGCACTAAGAAGTAAACAATGACGGGTACTTCGCCTTCATCTTGTCTTCCAGCTCCCAAGTGGCCTCCTCAACGTCCTGGTTAGACCAAGGAACTTTCACCAGTCTCACAGACTTATGGCGAGTGTCTCGAGTCTTAGTATCCAGAATCCGTACCGGAGTCTCCACTGATCTCATGGTCGGCTCTAAGGTTAGCCTTTCAGGCTGAAGCACATGAGACGGATGAGACATATACTTCTTCAACTGGGACACATGAAATACATCATGTACCTTGCCCAACTCGGCGGGTAGATCAAGTCTGTAAGCTACCGGGCCGATCCGCTCCGTCACAACATAAGGCCCCCATATTTTGGGCTCAACTTGCCTTTCTGGCCAAAACGAAATACTCCCTTCATGGGGGATACTCTCAAAAATACCTGATCGCCCACGGCGAACTCCAGGTCACGTCTGCGCACATCTGCGTACGACTTTTGTCTATCCTGAGCTGCCTTCATGTTAGCCCGGATTTGGCGAACTTCTGCCTGAACTTGTTCAAGATACTCTGGTCCTATGATGACCGTCTCACTCGACTCATCCCAGCATAATGGCGTGCGGCAAGGTCTACCGTACAAAGCCTGGAAGGGAGACATCTTGATCGATGCATGATAACTGTTGTTGTAACTAAACTCGATCAGATGTAACTTATCAATCCAGCTGGTCTGAAAGTCAAGTGCACATGCACGTAACGTATCCTCAAGTGTCTGAATAGTGCGCTCACTCTGACCATCGGTCTGTGGGTGAAACGCTGTACTCAATTTCAGTTCGGTACCCAATGCTTCTCGCGTAGACTTCCAATACCTCGATAAGAATCTGGTATCTCTGTTAGATACAATTGTTTTCGGTACCCCATGATGTCTTACAATTTCTCTATCAAAGAGTTCTGCCAGTTTTGCCACTTTCCAGGTGTCCTTCATCGGGATGAATCGGGCCACCTTGGTCAGTCGGTCAACAACAACCCATATCATATTCAGACCTCCCCTTGTAGGCGGAAGCTCTACTACGAAGTCCATGGAAATATCATAGAACTTCCACTCAGGCACTGGCATTGGCTATACCATACCACCAGGCCGTCGGTGCTCAAACTTGACCTTCTGGCAAGTGAGACACCTCAATACATAATCACTTACATCTTTTTTCATTCCAGTCCACCAAAAATATCTTTTCATACCCTTATACATCTTTGAAGCTCCGGGGTGAATCGAAGTAGTAGAACAATGGGATTCACTCAATATGCGCTCCTTCAACTCAGCGCTACTCCTAGGTATACACAATCGGCCATTAAGCCTAATCAGGTCATCATCGTGGAGTCTGAAGTCGTACTTCTGACCCTCGAATGTGCCATCAATAAGCTTCTGCCGGATCTCCATCATATACTGATCCGTCATCTGAGCACTCCGTACCTCTTCAACCAAGCCAGTATGAGAGACTAGCGAATGGAGAGAGTGTGCTCGGTGACTTAATGCGTCAGCTACCACATTTGCCTTACCCTCTTTGTATTGCAGATTAATGTCGTAGTCATTCAGAAATTCAACCCACCTTCTTTGCCTCATGTTCAACTCCTTCTGAGTGAACAAGTACTTTAAACTTTTGTGGTCAGAATAGATTGTCACACTCACCCCATACAAATAATGTCGCCATATCTTCAATGCGAAGACAATGGCACCCAATTCTAAGTCGTGGGTAGGGTAGTTCTCCTCATGCTTCTTCAGCTGTCGGGAGGCGTAAGCTACGACCTTCCCGTGCTGCATCAATACACAACCCATACCTCTACCTGATGCGTCGCAATAGACCTCAAAACCATCTGGACCGTCTGGTATAGTCAGGACTGGTGCAGATGTCAGAGCATCCTTGAGACTCGTGAAAGAACTCTCACAGTCGACTGTCCACTCGAATGGTGCATCCTTCTTCATTAAGGAAGTCATCGGCTTTGAGACACTGGAGAAGTCCTTTACAAACCTCCTATAATAACCTGCCAGACCGAGGAAGCTCCTGATATCGGTAACTGTCTTCGGCCTTGGCCAGGTGCGCACAGCATCAATCTTTGCCGGATCCACAGCGATCCCGGCCTCAGAAATCACATGTCCAAGAAAGGATACTTGGTTCAACCAAAATTCACATTTCGAAAACTTAGCATACAACTGATTCCTCCTCAATGTTTGTAACACATTTCTCAGGTAGCTTTTGTGCTCACCTCTCGATTTCGAGTACACAAGAATATCATCGATGAAGATTACCACTGACTTGTCCAACTGATCTTGGAACAAGCAGTTCATTAAGTCCATGAACTTAGCTGGTGCATTTGTTAAGCCAAACGGCATAACTGTGAACTCATAATGCCCATACCTAGTTCTGAATGCTGTCTTTTTGATATCACTGTCACGTATGGCAATCTGGTGGTATCCGGATCGTAGGTCTATCTTGGAGAATACTGATGCTCCCCTCAACTGATCAAATAGGTCGTCGATGCGTGGTAAAGGGTAACGGTTCTTCACCGTAACTGCATTCAGTTCTCGATAGTCAATACATAGGCGGAGACTACCATCCTTCTTCTTCACGAAGAGGACCGGCACTCCCCATGGTGAAACGCTAGGGCGGATGAATCCCTTGTCGAGTAGGTCTCTCAGCTGCTCCTTAAGCTCTGTCATCTCTGTTGGAGCCATACGATAGGGCGCCTTCGCAATTGGTCCGGTACCCGGAACCAAATCAATCTCAAACTCCACTTCCCGTGCTGGCGGCATGCCTGGCAGTTCCTTAGGAAATACATCAGGAAACTCCGACACTACCGGCACATCTGGGCTAAACTCTGGATCTCTCTCTATGTCCTGGACATAGCAGAGGTATACATCACTCCCTCGTCGTAGTTCCCGACACATAGCCATGGCGGTGATGATCTGAGTCGAAGGCTCCCTGGGCCTCTGGCAGTAAGATATGGTAACCCCAGATGGACTCCGAAGAAGCAGTCAATGCTCGGCACATAGGATTCTGCCCTTGTACCGCTCCAACCAGTTCATCCCGACAATCACATCAAAGCCAAGTCCGTCGAACTCTATCAAGTCGATCGGAAACTCTTCACCTCTGATTCTTACAACAGCATCTCGGTGGTAGCGGGTACACCTGATCTGCTCTTTTGACGGGAGAGTGACTAGGAAGTCTGGCATCTCATCACCGTCTAACCCCAGCCTCTTCGCAAAGGATAGCGAAATAAATGTATGCGAGGCTCCGGAGTCGAACAAGATTCAAGCGTCCACGCCATTGACTGGAAAGGTACCGGTGAGGATTGTGCCGCTCTTGCCGGCTTCTGCCTCATTGCAGACACTCAATGTACCTCCCGTTCCGAGTGCACAGCCTAATTCATTGGCAAACTAATAAGTTTGGGTAACAACACGGTTGATATACTTCAATAACTCCACTTTATTCATTAACACATTCTCCTTACAACATTGTTGGTTTACACTGTTGACATAACTTAACACATACATTATATCCCTAACATACACTGGCTTAACACATTACATAGTTATACAAGGCTTTAAAACTGTCTGAAGGTCAAATTCAAACGTCCGGGTTTCATGTGTGTAGCATTGATCACTGCCGACGGTGCGGTATTCAGTTTGATCTTTCTGATGCCATGGTATAGCATCCTTGACTGCCCACCCATGATTAACACGTCTCCTAACTTTAGTATTAACTTCCTTGCGAGATCAGCACGCTTCTGCTCGCCAGACACAAACACTGCGGTGTCACCAATGGACCAAGACACCACGGGTACTCCCTTACTTAGAGACTCGGGTGACTCGTCCTTATCTTGGTGTAAACCTAACCGTCCACCTTTCTGGTAGAAGTTCACAATGCATAGATCTGCTTTCACATTTGGAATTGAATCCGTTTCAACTTGTTGAGCAATTCCCACGGCGTGGTTAACAACCGCGTGGAACTCCTCGGGTATACTTGGTACTGTTGCTCCATCTTCAGCTCGCACTTCTTGATATGTCTTGGTGTAAGGGTTCCAGTCCTTACCCATGCACATCATATTCAATTGCATTCTTGACCCGTTCGGGTATTCGGGTGTGTAGAAACCTCCTGGTTTTGCTCCTAGTTCATCGCATCGTTTGATGATATGGATTTGTGCTTCCGGTGTCAGGTATCCATTTAAGAGTATCATACCTAGCTGGATAACCTGACATTGCTCCACTGGAAAGTCGGTGATGTTGATGGTGGTTTCTTCAGGGTTTGGTGTGGGTGGGATTGGATAACATATATTGAAGGTTCCTTTAAGTTTAGAATTATCTAATTAGGCGACTTTCACACTATACTTTAACTCTTTACTCACATGACAACACATTTGGACTCATTAGTACACACATGCATGGAATGCGGTATGTGTGGAGGGTGATTTTTCGGTATGAGGGGGGTCTATCTAAATATGGTCTGACTGAGAAGCCTAGATCCTAAAAATCGCCATTCTGTGGAGGGTGAAAACCTGTTATTCTGGCATCCCTCAAATACCTACTAAATCGTCCGTCTTTCCCAGAAAGCATAAGGGGAATGCTAGTGAGCACTACACCCGCTCTCAATGGGCTCCACGCGGACTTATGCCCTAAGGGCGGAATTGACTAGAGTCGCCACCTAGTTTGACCTTTGATAACTAGGAAGGAAGATCGGGTTCTAAGAACCGTTAATTGACTCTGAGATTATCACCTATGGATAGGACTTATCTGGTCATGTCAGAGATTCTGTGTGGGTTCGCACTGGGTTACACCCCTTAGAAGTGGCAACGACCACGACTTCGGATTGGTGCCCGAAACCTCGGTCTCCAATTGTCGGGATTGCCCTCTTTCAAAACCTTGTTAAAGAGATTCAATTAAAGCCAAAGGATAGGATTGAGATGAGGAGTGAGGAGGATTTCAAAGAGCTGAAGAATAGGCTGGTCTTGGAGTTGATTTGGTTGAAGTCTTTGAGAGGTTTTAATTGCTCTG
This sequence comes from Limonium bicolor, assembly GCA_023374045.1. Taxonomy (NCBI): domain Eukaryota; kingdom Viridiplantae; phylum Streptophyta; class Magnoliopsida; order Caryophyllales; family Plumbaginaceae; genus Limonium; species Limonium bicolor. The sequence goes on from CM041776.1 coordinate 4,816,291, forward strand.
AGAGATTTGAGGTTGTTTTGGGCCTTCACGGGATTAAAAGGATGATGGGAGTTTTGAGGAGTTAAAAGGGCATTTTGGTCATTTTTGGTGGAGTCTAAGGGTATTTGGATCATTTGGCTGATTCGAGGAGTTTTTTGTGTTTGCGAAGTTCGGGTTTTGAAATGGTCGGGTTTTTGAGGTGTTTTGGGAAGTTGAACATGTTGAGGTGCAATTCGGGCTTTAAGGATGGTCGAAGTGGAAGAGGATATTTGGTTTGCAAGTATTCGGGTTTTGAAGACATTTCATGGTTTCTGGGAGTCTTCAGGAATTGGAAGTCCTATGTGGCTTAGAGTTAGTTCAGAGGAGAACTGAGAAGTGTTTATGGGTCCTAAAGCTCTAATGGAGATGTTGGATTGGGGTATTCAAAAATTGTCTCTCTTAAAGTTTTCTAAAATCGGAACAAAAATCATTTTTGTTGTAAAAGGGCGGATAATCCCGAGGGATTACCCTATGTACCCCCTCGAACACGACACTTAATTAATGGTAAGTGCCGAGGCTCGAAAGATGGGGCAATGAATTTATGTCGAAAAAGGATTCAGAGAGAAACACCATGAATGAGATGTTCTCGGTCGAACCCTAATAACGTCTCTAAATCCCGGGTTTTAAAACATTAAAAACCAAAAACATTGAAATCGAGCGGAAGGGAGTTAGACGATTCTAAAATCCCGGCTGCCACTAGGAAGGTCGTTACTTCCCTAGCACCCCGCCTTGTAAAAATCTAGACTGCAATTAGGGGAGGTTTGTCACCCTAATGCCCCGCCTAAAGAGATCCAGACTGCGACAAGGGAGGTTATGACCCCAGTGCCCCGCCTCGGATTTTTATTTTGGGAAGGAAGACAAGTGATGTTCTAACCATGAGGGAAATGCTTTTGAAGGGGTTAAGACATTTCTTGCTCCTCGAAAATGGTTTTATTTTGGAGTTTTGAAAACTAAGTTAGAATTTTTTTGAAGTTGTTCGGAATTCTCTATGAAGAAACACTGATTTTGAGAAATGTTTTGGGAGAAAACTTTCTGTATATGTGAGAAGAACTTTCTGCGATTGAGAAGAGTTTTCTGTGATGTGAGAAGAGTTTTTCCTTTAAAATTCCACAAAATGGTTTCTTTGAAAACTTGATGAAACTTGGATAAAATGATGATTTTGAGACTCTTTTTGGTTTTTGGATTCTGAAAGGAATTTACAGATTGAAAGTGAATTGAAAAGGGATTGGGCTTGAAAAATGTGTTGGACTTGATTTGATTTGGTTTGACTTGTGTGGGCTTGGACCAAATTTGGGCCTTGGAAGAAGATTTGGGCCAAAATGGATATGGGCCTTATTTGGGATATGGGCCTTATTTGGGATATGGGCCTTATTTGGGCTTTGGGCCGGATTGGGGCTTTGGGCCGGATTGGGCTTTGGGCCGGATTGGGCTTTGGGCCGGATTGGGCTTTGGGCCGGATTGGGCTTTGGGCCGGATTGGGCTTTGGGCCGGATTGGGCTTTGGGCCGGATTGGGCTTTGGGCCGGATTGGGCTTTGGGCCGGATTGGGCTTTGGGCCGGATTGGGCTTTGGGCCGGATTGGGCTTTGGGCCGGATTGGGCTTTGGGCCGGATTGGGCTTTGGGCCGGATTGGGCTTTGGGCCGGATTGGGCTTTGGGCCGGATTGGGCTTTGGGCCGGATTGGGCTTTGGGCCGGATTGGGCTTTGGGCCGGATTGGGCTTTGGGCCGGATTGGGCTTTGGGTTTTTTTGGCTTGGTTTTGGGCCGCGGATTTAGACATGGGCTGGATATGGGTATTGGGTCGGGCTTGGACTTGGGCCGGCTTTGAATTGGGCCAGATATGGGTATTTCGGGTTTAGACTTGGGCCAGCTTCGGGTTTGGGCTGAAATTGGGCCGATTTCAGGGATGGGCTGAGTTTGGAGATGGGCTGAGTTTTGGGTCGGGTTTGAGGGAGTTTTGGGCTGAGCTATATGATTGGGCCGGATTTGAGTAGGTTTGGGCCTTGAGTCGATTTGGGTCTGACTGAGATGTGGGCTGGTCTGAGAAGTGGGCCGGACTGAAAGTGGGCCGAACTGAAAAGTGGGCCGAACTGAAATGGAATTGGGCCCGGATTGAGTAATTTGACATTGGGCCTTAGATTGGATGAGAAAAATTTGGAGAATCAGATTGGAGATGAGTTTAAAAAGGTCAAAATTTGTATTTACAAAATGGTTATGGAAATGAGAGACATTTCTGGATTGAGGATGGAGAATTTGAAGTAAAGAGCTGGAGGTCTGAAACGGAGTGAGATTAATTACATATATATACATGATTAGGTACATTTTAGGGTTTAGATGTTACCACATGAGATAGGCCAATAGTCTATCAGGCTAGGGGAACATCTCTATCCTAAAGGGTATGGTTTGCTTATATACATAAATGTGTGTTTAGGCTTAGGATGTCACACCATGAGATAGCTGATAGTCTATCAGACAGGGGACCACTATCCTAATGGCTTGGGTCTAAGGTCATAGTAACTAGGGCTTATAACAATGACAAGTAACAAGGAAATGAAAATAGAAGTCGTAAAAAAAAGCTAAGTACCAGTATATACAGGCTCATGCAGAAGGGATAAACATCAGGACCATGAAACAGATTGAGATTGATGAGCAAATAATCAGATGAATGAACATATTCAGGGTCGACGCAAGACTGCAGGGACAGAGAACAAAAGAAAATAAGTCCCAAACGAGATTGAAACATAAACTAGATACCAAGTGCTAAAAGTTCATGCTATGCTGTCATTAGTTATCTAGTATCCTTCCTAAGTGGTCAGATTTAACAATTCTGAAAAAGAACAAACTAGGTTGAGGGTCCGGGACCAGGCTTATTATATTTGGACCAGATGAAAGCCTAAGCCAAAATGTTTGACGCCAATCAATCACATACAGAAACCCGACATGAAGGTTTAGGCCATAAAGATGAATGTCAAAACCTGGGAATCTTAACGTTGTTTTTGAAAACTAACTAAAGACTAAATGAGTCAAACACTAGTTTAAAAATGCTTCTGTTTTTTAATCACGAGATTTCCTCCCTCTGCATCGACCTCCAGTCCCTCAAAGTCATGTTAGCCTAAGTCGGGTTTCACCTTAATCTAGTGATTTAAACGAAAAACAACCAGGACAAAGAGTAGACAACAGGATGAACTGCTAGACCGTGACTGCTTCAGATAGCCAAAGAGAAATCAAACACAACATCCAAACTCTTCTCTGATATGTAACCTTGTAGCCTAAAACCGAATAAAACAAAAAGCCAAAAAATAGCATCAGGGAAGTGATCATGGTGAATCGCAGATAACAAAGCAAACAGTCACCAACACTCAAACACGGTCATGAGGCAAGCTTAAACACATAGGGTTAGGTTGATTACAGAAGTGGCATGCAAAATTTCCTGCGAGAATATTAGTGCAACAACCAGAATAAGCAAGCAGAATCAGGTTAGCTCACAGATTAGGCAAGATCATGTAGTCTGAGTATAATGAAGACGACGAATGGAGATTTTCAGATAACCAGAACCCGAATCAACTTCTGATTTCCTGTAAGTATCTCAGAACACAACCACAACTCAGGCAGAGCATCATGTTCCAATAAACAGGCAACAGAAATGAAGTAAAACCATTGGGCAGACGGCTTTTATCTCGTAATAGATGAGTAGAAGGGACATTCAAACTCGTCGGGGTTTGGACGTGAATGCAACAGCGGAGACAATTATCAAGCCATAGTCACGAGGGGTTAGGGCTAAGCAAAATAACTCTCCCGACGGGAAAGACCAGTTCACGAATCCAATCAGAACAACGAGGGGAAACAATGAAACTAAGACTGATGTGGACCAGTTTAACAGTATCGTAAAAGGTAGTAATCCCAGGGTAATTCGAACGCGGATGCATGAAAGTTCAACATTGAAGGTGTTTCTTCTACCTGTCCGTGGACTACAAGGTCCATACCATTAATAATACCGCCCGAAACACAACAATAAACAAAGTCTACCGACGGATTACCAATGATGCATGCGAAAGCAGAACAGCAAGTCGAGGGTGAATGAAAGTCATAGTCGGGATGGTTACCGAAACTACACTCACCCCTGACATTCAAGCGTACGAAGAGAGAAACAAGCATGAATTTAATACAGAAACCAAGTGTTCAAAAATCTCTGAAATCCACGGACCTGCGAAACTGAGGATTCGAGGTCCGCTTCTGTTTTTTGTTTGAAGGAGCGGAAGAAGGGAGCAGGAGGAGACGGGATGGGTTTTGCGTCGGAAACAGTTTCTCGACTGAACCACAATATCCACTGTCATCGATTTGAGCCTTTGGGCGAAAATGTGCTTTGGGAAAGCACGACGGGGAGAACTGAAACGAAAACCGTTGAAATCGGGAAAAGGGTTGAATGTAAGGGTGACGAAACCGACTTACGCTGTCGACGACGGGGAGATTGACCGCGCTCGAGTTTTCCGGTGGAACGGAGTGTTGACGGAAGAGGAGTTTAGGAAGGAGGACAAGTTTCCCGGCGATCGGTGGTGGTCGAGAGACACTCTCGGGGTCGAGCTCAAGAGAAGAAAAACCGCAGGGAATGTGAGACGTTTCTACTCTTTTCAAACAGGGAATATTTGGGATCTGTGTCTGCTGAGTCGTAAAACATGGGTATACTGTAGGGTTTTAGAATGTTTATAAGGAAAGGTGACGACGGATGTCAACCTTGGGCTTCCTTTGTAGTTGGGCTTCCTTTGTAGGGATGGGCTCTTTTTTTTTTTTTTGAAGGTCTTGGAGTAGAAATGATCGGGTCCATTTGAGAAGGATCGGGTCCAATTGAGAAAGAGGAGGGTTTGGTCCGCACACGTGGCAAACAAAATAAAAACGAGAGGTGCCCTCACCCGGACTCGAACTCAGTACCACCTGCTTCCTCCCTGCATACTCTAACCAACTGAGCTATAGCCGCGTTCGGTATATGGTGCGAGGAAATAAACAAGTGTTATGTTGCGAGTCGGGCCAAACAAAGGAACTCCTCCTTTCTTGCTAAGATTCAAAATCGTGAAATATTTTAAAACAAAAGCAACAAAAAAATGCATGCAAAATGAAGCAGGCTAAAACGGATTACGATAAAAGGCTCGTGCTTCCTTTCCCATAGGAATGTGAGATTTAAATGTCGGGAAAAAGAAATTCCTTTAGTTGAAAACGGGGACGACCGCCTTGTTTCTGAAAGCATGTTCATTTTTGAATTTTTGTTTTAAAATAAAATGGGTGAGAATTTTTGGTGTCTACAGATGGCTCCCCTTGATTCAATTTTGCAAGACCTTGCAGAATTGGATCAAGGTTGACGGGGCGCCAAAAATTCTCACTAACGATTTATACGTGTACCGAGATACGGTTGCAAATGGAACATTGAACGAATGCAACGGGAAATATTACACGATAGTAGGATGCACGAGGACTTATGACGAGGCTCAGTTAGACCTCTTGACGTCTAACTATAGGACTTATGACAAGCCTATAATGCAATCGAGAGTACGAGGACTTATGACGAGCCTCAACTAGACCTCTTGATATCTAGCCATAGGACTTATGACGAGCCTATGATACTAACAATCCGATTTGATTTGAGGAGCACGAGGGCTTAGGAGTGCCTCAACTGGACCTCTTGATATCCAGTCCTAGGTCTTATGACGGGCCTAGAATGCGATTGAAAGTACGAGGACTTAGGAGTGCCTCAACTAGACCTCTTGATATCTAGCTATAGGACTTATGACGAGCCTATAATACCAACAACCCGATTTGATTTGAGGTGCACGAGGGCTTAGGAGTGCCTCAACTGGACCTCTTGATATCCAGTCCTAGGGCTTATGACGGGCCTAGAATGCGATTGAAAGTACGAGGACTTAGGAGTGCCTCAACTAGACCTCTTGATATCTAGCTATAGGACTTATGACGAGCCTATAATACCAACAACCGATTTGATTTAAGGTGCACGAGGGCTTAGGAGTGCCTCAACTGGACCTCTTGATATCCAGTCCTAGGGCTTATGACGGGCCTAGAATGCGATTGAAAGTACGAGGACTTAGGAGTGCCTCAACTAGACCTCTTGATATCTAGCTATAGGACTTATGACGAGCCTATAATACTTTGATGGAGTTGTACGAAACTCGCTGTGGTGAAAGGTTGATCTGAAGTCAAATTTAGTTGCATGTTGATTCGGGGTCGGACGCTTTCTGATGGGTCCTTCGATCCTCAACGAAGGATTTGAGATTGGGAAATTTTCTCTTGTGTCGTCCCCTTTAACTGCATGGGTGTTCGGGATGATGGAATTGGGTGATTTCGATATATACGGTCGGGTGGTCTGACATAACTTTGGGGACCGTGGTGGTCAAATGCGATCTTTGTGATCTTGGAGAGGGCTTCGGCCGACGACTCTCTGGTAGTTTGACGGTGGCCCTGGTGTGCACTGGGATGGCTCCGGTATTTCTCTGAGATGGTTCCGGTATGGCTCTTAGATAGCTCCGGTTTGATATGTGACTCCCTTGTGAGCAACGACTCCGGGATGGTTGATATATTCGGGTTCGATATGATCTGAGGGCTCCGGTATGATATACGACTCCCTTGTGAGCAACGACTCTGGGATGACTTTCTTGATTGAGGCGAAATCCTCCATAGAGTGATGGCAACGACCCTGCGGTTCGAGGGGAGGAGGGGTTTTTATTTTGGGACGGGGTCGCACCCTGAGAGGGTTGCCTACGTACTCAACTCCCTGTTGAGATCAGACCTTACGTAGTTCATGATTTTTGACGAGCGAGGAGTTCGGTGGTGAGAGGGGATGTCTTGCGGGGCATTTTCTTTGAACAGCACCCGAAGACTATTGATCCTTTGTTTTGAAGGCTGTGCGGTCTCCGAGAATTGCTGTCGTGCCGGTTGGTGAAGGAGACAGGCTCTGTGCTGTGGCTTCCCCTTCTAAAAGAGCATACTCATTCTTCTCTTTCCGTGGTGTAGGATATTATGTCCGAACCGATGGATGCAAATCTATTCTACATGCATTTTTTGGATATGATTGAATGCAACGAGGATGTCGTGTCAAGGTGAGCTCAGCCAAGAATTCTAGTTAAGTCAGATTAGTCATTTCTGAGCCACTTCTTTCTTGAAAAATCTACCCGAAAGAGGTCTCTCGGAATCTCTTATACCTTTCCGTTTCCTTTCCTAAGGTCAGTTAGGCTTTCTTTAATCGGGGTGATGAACGCTCGTTTTTTTTTTTACCTTCCTGATCTCTTTGACACTCGTTTGTGCACGATTGCATTGACAAGATCGGACGTGTCATAGCCGTTCATGTTTCGAATTTGGTACTTTTCAAATCAAGCAACTACCATCGCTAGGTCGGAGGTCTTTCAATGGGTTATAACGGGGCTGCAGGGCATGTGACATGGGACTGGAGGATTCGTTTGAGGATTGTGGAGCTTTGGTGCAACGGAGGATATGCTTCACCTTTGCCATGGATGGAGTGATTTTGGACTCCTTTCGCATTTGTGCGGATTATTATGTGCTTCTCATTTTTGATTTGGCACTTTCTTTGAGTACTCTATTTGCATTTCTTCGTATTCGAAGTTTTTGGTCTCGTCTATTTATCAGGTGTGGAGATATTGAATGGTGTGAGACTTTCATTTCCTCTTTTTACTATTTTGAGCGTTTTGTGCTCCGCTTCTCTCGTTTTCATCCTCTTTGGGTATCTCTTTCAAGCTTTCCTCCATGCTTTAAATGGTGGGGAAGGAACCATGGATCCAGCTCTTTTATCCTCTTTTGCAGGGGGGAATGGTTGCGTGATGTGGGGTGGTATATCGTAGAGTTGTTTTCGAAAAGATTCTCAATGAAAGGCTCAGCGGGGTTCACTAAGGGATCGTTTTCAGGGTCAAAAAGGCTTTTGGTCTTGTGAGGTTTTCTTCGATCCTAGGTGCCTCGTCATCCCTATTGACAGATAATTGTTTCCTCTACTATTCTCAAATTTTGACATGAATGGTAACGCGCTTTTCTCATCAATGTTTAGTTCCGTGAAGGGGGATCCTCACCTGGTGCTTTGAAATTTAAATGTATCGAACGCTCTGGGTTTTGCACGCTCTGTGTTTCTCTCATGCGCTCAACTCTCACGGGAGGTTAGAGATCTTTTCAAGACCTCTTCGGGGAAAATGATACAAGAGTTCGGCGGCCTTTGATGACTTATGTGACTTTCCTAGAATTAAAGATCGAGATGCCTCGACCCCCCCCATGCAATGCAAATGCAATTAACCTAAACCTAATGCAAATGATAATGATAACTTTTGTGTGGATGCGTTTTTTTTGTGGATGCATTTTTTGTGGATGCATTTTTTTGTGGATGCATTTTTTTTTGATGCGTTTTTTTTTTTTTTTTTTATGACGGTTCAGACATAATATCGTTTCAGCCGGTCAACATTGACGAGGCTTTGAAATTCTTCTCCGTCCAAATCTGTTAGTAATACAGCACCATGAGGGGTTATCTCTTTGACCAGATAAGGGCCCACCCAGTTCGGTCTGAACTTCCCTCGTGGATCTGGTAAATCTTTCCTCAGCTCTTTCAGGATGAGATCACCCACTTGGATGTTTCGTTCCTTGACCCTTTTGTTGAACGCTCTAGCCATTCTCTTTTGATAACCCTGGATGTGATATAATGCCAGTAGGCGCTTTTCATCAAGAAGAGCAAGACTGTCATAGCGTTGCTGTAACCAGTCACTTTCAGCAATTTTCAGTTCGTTAGTGACCCGGAGAGTGGGAATTTCAAGCTCGATTGGCAAGACACATTCTGAACCATATACCAAGGAATACGGGGTGGCTCCAGTTGCAGTTCTGACCGTGGTTCGGTAACCCCAGAGAGCATAGTGTAGCTTTTCCGGCCAATCTCTATACGTTTCAACCATTTTCGCTAGTGCACTTTTTACGGCTTTGTTGGCGGCTTCGACTGCTCCGTTAGTCTGAGGTCTGTACGGGGATGACCTATGGTAACGGATGTTGTATTTTTCCATGACCCGGATGGTGTCTCCGTCGAATTGAGGACCGTTGTCAGATACAAACTCTGATGGAACCCCGTATCGGCATATGATATCTCGCTCAATGAACTGGGCGACTTGCTTTGATCCGATGTTTGCGAATGACCGTGCCTCCACCCATTTGCTGAAATAGTCTATTGCTACAAGGATGTAGCGGTGTCCATTTGAAGCTTTGGGGTGGATTTCCCCAATGATGTCGATTCCCCATATAGAGAACGGCCAAGGAGCCGCCATGGCTGTCAGGGGTAGAGGAGGCAGGTGTTGCAAGTTAGCATGGGTCTGACACTTGGCGCACTTCTTCACGAATTCGTGACAATCGGCTTCCATTGTTGTCCAGTAGTACCCTAGTCTGAGGATTTTCCGGGATAGGGAATGTCCTCCAGCATGGGTCCCGCATACTCCCTCGTGGACGTCCTCTCGATGATCTTATCAGCCTCTTTTCGGGTCACACACAAGTGTTGGACTCCATTCGGCATTCTCTTGTAGACCCTGGTTCCGCAGACCACTACTGATTTGACATTCTTCTTAGTGCGATGCGGTCTGCTTAGTGGCTTCTGGCGGATACTCTCCTCTTCTAAGGAAATTCTCGATGTACAAACCACTCATCCTCGACTTCCCCTGTCTCGATGGCTCCAATCTCAAACGAGGGTGTATTAGTCATGGTTATCCACAAGGGGAAGTATAGTGAACCGGTTGGTACTGGACACTGAAGCCAAGGAGGCTAAAGAGTCAGCAAAGATGTTCTGGCTCCGGTTCACATGCTTGAAAGTCACATTTCGAAAGCAGTGATCAAGTATGAAAGGTAGTCATGGTAGGGGATCAATCGTTCTTCTGATCTCCCAAGTCTGATTGACTTGCGAAATAACGAGATTAGAATCGCCAAAAACCTCTAACTCCTCCACTTGCAATTCTAATGCCATTTCAAGTCCCAGGATGCAGGCTTCGTATTCCGCCATGTTGTTAGTGACCGGATAATTGATTTTTACTGCAGCTGGAAGTAGATCCCCCTCCGGATGGATCAACAAGATCCCGCTCCTTTACCCTTATGGTTGACGGCACCATCAAAGTACAACCTCCAAGGTTTTCCGTAATGTCATGATTTGTTCGTCCGGGAAATCATCATTTCCGAAGAACTCGGATGCTACAGGGCATTCTGCTAGATGTTCGGCTATGGCACTCCCTTTGATTGACTTCTGAATTTTGAAAGTGATGTCGAACTCAGACAACAGTAGGGACCATCTGGATAAGCGGCCGTCGAGAATTGGCTTTTCCAGTAGGTACTTTATAGGGTTCATGCGTGCAATCAGTGAACCTCTTGTCCTAACAAGTAGTGCCTTAGCTTCTTCGTAGCCCAGACCAAAGCAGCACAAAATTTGTGGATGTCAGAGTATCGTGTTTCTGCATCGACCCATTTCTTGCTGATATGGTAGATTGACTTTTCACGCGGTGGGGATCCTTGTTCCTGGGCCAGCATGGCGCCCATGGATGTTTCCCGAGCGTCAGGTAAAGAATCATTGGCTTACCCTCCTGGGGCGGTACCAAGACGGGCGGGTTCTGCAAATAGGTTTTGATCTTTCAAAGGCTTCCTGACACTCATTCCAGACTTAGACGCTCTTTCTTCAACAGACGGAAGATAGGCTCACAGGTCTCGGTTAGCTGCATGATGAATCTTCTGATGTACTGAATTCTGCCTAAGAACCTCTGATTTCTTTTTCGGTTTTCGGAGGAGGCATTTCTTGAATGGCCTTTATTTTATCTGGGTCTACCTCGATTCCTCGAGTAGTGATCATGAAGCCCAAAAGCTTTCCTCCGGTCACTCCGAATGTACATTTCTCGGGGTTTAGCTTCATCTGGTACTTCCGCATCCGATCAAAGAACTTTCTCAGATTTATCAAGTGGTCCTCCCGTTGGGCAGCTTTGACAATCATGTCATCTACGTATACCTCCACTTCCTTGTGAATCATATCATGTAATAAGGTAGTGGCGGCCCTTTGATACGTGGCTCCAGCATTTTTCAAGCCAAAGGGCATGTTCACGTAACAAAAGGTTCCCCACTGTGTAATAAAAGACGTCTTTTCCTGATCTTCTACAGCCATTCGAATCTGATTGTAACCTGAAAACCCATCCATGAATGACAGTAGTGCATGTTGGGCAGTATTATCGACAAGGATATCAATGGGGTAAGGGAAAGCTGTCTTTGGGGCTAGCCTCGTTCAAGTCCCGAAAGTCAATGCATACTCGCACCTTTCCATTTTTCTTTGGGACGGCTACGATATTGGCTAGCCAATCGGGGTAATTGACGACCCGAATGAAGCCAACACGTAACAACTTCTCAACTTCCTCTTTCACTTTCAATTGGTGCTCGGGTTTCATTCTTCTCAAACGCTGTTTCTTAGGTTTGGCATTTGGGTACAACGGTATTCTGTGTTGGACAATGTCGGGGTCAATCCCTGGCATGTCTGCGTAGCTCCAAGCAAAAACATCGACATATTCAATTAGCAGGGAAGTCAAATCACGTTTTTCCGTTTCACTCAGACCCAAACCAATTTGTAAAGTTTTGGGGTTATCAGGTGTTCCGATGTTTATTGCTACAGTGTCCTCTACAATCTGAGTGTGGGTGGAATATTTTCTGTGGGAGGCATATTCTCCTCGTCATATTCTTCTTCTGCCTCATAGTTTTGCATTGAATCAAGTGACAAAAGAGATGAATTTTCTGAATAAACTGAACTTTCATTAATATTCGAAGAGCTGGGTAACTCAGTGATTGTTAGAAAATTGCCACCATTTTTACAGCGGAAGATAAATGGTGGCTCCCCCACTCTTTCTTCTTCGTCAAAGTTAAGACAGATACCACTCTCATCGTCAGTGTTACAAGAACTACCGCTATCACTACTGCTACTACTATCACTATCTACTAGACTGATTGAGTATGGCTCCTGGAAAATCAGCTCCTCTCTCTTATGACGACAAGACACGCTCCATGGCCATCTACCGGGGTGCGGGGTCCTTGATGACTGGTTTGGTCGTGACACTGCTCTCCGCTGCATCCTCGGGCATTCCTTGGTCGCATCCCTTGTCGTCATGGTCTTCAGGCATGAGTAGAGGGGAAGTGAAGTGGTCCACCAGCTCTCCCACTCCATTGTCTCCTGACTTCCCTGAGCTTGAACTGCTTTCTGCTTATCACAACTCACAGATACATATGGTTCAGGTTAACTGATAAGAAAGAATCTGCATGAATTCTTACATGTGAATCTGTCAACATCATACCTGGCATCCATAATCCTAACCCGGCTCCTCGCTCTCCGACATATGCGGTTAGTGGCTCCGCCGTGCCCTGCAGCTCCTTGCCTAGCCCACTCCCCTGTTTGTAGCCCATCCGACACATCATGTGCTGTGATGCGGGGCTATAGACACTAGGGTCGAAGTAGAGAGGAGTGATGAAGAAGTTTGACTTACCTGCGGCCGGTTTCGCCACTGTGAACCCCCCAAGGGTTAGCTCCCTTGACCTGGCGCTTTGATCTCGAACAGTTGGGATTCATTCCTTGCCTCTCCTAGCACCTCCACGATCCGTCCTCCATGCTTAAACTTGAGCTTTTGGTGGACTACTGAGGGCACACCCTTGATTTGGTCAATGAAATTCCGGCCCAACAGTAAGTTGAAGGTGGAAGAAATATCGATGACCATCACTTCGATAGAGAAGGAGGCATCCTCGATTAGGATTGGCAGGGTGATCATCCCCAACACTTTTCTGTGGCTGTTATCGTATGCGCTTAAAGTCATCTCCACAGGTTTAAGATCGTTATACCCCATGTGTCGAGCAACACGCAGCGGACAGACGTTTACTTCAGCACCGTCATCGATGAGTGTCTTAGGGACATTGAAACCCCCGGCTTTTACAGATATGTAAAGGGCTCGTCCCGACTGGCGGGAGATTTCCTCATCCGTGAAGGTGATTGCCATAGCAGGGGTCTGGGTCAAGTGGGCTACAATGGTGTCTACACTGACCGTTTGTTTCTTGTCCATTTTAAGATGTCGGGCCACTGCATTCTTGTGTTCCTCTGACATGGTCAACAGGGACCAGATTGTGATTGGGATGCTCGTGCTCTTCAACTTCTTGAGCAATTCTTCTTCTCCAGCCAATTTACTTTCCGATTCACTCAAAGTGAGATCATGCACTTTCTGGGGTAATGACGCGGCTTCTTCAGCAAGCTCGACCGGCTTGTAGTGTTTTCCTGAACGGGTAAGGGTGAGTCTGACTTAGATCTTCCTCTTTGATCAACAGAGGTGCCCTGATCGGGGTCACCGCAGGCGGACCATCATCTTCGTTGGTGATCAGGATGACACTGCACTCCGAAATTCTCCTTCCTCGCCTCTCGGCAACCTTCTGTCGGCACCAAGCTTCTACCACCTCCAATGCTTTCATAGTATTGTAGAGCTCTCGTGCCTCAAAATTCAGTCCCACGAGTAGCTCAAGGTTCTTTTCCATTTGCCGTCCCACTATCAGCAGGGTGATGATGGACACCCTTCCTTGTTCTACTAGACGCTCGACTGTAGCACGTATCTCATGCGTCATTGCTAGATATTCATGCATTTGCGGTTGAATATCATGCTGGATTTCTGGACGATGAACTCGGAAGGCGTCTAGCTCCGGAGATAGCAAGATTGGAGGGGGTGTGCTCTGGTTGCCCGGCTCAGAGGAATTCTCAATGGCATGGATCCTTATGATTCTGCTAACATCCGATTCTTCTTCTCCTTCTCCTATCAGGCTCATCATATTCACATGCCTGGGGATAGAGTTGTTTTGAGTGTTCGGATTAGTTTTCGGGAATTCCACCTCCCCTGCATCGATCAGGTCCTGGATGGCATGCCGCAAGGCCCGGCAATTTTCAGTACCATGTCCCTTGATCATGTGGTATTCACAGAAACTGGCAGGTTGGTTCCCATCTGGGTAACTCCTGGTTTGGGTTTCGGGTGTCCCAGCAAAAACCCACTTTTCTTCAGCTTTTCATAGGCTTTGTCCATTGGCATTCCTAAGCTGGTGTAATTCCTTCTGGGTTGAGTCTGGTAGCTGCTTGGCGGTGGAGTTGCAGAGTAGTTTGAAGTTGACCCACTAACTTGGGCTTGAAATACTGGTGGCTGGGATTGATTAGTTGATGGGGTAGGGACAGATTTTCCAATTGTGTCTGCCTTGGACTGCCTATTCTGATAATTCATCCCTCTAGGGTTTGACCCTTGAAAATTCAAACCCTTCAGACGTCCAGCTAGGGACAGTTCTTCTGCAGCAGTGGCAGCAGCTTTCAAGTGTCGGAAATCACAAATTCCGAGGGACTTAAGATGGTCTGAATAAGGGTTTTCCAAGCAATCGATAATGATTCTTATTTGCTCATCTTCGTTGGGCCGGTCTAGCATCTGCCCCGCCTTCTCTCTCCATCTGGTGATGAATTCCATCACTGTCTCATGATTTCTTGGTCTCATGGTTTCTAGGTCTCTCCTGGTGACCCCTAGGTGAGTGTTATAACTGTACTGCTCCACGAAAGCCTGAGACCTCTTCCAACTTCTTCTTTGAGAAATCCATTCTTGATACCCAAGTTTGGGCTGACCCTTCAAGTTAACTGGGGAAACAGATTATCTTCATCTCGTCATCTAGCCCATACATAGTCATGACCCGGTCAAACATGGCGAGATGGTGTCTGGGGTCCCCTTTCCCTGAGTACTTAGAGATTTCTGGCAGTTTTAGATTTTCGGGCAATTTGGAGCTGGCTTTAGTTGGAACTGACGAAAACCCAACATTTTGGCCCTTTCCCCGAGCTGCATCTCTGCCAATAGCTCTTCTTTCAGGGATTTCTTCATTCGGTTGAGGTCAAGTGGAAGATGCTCAGCAGGCGGGGCTTGGCTGTAACCATGAATCAAATGGTTGGATGGTTGGGGTAACAGCTGGGTCTAGGGAATTGCTTCCTCAAAACGGACAGCATGTCCGGGAGTGGTGTACTGGTATTGATTGAGTTGGATGGGGTCAGGGTGTGGTGAGTTGGGATGAATGAATTCAGGCTGTTTGGTCTGGTATAGATGGGCTGTTTGGACAGTGGCTCCGGTAGGTGGGAGCGGTGGTAGTCTAGGAGAGGTGGTTGGTACTGTAGGGACCGTGGTCATGATTGGAGGTGGCAGGGGTGCTCCTGAGAGTAGGTCAGCCGTTTGAAAGGTTGTGGTGACCGGGTGGATGATGGTGCGTTCTTTCCCTGTGGTCGGTTGTGGTATGTTGGTGTTGAACATAGGGTTTTGATTGCTCCAGACTCGGTTGGGGTGTGGGGAGGAGTCCTCAATATAATCCTCATCGGGATCAGTAAGGTATGGATCCTTTCCCTTGGCTGACCTCTCTTGGCGTAATTGCTCCTCTAGCCTCTCAACAGTTTGCTTCAGCATGTTCTCATTTCTTGTTGACTGTTCTAGCATACGGTAGAGAATGCTTGGATCAGGAAGACGTGAGCTACCGCCGCTAGCTCCTACAACTGCACTTGCCTCAACAGCCGGGATGGCTGGGACACCTTCTGAGGCAGTTGGATTAATCAGATTTGGATCCATAGTTTCAGATGATGTTTCGGTCGCGGTATCACTAGCCAGCCTACCTCGGGAATCTCTTTTCCACAGTCGAGTAATGTTGGAAGACTGGAGGAGTGCTCTTCACTTTCTGCTAAAGCTGTGATACCCCGGAAATACAAAGTATGCAAAAAGTCAGTATAAAGGTAACTTTGAAAGGGTGAAAGGGAAAGAGGAGGGAGGGGTCGTCCCCGTTGTTGTGTAAAAACGCGCAAAAACGATCGAATTCTTTTGTGAAAGTGATAGGCGGGAAAAGTGCACGAGCCGATTTCCATTTCCGAAACGAAGGTCGCGCTATCATTACTTAACTACCGTTGCAATATAGTGGGAGATAAGGGATTACATTCGAGTTCATAGGGGAAACATAACATTAGTTTAGAGAAAATAAATAGTCATTACATAGCCGAGTTTCATAATGGGAAAAGGGAATTACATCTAAATTAAGAGGGGAAATACATAATATCGAGCGAAACATAAAAGGTCATTACATATCCGAATTTCATAACGGGAAAATGGGGAATTACATCCAAAGTGAAACAAAAGGGGGGGGGCATATCTAGGACCTAGATGAGTAAGAGGACCGGCGGGAAGGGTCAGGCAAGCGCTTGTTTCCTCTTCAGGTTTCTTCTCTCTTTCTTCCTCTGCTGGCAGGCTGACATGGGGGGCTGCAGTTCTCGACTATCGCCTCACCAGGTTTCTGCACGATCACCGGATGAATGAGTGAGTAGGGATAGCGGACTTGCCGGTTGATCCTCATGTCGAGCCAATTTTGTATCCGTCGCTAAGGTCCAAGCAAGTTTCCCTATTAGCGTAAACAGCCCACTTTAACCATTGGCATAAGCTTCGATGACGTATCTAATCGCGCTATCAGTAAACTGATGGCTCCTGAAACCTGACTCATGGCCCCGGGATGGTCTGCTCGCGCCGAATTGGCGCATCGCCCTCTGAGGGTAAATGGTGATAATTTGCCCAGGCCAATGAGTATTAATCCGCTGTTGCCTGCCGATTGGACTGCTCCCCCTTGGACATCCCAATCCTTAATGACCCAGCGCTTGAAAATCAGATGTGTCACGGAACGAGCTCTCCAACCATCTTCCGGCTTGCGCTCTCGCTCCTAGCCATCATAAGAGTGTCCATATTGACTACTGAGTAATGGGGTGCTACTGGCAATAGGTGCAAATGATCAAAAAGCCAAATCTGAAGTAGCAAGGGGCTTCCTACGAAGAAGGTCTCTGCGGTTTCCCATCTCCTTCCAATGGTCTAAGGCCCGAACGATTTCAGCGGCCGCTACTGATCCGACACTCAGTCCCTCTTCGAATGCATGTAGTAAGTAGATGACCTGAGGATTCATTCTGAGGTCTCTCTGTCGGAACAAGAACACACCCATGATGCAAAGGTCCAATACCCGTCTCCTGGTCTTAAGCGAGCGGTAAGGCCGGCTAAAACGTTCCAACAGTTCTGGTAAGCTCAACCCCATATTCCCGAAGTTCTCGACCTCCTCTAGGCTTACCTCTAAGAACTCTGCAGCGAATCTTGGGGTCTTAGTCCGATCTGTAGGGATCATCGGCATTCTCTGGTGAGGCTCTATCTTGAGGAAAGCGTCCAACTCCGCCGGCAATATCACCATTTCCTCTCGGAAGAAGCGATACAAGTGATCCTCGGGATCCCAATAGGTTATAGATTCAAACAATGCTTCATAGATTATGTCGACCTTACATAAGCGAGCGAGGCTTGTCAAGAGTGGCTCACATGTATTCTTCATCTCCAGGCAACGGCTCAAAAGCTCTTGACCAAACTCCTTTTCTCTGACTAGCTCTTGCTGAAAAGGCGAGAGTTGGCCCTGACTCCCGGAAGCTGTTTCATCCCTTGGTTTCTGTTGTGCCCTTCTGCGTCTCTTCTCTTCCCCGGGCACTGGCACTAGTCGGCTGAACATGGTTAATCCTGTAAAATTGGACAAATAAAGAAAAGGGGAAGAAAGTGGTGAGCAAGAATAAGGGAGCAGTTTAAGCAATATTAGTACGACCCTCGTTTTTGGAAACGGAAAGCTAGATTTGGAAGATAATTTCAAAAAGGGTTTGAAAACAATTTTTGATCTTGAAAACGGTTTTTGAAAAAGGTTTGAAAACATTCTTTGACTTTGAAAAAGGTTTTCGAACAGGGCTTGAAAGCAATCTTTGACCTTGAAAATGGTTTTCGAAAAGGGTTTGAAAACAGTATTTGATCTTGAAAAAGGGTTTAAAAGCCGTTAACGAGCTCCAAATACTTGTTGATTGAAACAACTTTTAAATGAGAATTCCGAACATGTTTTGAAGGCGTAAACAAGTGGGTTTGAAAAGAGGTTTTTCACACAATGCAAACTGCTCAAATTAAATCGTGGCTGGTTTTTCATGTGGAGCTGAGTGCGAATGATTGGGATAATCACCTTCCAGGCCTATTCCAACATCTATCGTAAAGCCACGCGGGCCACGGCCGGTGATTATCACAACATACTCACTTTGGAAAACTCGGGGAAGTACTGCATGGGAATAGGTCTCTCGTCATTTGCACGGTCAGGTGTGTCTAAAGTCCAAATTATTCACTGACTACGTTGTGCCATGTATGGGTATCCGGTAAATACGGGATCCTCTATGGACGTGCAGCGTGACGTTGGGCTTTAGAGACACCCGTGGTGCAAAGGAACAATGGAGAACTGAGCCCATGCAATCTTCAGGGTAAGGTAGAAGGTGGTCAGACAGGCGGCATACAAGGGGGTGACTACCCATAAAACCCGTCCTAGACACCGGATTAGGCAGCTGGACACTGAAGGCTCAGAGTTCACTATATGCTGGCTTTGACTCGGATATGGAGGATAATTTTGGATCATGAGTCTTCAGGGCGTAGGTCGGTGACCGTCTCGCCTCGCGGGTTTAACCACTCAATGAGTGACCTGACTCATGGGAAATCAATCGTGGACCGATTGGGATGCCGTGACTCGTGGAAATAGGGGTGACACAGAGGAATGCATGTCCTAAGCTACCCATGCATTCACGACTTGTAAATGTAAAAGCGGTAATGGTGTAGGTCAGTGACCGTCTCACCCCGCAACAAGCAACAATAATATGAATGCGGTAAATAAAGTAGAGAAGAACAAGCAACCCTATTTACTAACTGTTTTGTCTTGAAGGCGGTAATTCCAATTGGTTGTTTATTAACCTAAAGGGAAGTTAGCTTCATTCAATCCTAAGTGTCTCTTTCTATTCGTGAGCTAATCATTAACCCAATTGTTGCAATGTTTGTTGAGGATCTAATAAATCCTATCTGTCCTCATCAGATACACACTCTAAGTGTGGAGTAGAATAATCCTAAAGGCTTTGAAAAGAATCTCTTGAAGGTTTTGAAAGAAGTGGGGAAGTCCTGACAATTTTGAATGGAGTTCAGTCTTCCTTGAGTTTGAGAAAAACTTACTCAAGTTTTCCCCAGCAGAGTCACCATTCTGTGGAGGGTGATTTTTCGGTATGAGGGGGGTCTATCTAAATATGGTCTGACTGAGAAGCCTAGATCCTAATAATCGCCATTCTGTGGAGGGTGAAAACCCGTTATTCTGGCATCCCTCAAATACCTACTAAATCGTCCGTCTTTCCCAGAAAGCATAAGGGGAATGCTAGTGAGCACTACACCCGCTCTCAATGGGCTCCACGCGGACTTATGCCCTAAGGGCGGAATTGACTAGAGTCGCCACCTAGTTTGACCTTTGATAACTAGGAAGGAAGATCGGGTTCTAAGAACCGTTAATTGACTCTGAGATTATCACCTATGGATAGGACTTATCTGGTCATGTCAGAGATTCTGTGTGGGTTCGCACTGGGTTACACCCCTTAGAAGTGGCAACGACCACGACTTCGGATTGGTGCCCGAGGAAACCTCGGTCTCCAATTGTCGGGATTGCCCTCTTTCAAAACCTTGTTAAAGAGATTCAATTAAAGCCAAAGGATAGGATTGAGATGAGGAGTGAGGAGGATTTCAAAGTGCTGAAGAATAGGCTGGTCTTGGAGTTGATTTGGTTGAAGTCTTTGAGAGGTTTTAATTGCTCTGAGAGATTTGAGGTTGTTTTGGGCCTTCACGGGATTAAAAGGATGATGGGAGTTTTGAGGAGTTAAAAGGGAATTTTGGTCATTTTTGGTGGAGTCTAAGGGTATTTGGATCATTTGGCTGATTCGAGGAGTTTTTTGTGTTTGCGAAGTTCGGGTTTTGAAATGGTCGGGTTTTTGAGGTGTTTTGGGAAGTTGAACATGTTGAGGTGCAATTCGGGCTTTAAGGATGGTCGAAGTGGAAGAGGATATTTGGTTTGCAAGTATTCGGGTTTTGAAGACGTTTCATGGTTTCTGGGAGTCTTCAGGAATTGGAAGTCCTATGTGGCTTAGAGTTAGTTCAGAGGAGAACTGAGAAGTGTTTATGGGTCCTAAAGCTCTAATGGAGATGTTGGATTGGGGTATTCAAAAATTGTCTCTCTTAAAGTTTTCTAAAATCGGAACAAAAATCATTTTTGTTGTAAAAGGGCGGATAATCCCGAGGGATTACCCTATGTACCCCCTCGAACACGACACTTAATTAATGGTAAGTGCCGAGGCTCGAAAGATGGGGCAATGAATTTATGTCGAAAAATAGGATTCAGAGAGAAACACCATGAATGAGATGTTCTCGGTCGAACCCTAATAACGTCTCTAACTCCCGGGTTTTAAAACATTAAAAACCAAAAACATTGAAATCGAGCGGAAGGGAGTTAGACGATTCTAAAATCCCGGCTGTCACTAGGAAGGTCGTTACTTCCCTAGCACCCCGCCTTGTAAAAATCTAGACTGCAATTAGGGGAGGTTTGTCACCCTAATGCCCCGCCTAAAGAGATCCAGACTGCGACAAGGGAGGTTATGACCCCAGTGCCCCGCCTCGGATTTTTATTTTGGGAAGGAAGACAAGTGATGTTCTAACCATGAGGGAAATGCTTTTGAAGGGGTTAAGACATTTCTTGCTCCCCGAAAATGGTTTTATTTTGGAGTTTTGAAAACTAAGTTAGAAATTTTTTTGAAGTTGTTCGGAATTCTCTATGAAGAAACACTGATTTTGAGAAATATTTTGGGAGAAAACTTTCAGTATATGTGAGAAGAACTTTCTGCGATTGAGAAGAGTTTTCTGTGATGTGAGAAGAGTTTTTCCTTTAAAATTCCACAAAATGGTTTCTTTGAAAACTTGATGAAACTTGGATAAAATGATGATTTTGAGACTCTTTTTGGTTTTTGGATTCTGAAAGGGATTTACAGATTGAAAGTGAATTGAAAAGGGATTGGGCTTGAAAAATGTGTTGGACTTGATTTGATTTGGTTTGACTTGTGTGGGCTTGGACCAAATTTGGGCCTTGGAAGAAGATTTGGGCCAAAATGGATATGGGCCTTATTTGGGATATGGGCCTTATTTGGGCTTTGGGCCGGATTGGGGCTTTGGGCCGGATTGGGCTTTGGGCCGGATTGGGCTTTGGGCCGGATTGGGCTTTGGGTTTTTTTGGCTTGGCTTTGGGCCGCGGATTTAGACATGGGCTGGATATGGGTATTGGGTCGGGCTTGGACTTGGGCCGGCTTTGAATTGGGCCGGATATGGGTATTGGGTCGGGTTTAGACTTGGGCCAGCTTCGGGTTTGGGCTGAAATTGGGCCGATTTCAGGGATGGGCTGAGTTTGGAGATGGGCTGAGTTTTGGGTCGGGTTTGAGGGAGTTTTGGGCTGAGCTATATGATTGGGCCGGATTTGAGTAGGTTTGGGCCTTGAGTCGATTTGGGTTTGACTGAGATGTGGGCTGGTCTGAGAAGTGGGCCGGACTGAAAAGTGGGCCGAACTGAAATGGAATTGGGCCCGGATTGAGTAATGTGACATTGGGCCTTAGATTGGATGAGAAAAATTTGGAGAATCAGATTGGAGATGAGTTTAAAAAAGGTCAAAATTTGTATTTACAAAATGGTTATGGAAATGAGAGACAATTTCTGGATTTGAGGATGGAGAATTTTGAATTAAAGAGCTGGAGGTCTGAAACGGAAGTGAGATTTAATTACATATATATACATGTATTAGGTACATTTTAGGGTTTAGAATGTTACCACATGAGATAGGCCAATAGTCTATCAGGCTAGGGGAACATTCTCTATCCTAAAGGGATTATTGTTTGCTTATATACATAAATGTGTGTTTTAAGGCTTAGGATGTCACCACCATGAGATAGGCTGATAGTCTATCAGACCAGGGGGACCCCACTATCCTAATGGCTTGGGTCTAAGGTCATAGTAACTAGGGCTTAATAACAATGAACAAGTACAAGGAAATGAAATAGAAGTCGTAAAAAAAAAAGCTAAGTACAGTATATACAAGGCTCATGCAGAAGGGATAAA
Source organism: Limonium bicolor (assembly GCA_023374045.1). NCBI lineage: Eukaryota > Viridiplantae > Streptophyta > Magnoliopsida > Caryophyllales > Plumbaginaceae > Limonium > Limonium bicolor. The sequence continues at coordinate 4,838,381 of CM041776.1, forward strand.
CATCATGACCATGAAACAGATTGAGATTGATGAGCAAATAATCAGATGAATGAACATATTCAGGGTCGACGCAAGACTGCTAGGGACAGAGAACAAAAGAATCAAATAAGTCCCCAAACGAGATTGAAACATAAACTAGATACCAAGTTGCTAAAAGTTCATGCTATGTCTGCTCATTAGTTATCTAGTATCCCTTCCCTAAGTGGTCAGATTTAACAATTCTGAAAAAGAACAACTAGGTTGAGGGTCCGGGACCACGGCTTATTATATTTGGACCAGATGAAAGCCTAAGCCAAAATGTTTGACGCCAATCAATCACATACAGAAACCCGACATGAAGGTTTAGGCCATAAAGATGAATGTCAAAACCTGGGAATTATTAACGTTGTTTTTGAAAACTAACTAAAGACTAAATGAGTCAAAAACTAGTTTCTAAACTGCTTCTGTTTTTTAATCACGAGATTTCCTCCCTCTGCATCGACCTCCAGTCCCTCAAAGTCATGTTTTCCTAAGTCGGGTTTCACCTTAATCTAGTGATTTAAACGAAAAACAAACCAGGACAAAGAGTAGACAACAGGATGAACTGCTAGACCGTGACTGCTTCAGATAGCCAAAGAGAAATCAAACATCAACATCCAAACTCTTCTCTGATATGTAACTTGTAGCCTAAAACCGAATAAAACAAAACAGCCAAACATAGCATCAGGGAAGTGATCATGGTGAATCGCAGATAACAAAGCAAACAGTCACCAACACTCAAACACGGTCATGAGGCAAGCTTAAACACATTAGGGTTAGGTTGATTACCAGAAGTGGCATGCAAAATTTCCTGCGAGAATATTAGTGCAACAACCAGAATGAGCAAGCAGAATCAGGTTAGCTCACAAATTAGGCAAGATCATGTAGTCTGAGTATAATGAACGACGAATGGAGATTTTCAGATAACCAGAACCCGAATACAACGTTCTGATTTCCTGTAAGTATCTCAGAACACAACCACAACTCAGCAGAGCATCAGTTCCAATAAACAGGCAACAGAAATGAAGTCAACCATTGGGCAGACGGCTTTTATCTCGTAATAGATGAGTAGAAGGGACATTCAAACTCGTCGGGGTTTGGACGTGAATGCAACAGCGGAGACAATTATCAAGCCATAGTCACGAGGGGTTAGGGCTAAGCAAAATAACTCTCCCGACGGGAGAAAGACCAGTTCACGAATCCAATCAGAACAACGAGGGGAAATAGATGAAACTAAGACTGGATGTGGACCAGTTTAACAGTATCGTAAAAGGTAGTAATCCCAGGGTAATTCGAACGCGGATGCATGAAAGTTCAACATTGAAGGTGTTTCTTCTACCTGTCCGTGGACTACAAGGTCCATACCAGGTAATAATACCGCCCGAAACACAACAATAAACAAAGTCTACCGATGGATTACCAATGATGCATGCGAAAGCAGAACAGCAAGTCTAGGGTGAATGAAAGTCATAGTCGGGATGGTTACCGAAACTACACTCACCCCTGACATTCAAGCGTACGAAGAGAGAAACAGGCATGAATTTAATACAGAAACCAAGTGTTCAAAAATATCTGAAATCCACGGACCTGCGAAAACTGAGGATTCGAGGTCCGCTTCTGTTTTTTGTTTGAAGGAAGCGGAAGAAGGGAGCAGGAGGAGACGGGATGGGTTTTGCGTCGGAAACAGTTTCTCGACTGAACCACAAATATCCACTGTCATCGATTTGAGCCTTTGGGCGAAAATGTGCTTTGGGAAAGCACGACGGGGAGAACTGAAACGAAAACCGTTGAAATCGGGAAAAGGGTTGAATGTAAGGGTGACGAAACCGACTTACGCTGTCGACGACGGGGAGATTGACCGCGCTCGAGTTTTCCGGTGGAACGGAGTGTTGACGGAAGAGGAGTTTAGGAAGGAGGACAAGTTTCCCGGCGATCGATGGTGGTCGAGAGACACTCTCGGGGTCGAGCTCAAGAGAAGAAAAACCGCAGGGAATGTGAGACGTTTCTACTCTTTTCAAACAGGGAATATTTGGGATCTGTGTCTGCTGAGTCGTAAAACCTGGGTATACTGTAGGGTTTTAGAATGTTTTATAAGGAAAGGTGACGACGGATGTCAACCTTGGGCTTCCTTTGTAGTTGGGCTTCCTTTGTAGGGATGGGCTCTTTTTTTTTGAAGGTCTTGGAGTAGAAAATGATCGGGTCCATTTGAGAAGGATCGGGTCCAATTGAGAAAGAGGAGGGTTTGGTCCGCACACGTGGCAAACAAAAATAAAAACGAGAGGTGCCCTCACCCGGACTCGAACTCAGTACCACCTGCTTCCTCCCTGCATACTCTAACCAACTGAGCTATAGCCGCGTTCGGTATATGGGTGCGAGGAAATAAAACAAGTGTTATGTTGCGAGTCGGGGCAAAACAAAGGAACGTCCTCCTTTCTTGCTAAGATTCAAAATCGTGAAATATTTTAAAACAAAAGCAACAAAAAAATGCATGCAAAATGAAGCAGGCTAAAACGGATTACGATAAAAGGCTCGTGCTTCCTTTCCCATAGGAATGTGAGATTTAAATGTCGGGAAAAAGAAATTCCTTTAGTTGAAAACGGGGACGACCGCCTTGTTTCTGAAAGCATGTTCATTTTTGAATTTTTGTTTTAAAATAAAATGGGTGAGAATTTTTGGTGTCTACAGTATGCAATCACTTATTACGTTCAACAGTTTAGGCGGTACCTGGTCTAGAAGAGGGCCCTGGCGTCTCAGACCGGTCCACCACATTCAGGGCAGCCTTGCTAGGTCCCGACCCCTTCCCCTTCTGGGAATCAGTGTGTCTCTGATCTGTGGGTGGCTGGTTAGCCGTCTTCGGGCCATCAATAGCTGTTGTGGCCTTACCCTTCCACTGCCCCTTGGGCTTGTTGATTCTGCTGTTGGGGTTCCGGTAACACTCGTAGTCACGGTGACCCCACTTCTCGCAGTAACGACACTGTACGTCGTTTCCCTTGCAGTCCTTGTCAGGGTGGTCTCCGTTGCACCACTTACAGTAATAGTGGCGCTCCGGTCCAGAGCCCATGCTAGCTGCTATCACAATACACAATCAATACTTGTCTCCCAACTTATCAACATATACTTCAACTTATCTCACAAGATTAAATAATTACCCTTAGGTGGGTAAGAGCGTAGGGGTTTCGCCGCATAAGCATATGTGAGCTTCAGTGGCTCCTTAGCTGTGGTGGTTTGGGCTTAGCCCTTGTCACCCTAGTGCTGACTCTTCTGGGGCTGGGGATAAGGTTTCTTCTTCTTCTTTCCTCCCCCGTACCCCTGCTGACTCTGGCCCTCGCTCGTGGCCTTGCGCTTGTGCGCATTCTCCTCGTCCCTCAGACGGACGGTGATCTCCACCTTAACAGCGGCATGATAGCACTCCTGAATTTAGGATGTCAGTCATGCCCCGCAAAACATACTCACAAACTCACATTAATACTCACTTGTGGACTACACATATTCACATCACTCTTCATTTAAATTACCTGCAAGGTAGTATACTCAGCTGGCCCCATCCCATAGCGAAGACGGTGGCTGAGACCGTTGTAAAAACGGTTTACCAGCACCCGGTTCGAGTACCCCAGGTCCGGTAACAGGTGGATAAGGTCGGTGAATGCAGTGTAGTACTCATCAACCGACACCTTGTCCCCCTGCCTCAGACTATCCAGCTCCAGGCCCTTGGCCTCTTGAACATGCACAGGGTAGTATTTGGCTCGCAGTAGAGCCGTGTACTCCCTCCATCCAAACTGAGGATCCGCCATCCGGTCCTCTCTCACAAGCTTCCACCAACTCTGTGCCGAACCCTTCAGGTAGTAAGCGGCAAGACGGACCTTAGCCTCTGCAGGTACAGCCAAGGTCTCGTAGGCGGTCTCCAATTCAGAGATGTACGCCTCCAGCTTACGTGGGTCGGTCTCCCCATGAAATGAAGGGGGTCTAAGATCTGCCAATGCCTTGACCCAGTTGGTCTCTCGTGGCGGTGGCGGTGGTGGTTGAACTTCGGGGTGTTGCCCCTGTTGAATTGCAGCTACTAGTTGTGGAACCATTTGGGCTACGGCGGCCGCTACAGCTTCGGCCATGACCTGGGCCGTAGTATTCTCGCCCTGGTCACCCGTATCTCCATTGCCACGGCCTCTACCTCTTGGTCGACCTGACATCTGAATTCACATGAATATTCATTAGCAATATGCTTGCACACTTATCGGTCCAACGGTTGTAACGCTTCCCGATAGTAAGGTATCTCCACACTTAGTTAGTGGTTAACCTTTCCATAACTGATCACTTAGGTAATTGTAGTTAGGTTTCCTAACTCAGTATATTCCTAAGCTCGGTATTCTAGTCATCAGAGCGATACTTCGCTCTGATACCACTTTTTGTAACACCCTTACATCGTACTTCACAACTAAATGAAATCGCAGCGGGAATAAATAACTAAACAATAACTAACGCTTCGGTGCTACAACGCCGCCAACCACCCACGTGGTTGACAAGGCAGAATAAATACAAGTGTACCGGTCTGATGATCAGACTCCCGAGCATACAACTAAACCATAAATACATCATATACAATACCGAGTATTACTTACATTCCTTCACTGTAAACTGTCAATATACCGCCATAGTAATTTCAACGGAGTCAAAATATAATGCCACGGGAGCACAGGCGCATCCCGGGCTCAACATCCAAAATAAACCAAAATACAACTGAGGCCTAGATCTTACAGCCACTTTGCTTCTTCGATCCTCATCCTGCAGTAAAAATATGGAGTCCCCCGAGGGGGTCAACAACCCTTGGCTGGTATGGTTAACGCGCAGCCCATCGGCTACCAGGATACGCGCAACAAATTGTCATGATAACATGGCATTCATTTTATACATAACATAACATAACATAATATGTGGCATAGCATCAATAGTGCATAGCACAACATCACGTACACAGTGGATACTCTTTCCACAATAACAAACCAAGAAGGTTAAACAACATAAGAGCCTAGAGAATGATTCACCCTCATGTTAAGCTCGTTACACACACTCATTACCGTTCTGTTATTCGAACGAGTAACTTAAGTCACAGATGGTTCGGATTTAGTGACCCGAACACACCACACAAACACATGTTCCCACTAAACCGATCATAAGTCAGAATAGGTAAGCTTTGGAGGAAGCTAGCGGGAGATCGAACGCCAAATTAAGGAGAACAATCTTAACAACATAAGAGTCGAATCTGATTCAGATATCTACTCTTAACTTACATGCATGACCGGACAACCGGATTCCTTTCTTCCCAGTTAACACTTGTTAGAAGTTCATGGTGGAACTTAACAACCAATACACAATAGGTGGTAAGTCATGTTAGACACACACAAGGGAAATGAGTCACATCATAACATCACAATAATATGAACAACTGTAAACTCATTACATGTTTAGATCTTATAACGTCATAAATGTAAATTCCTAGTTGTCGGTGCTGAGTCTGCAACTCAGAATGTGTCGATGGTCTGAGTTCAGAACTGACGACGAACGGGGAGAAAGAAAGGAAGACCAGAATAGCATAAAGGTTGAACCTTTATTACAATCACGTATAACAATGGTTACATAATCACGTATTCAATACGAATACAAACCCTCACGTCAAGAACACTATCTTGACATAACTCACACGTAACTTGAGTTCTGAACTCAAGTTACTTACAATGAAATCAGCAACAAAACTCTCCTGGGATTGACTCTACAATCTCACTCTTTCTCTCTGTTTCTCACTATATTCGCCCTTACTATTGTTCCCCACAAATTACCTTGTATTTCCGTTTTTCTCTTTGCATTTTCCTCTCTCCCCTTTTGACCTAGACTTTCTTCCACTTATATAGATACAGAGGCAGGGTGAGAATCTATCGTTCAAGATTTTATCTTTAACATCTAGATAAAATCTTGTTAAATATTCTATCTTCTTCTCTGTTCGTCAGTTCAAGACTGACAGACTTCGCTTCAGGTTGGTCTTAAAACGGGCTTCAGTATTGAACTGAGTTTGCCGATCAAAATAACATCAACAATTTCCCCCTTTTTGATGCGGCAAACTCTGTAAGTCTTGAACTAATTGAACTGGTGAATGTTCCCCCTGAATCGTTGTAAACTCTATAAGTCTTGAACTGATGAATGTTCCCCCTGAGTTGTAGAGTACGTTCAAGACCACTTTCCCCCTTTTGCCAAATCAAAAAGGAATTAAGTCATAAACCTTATGAATTGGGGATAGTGATGCATCATGGTCAGATCACTGGGAAGGAGATGATAATTCTGAAGGAGGTGAAGTGCCTTCTTGACGTGTCTGGTAGGGCCGACTTGACTTTGGTACCCAAACTTGTTTGATCTCAGTTGTAGACTCAGGCTTAAAGTGATTGATAGGAACCCACCTTTTAGTGTGCAATCTTTTGATTTCGAATGAGTTATGTCTTGATGATTTTTCACGTAATTGTTTTCTCAACAATTTGGGACACCATCTAACCTTGTGTCCTAGCTGGTGGCAATATCGGCATGAGTGTAATCTTGGCTGATGTCTCGCAGTTACAGTCTGTAACCTATCAGTCGCAGACTGAGAGAATGTCTCAGACTTAGATCCCAAACCGCATTTTCTGAGTGTATTATTCTGCATCATTTGCTTCAAATTCGCCTTCCCGGTATACCAATTGGATTGTAGGATCTGAAGTATCTAACTTTCGATTTGCCTTGGCTACCATGTCTGAAAGTGTTTCGCATTCTCTTCTTAGCGATTTGTTGCTATCCAGAAGAGAATTTATCTCTTCTTGTGCCCAACAAGGAAGAGTGAGAATCCTAGTTTCCAAAGGACTTACAAAGTTAATCCTTGGCTTATCTATCTAGACTCTCAATGACACGATTTTTGTTTCAGTCGTAGACTGTCTCAAACTTTTCACCTTAGCCCTGAGTTCTTTAATCTCAGTATCGTACTGATTCTTCATGAATTTTATCTCAGAAAGTGCAGAGGTTAGCTGAATAAATATCTCTTCTTTCCCAAGAGTATCCTTCCAGATTTCCTTCTCTTTTATGTTATACTCAGTATTGATGTCATCATCTTCGTGAGCAACTGCCGTCAAACACATCTGCGCGTACTCCCCGGGTTCTGAGTCTGTATCTGAGATATCCTGTCCCCATGCGGCTGCAGCTGTATCTGTGTGCTTCTTCTGAGAATTCTCCTTCTGCTGGAGAGGACAGTCCTTGACAACATGACCAGGCTTGTTACACCTAAAACATGTGTTTTGTCCCTTCTTGACTTACTCTGTTGGTTTGACCTTTGCTTTCTACTGCTCAGCCTCTGTATGATGTTCATAATCTTAGTGATTTCCTCATCTACGTCACAATTCTCATCTTCTGATATTGTGGTAGTATCACGTGCGTTTAGAGCCAGATCCTTAGTTTGAGTAATAGTGTTTCCTCTCATCTTACCTTCGTACACCGTCAGTTCTGATCCCAGCTCTTCGAAAGACAACTTGGATAAATCCTTTGTGGACTCCAATAGTGTGGTAAAATTTAGCCAGTCTTTACCAAGGCTATCCAGAATTCTTTCGTTCACCACATCATTGTCAAGAACTACCCTACCCGACAGTTTTAAGCTCACACAAAATCTTGTCAAATCTCTCAAGTGTTTCAGATATAGTCTCACAGTCTGACATCTTGAAGTTATCAAGCTGTCTCTTGAGCTGTTTGCCCTTAGCCTTTTAACCGAATCTGTTCCAGCATATGCGGTTTTGAGAAATTCCCAAACCTCCTTAGCAGTGCGCAAGCCCAAGACTTTCTGTTGGTCTGAATCTGATAACGACGACATGATCACCCTTCGAGCTTGTCTGTTCTTACTTATCAACTTATTATCGCTCTCACTCCAACTGGATCTTGGTTTTTCTTTGGTGATGCCACCCTCCTCAATTTTCGGCTTCAGGTCGCCTTCAGTCACTACGTCCCATAACTGTAGATCAATAGAGATTAATTGATCCTCCATCTGTTCGCACCAACTGGTGTAGTTGAACTTTGTCAGCTTTGGAGGCTTAACATAGTAGGAATTCATCACGATCAACCCTGAAGAAGTTTCTTCTACGTCTAGGGTTACCTGGCTCTGATACCAATTGTAAATTCCTAGTTGTCGGTGCTGAGTCTGCAACTCAGAATGTGTCGATGGTCTGAGTTCAGAACTGACGACGAACGGGGAGAAAGAAAGGAAGACCAGAATAGCATAAAGGTTGAACCTTTATTACAATCACGTATAACAATGGTTACATAATCACGTATTCAATACGAATACAAACCCTCACGTCAAGAACACTATCTTGACATAACTCACACGTAACTTGAGTTCTGAACTCAAGTTACTTACAATGAAATCAGCAACAAAACTCTCCTGGGATTGACTCTACAATCTCACTCTTTCTCTCTGTTTCTCACTATATTCGCCCTTACTATTGTTCCCCACAAATTACCTTGTATTTCCGTTTTTTCTTTTGCATTTTCCTCTCTACCCTTTTGACCTAGACTTTCTTCCACTTATATAGATACAGAGGCAGGGTGAGAATCTATCGTTCAAGATTTTATCTTTAACATCTAGATAAAATCTTGTTAAATATTCTATCTTCTTCTCTGTTCGTCAGTTCAAGACTGACAGACTTCGCTTCAGGTTGGTCTTAAAACGGGCTTCAGTATTGAACTGAGTTTGCCGATCAAAATAACATCAACAATAAACACACAGAAAAACATACAACACACAAGCCGGTGTAAACCGGTAGACAACAGACTGCAAGAAAACCATACCTTGGTCCTTGCCTCGATTGATTTCCTCCGTAGGTCACTCCTATATATGATTAATAACGTCGGTTAATTATTTATTTAACTTCAAACTTACTAAATGTTTAACATGATTGTATGACATGTTTTTAATGCCCAACTAATCCTTCATTACCTTCATTATACCCCCTAGGGTTAACTACATAAGTCACATTCTTTTCTTTTTTTTATAGGTTTTGGTACGTCCGACCCACCGTCCGACCCACAACTGGGTCGGACCCTTCCAGTGGTTTTCGGGTTTGGAAAAACTTAACTTGTCCGACCCAACCTTCTAGGTCGGACCATTCCAGAGAATTTCATCGACCTTTGAACATACATGTCCGACCCACGTCCGACTCACTCGACTGGGTCGGACCATTACAGAACTTTTACCGCCTCACAAAACACGACCGTCCGACCCACGTCCGACTCACTCGACTGGGTCGGACCATTCCAGAACATTTTTCGTCTTTCAAAACATGACCGTCCGACCCATGTCCGACCCAACCTTCTGGGTCGGACCATTCCAGAACAATTTCCTGACGTCTAACAGGGGCTGTCCGACCCAAACTTGGGTCGGACCCCTGGGTCGGACGCCATCTAAACTTGCCCAAACTTGTAAAATCTTCACCAAACTTCTCCTTAAGCCTCTTAATGCTTCCTAAGAACATTTAGTACACTTATATCCACATACAACATCCATGAAACAAATTATCTATAACCTTAAACACTTACTCATTTCATACTGAAATTCCTAACACTTATGCTATTTCCTCCTTAGTTTGCCAAATGGTGTTTCATACCTATGATAACTACTATCCCAAAATGCTTTCTCCTCATTTTAACATCATCTCCCAAGCATCATTACTTACCATCAACTCCTTATGTCATTCTTGAAATCCTTTTTCAAGTTCACACTTTCTCCTTGTTCACCAAAGTTTGCCTAAGTCCTAACTCAAGTCCAAATGACTTTGGTGTATCCCAAACATTCTTTTGCATTATAAAATCCTCTAGAACATTGCCTAAGCCCTTCTCACATCTTAAATCACCTTAATGCATGTTTTTTTCACAAGGAAAGCACCTAACCATTCTAAACACTTCTTAACTTATCAAACTCATTTTAAACTCTTAGAACTTCTTGTTTATTACCTAAATTTCGACATAGGTTCTCCTAGAACATTACTAAACCAAAACATATTGTTTTCACCAACAAACAACCAAGAACACTAAAAATCCATCAAGCACTTTCTTATACACAACTTCACACATTTAGCACTACATCACAATATAGTGCATAATTTAAATTGCATGGCACTTAGGCCCTTAAATGACATGGCTCTTAGGCCCTTAAGATGCATAAATCATAAACACTGAATTTCCACAATATATTTGCCTTTGACCTGCAAATACACTCAACAACACATATGCCTTTTACTAAGCTCTTGAGAGCATTCTTCTAAGTCACTTCTCATTGGCTCCTTAGATCATTTTCATAAGAAATACAAGCTCATTTCTCCTAAAGCATTAAACCACATTAGGTTAGCATATTTACCTCTTTTCCACACAAACTTCTTCCTTGTTTCCTTATAAAACCGGTAAGGTATTTGATTCCTTGTCAACTACTAAACATTATACAAATAACATAATGAGTATTCAAGCTTTAAGCTTCATCTCATTGTAAACCCTAGGATTACATTATTTCAAAAACATTAATGTAGTTGTTTTACCTTGGTCTTTGAAGAGAGTTTGAATATATATCAAGAGAGGACTCCACTTAGTCCATGAAAGGTTGGAATGAAGCTAGAATAAAGTCACACAAAGAGCACCATTAATGGGCATTTTCGGTCAAGGTAAAAACATGGAGGAAACATGATTTTTCTTTGAGATTCCTTACCTAGAAGCAAAGGAGAGTAATAATATATAGAAATGTAAGCTCAAGCTCCTGCAATGGTGGAACTCCATGGCACCGAAATGGGGCTCTTGAAGTTTTGAGAAGATAGGAATGAAGAGCTTGATAAGAGGAAGAGAATGGTGGTGTTTGTTTTTGATTTGGTTAAGTGAGCTAGGAATTACAAGTGGTCAAAGATGGAGTTTGTGTGTTTACTATTGCAAATCGTGTATGAAGAGAAGAAGAGAGGTTGAAGAAGACTTGGAACCGTGGGAAATGAAGGAAAGAAATGAGAGAATGAGATAAGTGAGTTTGTTTTGCTTTTTAGAAGATATTTATGCTTTATAAAGTAAAAAGTAACTTAAGCAGTCTTCTTCATTTTCTTAACATGCTAACAAGAGAGTGGTGAGTCACCACACTTAAGAAACCGGACCCCAATAGTACTTAGGGGTAATGTAGTCTTTATTTGTCAATTTAATTACTTATACAAACATATGTTACAAAATAGCTTATTAAAATCACTATTCATAAAAACAAGGCACATAGAAGTGAAAATTTTGATTTCCCATTGATATAGACTTCCAAATGTGATACTATATAGTACACATGTTAATTAAAGAGTAATGATGGACATTTAGCCATTCAAAACTCATTTACAAGACAATTTTTCGAAAATGTGCTTTAAGACTCCTTAAAGCACATTTTGTGTTTTAACTTGTTTTCAAGCTTGGTTTTCTTTGGTAATTGGTTTAATATGTTCATTAGCATATAAATAAGATCTTGGTAAGTTCATTAGGTCTTAACCAAGCTTATCCCAAGCTTAGAGCACATTTTGGCCTTTATTGACCTTAAAGCATATTTTGTGTTTTCTTTTGTTTAAATTTGTTTACTTATGTTTCTAAGACTCTTTTTAGTCTTAATATACCCTATTTAGGTGTTTAAACAATATACTAAGGTTTGGGGTATTTCAGGTATACTCTTAATGCAATGGTCGGGCCGTTAGGCCTTTCCGGGGTTTCATTCTTCCAGTTTAGGACGTTTAATCCTGTAGTTGCTTCATTGCTATCACGGTACATTACTATGTACCTGTTGTGTGTTAGAGTTCCTCTACGTATTCCTGTTCTTACTGCACTTGCGGTGGCAAGTGCGTGGTACTGGTGGTTTTTGGATAAACCGATACCGGTCTCGGTATGGTTTCCACTGGTACTTGATAGCCTTGTTGACCCTCCCTTTGATCTTATTGATCATCTACTTAGGTTAACTAATCTTCTGAGTAACTTCTCAGTAAGTTTGACATGGCTATCATTGATCAGGGTACTTCTCCAATCCTTGGAGATCCCTAATTATTTGTTCTGTGTTTTCTCTTGCTGCTCGCTCCCACACAATTGTGGTTACTGAGCTTTCAGCTTGTTTAGGCACTACTTTTGTAGTCCTGTCGGATTATATCTTGTGAATGTTCCTGTAGTTGTTTGAGCTATGTTGGCCAGGTATTGTAACTGTAATGGCGTTATAGTTTTGGAGTGAACCGCTCCTGACTATGTTCTTAGTCAGCTGGTATACCTTTGGTGGTATTATCCAGCTATTACTGTTCCATGGACTTGTGTCTTGGGCTCCATTACTGCCCTTTCCCATTTCGTTGCACGGTTAGTGCTTCTTTTCCTGTTGCTGGTTGATTAGCCAGGTTCCGCGACTGCTAAGCATGTCGCCCCATGCTATTGTAAGTTGTAGCCTCCTCATGGCTGAAGCGCTCATCCTACCGCCATTAAGTGCGGGTATCGTTGTTCAACCGAGATCCATCTCCGGGACTTCCAATTCTTGGAATCTACCATATGCCGGTTCTTGTTTACTGTATGATTGCTTCACAACTGCCAGATCGGGTTTCCCCGAGTATGAGAGGACTTCCTGCTCTCTGGCGTACCTTCCAAAGTTATACAAAGGGATTTGTGGAGGGCGGGTCTGGTGTTGTAGGTATCCGGTACTCACCGGGAGTTCCTAACTAGCACATCTCTAATGCTAACACTCAGCCCTAAGCTTCTAAATCCTAACTCGGTATTTCCTAAACTCAGTACTTCCAGTCATCAGAGCGATACTTCGCTCTGATACCACTTTTTGTAACACCCCTACCGCTAATACCGTCATTACCGTCCAATCTCCATATACAATCCAGAATCACGCAGCGGATACTTACATACTCAACGGTGGGTGATACAGTGCCGTTAGTCACCCACGTGACTAACACGGCTACTACTACTACATGCAGCATCGGTCTGATGGACCGGAATATCCGAGTACTACACACTTACAATACATACTCCAATTACCAAATCAAATACTAGAACTTCCATTTCATTACAATACTCCGTAAGTTCAATACAATATAATACACCGAGTTTACTAAGATCCAAATACAAATACTATGCTTCCTTCAATTCCATATATACTCATTACGAGTCTATCCACTACCCATTCCTCACAAACTACTTACTTTCTAAGTACAAGGGTGTGCCACTTGGTACACCTCTACACTCTACTTCTACTATCCAAGTGTAGCCACTGGTCTCTTACCTTGACCATATCCGCTTCGGGTACCTGCACACTAAAAACGTTCCCCCTAGGGGGTCAGCTTTCGCTGCATATGATAACCGCATACCCCGCGTACTAGTGAGGGTACGCCGACCACTTGGTCGAATACATGCGATTGATTTCATTCAAACATACATGCATACATGCTCTTGTACATAATATTACAATACATTACGCAAGGAATACATACATACACTTCAAGGCATACTCTTCAATACATACATGGTAAATCATGCAGGCCATCCGATGTATACTTACCTTACCGATATCCACGATACACAATACATGCACAATACATACGCAATACATACCCAATCCACCAAACTTGTTAGCTCTTGTTGGTCCACCCGGGTTAATCGGGTGGAGATTGTTCCTTTACTCGTTCCACAGTACTTACGCATACATACTCATACTCATACATACTTACTTACTTACTCTTACTCTTACTCATGTTAAGTCGTCGGGACCTCCGGCCCGGGGACTACTCCGTCCCACCACCGGGATTTACTTGACTCACCAATCCGGGATGCTACCCATTTAAGGGGTTTGGGCCGCGGACCAGTTTAAGAGTCAGGAATCGGATCCAACCACTTGTGTCTCCTCATCCTCACGCGTGGCCGAAGCTATATCGGACTTTTACTCATTCCAATTTACTCACACTTAAGTTAGGAGTTAGGTAGTTAGGAATTTAGTAGAAGTCAACATCCAAGCCACATACACAATACATTGTTCATATACACATCCATACGCAGTACAATACAATATACAAGTACGCTACGAGATACAAATACACTTCATCATTATTCATATATTTCATGAATTATACAAACTAGTGTTCAAGACAGTAAACATCGAGAACAGCATAAGTCAAGCACAGGTAAGTGCAATATAGTCCGATTCATGCATTTATCTTATTTAGGTGATCAAATAAACACACAAATCGGGGTAACCAGATTAGGATACAGGGCATGAAGAAATCATACCGTTCACCGTTGTACTTGTATCCGACGTTCCTCCGGGGTTCACAATTCAAATCCTATGATATACGTACAATCGAGTGATTAATCTAACTACCATTAACTTAACCCGAGTACTCTTACGTTTCCTAACTCATACTTACTAAGTCTTTGAAGTTCTTATACTTACACATTGTTTACTTTTGTTAAGTTTATTTCCTTACTTAACATTAGTATACTTACATATATGTACATATGTACATGTGGGTATACATATATACATATATACATCATTACTATTTAATTTAAATTTAAATTTCTTTTTTTTTTATGGCTCGACCGACCTTACCCAAGGTCGGTCCCAAGGTCAGTCGGAGTCAGTAAGGAATTATGCTGTAAAAATTTCAGGGCCGACCGACCTTGCAAGTTCGGTCCCAAGGTCGGTCCATTCCAGTGAGTTACGTGACGGAGAATTTTAGCCCGACCGACCTTGCAAGTCCGGTCGCAAGGTCGGTCCATTGCAGTAGGTTACATGACGGAAAAATTTTGAGTCGACCGACCTTGCAAGTCCGGTCGCAAGGTCGGTTCATTCCAGTAGGTTGCATTACAGGAAATTCTTCTGGCCGACCGACCTTGCATGTTCGGTCCCAAGGTCGTTCCATTCCAGAAGGTTTCTGTCCTTTGTAAATCTGGGCTCGACCGACCTTGCAAGTCCGGTCCCAAGGTCGGTCCGGCCCAGTATTTTAGTTTTAAAATCTGTTTTCCGTTCTATACTTTGCCCATTGTTTCTTCAATCTTCCTACATGTAATCCCACATGTTTAAACACTACCTAGGCCCTCCAAATTGCCTTAGTTCATCCACCAACTCCCTACTAAATCCATCAATCAACTTACACAAATTCCTCACTTCTTTTCCAACAAATGTAACAGTTTTTGTTTTACTTATGCTACAGATTTCTAACCCAACTTCTACCATTCAATACTTCCTCTACCAATGTCACTCCTAGCATCCCAAATACATTTCCAAGAAATTACACATCTATACCCAAGTCCAACACTCTTTTTACCAATTCTTACACCCTAATTCTTCCTAGTTCCACAATGCACTTTGATACCTCTTTGCTATAGATTTTTACACTTCTTATTTCTTATACTACAACTACCATTCCATGGTTATTAAACATCTCTACTAATCCCAATACACACCTTGGTTCTCCCATTCACCAAGTCATTCAATAATGCACAATTCCTACCAAAATTTTGCCATAGCTCACCTACTTTTCTTACTTAGCCATACACATACTTTCTTCACCAAGTTCATTCCTATTCTAGCCACACCCATTCAAGGGTCCTACCAGCACTCAAGTCAATACCAATACTCCAATACTTCCATCAAAAAACAATGCCAATACAAATACACAATACTTGGCTCTAAGGCCTACAATCCAAATACGAGCTCACAATTACTCAAACTTCCATAACTACAATACTAATGCAATGTTTTGGGTTCTTTAAATTGGTTTACCCATTCCCATTACTCAAATGCAATTAAAACTCAACATTAGGAAGGAGCTCTTACCTTGAGCTTATATTTTCTTCTTTCTTTCCCATTTCTCCTCTTTCTTCCTTTCTTGCCCCAAAATCGGTCAAGTGGGGAATGGAGTTTCCAAACTCCATTCCCATCACCCAATGAACACAAAACAATTGTAATTAATATACTAACCCTTTAATTAGTGCTAATTCATTGAAATGCTTAAAGCACGATATAACACCCCTATAATAATAGAACAACAGCGGAAAATAAACTAAAGGTGCTACAGACCATCGGGCTCCAAACACCCGGTACCAACCTCACCAACTACAACAATTACAATTAACTAAGTTACAGTCTGAACTTCGAGAAAACTTAACATAAACATAACAATAATAAAACACATTCACTCTCCATAAACCTAATCCCATCCCAATCACTCATGCTCGTCGTGGCCACCTGTAAATCAATTTGTACCTGCAAGATGAAACCAAGCAGCCCACCCCGAGAGGGGTGAGTCAGTTCCCTGGAATGGAACTGGTACAATTCTCCAAAAACAATCTTTAAAACATAACTCTTCAAAATAAACAGTAACTTGAAATTAAACTCTTGAAAGTAAAACAGAGATAAAGCACCTCAAAACAATCAAGTTAAAGAGAAAAGAAAACAAGACAAAGATAGAGAACTTCCAAACCAAGTCATCCACTTAAGTAGTCACACCACATAGTTAGTAAGCATCCATTGTTGATGTTAGAACCAATTCTGGTTAAGAAGAGAAAGACTTAAGTAGTCACAAAGGACTAGGAGTGACATTAATATCCATAACCCGTGGTAGACAGTCTATGTCTCCACCATTTCAGAAGATGATTCCCATAGACAAAATATGCTCAAGAGTGGAATAAACCAATTGGGAGAGATGGCCCCCACAGCCAGTCAGTTGTCACAAGGACGAGGTAAACAGACCTCCGCTGTCAGTTGTCCATATGGACGAGGTATAGCAGACCTCCGCTGCCACCGACCCGTTCTCAGTCATCGGTGAAAAGTGTGTGCACCACTTAATAGAAATAATCCATACTCAATACCAAGAATAACACTTTCCCATATTCCCATTAGATTTTTAACTGCACGAGAGCAATATCAAAACACTCAGTCCCACAGAGTACAGAGGCGTAAACCCTCAACAATTAATATCCAATAGAAAGAATCCATTTCCAATAGGGCTGATCAAACTCGACTCATGGTTGAAACATTACCCATTATCCAAAGGAAGAATTACCACTACCAGATATTTTCCTATATTCCCAGTCACCCCACTAGATCATTAACTGCACAAGAGCAATACCAAAACACTCAGTCCTACAGAGTGCAGAAGCGTAAACCCGAGGCAGTTAATATCTAGTGAAACAACTAGATAGGAGGAACCAATAACCAAGGAAGTTTCACATACAGGCTCAGTTAGTCACATCAAGCTCAGTTAGTCACACAACAGTCTCATTTTGAAATCCATTCAAGATCAGTTGGTGTTCCAAAACATTCCATAAAGTCCATCAGCAAAAGTATCGAGTACGAGAAATCGTACAAAACATTCCATAAAGTCCAAAACACAACAAACTGAGTACGAGAAATCGTACCTGGGTAACGCTGTAGCAGTTCTAGTCAACTTGCGCAAACAATCAACAGTACTCTGAAGAATATTAAAGGTAGTTTATCATCAATCACTTGTAGCCTAAGTTAAGCTTAAATAAACTCCTTACTCTTATTCCAAAGTCTCAATTGTCTTTTAAGCCCTCACTTATGTGTTATGTATAATCTTTTTGTACTAAACTTCAATAAACTTAAGCCTTAAGTACGTTTTAAATTGTTTCACAAAACCTAAGGTTTCAAAGGAATAACTTAATAAATTAATTTCCTCTATTGTATTTAGGATGTAGTATTTATCAAAGAATTAAATTCTGGTTCGCAAGTGAAATTGTTAATTATTTAATAAGATAAACCATTATGAAAATTCGCATATTTTATATTCAAAACAACATATCATTACTTCCCATTACCGTAAAGTATATCAATATAATATCTTATGTAACTTAGTTTTATCTGATAAAAGGTTCAAAGGTTTTAAGTATCAAATTCCTATTTATAAACCTTACTATAAATTCTCATTACTAAATACCTCACTTAACTGTAAACTCACATCCTGAATATTGGTAATAAATGTATTTTATATGGCTTATCTAATTCTAAGAAACTTAAGGATAATTATTTAGATAAATTTCCAAATCAACGTTTAATATAGATTATATCATAATCCTTTTAATGATTCCATCTTAAAACATTAAGTTATATTTCAATACCATAAATGTTAAGAAATGATTAAATCTAGACTTACTAATCCACCTCACATTTAGATGTAAAAGTATTTTACTTATTTTATTATTGTAACACCCCAACCGTTAATCTCGTCATTACCACTTAAACCGTTACTAATTACTCCTACTCACGCAGCGGAACTCTAATTACAACGAGGGGTGAAACAACGCCGTTAGCCACCCATGTGGCTAACCAGGCCTTTCTTACATACCGTAACGGTCTGATGAACTGGAACAACCGAGTACTTCATACCAACACAATACTCAATTCTTTACTTTACTATACCGAGTCTACAACATACGGATGCCAAAAACATACTTGGACTTACACCTCATTCAAATGCATAAGTAATTACAATCCAACTACCCATGCTTCATAGCAGTCCCCGTCCTACTCTCTCGAACGGTGGTCAGCTTCAAGTACCTGCACACTAAAAACGTTCCCCCTAGGGGGTCAGCTTACGCTGAATATGAATTTCGCATATACCGCGTGCTAACCGCGGTACGCCGACTACTTTTGGTCGAGAGCATGGAGATTCATTTTAATTCAATCATCATGCAAATAGTAATACATTATATATGTACACTACACAAAGAATCGACAATCAATTATGGGATACAATCCCTAACTAACATGACAAGGTTGTTAGTTGTATCAATACTCTTAGGCCTTGAGGGTTATACCTCTCTGTGCCTTGGTTACTCATTCTATAACTCACCCACTCTCTCGGGTTACTCATACTTTTACTCACCCGTTCTCTCGGGTTACTTATTCTTATACTTACCCATTCTCTCGGGTTACTCATACATATACTCACCCCTTTCTCTCGGGGTTACTTATGCTCATTATCTCACCCACGCTCTTGGGTTATTCATACTCATGCTCTTGTAGATTCTCGAGACACTACAGGTCTCCTACGTCGCTTGTTACTCTTATTACATACTTAAGCCAAACTCATGGCTCTCGAGCAAGTCTTACTTCCCCGGTTTCGACCCTACTCTGGGTCTAGCATGGTGGGAAGGTTCAACTAGCTCCCGAAACTCTCTCTTAGTTCCTATCTCTTTTTACATAGGTCCGACTACTCTCGGACTACTCACATTCCCATACACTCCCCTCTCGGAGTTATAGTAATTTTATGTATATTAGTCTAGAAGCATCACTCTTGATGTTTCTAATGACTTTGGGAACTTTACTTAAATTCGGGTAATCTTAGATTTGAGGGTTACCCTTACGTTCATATACTTATACTTTCGGTTGTATTCTTATACCGGGTAAAATCCTCATATAAGAGGTCGACCGTATCTCAAGGGAGTCACATAGTCCCTTAGGTCTCTTTTACCTTTCTTATATGTTTACAATATTGGATTAACTTCAATCCTCTCGATGGAGGTTCGTTTATCCCTCCACTCATATTTATTTCGTGAGTTGTTTCAATAAGGTTTTCTAACCTTTATCGGGTATTTACTCAACCCGTACATCTCCTCACATTCTAGGGAGTTCATATGTTTACTTTATCGTTATACTTTAATCGATAGCTTATGTGTGTTTGCATATTTCCATTGTTTATGAGACTACCCGTTCTACGGGTTTCTAGTCAATCAATACTCATTATGAGTCGGTCTATGCACTATGTTAGACCACACCGGCATACAAGTATGTTAGCTCATACAACATACAACAAGGCATACATAATCAAACAAGGGATTATTTTCATGCTTTAATCTTGATTAAGCCGGCACACAAACACAAATCAGAGTAACTCGGTTAGCATACGGGGCATGAGAAAATCATACCTTTCACCGGGGTTTTTACTTTTACCGTGTCATCTCACCATGCTCGGGTCACGCACGATTCTCTGATAATGTTTCAAACATTATTATTAATACTAAGCTCATACGGTACATAATAAAATGCTACTCCCGTACTTACCCCGTTATCCCGTTATCTCGGTTTTATTCTTGTTAATTTGAGTTCTCACTTCTCAATCACTTCTAACACTTTCTAACACTTCTTAGGGCCTTTACATATCACCAAACAAGGCCTTAACATGTTATAACATCATTAACATTCAAACCCCCATCATTTACAACCTTTAAAATACTCTCTGTAGGTTTCTGGGGGTGGTCCGGGACTTGGTCCATACCCTAAGTCCCGGATCAATCACAAAACAAACTCTCGGCCAAAAAATAATGCATGGTCCGGGACCTTGTACATAGGCCAAGTCCCGGACCAATATGGGTGTGTACTCTCGGCTAGAAAATTGTATATGGTCCGGGACTTGGGCATAGAGCTAGGACCCGGACCAAACAAGCAGGCAGCTCTCGGGGGTAAAAATAGGGGTGGTCCGGGACTTGGTCCTGGACCTAAGTCCCGGACCCTGCTACAGATTTTGCAGAATTGGCATTTTCTATCTCTGTTACAGGTTATCTCTTAGTCCTTTAATTATCCAATCTTCCCCACCTTAAATCCACATGTTTAAGCACTTAATTACCCTTCTTAATCACCTTAAACCCAAGCATCAAGTACACTCACCAATCTAGTTAATTTCTCTTAAGTTATTTACACTTAGAAACTAGTTTTCCACTTGCTTTTCTATCAGATTTGCAACAGATTTTGGTCTCTTCTTTAAACCATTCAAAACTCACTTACTAATGTCATTCCTAGCACCAAAATGACATTATTTTCCCCTCCAGTTCTACTCCAAGCACCCTTCTCTTTTTCTTCCAAATTCCAAGTGATTTATCACTCACTTTCATCTTCTAAACATACCTAGTTTATCCTAGGTTTCACTCTCTTAATCACCCTTGGTTTCCAAGTAAAATTTGACAGCACTTGCTTGCTTTACTAAGCATTTTCACCACACTAAACATGTTCACAAACACCTCTTCTCCCCTGTTTGGTTTAAACATAACAACACATAAAAATCCCACTTGTTCACACATATGTATTAGTTTAGACTCAAGCTTATTTCTCTCACTTAAGCAACCTTAAAACAGCTTCACTCATCTTAAAATTGTAGTATCTCACTACACTAATACAAGATCATTCTCACCACTTACAAAATCTGTTTTGCAAGAAGATAAACCAATACAAGGTAAGCTCTTTACCTTGTTTCACTTTCAGTTTTCACTCCTCTTCTTCCTCTTTATCTTGTTCCCTCTTTCTCCTCTTGTTTTCCACACCACACAAGGGCTTTGGATTGCCCACAACAACCGCAGCCCATCACACATTCAACAATCAATTTATTTTTCCTCCACAAAACCTAATATAATATTAAGTGCTAGTTTTCAAAGTTTAATCTAGGTTTTACCTTGAAGAACCCAAATGGTTGGATTGGCAATCAGTTGGAGAGGTTTCCAACACCCCACAAAAACATATGGTCTCGGCTGAAATGAGAGGAGTTTTCCAACGTGAGGAAAAAAGTCTCACAAATGGTAGAATAGGCTTGAAATGGTATAAATACTCACTTATATATACCTTAAGGCACTCAGGAAGAGAAGAAGGGTTGAAATCTACTCTTCAAGCTCCAAAAGCTCCCACGTCCATGGAGATGAAAATGGAGGAATCGAAACTTTGATGGGTAGAGATCGAAGCTCTCACCGAGACGAGTTCAACGGTACCAATTTCGTGCGATTCGGTGGAGAAATGAGTAAGATGGAGGTGAAAGAAGGTGAGGCTTGTGAGCTGTTGGTGTCGCGCGTACAGAGAGGAAGAAGAAGGAGTTTGCAAGTCTCTGGAGCAATTCAGTACGTGAAGGAGGAGAAATGAGAGGTAAGTACTTTACTCTACTTTTTAGCTTTATACTATTTGCTTTCTTACTTATTTATTTGTCTTGTTATTACTTAATAGCTAGCAAGCTATTAATGGGTGTACACTTATTAATTAAAACCGGCCCACACTAATTAATAGCCCGGGTCGTTTTTCGTCTTTTCGAATTAAACGCGTTTCGTCTCCCGGTTTCGTCACTATTCACTTACCGGGTCCGTTTTCCGGAATTTTCTCGTTTAATTAATTTTAATGGTTAGTAAGCTTCCATTAATACTTAATTATAGTTATTTAATCAACTATAATTTTTACGGGTCCGTTTGACCACTTAAAGTCACGTTTTCGGTATACTCGAAAAGCGTGCTATAAAACTCCGTTAGCATTTTTAATCCATTATTTGGATCCGTTTTCTTCGGGAATCACTCCCGTATACTAATTAGGCCTAACTAAGCCTTAGGAATCCATCTCGACACTCTTGAGATCATGTATCTCTTATACTCATTTAACGCGCATTCTAGCGTTTTTCGCTTTTCAAGCGTTTTCTCTTTTCTTTTGGTTTTATTTTCTTTACCAATACTCTTTAGGCACCATTAGGCCTTTATAATCATATTAGGGTAATTTAATCGCCATTTTTAGATCCGGGGTATTACAATCTACCCCCCTTAGGAACTTTGTCCTCAAAGTTGATGAATCTAGGTGGTTACTCTCATGGCATTCAATGCCAAGGTTATAGTACATGTATAACCCTACTGACTCCACAAGTCAGTCTCATTTCATACTACACATACCACACACATATCACAGCATGTATAGCAATCAAAAATACATTTTGTTCTCTCTCCATGGAATCGGTCCGAAGACAAGAAGGCACTACAGTCCTCGAATCCATGTTGAGTAATATACTACTGATCCCTCAGGTACCGGTCACGTTGGACACTTACGCTCTCTGGTCCACGGCCGTTTCATGACTACTGGGCACTTACTCTCTCTGGCCCACGGTCCCTTCGGTACTGATCAAAACGTTACACATATACATATCCTCAGGCACTATGGTTGACTCACTCAACACAGGAACATCTCAGGGTACTCTCCCCGTCCCGCTGCCTTTGGAAAAAAAAATCACACACTGACACCGCCCCAACCGGTCACTTAGGACCGCCGCACGTACGGTGCAATGGTTTCAAAACTAATACACGCCCACCGTTCTACCGGTCATCAAGACTTAAGGCCCAGCCATCGGCGGGTGATAGCGGTTTCAAAACCAGTTTTCGTTTCCATCTTCATACTTGAAGAAAATTCTTTTTCAAAATCTGTTTGAAAATTCTTTTTAAAACATCACACAACTCCAAATCCGGTTTGTGGTAGTTGTATCCTTTCTTAGCGTGATTACTTGTGACCACTTATAGGGAGCTTCAAGAATCATCCAACCCTGATGTGATCAGCATCAGAGTTGAAAACTATCCTTCCACCCCAATTGTGTTCGTTCCCATGATCGCTAGCAGATCAAGTTCCACTCCCACGTCAGTTTCAAACCAAACCAGATAGTCAAACATTTCGTTTTCTATCTTTTACTCTTTCTAGTCATTTCATGAAACAATTCATTTCAATTAATCTCTAGTTCCTAGTACTTAGGTCATTTGTTATTCTCACTTACTTCGTTTACTTACCTAAGCAACTCATACTTATGGCTCATTTTTTTTTCCAATTGTTACTCAATTTAAAACATTCAACATACACTCCAAAGGATGAACTCACTCCATCATCATTCTCAAATAAAACCACCTAGGGAAACTCACTTCCCACTAGGTTATACATCGGTTCATACCGATTCATACTCATTATGTCTCATGTCTAATCTCACGAGACATATACTATAGGGATTCTCATTCCCCTGGAGTTTTCTCTATCTCCTCTTTTCATATTTATCATATGCTCGTTACTTGCATCTCTCATGCATAATACTCATACTTACACAATGAATGGGTACACATTTTATGTAACATGAGTTCCAAACATCCAAACAATTTTCTTTGTGCTATGCACATAGTAGTTTACGCGCCTATACGTAAAACATACTCTAAGCGGTTTCTCGCCCTACCCCCTTAAAAGGGGTTACGCCCGCGTAACAGACCATATGTTATACTGAACCTGGTTCACTAATGCTGGCATCATGAAGTGTTAACTTCAATGCGTTAATTAACTCATAACCGGTTTCGGTTCTAGCCTCTAAGGCTTCAAAGCGTTAGGATTAGCCAATTACTCACATTTGGTAGGTATACTCAACTTTGAATTACGGTCCACTAGCTTCTGCTGCGTGACCTGGTAACTAGAGCTTAACTCTCCCTTGGTATTCTCAATGTATTTCAATCGTCGCTTGGTATCTCTTACCGTATGCGAATTCGATGAGTTATAGATTTTCTCTCCAGCGCTCTGGAAATCTATTTTGTATAACTCTGTATACCTTCGTGGTTATTCGCTACTTTCCCCGACTTATTGTCGGTTGAGGTCAAGCTGCTACTTAACATGTAGTGCTTCCTCGTTTAATAGTTGCTTCTGAAACATTTGTTACTTGTTTCCGTACAAGAATTCTTCTTCATACTACTCTGCATTTACCATCCATCGGTCTGGGACTGTGGGTTACTGCCCACGTTCTTCGTGCATCTTTGGCCATCGGCCGCACGGTTATTTCTCTACATTTTCGCCCAACAGCTTCGTGACATTCTCAATTCCCGACTCTCTCACTCGATCATTACCGCACAGTGCAATACCAAAACACTCAGTCATACAGAGTGCAGAGCGTAAACCCTTGACAGTAAATCTCTCGTGAGATAGGAATGAATATGTCTCCTTTACCACATTTCTCACTACTTAATCATGAACTGCTATACTCTTACAACGGTCGCTTACTGCGTACCATGTCTACCATTAACAACATTCGCTTATCTGGCATCCGCTACTACTTTAGCTTCCGCTCATGTATTCTCGCCATTTATGCTATGGCTCGCCATTCACTTGGCTCAATAGGATACGCTACTCTTTAAAATCTCTCTGCGTTCTTGCGTATTGTTTACTCTGCAATTCATATTGCACACATTCAGTGTTTACTACTCATCCGATTACTCTCTCGGTTTCCTTCCACTGCTATCAAGCCTTTTTTCATGCTATCTCTGTTCAAATACTCTTTGGCAATATACACATGCTCAAGTTTCACTACACCACTTTAGCGGTTTCACATTACATGCTTAGGTGGTAGCCTTTCTCTGGAGGATTCACGCAATTGCCACTCCATGGGCCCCATAATAACAAGTGGTATCTCCCACTCTAAGGTAGTGGTTCGTTCTCCACAATTCCTTTTTATGCCTTTATGCATAAGTTTTGCAACGTTTAATCTACGAAGGGTAGTTGGTTTTCTGGCTTACAAGCCCCTTGCCTCGAGCCATGCTCTGTGCGGCTGTTTATACAAGTTTCATCTTCTCCGTATGCCATTAAATGGTTAGGGGGTTTTACTGGACTTTTGATATGGTTGCCTCACCACACTTCCGTACATGGAAGGCCTTTCAAGTATCTTGACATTAATGAATGCCCTCTGGCAATTTAGGGTATCATGTGTTACATGGGAGCCCTTCGGGTTCTACCTTAGTGTTCGCTTTGACACTTGTGTTCTCAACACGATACTTCGTTCAACTACTGTTGACTCATACCGGCCACGGTATTGTTTACATTATGTTTGGTAGCCTTGTCGGCTCTTCCTTAATCCTTTAGTTAGATAACTACTCCTTAGAGCTGCTTCAAATTCATCCTGACATGACTGTCATTAATTTAGGTGCTTCTCCATTCTCGGAGTTTCCTTAATTACTTTAGTTCGGTGCTTTATCTCGCTTCTCGTTCCCACGTCTTTGTGTGGTTACTGAGGTTTAACTCTTTTAGGCACTACTTTGTAGTCCTATTCAGGTATATCTCGTAGTTATGCTCGTAGCTGTCTAAGCTATATCAGTGAAGTATTGCAACTATTCAACTTCTTCGGGTGTGGCAGGGTGGGTGTACTACTCTCAACTAGGTTCTTAGTTGGTTGGTATACCGTTGATGGTATTACTTAGCTATGGCGGACCGTACATGTGTCTCGGTTTCGTTACTTCTCATTTCCCCGCCTTGTGCACGGTTGGTGCTTTGCTTCTTGCTGCTGTTTGGTCAGCCGGGTTCTCGCGACTGCTAGGCATGTCGCCCCATGCTGCCACAGATTCTGGTCTCCTTTGAGCAGGATGTCTCGACCTCCCGCCATTGAGTGCGGTTATTGCCGTTCCAGCGGGATCCGTCTCCGGGCTTTCCGGTTCTCGGGACTTACCGCATGACAGGTTCTGGTTCATATTGAAATATTTAGTAACTGCCAGATTGGGTTTCCCCGTCTCTCTGGCGTTCTTTCCCAAGCTTTTAATGCGGGGTTTGTGGAGGGCGGGTCTGGTATTGTAGGTATCCAGATCATACTGGAAGTTCCTATCTAGCGCATCTCTCACGCTACCACTCAACCCCTTAGCCCCAAGTCTCTAATTCCTAACTCGGTAATCGTATTTCCTAAGCTCGGTATTTCCAGTCATCAGAGCGATACTTCGCTCTGATACCATTTTTGTAACACCCCCAACCGTTAATCTCGTCATTGCCACTTAAACCGTTACTAATTACTCCTACTCACGCAGCGGAACTCTAATTACAACGAGGGGTGAAACAACGCCGTTAGCCACCCATGTGGCTAACCAGGCCTTTCTTACATACCGTAACGGTCTGATGAACTGGAACAACCGAGTACTTCATACCAACACAATACTCAATTCTTTACTTTACTATACCGAGTCTACAACATACGGATGCCGAAAACATACTCGGACTTACACCTCATTCAAATGCATAAGTAATTACAATCCAACTACCCATGCTTCATAGCAGTCCCCGTCCCTCTCTCGAACGGTGGTCAGCTTCAAGTACCTGCACACCTAAAAACGTTCCCCCTAGGGGGTCAGCTTACGCTGAATATGAATTTCGCATATACCGCGTGCTAACCGCGGTACGCCGACTACTTTTGGTCGAGAGCATGGAGATTCATTTTAATTCAATCATCATGCAAATAGTAATACATTATATATGTACACTACACAAAGAATCGACAATCAATTATGGGATACAATCCCTAACTAACATGACAAGGTTGTTAGTTGTATCAATACTCTTAGGCCTTGAGGGTTATACCTCTCTGTGCCTTGGTTACTCATTCTATAACTCACCCACTCTCTCGGGTTACTCATACTTTTACTCACCCGTTCTCTCTCGGGTTACTTATCTTATACTTACCCATTCTCTCGGGTTACTCATACATATACTCACCCCTTTCTCTCGGGGTTACTTATGCTCATTATCTCACCCACGCTCTTGGGTTATTCATACTCATGCTCTTGTAGATTCTCGAGACACTACAGGTCTCCTACGTCACGCTTGTTACTCTTATTACATACTTAAGCCAAAACTCATGGCTCTCGAGCAAGTCTTACTTCCCCGGTTTCGACCCTACTCTGGGTCTAGCATGGTGGGAAGGTTCAACTAGCTCCCGGAACTCTCTCTTAGTTCCTATCTCTTTTTACATAGGTCCGACTACTCTCGGACTACTCACATTCCCATACACTCCCCTCTCGGAGTTATAGTAATTTTATGTATATTAGTCTAGAAGCATCACTCTTGATGTTTCTAATGACTTTGGGAACTTTACTATTAAATTCGGGTAATCTTAGATTTGAGGGTTACCCTTACGTTCATATACTTATACTTTCGGTTGTATTCTTATACCGGGTAAAATCCTCATATAAGAGGTCGACCGTATCTCAAGGGAGTCACATAGTCCCTTAGGTCTCTTTTACCTTTCTTATATGTTTACAATATTGGATTAACTTCAATCCTCTCGATGGAGGTTCGTTTATCCCTCCACTCATATTTATTTCGTGAGTTGTTTCAATAAGGTTTTCTAACCTTTATCGGGTATTTACTCAACCCGTACATCTCCTCACATTCTAGGGAGTTCATATGTTTACTTTATCGTTATACTTTAATCGATAGCTTATGTGTGTTTGCATATTTCCATTGTTTATGAGACTACCCGTTCTACGGGTTTCTAGGTCAATCAATACTCATTATGAGTCGGTCTATGCACTATGTTAGACCACACCGGCATACAAGTATGTTAGCTCATACAACATACAACAAGGCATACATAATCAAACAAGGGATTATTTTCATGCTTTAATCTTGATTAAGCCGGCACACAAACAACAAATCAGAGTAACTCGGTTAGCATACGGGGCATGAGAAAATCATACCTTTCACCGGGGTTTTTCTTTTACCGTGTCATCTCACCATGCTCGGGTCACGCACGATTCTCTGATAATGTTTCAAACATTATTATTAATACTAAGCTCATACGGTACATAATAAAATGCTACTCCCGTACTTACCCCGTTATCCCGTTATCTCGGTTTTATTCTTGTTAATTTGAGTTCTCACTTCTCAATCACTTCTAACACTTTCTAACACTTCTTAGGGCCTTTACATATCACCAACAAGGCCTTAACATGTTATAACACTCATTACTTCTAACATTCAAACCCCCATCATTTAACCAACCTTTAAAATACTCTCTGTAGGTTTCTGGGGGTGGTCCGGGACTTGGTCCATACCCTAAGTCCCGGATCAATCACAAAACAAACTCTCGGCCAAAAAATAATGCATGGTCCGGGACCTTGTACATAGGCCAAGTCCCGGACCAATATGGGTGTGTACTCTCGGCTAGAAAATTGTATATGGTCCGGGACTTGGGCATAGAGCTAGGACCCGGACCAAACAAGCAGGCAGCTCTCGGGGGTAAAAATAGGGGTGGTCCGGGACTTGGTCCTGGACCTAAGTCCCGGACCCTGCTACAGATTTTGCAGAATTGGCATTTTCTATCTCTGTTACAGGTTATCTCTTAGTCCTTTAATTATCCAATCTTCCCCACCTTAAATCCACATGTTTAAGCACTTAATTACCCTTCTTAATCACCTTAAACCCAAGCATCAAGTACACTCACCAATCTAGTTAATTTCTCTTAAGTTATTTACACTTAGAAACTAGTTTTCCACTTGCTTTTCTATCAGATTTGCAACAGATTTGGTCTCTTCTTTAAACCATTCAAAACTCACTTACTAATGTCATTCCTAGCACCAAAATGACATTATTTCCCCTCCATTTCTACTCCAAGCACCCTTCTCTTTTTCTTCCAAATTCCAAGTGATTTATCACTCACTTTCATCTTCTAAACATACCTAGTTTATCCTAGGTTTCACTCTCTTAATCACCCTTGGTTTCCAAGTAAAATTTGACAGCACTTGCTTGCTTTACTAAGCATTTTCACCACACTAAACATGTTCACAAACACCTCTTCTCCCCTGTTTGGTTTAAACATAACAACACATAAAAATCCCACTTGTTCACACATATGTATTAGTTTAGACTCAAGCTTATTTCTCTCACTTAAGCAACCTTAAAACAGCTTCACTCATCTTAAAATTGTAGTATCTCACTACACTAATACAAGATCATTCTCACCACTTACAAAATCTGTTTTGCAAGAAGATAAACCAATACAAGGTAAGCTCTTTACCTTGTTTCACTTTCAGTTTTCACTCCTCTTCTTCCTCTTTATCTTGTTCCCTCTTTCTCCTCTTGTTTTCCACACCACACAAGGGCTTTGGATTGCCCACAACAACCGCAGCCCATCACACATTCAACAATCAATTTATTTTTCCTCCACAAAACCTAATATATATATTAAGTGCTAGTTTTCAAAGTTTAATCTAGGTTTTACCTTGAAGAACCCAAATGGTTGGATTGGCAATCAGTTGGAGAGGTTTCCAACACCCCACAAAAACATATGGTCTCGGCTGAAATGAGAGGAGTTTTCCAACGTGAGGAAAAAAAGTCTCACAAATGGTAGAATAGGCTTGAAATGGTATAAATACTCACTTATATATACCTTAAGGCACTCAGGAAGAGAAGAAGGGTTGAAATCTACTCTTCAAGCTCCAAAAGCTCCCACGTCCATGGAGATGAAAATGGAGGAATCGAAACTTTGAAGGGTAGAGATCGAAGCTCTCACCGAGACGAGTTCAACGGTACCAATTTCGTGCGATTCGGTGATGAGAATGAGTGATGGTGAGAAGAGAGGTGAGAAGGTGAGGTGTGAGCTGTTGGTGTCGCGCGTACAGAGAGGAAGAAGAAGGAGTTTGCAAGTCTCTGGAGCAATTCAGTACGTGAGTGAAGGAGGAGAAATGAGAGGTAAGTACTTTACTCTACTTTTTAGCTTTATACTATTTGCTTTCTTACTTATTTATTTGTCTTGTTATTACTTAATAGCTAGCAAGCTATTAATGGGTGTACACTTATTAATTAAAACCGGCCCACACTAATTAATAGCCGGGTCGTTTTTCGTCTTTTCGAATTAAACGCGTTTCGTCTCCCGGTTTCGTCACTATTCACTTACCGGGTCCGTTTTCCGGAATTTTCTCGTTTAATTAATTTTAATGGTTAGTAAGCTTCCATTAATACTTAATTATAGTTATTTAATCAACTATAATTTTTACGGGTCCGTTTGACCACTTAAAGTCACGTTTTCGGTATACTCGAAAAGCGTGCTATAAAACTCCGTTAGCATTTTTAATCCATTATTTGGATCCGTTTTCTTCGGGAATCACTCCCGTATACTAATTAGGCCTAACTAAGCCTTAGGAATCCATCTCAGACCCTCTCGAGATCATGTATCTCTTATACTCATTTAACGCGCATTCTAGCGTTTTTCGCTTTTCAAGCGTTTTCTCTTTTCTTTTGGTTTTATTTTCTTTACCAATACTCTTTAGGCACCATTAGGCCTTTTATAATCATATTAGGGTAATTTAATCGCCATTTTTAGATCCGGGGTATTACAATATGGGTGGCTAACCAGCGTTGTTTCACCCCTCGTTGTAAGTTAGAGTTCCGCTGTGCGAGTAAGAGTAATTAGAGAAGGTTTAAGAGGTAATGATGAGATTAACGGTTGGGGTGTTACAATTATGGTTTATATATTAAGAATATTTAGATGTAATCGTATTACATTTGTTTATCATTAATTATAGAATAAGATCTATTTGTGCAACATTTTATGTAATCTAATCACAATTTTTCCTAAGTTTTAACTTATTAATTACTTAATCCCAATTTTAGATTTACATTCTGATCATTGACAAATGATACTATACATGTATTTTAATATGGTTACATATAAACCTTGGAAATTCAAAGGTAACTCTTTAAGCCTAATACATTACTATAATTTAATACCACCTCATATAATATTCTTTTATTAGTATTATGTAGGGGTTTAGTTTAACTTATTAATTCCTTCGTATTATATTTCCTATAAGGTATTTAATTTTATTATGTTTACTGTGTATATATTATATATACTAGGATTTGTACAAAACATTATTTATGTAGTTTTATTGTATTTAATTATTTATATTAACTTTTACACACACCTACATCCAAAATATGGTTAATAAAATAAAGTATTTTCCTTAGTTTCAATTAAGTATATTAACTACCATATTATATAATTAATATAAATGTAGATTAATTTAGCTCCTTGATTCAACCTAAGTTACTATTTTATTTCTTTTACATATATGTGTAAAATATATATATATATATTCCTTAGTTTTAATTAAGAATATTAACTCCCATATAATATAATAAATAAAACATAAAAATAATTATATTCCTTGATTTATATGAGTTTCCACTTAAATATGTATATATACATATATGTAAATAATTTCACTTCTATTAAAAACTAATACCTAAAAATTTATAAACTTACTGTTATAAAATGTTAATTTGTGTTCCATATTTTCCCAGCTTAAAAAGTTTATTAACAAACCATACTTTAATTTTTGGTTACATTAAAAACCATATATTATAAGTTATTCTTATGAAAAACTCATAAACACAATTTTTAAAACCTTTTACCATTGCCCAAAAATCCCCAAATTTAATATACAGTAACTATAACATTTTAGACATATTATAAAATTTTTATTTCATAAAAATATCTTTTAATTTAGCCAAATTCCAGAAAACCCGTAACTTGCGAAAATCATAACTTATGTTTAAAAGCTCCAAAACCATAATAATTTACATCAAAATAAACTAGATTAAATAAGGAATATATGGTTAAAAGTTCAAGTCAAAAAACATTCGGGAAGGTATTTAAATTAATTCAACAAGTTAGGGTTTATTTCTGAAATCATATAAAAAAACTTATACTCTTAATTTGAAACGATCTAATCTCAGCCGTCCGTTTCCTATAACCACGATCGGACGGCTGCTGTATGTCGAGTTCATCATCTGCCCCCAAACCCAACTCGAGTACTAAATCACTAATTTCTCACAATCTACAGAACCGAATTGAGTGATTCTTTAATTTAGTTGCTAATTACTTCCGATACCCTAACCGTCTTTCACGTTTATAAGAACTACTGCTGACCACAACTAATAAATTAATACGCACTCATAGATAGAAAGTACCGCAATATTCCTCTAATTACTAATACCCACACTGCTTTGCTATTAACTAGTCAGGGTAATCATTACCGGAAGAAACACCATAGAAATCCATGATCATATGTTAAAATATTATAGTATAATTATCCCCATTATTTCACGATAATGCCACCCCTCATATTAGTTCGCTTCGTATGAGAATGAAAAAAAAACAAGAATCTGAATCAATTAATGATGACTTCACATACTGATTTGAACGGCGGAAGAATAATAACAATAATTTGTTAAAGTGTTACCTAAATGCTCACAGTATGTCAAATGGAAAGAATTGTTGGCAATGATTAACGAAATCGAGAGACCGCCGTGATAGCAGACGAGATGTTTGATTTGAGCAGCATGACTGTTTGAGATTATGACTCGGAGTGGACAACAGAGGCGGTGAAACCAACATAGAATTTAGATTGTAACGAGGAAGGAAGAGTCGAACGACATAACAACATGATGGCGGCCATGAATAAATAGGAAGGTAAAGAAGATGGGAAGCAAATAAATTAGGTTAAACTTTAATAGTTTCTTTTAATTACTTTGCTATCCCTTAATTGTTAATATGTGTCCTATATTAACAAAAAAAATCTATATTTATCATTATTCTCAATGTCTATTAATAAAATATATAACTAAAATAGTGTCAACAACGTATTTAATTTAATAATAAGAATCCAATATAATAATTCAAATATACCGATTTAAGTAGTAATAAAATAATCATATATTTCCTAATAATGGTATACTAAATTATAAGGGTGTTATTTTGTAACACCAAAGATTCTACTAAAGTATAACATAAAAAGGTTAGAAAATTACCAAAACATATACAAAGGTTTAGGAAGGTAATGCCGCAACGGAGAGAAGGACAGCAGCCTTATAGAAAATGTCCAACAATTAAACCAATTTATCATATGAAATAAAATCAAATCCGTGGTATTAACCAATGTAATGGATCACAAATCAATATTTTTAACAAACATTTTCATTTTCCGAAGGCATAAATATATACATTCTTGTTTTATCAAATATATATATGAATATTTCAAAAGTCAGTATAATGATAAAATAACTACTATGACAAAAATATGTTTGACTTGTACCATATTAAAATTACCAAACCATAATAAATAAAATAATAATTATAAACAATAATTACTGCAAGACGTTAGATATAAATATTGAGTTAATAACTAAAGAGGAAGGCACCTAAACTTCAATATATCATAACTTTGGCTAGGATGATCCGTTTTTAATGTTCCATTTATCAATCTTCATGGTTTCCCATAAACTTTTCATTGGTATAGGTTTCATGTGCTAGTTTGACCATTCTCAAAAAGTCAACCCTAGCAAGGCTTAATAAGCTTTAAGGTTTCTAAGATTTTATATTGACTTTTATGCCAAATCAATGCTCCCAATATTTCTAAAATCTTTATAATATAATTGGAGTGTCTAGGAATTTTTCCAAGATTTATTGACTTATAAATCTTGTTATTAAATTCATAATACTATATAATAATATATAATAATTAAATTTAATTGTATTCTTTAGAGTTAAATTAGAGGAATCCCTAAAATAATTTCCATAATTCCATATAATATTATACTCATAATTCCATACAATAATTTAATATTCATAATTCCTTATACTAATTTAACATTCATAATTCCATATAATAATTTAATACTTAATAGTATTATTAAAGGTTTAATAAAAGAAATCCCTAAATTATTTAAATTAATTTAGGGGTATTTCAGTATATCCCCCTTAAAAGAAACTTCACCTCGAAGTTTAAAAATCAACTAATAAGCACTTACACCGCTTCGGGTGTGCTGAGACAATAATAATTCCAATGAAATTCCATAGCAATCCAATCCTTTATTTCCATCCATTTCCATAACAACATTCCACTAGAGATTACTCAAAATCAAAACGAACCAAGATATACCAAGACATAGCATGATGAAAATCAACAGTCACATACTGTGTCATAATGTAAAAACCAAGCACATACAAACACCTCTCGTTCTGCTAATAAGGCAACATGGCATAATCTGGATGAGGTGACGAAGGAAGAGTATGCCAGTATATCCCCCTTAAAGAGCTAAGGTACGCCCTCGTACCGCTACTAACGAGAACCACAGAAGGATAGAAAAACATCATGCAAAAAGATGTGGGTACTTCACTCAGAACACACTATCCAATAAGGTTGTTTCAAAAACCGATCACAACAACATGCATGGACCATATTAGACTACCAAACATTTAGCTTCTGTTTTCTTTTATTACTTGATGTTTATTTCAAACACCACATTCAAAGAATTTAACACCTTATTAACCAGCTTTGTTGTAAATTTTATTGCACCGTTGATTTTATCTGCGATCGATATATATATATATATATATATATCTGTATCTCTTGATTGTTTTGTCTTTGTATTTTCTTAACTGTTATAAAATTTTATTTTATGATCCTTATCCTTTCATTTTATGACCGGTACAAATTATACGTCATTATATGATCATTTTATCATATCAATTATATTAACAAGCTATAAATCAGGTGTAACATACTTGAGTAGTTTAAAATAATATTTCAGATCATTTAATAATCCTCAATAATCTTCCAAAATTATCTTCAAGGGTTTATTAGCCAACCATATGTTAAAACTTTATAAAATAAATATTTTATGTGACTTTCAAGTTTCAATTGTTTTTATAATTACTATAGTATTTTAGACGAACCATTAAGTATCTACTTCATAAAATTCATCTATTATATATTACATAATTTCACACAAGGCAGAGTTTTAGGAAGTTCTTATTAATTATAATGTAGCTCCAAAAATCTGATTTCTTTATCTTAAAATTTATTTTTTTTAAGGTAGGGACTCTACATATAAATTTTTGAGTCAGATGAATTATTCTAATGAAAACTCACTCACTCTTGATAATTATTTTTCTTAGGGTTTGTTCTATGTAGGTATTCCTCTGATCAT
The DNA here is from genome assembly GCA_023374045.1 of Limonium bicolor. Taxonomy (NCBI): domain Eukaryota; kingdom Viridiplantae; phylum Streptophyta; class Magnoliopsida; order Caryophyllales; family Plumbaginaceae; genus Limonium; species Limonium bicolor. The sequence goes on from CM041776.1 coordinate 4,873,995, forward strand.
TAAAACCTAGTACTCTCTTAGATAATGGTGGCTTTTGGTAAATATCACTCTTAGTGTGTCTTTTAAAATTTATACATGTATAATGTTAAACTTCCAAGTAAACATGAGAATTTCTAACCTGTAAGTAACTCTAAATTTTTTAAGATGCTCAATACTCAAGTATTTAAGGATCAATGATATTTAGTTTAGTATTACTCTTCTCTTCACTCAATTTAAGTAACTTCTTTTATTGGTTTTATATTCAACCAGGGGTAGATGTTGTATCTTGGAGTACCCAAAATTAATCCCTTTCCTCCATATAGAGGTATTTTTCACCAAAGATTTAACTCAATAAACCCTTTACATTGATGAGTTTTAATACCGGATCTTAAGATACAAATTTTGATTTGTTCTTTGTGGTTAGCAATGAAATATGCCTAGCTCAAGGTTTCATGATGGTAACGTCTTACCACCAATCCTCCTCAAGTTCAACACAATTCATCACCTGCGTAGAAGATTATTTACAGTTAGATGACAAGGCTTGTCTAGCCCCTAAACTACTAGAAGTGGGTGTGCACCCCCACTACTTTCAGCCTAGGAGTTCGTCGCACCAGACACTTCCCGTAGGGTGTTAGGTTATGTGTTTCTTTCTAAAGTCAACATAGAGTTTTAATGTGTTTTACAAGTTCAGATGTTGATCTTTTCTAATACGCTACTAGTTCTTGTTAGCTTAATAATTTCTAGACTTAAGATTTATCTTAAACATTATCTTTAGGTAATAAATTGATACCAAGTAGTTCATGAGATTTATTTTCGAACTTTAAAGGAGTTGAAGTACTTTCACATAATATCAATACTAATTTAGTCATGTAAAGTTCTATTTGTATACTGTTTTCAACCAAAAGTATTCTTTAAAATTCTAGGAATTTGTGTACTAGCTTTTAAAGGATTGCATTTTAGCAATGTATTCTTCATGAGTATGCTTTTGAAAAATAGCTTAATAATTTGCTTATCTCAACCAAAATCTTATCGTACTTAATATAGGATGTTCCAAACTTATATATATATATATTTGTAGTTTATTGTTGGAACGGTATAACAACACATCACACTCAACAAACATTCACAAAAGAAAAGTGTGTAAAGGAATCATTCACAATTCCAAAAAGGGTTAGGAGTCGTGCCTTACTGGAGTCCTCACTTCCCAATTCTACCCCAGTTCCCCAGTTTTAAGTGCACCTATAATCTAAGTATTTCACTCGGCTTGTTTTCTCGGGTTCAGAGCGTAACTACGCTCTGATGCCACTTTCTATAACACCCCTATAATTATAGAACAACAGCGGAAAATAAACTAAATGTGCTACAGACCATCGGGCTCCAAACACCGGTACCAACCTCACCAACTACAACAATTACAATTAACTAAGTTACGGTCTGAACTTCGAGAAAACTTAACATAAACATAACAATAATAAAACACATTCACTCTCCATAAACCTAATCCCATCCCAATCACTCATGCTCGTCGTGGCCACCTGTAAATCAATTTGTACCTGCAAGATGAAACCAAGCAGCCCACCCCGAGAGGGGTGAGTCAGTTCCCTGGAATGGAACTGGTACAATTCTCCAAAAACAATCTTTAAAACATAACTCTTCAAAATAAACAGTAACTTGAAATTAAACTCTTGAAAGTAAAACAGAGATAAAGCACCTCAAAACAATCAAGTTAAAGAGAAAAGAAAACAAGACAAAGATAGAGAACTTCCAAACCAAGTCATCCACTTAAGTAGTCACACCACATAGTTAGTAAGCATCCATTGTTGATGTTAGAACCAATTCTGGTTAAGAAGAGAAAGACTTAAGTAGTCACAAAGGACTAGGAGTGACATTAATATCCATAACCCGTGGTAGACAGTCTATGTCTCCACCATTTCAGAAGATGATTCCCATAGACAAAATATGCTCAAGAGTGGAATAAACCAATTGGGAGAGATGGCCCCCACAGCCAGTCAGTTGTCACAAGGATGAGGTAAACAGACCTCCGCTGTTAGTTGTCCATATGGACGAGGTATAGCAGACCTCCACTGCCACCGACCCGTTCTCAGTCATCGGTGAAAAGTGTGTGCACCACTTAATAGAAATAATCCATACTCAATACCAAGAATAACACTTTCCCATATTCCCATTAGATTTTTAACTGCACGAGAGCAATATCAAAACACTCAGTCCCACAGAGTGCAGAGGCGTAAACCCTCAACAATTAATATCCAATAGAAAGAATCCATTTCCAATAGGGCTGATCAAACTCGACTCATGGTTGAAACATTACCCATTATCCAAAGGAAGAATTACCACTACCAGATATTTTCCTATATTCCCAGTCACCCCACTAGATCATTAACTGCACAAGAGCAATACCAAAACACTCAGTCCTACAGAGTGCAGAAGCGTAAACCCGAGGCAGTTAATATCTAGTGAAACAACTAGATAGGAGGAACCAATAAACAAGGAAGTTTCACATACAGGCTCAGTTAGTCACATCAAGCTCAGTTAGTCACACAACAGTCTCATTTTGAAATCCATTCAAGATCAGTTGGTGTTCCAAAACATTCCATAAAGTCCATCAGCAAAAGTATCGAGTACGAGAAATCGTACAAAACATTCCATAAAGTCCAAAACACAACAAACTGAGTACGAGAAATCGTACCTGGGTAACGCTGTAGCAGTTCTAGTCAACTTGCGCAAACAATCAACAGTACTCTGAAGAATATTAAAGGTAGTTTATCATCAATCACTTGTAGCCTAAGTTAAGCTTAAATAAACTCCTTACTCTTATTCCAAAGTCTCAATTGTCTTTTAAGCCCTCACTTATGTGTTATGTATAATCTTTTGTACTAAACTTCAATAAACTTAAGCCTTAAGTACGTTTTAAATTGTTTCACAAAACCTAAGGTTTCAAAGGAATAACTTAATAAATTAATTTCCTCTATTGTATTTAGGATGTAGTATTTATCAAAGAATTAAATTCTGGTTCGCAAGTGAAATTGTTAATTATTTAATAAGAAACCATTATGAAAATTCTCATATTTTATATTCAAACAACATATCATTACTTCCCATTACCGTAAAGTATATCAATATAATATCTTATGTAACTTAGTTTTATCTGATAAAAGGTTCAAAGGTTTTAAGTATCAAATTCCTATTTATAAACCTTACTATAAATTCTCATTACTAAATACCTCACTTAACTGTAAACTCACATCCTGAATATTGGTAATAAATGTATTTTATATGGCTTATCTAATTCTAAGAAACTTAAGGATAATTATTTAGATAAATTTCCAAATCAACGTTTAATATAGATTATATCATAATCCTTTTAATGATTCCATCTTAAAACATTAAGTTATATTTCAATACCATAAATGTTAAGAAATGATTAAATCTAGACTTACTAATCCACCTCACATTTAGATGTAAAAGTATTTTACTTATTTTATTATGGTTTATATATTAAGAATATTTAGATGTAATCGTATTACATTTGTTTATCATTAATTATAGAATAAGATCTATTTGTGCAACATTTTATGTAATCTAATCACAATTTTTCCTAAGTTTTAACTTATTAATTACTTAATCCCAATTTTAGATTTACATTCTGATCATTGACAAATGATACTATACATGTATTTTAATATGGTTTACATATAAACCTTGGAAATTCAAAGGTAACTCTTTAAGCCTAATACATTACTATAATTTAATACCACCTCATATAATATTCTTTTATTAGTATTATGTAGGGGTTTAGTTTAACTTATTAATTCCTTCGTATTATATTTCCTATAAGGTATTTAATTTTATTATGTTTACTGTGTATATATTTATATATACTAGGATTTGTACAAAACATTATTTATGTAGTTTTATTGTATTTAATATTTATATTAACTTTTACACACACCTACATCCAAAATATGGTTAATAAAATAAAGTATTTTCCTTAGTTTCAATTAAGTATATTAACTACCATATTATATAATAATATAATGTAGATTAATTTAGCTCCTTGATTCAACCTAAGTTACTATTTTATTTCTTTTACATATATGTGTAAATATATAATATATATATATATTCCTTAGTTTTAATTAAGAATATTAACTCCCATATAAATAATAAATAAAACATAAAAATAATTATTCCTTGATTTATATGAGTTTCCACTTAAATATGTATATATACATATATGTAAATAATTTCACTTCTATTAAAAACTAATACCTAAAAATTTATAAACTTACTGTTATAAAATGTTAATTTTGTATTCCATATTTTCCCAGCTTAAAAAGTTTATTAACAAACCATACTTTAATTTTTGGTTACATTAAAAACCATATATTATAAGTTATTCTTATGAAAAACTCATAAACACAATTTTTAAAACCTTTTACCATTGCCCAAAAATCCCCAAATTTAATATACAGTAACTATAACATTTTAGACATATTATAAAATTTTTATTTCATAAAAATATCTTTTTAATTTAGCCAAATAATTCTAGAAAACCCGTAACTTGCGAAAATCATAACTTATGTTTAAAAGCTCCAAAACCATAATAATTTACATCAAAATAAACTAGATTAAATAAGGAATATATGGTTAAAATTTCAAGTCAAAAAACGTTCGGGAAGGTATTTAAATAATTCAACAAGTTAGGGTTTATTTCTGAAATCATAATAAAAACTTATACTCTTAATTTGAAACGATCTAATCTCAGCCGTCTGTTTCCTATAACCACGATCGGACGGCTGCTGTATGTCGAGTTCATCATCTGCCCCCAAACCCAACTCGAGTACTAAATCACTAATTTCTCACAATCTACAGAACCGAATTGAGTGATTCTTTAATTTAGTTGCTAATTACTTCCGATACCCTAACCGTCTTTCACGTTTATAAGAACTACTGCTGACCACAACTAATAAATTAATACGCACTCATAGATAGAAAGTACCGCAATATTCCTCTAATTACTAATACCCACACTGCTTTGCTATTAACTAGTCAGGGTAATCATTACCGGAAGAAACACCACTAGAAATCCATGATCATATGTTAAAATATTATAGTATAATTATCCCCCTTATTTCACGATATGCCACCCCTCTATTAGTTCCTGTCTTCGATGAATGAAAAAAAACAAGAATCTGATCAATTAATGATGACTTCCAACTGATTTGAACGACGGAAGAATAATCACATAATTTGTTAAAGTGTTCCTAAATGCTCACAGTATGTCGAATGGAAAGAATTGTTGGCAATGATTAACGAAATCGAGAGACTGGACCGCCGTGATAGCAACGAGATGTTTGATTTGAGTAGCATGACTGTTTGAGATTATGACTCGGAGTGGACAACAGAGGCGGTGAAACCAACATAGAATTTAGATTGTAACGAGGAAGGAAGAGTCGAACGACATAACAACATGATGGCGGCCATGAATAAATAGGAAGGTAAAGAAGATGGGAAGCAAATAAATTAGGTTAAACTTTATAGTTTTCTTTTAATTACTTTGCTATCCTTAATTGTTAATATGTGTCCTATATTAACAAAAAAAATCTATATTTATCATTATTCTCAATGTCTATTAATAAAATATATAACTAAAATAGTGTCAACAACGTATTTATTTAATAATAAGAATCCAATATAATAATTCAAATATACCGATTTAAGTAGTAATAAAATAATCATATTTTCCTAATAATGGTATACTAAATTTAAGGGTGTTTATTTTGTAACACCAAAGATTCTACTAAAGTATAACATAAAATTTAGAAAATTACCAAAACATATACAAAGGTTTAGGAAGGTAATGCCGCAACGGAGAGACGGACAGAAGCCTTATAGAAAATGTCCAACAATTAAACCAATTTATCATATGAAATAAAATCAAATCTGTGGTATTAACCAATGTATGGATCACAAATCAATATTTTTAACAAACATTTTCATTTTCGAAGGCATAAATATATACATTCTTGTTTTATCAATATATATATGAATATTTCAAAAGTCAGTATAATGATAAATAACTACTATGACAAAAATATGTTTGACTTGTACCATATTAAAATTACCAAACCATAATAAATAAAATAATAATTATAAACAATAATTACTGCAAGAAGTTTAGATATAAATATTGAGTTAATAACTAAAGAGGAAGCACCTAAACTTCAATATATCATAACTTTGGCTAGGATGATCCGTTTTTAATGTTCCATTTATCAATCTTCATGGTTTCCCATAACATTTTCATTGGTATAGGTTTCATGTGCTAGTTTGACCATTCTCAAAAAGTCAACCCTAGCAAGGCTTAATAAGCTTTAAGGTTTCTAGGATTTTATATTGACTTTTATGTTCCAAATCAATGCTCCCAATATTTCTAAAACTTTATAATATAATTGGAGTGTCTAGGAATTTTTCCAAGATTTATTGACTTATAAATCTTGTTATTAAATTCAAATAATACATATAATATTATATATAATTAAATATTTAATTGTATTCTTTAGAGTTAAATTGGAGGAATCCCTAAAATAATTTCCATAATTCCATATAATATTAATACTCATAATTCCATACAATAATTTAATATTCATAATTCCTTATACTAATTTACATTCATAATTCCATATAATAATTTAATACTTATAGTATTATTAAAGGTTTAATAAAAGAAATCCCCTAAATTAATTAAATTAATTTAGGGGTATTTCACACGATTTCTAGGGTTTACCTTTGGAGTGGTTTAGGAGGGTTTTTTAGCCCTTGGTTCAAGAAGGTGAATCCACCACCATTGCAAGGTTGATATTATGCTCAAAGGAGAGAGAGAAATGGAGTGTTACAAAGAGGTAAAAATCGGTTATGAGCAAGGATGGAGAAATATGAGTTCTTTCATAGGGATTTTTACCTTAATGGAGAGAGGAGACTCCAAGCTAACCATTGGTGCTATTTGTCTTTGAATGGGGTATACCCACGAAATGAACTTCCTCATTTTTTTTTTTTGGAAAAGAGAGGAGTGTAGAGGAGGATGAGGGGAGTTCAAATATGTAGTTATTTTTACCTTTGGAGATCAAATGAAGGTGGAGCATGGATGAAAAGATGAGAAGCCATTGAAGCTTCCCTTGGAGCTCCAAAAATCGCCCAAACATAGAGAGAGGAGGGAGAAATTGGTGGGGATGAGGAAGGAGAGAGGTGAGAGAGTAGGGAAATGAGTGAGTGAGGAGAGAGAGAAGGGATAAAGTAGTTCTTACTTTATTACTTTTTGCTTTTGGCTCTCTTATTTAATTAGCTAGTTACATGTGTGTGTGAGGGAGTTATTTGACTATTAAAAATCGGTCCCCTACAGTTATACTAGTTGTAGCGTTTTTCGTCTTTTACAGAAAACGCCCGTTATTTTACCCGGTTTTGGTACTATTAACTAACCGGGCCCGTTTTCCGGAATTTTCTCGTTTCTTTACTTTCATTGGTTATTAAGCTTCCATAAATGCTTAATAATATTTATTTAATGACTTATAGTTTTTACGGGTTCGTTTGACCACTTAAAATCACGTTTTCGGGTTTTCTTGAAAACGTGCGTTAAAGCTCTATTAACGTTCTAATACATTATCTGGATTCGTTTTCTTCGGGAGTTGTTCCCATATATTATTTTGGTCTTATTAAGCCCTAGGAATCCATATAATACGCTAACCGAGGTCTCATACCTCCTATGGTTATTTAACGCTTATTTAGTGTTTTGCACTTTTTAAGCGTTTCTTTTTTCTTTTGGATTTATTTCCCCTTACCAATATTTCTTAATCATTATTAGGCTCTTAAATAAGTTAGAATAATCTTAATCACTATTTTTAAATTCGGGGTATTTCAGGACTTTAGGTAAGGACCAAGTCCCGGACCACTCTAAAAATGTTGTTTAAGGTTGGTAAATGATGTGTAATGATGGGGATTGATAAGTAATGATGTTATAAGGTTTGTTTAAGACATGTTGGGTGTCAGTTATAATGACAATTAAGTGGGTGAAAAGTTGTAGTAAAATGTGAAAGTAAAACAACCTAATAATGAGATAAGTAGACAACGAGATAAGTACAGCAATAATTAACCGACGTTACTAATTGTGTATAGGAGTTGCATTCGGTGGAAAACAAACACAGCAGGGACCAAGGTATGGTTTTCTTGCAATCTGTGTTCTACCGGGTTACACCGGCTTGTATGCCAACCTGTTTTTTTGTGTGTTTGCCACCTTGCAAGAATAAGCATTGTAACACTTTAATACCCCGGACTTAAAAATGGTGATTAAATTATCCTAATGTGATTATTAAGGCCTAATGGTGCCTAGAGAGTATTGGTAAAGAGAATAAAACCAAAAGAAAAGAGAATACGCTTGAAAGGCGAAAAACGCTAAAACGCGCATTAAATGAGTATAGGAGGTATATGACCTCGTTAGGGTCCGAGATGGATTCCAAAGGCTTAGTTAGGCCAAAAACGTGACTTTGAGTGGTCAAACAGACCCGTAAAAATTATAGTTGACTATATAACTTTAATTAAGTATTAACGTAAGCTTAAGAACCATAAAAATCAAAGAAACGAGAAAAATTCGAAACGGGCCCGGTTAGTGAATATTACCGAGCCGGGTAAAGTAACGAGCGTTTTCTGTAAAAGACGAAAAACACTCTAGTTTAAGTAGTATGTGGGGCCGGTTTTATTAGTCAAGACAGCCCCCGCTCTATTAGCTAATTAACAAAAGAAAAAGAAGGGTTGAAAAGTCAAAAAGGGGAATAGTGAAAAAGGTACTTAATTACCTTTTCTTTCTTCTCTTTCCTCACTTCCTTTCTTCCCATTTGAACTCCCTCACCTCTCTCATCCGTTTTCTCCCGTCCTCCTTCTTCCTTGGGCGATTTTGAGCTGCAACAAGAGCTTCCATGGCTGCTCCTATATCCTTCCACGCTCAAGCCACATAAATGCTCCAAATAAAAAACAAAACACATATTTGTGTTCTTCTCATCAAGATCCACACTTCTCTCTTTTCAAAATTCGAAAAGGATGAGTTTCATTTTTTTGGGTGTTGGCCATTTGAAGAGAAAACACACCATTTTGAAGCTTGAAGCTTCCTCTTTCATCCAAGGTAAAAATATCCAAAGAAAATTGCATTTTTATTCACCTTCTTTTGTTGGCCGATTTTGGCATGTTTTAATGCCTTGCTTCTCCTTGTTTTGAGCTATTCTCCAAGCCTAAAATGGTGGTTGGAACTCCCACCTTTGATTCATGCTTGAAAACCATTCAAGAGCCTCCTAAGGTAATGTCCAATTTTATGCCTTAAGCGTCTTTTGATTTCATGAATTATCTTCACAAGCTAGGAGAGCTAATTAGTACTCCTTATGTCCATTGGTACTTTGGTCTAGAGTATTGGGCCAAAGAATTGCCTTGACCGATTTTTGAGTGAGAGAAGTGGAGAGAGGAGAAGAGAATGGCAAAGAAAAGGCTTGTGAATATAAGGTAAATAATCTACCTTGGAGCCTAACTAAGTGTTATTAGAATTTGGGGATGGGTTAATTTAATGAATGAACCCCACATGAGTTGTGGTAGTAATGTGCTTGTGTGGTATTAATGCAAGTGAGGAAGAGTGTGAATTAAGTGTTTGATTTAAGAGCTATGCATTTTATGAATTATGCATTGTATTGTTTTGGAGAATTTATGAGTATTGATGAACTTGTGTGTGCTGGTAGAACCCATGATGGGTTTGGTTAGTTTTGGGATGAATTAAGAGATGTGATGAGCTTTGGGCAATGTTAGAAAGTAGCCAGACTATGGCGAAATTCCGGAGGTAGAAATCTAAGTGGTTTAAGTGATGTTTTGGTGTGAAGAATAATCTAGGATACCTAGGTATGTTTGGAGATTGATTTGGGTTAGTTAACCACTTTGGGAATGATTGTTAAAGAGAGGAGATTTATGCAAAAATCTGTAGCAAAAGAGTTGTTTAAGTGCCTTAGGAGTTTTAGGAAACAAAGAAGATTTAAGGCTTTAAGAGTGAGGCATGAACCTTGGCATGAGAAGTGCATTGTCTTGGAGTATTTGGAATGGTCAAATAGAGTGAGAACAATAATGCAAGTGCCAAGGAGAATAGAAAATGCACAAGTGTGCATTAGTGCAAATAGGAATGTAAAATTTGTGAATTGGAGCAAGTATTTGAGTAAGGATTAAACCTAAGTTTTGAAGAGGTTTGGAGCATGTTTTAAGGTGTTTAAACATGTGGAAAACTTGTGGAAAGATTAGGGAAAGATTAAGAGAGGTTTAAGGATTGATTAGGGGCTGAAAAATAATGTATGTTGCAGATTTTAGCAGGGTCCGGAACTTGGTCCTTGGACAAAGTCCCGGACCACCCTTTAAATTGCGCCAAGAGTTGAAGTCGGTACTTGGTCTGGGACTATACTCAGGACAAGGTCCCGGACCATAGTGAAATTTCAGCCAAAAGTTTGTTAAGTATTGGTCCGGGACTTAAGATAGGGACCAAGTCCCGGACCACCCCCAGAAATGTGCCGAGAGCATTTTAAAGGTTTCTAATGATGGGGGTTTGAATGTTAATGATGTTATATGATGTTAAAGCCTTGTTTGGTGACATGTAAAGGCCTTAAGAAGTGTAAGAAAGTGTTAGAAGTGAGTGAGAAGTGAGAACTCAAACTAACAAAAGTAAAACCGAGATAACGGGATAACGGGGTAAGTATAGGAGTAGCATTTAAATATGTACCATATGAGCTTAGTATTAACAATAATGTTTGGAACATTATCAGAGGATCATGTGTGAACCGAGCATGGTGAGATGACACGGTAAAGTAAAAACCCCGGTGAAAGGTATGATTTTCTCATGCCCCGTGGCTAACCGAGTTACTCTGATTTGTGTGTTTGTGTGCCGGCTTAATCAAGACTAAAGCATGAAAAGAATCCTTGTTTGATTATGTATGTCTTGTTGTATGTTGTATGAGCTAACATACTTGTATGCCGGTGTGGTCTAACGTAGTGTATAGACCGACTCATAGTGAGTAGCGATTGACTAGAAACTCGTAGATCGAGTAGTCTCATAAACAATGGAAACGTGCAAACACACAAGCTATCGATTAAAGTATAACGATAACGCAAACAAATGAACTCACTAGAATGTGAGAAGATGAACGGGTTGAGTAAACACCCGATAACAATTAGAAAACCAATGCGAAACATTCCACGACACAACTAAGAGTGGAAAAATGAGTGAACCTCCTTCAAGAGGATTAAAGATAGTTCAAAGATGTGAAGTTGTAAGGAAGGTAAAAGAGACCTAAGGGATCAGTAACTCCCTTGAGACATGGTCAACCTTCTATATAAGGATTTTACCGTACCCGGTCTAAGAAAGTACCGAAATCATAAGTAAATGATGTAAGGGTACCCTTAAACCTAAGAGTACCCGAACTTAAGTAATGTTCCCAAAATCATTAGGAACATTGAGAGTGATGCTCCTAGACTAATGTAAATATATTTATATTATAACTCCGAGAGAGGAGTGTATGGGAATGTGAGAAGTCCAAGAGTAGTCGGACCTATGTGAAAGTAGTAGGAACTAAGAGAGAGTTCCGGGAGCTAGTCGAACTATGCTCGAACGCCATGTGTTTTGGCTTAAGAAAGTATTAAGAGGAACAAGCGTGACGTAGGAGACCTGTAGTGTCTCAAGAATCTACAAGCGCTTGAGTATTAGTAACCCAAGAGTGTGGGTGAGATAAAGTATAAGTAACCCAAGAGAATGGGTGAGTATAAGAATGAGTAACCCAAGAGAATGGGTGAGATTTAAAAAATAGTAACCCGAGAGAGTGGGAGAGTTATTGAATAAGTAACCAAGGCTTAGTGAGGTATAACCCTCAAGGCCTAAGAGCAATTAATACAACTAACAAACTTGTTATGTTAGTTAAGGATTGTATTCCACGGTAGAATTGAATCCTTGTGTAGTGTACATATGTAATGTATTGCTATGTTGCATGTTGATTGAATTAAAATGAATCTCATGCTCTCAACAAAAGTAGTCGGCGTACCCCGGTTAGCACTCGGGATATGCGAATTTCATATGCAGCGTAAGCTGAGCCCCTAGGGGCATCGTTTTTATTTTCAGGTAAACCGAAGATGACACCGTTCGAGAGTAGGACGGGGTCGGTGGTTAGCACGGGTAGTTAGATTTTAATTTCTTGTGTACTTGAAAGAGGTGTAAGACCGAATATGTTATCGGCATCCGTATATTGTAGACTCGGTATAGTAAAGAATGGAACTGAGATTTGCATACGTGACTCGGTTAGTAATGAATTAGTAATGTATTTGTATTGGAGTACTCGGTTGTTGCAGTCCATCAGACCGTTACTGTATGTGAGGAAGGCCTGGTTAGCCATATGGGTGGCTAATGACGTTGTATCACCCTCCGTTGTATTTAGAGTTCCGCTGCGATATTATGGGAAAATGTGACAGTTTAAGAGGCAATTATGAGATTAGCGGATGGGGTGTTACAAACACCCCTACCGCTAATACCGTTATTACCGTTTAATCTCCTCATACTTCCATACTTACGCAGCGGATACTTTCTTTGCACAACGGTGGGTTATACAATGCCGTTTGCCACCCACGTGACTAACAAGGCCTACTACTACTTACAGCATCGGTCAGATGTACCGGAATCTCTCGAGTACTACACAGTTACAATCCATATTCCAATTACAAACACGAGTACTACAATTCTCCATTCAGTACAATACTCCATACTCACAATACAATATACCGAGTTTACTATAATCCAAATCCAAATACAATAATTCTTTCAAGTTTATGCATACTCATGAAGAGTCTAGCATCTACCCATTCCTCACAAACTACATACTTTCCAAATACATAATGGTGTACCCCTTAGTAGGTCCACCGACACTTCAAAGGCTACAAACCTTAAACAATTCCTTAATATCTACAATCATTCCTAGCTATCTAAGCATAGCCGCCGGTCTCTTACTATGACCATAACCGCTTCGGTACCTGTACAATAAAAACAGTGCCCCAAGGGGCTCAGCTTACGCTGCATATGAAATCCGCATACCCCGCATACTAGCGAGGGTTCGCTGACCACTTGGTCGAATACATGCAATTCATTTTACTCATACATACATACATGCTTTCATTCATAATATTACATTAAATCACAAGGCATACATACATACAAGGAAGACATTACAAGTCAACCATTCACACTTACCTTTACGGAAATACGATTCTACAATACATACACAATGCTTGTTAGCGTCTTTTCCCACCCGGGTTAATCGGGTGTACATTACTCTTTTACTCAAGGTCAATGACTTGCACTAGCCAAGACCATTACTCATACAATACTTTACTTCTTACTACTTACTCTAGTCAAGTCGGTATGACCTCCGGGCAAGGACTACACCGTCCCATCACCGGGCTTTAGGTGGCTCACCAATCTTGGATGCTCACCAACCTCTTGTGTCTCCTCATCCTCACCCGTGGCCGAACCTATATCAGACTTCTACTCATTCCAATTTACTCAATACTTAAGTTAGGAGTAAGGTAGTTAGGAATTAGTAGAAGTCACCACATCCATACCAAGGAATAATACTCTACACACAAACACAACAAGATACACATACACTTCATCCTCATCCATTCATTTCATGAATTATGCAAACTAAATGTTCAAGGCAATATAACAAGAACAAATATAGTACAAGCACAAGTAAGTGCATTAAAATCCGATTCATGCATTTATCTTATTTAGGTGATCAAAGAAGCACACAAATCGGGGTAACCAGGTTAGGATACAGAGCATGAAGAAATCATACCGTTCACCGTCGTATTCGAACTCCGACTTCCTTCGGGGTTCAACTATCCAAGTCCTATACATACATAGGGTTGTATGGTTAATAATCTATTATTGATTCTACTTACCCTTACTTTACTACTTCCTTTACATACTTACTGAAATACCCCAAATTAATAAAACATGGATTAATATTTAATCACATTAATTAAGGCCTAAACATGCCTTAAAAGTCAACTGAGAACAACAGTGGTCAACACAAAACAAGATGTTGCACCCTTTGACTGTTAAGGGTAAATAAATACCCAAATGAACTTCTTAGGACCTAAAAATTTGTCCTAAGTTTATTAACATAATATTAAACATAATATAACCGTTGGACAACACTCTAACACAAAGAACAAGCACTTACATGCTTCAAGGTCAATAGAGCAAAAAGGTGCTCTAAGAAACCTTAAAAATCTAATGGCCTCTAAATGATATAAAATTGGATACCATGATCAAATATAATGTAAGGGACACAACAAAACCATTGTCAAAGAAAAATAAGCTCAGAAACACCAGGCAACACACAAATGTGCGCTAAAACTCCTAAAAGCACGTTTTTGTGAGATTGTCTTCTGAATTGATTTTTAATGGGCTAAAAGGTTATAAATACCTTTAAATATGATATTATATCACATTATATCATATTAGGAATTTAATTCCAAATTTTACAAATTTTTTACAAATATAATATTAAAATATTAATAAAACCCTAAAAGGGGCCCACATGAGTCAACATTGACTAAGATTGGTCAAGAGGTCAAAGTTGACCCCTTAGACCAAGTGAGATCGGCATATACAAGCTTAGGAGGCTCCCATTTCGTGACTTGCACATTAAATAAGCAAGATTCCAAAAGCTTCCTTAAATTAAGGACTAACTTTTGCCTTATAATAGTTTATTCACTCCATTAACTCCATTATTTGACTCACCAGCCTCAAAATTCGGTGGAGCCTTCCTTTCTCAACCACCAGACGACCTCATGTCCCCTCCTTATCCCTTTGATGAGTCACCTCCAATAATGTGACATTAAACTAATCTAAATTACATTTTCTAAGCAAATAATACCAATACCAAGCTTCTTCTCTCTCTCCTAGCTTCATTCCAACCGATGAAGCTGCTCTCTAAGGCTCTCCTAAGCTCTCTCCATCGAACTCCATGAGCCAAGAAGGTAAACCTAACTTCTAAGCTTCGAATTAATGGTTTAAGGCTTGTTTTTGGCTCTTTTTCTTCATCTCCTCACCACCTATGCTTAGATCTCGTGACTAATCACTTCCTATGGCTTATTCTCAGTGTTATAAGGTTAGAACATCAATCAAATTCGAATGAAACAAGTTTAGAGACCAAGGTTGCTCAAAATCTCATTTTAAGGTAAAAATGTGCTTTAAGCTCATAACTTTTGATTCCCTTCAAATTCGGCTGTGAAACTTTGCTCATAGCCTCATCTTCTTCTCCTTTTCATGTGGAATCTGTTGGTAAGCCATTTGGAGCAAGGATGGCCGAGATCCAAAGGAAATACCCTCTTTTAAGGGCATTTTTCCAAGGTAAAACCTAATAACAAGGTAGCATTTCGAGATCTAGCTATTTCCTATGTCAATATGGTGGATCTAACACCTTGTGGTGTGTTTGATTCAGGTCGAAACCATCTTGAACTCTCCTTGCATTCTTAAGGTGATTTTTGCCTTAAATCTTACATTAAATTACTTCTTATGGTTAGATCTTGCTTGGAGACTAACTAGGCCTTGTTTTCTGTTTGAAAACATGTAAAACAAGCTGTGGAGAATTTCTACTTAAGGTGGCCGAACCAAACAAGGATTACCTAAGCTAAATCAAGGTATAAATCACTTAAACATTAACTTTGCTAAGTTAATGTGTTCTTAAACTACTCCTAATTAAATTGCCGTGAGTGAAGGGTAAAATAAGGTCTTGTTTGACCTTAAAATGTTTAAGGAATGGTTTAATAAATTTTATAACTAATTAAACAAGCATAATTGTCAAATTTAAGACATTATGTGGAAGTTTGGTAAATAAATGAAGAATATATGGTGAGGCCGAAATTTATATGTATTTTGGGACATTTATGTGTAATTTATTTTGCAAGACAATGTTTGTAATAAGGCCATGTATTTTAGGCCATTTTATTTATGCATTTACAAGCTTTTATTTAAGTTTAGGTGGTATATAATTATTACCGAAATGAATAAGGGGTTATAGTGTAATTAAATTAAATTTGGGGGCTTTAGAATAATAAGGCCGAAATTAGAGTTAAAAGGAGTTAAAATAAAGTTTATAAGATTTTATAAAGTTTTGGGGTTAAATGGTAATTTCTAGAAAGTTTGGTACTAAACCGTAATTATAAGGAATTGGTGGTCAAGGAAATATTAAGGTGGTCAACCTTGACCATATGCTAGGTTTTGACCAAACTAGATAAGTTAATAACTTATTTAAGGTTGTATAATAAGATAGGTATCTTATGGTAATATTTTATGACATATATGGTGAATATGTTATTACCGAAATTAAGGGTGTAAAATGGTATTTTAAACACCCATGGGCTATTAGGAATTTTTAGGAATTTATTTGGTGGATTTTGGAATTAAAATAAACTATATATGTATAATATATAGTTAATATGTCATTATGACACTTTGGAGAAAAATAGATGGTGGAATGGTAAATATCAAAAGTATATGGGTTAATAAGGATATTTATAACCCTTTGGTGGAATTTGGTGATTTTTAGAACTATTAAGAGAATTTATAAGATATGTGTATAAAATATGGTTTTAATGATATGGAAGAACTATGTGTTATAAATAGGGCCAAATGGCAATTATAGAATAGCACACCAATGGCTGTTCGGAATTACCAAAAAAAACCATAGGTTATACTTTTCTAAGTTAGAAATGTTATATTAAATGGAAAATATAACATGGTATAAATTAATGGGTGATTTTGTAAATAAAGGAAACTATGGTTTGTGAAAAAGAATATGGTTTTGTTATGGTGCCCATGCGGCAATAATAAATAGTTGGGTATAAAACCATAGGTTATTAGTTAAAGGAAATAAGAATATCATGTCCAAATGATATTAGCATATGGAATAGCATTACATATGTTATGTTGTCAAAATAGAATTTAAATGAATTCAAGGCTTTACCGAATTGATAGAGTTTGGAAAATGAATTTTAGACTAAGGTCTATAATGTTATAAATATTATAACAATTATTTGGTATTAGGGTGGTTTAATGAAATTAATACAAATAAGGTATTCACATTAAATGATGTGACAAACTATAAATAAATGAGATTTATAAACTAAGGTGTTTATGGAATAAACCTTAGGAGTTGTAATTATACAACATAAATGTTACATGATGTTAGGATAATAATCTTAATATAAGTTGTACAATACAATACAACTAATGGGAATAATCATCTAACATAAGATGATAAAATGTAACATAAAATATGAGAGTTTATGAAACTCATGAGAATTACCTACGTGGTAAAAATATAAACATACACAAGAATAATGTATATAAGGTGGATAAAATCTATTTTGGTTGAAACCCTATGATTTAATGGTGTGGTGGTTATTTTAAAACAAAAATATAGTTACGAACTATAAGTTATGAATTTTAGAATGAAATATAATATAAGAATGCATGCATACATGCAACTATGGGTTACGTACCTAAACTAGATGCGGATAAGATTAAAAGAAATATAAGGAATTAAACTTAACAGTTGAAATAGTTTTGACGTACGCGTTTAAGTAACAAAGCCGACTGTTTTAGAAAAACCTGTAACAAACAACTGTAGAAAACAGGGGTGAACTGTCGGGGTTACTTATAATTCGGAAATACCCGGATGTAGTTAGTCATGGAGACTGACTTATAGTTTATTACCGTTTAGAGTACACTTCTGACAAGGACGCTTGATGAGCTAACGGACTGCACGGAGCGTAGGATCTTGCTGATTCATACTCCACCGTAATACAGTCAGGGTGAAACGTATGTAAAGGGTTTGATCCGAGTTGTCCTAAGGTTGCTCCTTGGACTCGGATTTGGTTGATATAACTTGGATTGGTTATGTGTCTCGGATTGTCTCTGAGGGCTTCCTCAGTTCAGACTTCTGTGTGATCTGTGATAAGATTGTTTGTCTGAATGTGATAATTAATATGCATGAACTGTATATTTATAGCTGCTTATTAGTTTCTGTTGTTGAGTTAACAGTACCGTTCGTATATATGAACCAATATATATAAAACGAACTAGCGCTATGGTGCTATCTTATATGAAATATAAGGAACGTCAGAAAAACGTTGTAGCACTAAGATAATAAGATATACATATTATCTAAGACTTTTATACGGAGCATTGGCCTTGCTATACGCCGCTCTCGTATCTAACACTGGATCCCGAGTTTACAGACTCCGGATTGGACTAATGACCTTAGTCTGCTGTGTTAGAAAATTTGGTAATGCGATGCGATGGTATAATTAATAAATTAATGGAAGGAAGTAAGCCAAGAGGATGTGGCTCTTGGTGCGCGCTGTGATCACAAAAACGATACCAGGATGTCCGCGTACGGGTCCGTAAGTATCAAGAAATTTCCCGTGAGCTAGAATGGCTCGTTGGTCGGAGACTCTACCGTTGGAGTGGCTACTGCCGTGGGTGACCCGCCATAATATATGGGTAACTAGAGACATGTCATTTTAACGAGACATTGTCACTAGGTATAACTGACAACTAAAACAATTGAGACTTATACAGTGGCGAACAATACCATGGACGAGACTTAATACTTGTTTATTATTCTCGTTGTTTCGCTTTGGTTCATTGGTTATACTTGTGGTTATTTTATTGTGTGTTGATGGTTGAATGGAGCCTACAAGGCTAAGGTAAATAAATATGGAAGCTGTACGCTACGGCGAATGTACATTGTACATTATATTGTTATTACTCGATACGTTCGATATATAATGTTGTATGGAATATTAAATGAATGTTTGGATTGGATGGATGGTTAAATGTTTGTGGATTTGGATGGTTGATTATGTATATTATACATTATGCTTCAGTTTTGATTATAACTGTAAAAAGGAAAAGCATGAAACCAATCTAATAATAAGATGGTTAAAATGAGAAGTGGCCATTAGGGTCCAGGCCCGGCATACTCAGCGTCTATCGCTGATACTACACCATTACAGGTTGTTGATCATTGTCGGAGCTGAAGAGCAGGAACAGGGTAATTGGAGTGCTACTTTTGTCACCACACTTGGAGCGTTGTATAGCAATGAATATGGTGAATTGTATTATGGTAAGGTTGTGTATTCAGGATGGGTAGGCGCTCACTTGTCGATGTTTATGGTTTATGGACTTAGTGTGATGTATAGGAGTTTCTCGTTATCACTGCGGTTAGCAGTTTATTTGTATTGGAAGTTGGATGTAGTTTGGCTGCGTTGCTCGCATGGGCGAGTAACGGCCGGTGACACCCGAGTGAGTTTTGTAATGGTTATTTGTTTTCCCGCTGCAAGACGTTTTATTTATTGCTACGTGAGAGATTATATCGTGATTATTGAGGGGTGTTACAAAAGTGGTATCAGAGCGGAGTACCGCTCTGATGACGAGAAAGTAGGTTAAGACAGTGAGCTTAGGACTTGGGAAATTACGGGGAACATTTGAGAGTTATGAGATGATTCGTCTTAGAAAGATATGGTGTCTAGTAACGCAAATTGCGTGACAGGTTAGCCTTAAGGCAACTTAATATCTATGGTTGTGTACGGTAATTTACCGAGTATTTATGTGACATACTGTACTACAGATGTCTGGTGGAACTAGAGGGCGTGGTACTGGTAGAGGTGGAAGCGGTGACCCCGGCATTCCAGGAGTTGCTGAGACGGTTTGCAGCCGTTCTTGCACAGCTGGGTACTCAGATAGGAGGAGCACCAGCCCACCTGCCACAGCCCAGGGAAACGAAACTGGCTGAAGTCAATTAGCGAGACCCGACCACCTACATATTCTGGGAAACCAGACCCCGTAGCTTTGGAGCGTTACATTGTTGAACACGAGAAAGCATTTGAAGCTTTACAAGTACCTGACGACAAGAGGGTCGCCATTGCTGCTTCCTTTGAAGGATGCAGCCAGCACTTGGTGGAGGTTGGTCAAGGACCAGCACCTGGCTACGCCCGACTTTTCGTGGGCTGCCTTTGTAGAATTACTGAGAGGAAAATACTACCGGCGCACCTTAAACAGAAGAAGAAACGCCATGAGTTTGAAAACATTGACCCAAGAAGGTCTGACCGTGGGTGAGTACTACGCTCGATTCATTGGTCTGCTGGACTTCATCCCCGGTGTGGACTACTCAGAGACCGTGAAGGTCGAGAAGTTCCGGGGAGGACTATTATTTCGCATCCAGATGGCGATGGTTGCTACCCTCTACACTACCATCCAGGTGCTAACATGAAAGCCATAAAATTCTTTACTTACTACATTACCAATTAACTTTGTGAGAACTTACCAAGGAGATTCCAGGAGTGTTATGAGGCTGCCTCGAGGACGGAGCTAATGCTCCAGACTCGGGAAGAGACTCTCGGGGCCAAGAAAAGGAAGAACCCTGAGGGAGAGTCTGAGGGTGGAGGAGCATCTCCAGGCGAAAGCCAAAGAAGGGAAAGTAAGGACTTATCCCGTTCTAAACTGTTTACCATATTAAATACCTTAGGAATGCTGACCCGAAACCTTAACCAGAAATTCTTTAAAAAGAAAGGGCAGCAGGGTCACCAGGGAAAGAAAGGGAAAGAGCCCGTCCTTCAGTTGACCGGCCCAGCTATTGATGCTAAGCCTTTGAGATCTGCACCTCCTAAGGGTGAGAACACCTACCTCTTAAATTCAATATAATCTTAACCTCTATATCAACAGATGATAACTAAACTTAAATACTACCATCAGGCACCGGACAGCCCCAGCGCCACTTTTACTGTAAGCGTTGTGGGAAAGACCACCAAGGGGTCGACTGCGAAGGCCGCAAAGTCGAATGTCGGTGCTGCCACAAAGAAGGCCATAGGAAATTTGAATGCTGGATGAACCCAGAGAGCCGTAATTACAGGCCACCAAAGAATACTCAGAAGACCTCAACTGGAGGATCTGGAGTACCACGAGGCGGCAGGATGGCCAGACATCCACTGATGCTGGAGCCTATAAAGGCAAAGGAGTAGATAGGGCATGAATACCCTAACTCCATGAGACCGCTGGTGGAAGACTTTGTTTACTTACTATGTGGTGTGCTTACTTGGGATGTTAGAAAGAAACATGTTATGATTACGTGGGAGTGTGTCATTGACCACTCGCGTTTCTGTGTATGACTTTGGAGACTAGATTGTGAACTTGATGCGAGTAAACTTTAAACCTTGACGGATATATATATATGAACAGGATGTTAATGCTTACATTACCATGTAGCGGTACTCAAATGATGAAGAGTCAATGAGACCGGGAATTACTGAACCAGAATTTCCACCTGCATGGCGCACTTGCTATTGCAAGCGCTATGACAATAAACTACTGAAATTTCCATCTGCCTTGCGCACTTGCTACAGCAAGTGCAGCGACAACAACAGTAACAGCTACTGCAAATGCAATTACAAACAACTACTACTCTTTTAACCTTCTTTATAAAAAAAATGTTGTTAAAACTTTTTCATACAAACCTTGAGATTAGAAACTTATGCAACTATGGAAGGACCGTTAGTCCAACCACTGCATGGGGAAACTATACAGCCACTGTGACTGTAAACCACACCAGTTTAAATTGTTGGGAATTTTCAGACATGGCTTATTAGCCAAATACACCAGTGTATACCCGCATTTAAATGTTAATCACTAATAGTGATACATGTGTTAGTCCTAGTGGACAAGCATACCTTGTAGATGCACCACCGTCAGTGAGGATGGTCGGGAAGTGAAGAGCCAAGTTGCTCAAGCTATTATGCAATCTGCAATGCATCCAATTACATGGATGAGGGGACATATATGAACTTTGGATGAGATATGATAAAAAAAAATACAGGGAGAAAAAGGAAAATTGTGTTGTACTCAATGAGATCAAAAAAAAAGAGAAACAAGTTTGCTAATATAGCACGGATTTTACTTACACCAAGTTGAATAATACCAGTCTATGGCACGAATTACCACTGATGCCACAAAGACAATAACACTTATTACAGGATAACCGATAACACGAACTATTAGACAAAAAAAAAACAGAAGCAAAAAGAAGACAAAAAAAAAGGAAGAAGAACAAAAAAAAAAGGGATATCCATCAAAGGGAGATTGAAACAGAATACTTCACAACAACCGTGTGACAGACATTACCAGTTTACTAAACGAGACATGGGACGACCGCACTCCGTTGGGAGCATGTGGGCCTGACAGACTTATTTATGAGTTAGTCGGGTAGGTAGTAATGTATCAGTACGGTACCCCATGCAAGTAGACAAGTAGTGTTAGGAACACGAGAAGTAGTCAACTCCGTACTACGGACCGTAAGACATATTACCTCGAAGATGGACGAGAAGAGCCGCAGTTAAACCAACGGGCTAGAAAAAAAAAGAGGAACCTTAAACAGAGAACAGTAGACAGTATACAGTGAAGACAGGGAAACAATTCAAGGACAGGAACCCAAAAAAAAATAGAAGAAACAGGAAAACCCGTTATGGACGGATAATATGTAGAATCCTCATAAGGATCGAGCAAATGCTTGCAATCCAGAGGAAATCTACCAGATGATATAGATATAAACAAGTGACTACGCAAGGAGAAAAGATAAAGCTATATGATAGCAGAAACTTGCTCAAGGAACAGTGGATTCGGAATGTACCACTCACAGGATAATTCGCACATCTTTTCTATTTGCCTCATTGGATATTAGCTGTTGAGCGTTTACGCCTCTGCACTCTGTATGACTGAGTGTTTTGGTTTTGCACTCGCGCAGTTATTAATCTAATGGGAATGCAGAAAGATAAAGTGGATATCAACAAGAGTGTGTAAAAAAAAATGGAAAAAAAAGAGATAACTACAACAGAGTATTACTCTGGAACAAATCACCAGGAGACATGGATGACAAACATCATCTTTGTGGACATATAGGCTGGTACGTCTTAGTATTACAAAGACAAGTGCAAAGAGCACTAAGTACTAACAGTAGCCAATGTCATATTACATCTCAAACTGAATGTCAGTGAGAGAAGACACACGCATATATGCTAGTGATCCAAACCAGTGGATTCACAGCAATAAAAAAAAGAGGCAAATTGAGCCTTGTTCATGGGTCTACACCTCATACGGAGCGAGTGGGCCCAAAAGAATGAACTGGGGAGAGAGCACAAAAAGATCAGTGCCTCACCTTTTATATATTGTGGAACCCTGAAGGACTAGAGTCATACCCGTCTCTCTGATATAAGGATAATCCACGAGTTGGATAACTCTTTGAGAGCCAAGTATCCAGCGCTCCTTGTTGAGCGGCTGTTGTATACTTGTGGGGTACGGGGGCGTAACCCTTTTAAGGGGGTAGAGCCTCTTGGCTATGCACATGTGTGCACTAATTTTGTTTGTTTAGTATGCATTGCATACAAAGAATGGTGGTGTGTGCGGGGCATACGAGGTTTGTTTGGTTGGTATGTGAATTATTTAGTATGCATGGCATACAGTGAACTGATTTTGTTGGTTATGGTTGGTACGCGGGGCGTGCGTTGTTTGGTTTGTTTGTGTGTGATGTACACTTGTATGTATGTATCTTACGAGATACCTGTATGAATGTTGTGTCTACACCATGTGTATAACACTTTTCTTATGCTATCTGTGATATGTATTCATATTGCTTTATAGAATGATTACATATGGTATCGCCTAGATACGAAATGAATCATTAGATATGGAATGTTATGGAAACCTTAGGGAGGTTGTCAGGGTTGGTAGAACTGATAGGAAATGATGGTCTGATGGATCACCTATATCCATATATGATTGAACTAACGCCACAACGTGATGGCTATGTGCTGTATAAGCACAACACGATGTGTGTAAATGATATATCACATAGATATACATTATGGGAGCAATGGGTAGTTATACATTTATATATACTTACCTATTTGATTAAGAGACTTCGGGACGAAGTCTTTTTAAGGGGGGTAGACTGAAATACCCCAAATTAATAAAACATGGATTAAATATTTAATCACATTAATTAGGCCTAAACATGCCTTAAAAGTCAACTGAGAACAACAGTGGTCAACACAAAACAAGATGTTGCACCCTTTGACTGTTAAGGGTAAATAAATACCCAAATGAACTTCTTAGGACCTAAAAATTTGTCCTAAGTTTATTAACATAATATTAAACATAATATAACCGTTGGACAACACTCAACACAAAGAACAAGCACTTACATGCTTCAAGGTCAAATAGAGCAAAAAGGTGCTCTAAGAAACCTTAAAATCTAATGGCCTCTAAATGATATAAAATTGGATACCATGATCAAATATCATGTAAGGGACACAACAAAACCGTTGTCAAAGAAAACTAAGCTCAGAAACACCAGGCAACACAAAATGTGCGCTAAAACTCCTTAAAGCACGTTTTTGTGAGATTGTCTTCTGAATTGATTTTTAATGGGCTAAAAGGTTATAAATACCTTTAAATATGATATTATATCACATTATATCATATTAGGAATTTAATTCCAAATTTTACAAATTTTTACAAATATAATATTAAAATATTAATAAAACCCTAAAAGGGGGCCCACATGAGTCAACATTGACTAAGATTGGTCAAGAGGTCAAAGTTGACCCCTTAGACCAAGTGAGATCGGCATATACAAGCTTAGGAGGCTCCCATTTCGTGACTTGCACATTAAATAAGCAAGATTCCAAAAGCTTCCTTAAATAAGGACTAACTTTTGCCTTATAATAGTTTATTCACTCCATTAACTCCATTATTTGACTCACCAGCCTCAAATTCGGTGGAGCCTTCCTTTCTCAACCACCAGCCGACCTCATGTCCCCTCCTTATCCCTTTGATGAGTCACCTCCAATAATGTGACATTAAACTAATCTAAATTACATTTTCTAAGCAAATAATACCAATACCAAGCTTCTTCTCTCTCCTAGCTTCATTCCAACCGATGATGAGCTGCTAAGCTCTCTAAGCTCCTCTCTCCATCGAACTCCATGAGCCAAGAAGGTAAACCTAACTTCTAAGCTTCGAATTAATGGTTTAAGGCTTGTTTTTGGCTCTTTTTCTTCATCTCCTCACCACCTATGCTTAGATCTCGTGACTAATCACTTCCTATGGCTTATTCTCAGTGTTATAAGGTTAGAACATCAATCAAATTCGAATGAAACAAGTTTAGAGACCAAGGTTGCTCAAAATCTCATTTTAAGGTAAAAATGTGCTTTAAGCTCATAACTTTTGATTCCCTTCAATTCGGCTGTGAAACTTTGCTCATAGCCTCATCTTCTTCTCCTTTTCATGTGGAATCTGTTGGTAAGCCATTTGGAGCAAGGATGGCCGAGATCCAAAGGAAATACCCTCTTTTAAGGCATTTTTCCAAGGTAAAACCTAATAAAAGGTAGCATTTCGAGATCTAGATCTAGCATATATTCCTATGTCAATATGGTGGATCTAACACCTTGTGGTGTGTTTGATTCAGGTCGAAACCATCTTGAACTCTCCTTGCATTCTTAAGGTGATTTTTGCCTTAAATCTTACATTAAATTACTTCTTATGGTTAGATCTTGCTTGGAGACTAACTAGGCCTTGTTTTCTGTTTGAAAACATGTAAAACAAGCTGTGGAGAATTTCTACTTAAGGTGGCCGAACCAAACAAGGATTACCTAAGCTAAATCAAGGTATAAATCACTTAAACATTAACTTTGCTAAGTTAATGTGTTCTTAAACTACTCCTAATTAAATTGCCGTGAGTGAAGGGTAAAATAAGGTCTTGTTTGACCTTAAAATGTTTAAGGAATGGTTTAATAAATTTTATAACTAATTAAACAAGCATAATTGTCAAATTTAAGACATTATGTGGAAGTTTGGTAAATAAATGAAGAATATATGGTGAGGCCGAAATTTATATGTATTTTGGGACATTTATGTGTAATTTATTTTGCAAGACAATGTTTGTAATAAGGCCATGTATTTTAGGCCATTTTATTTATGCATTTACAAGCTTTTATTTAAGTTTAGGTGGTATATAATTATTACCGAAATGAATAAGGGTTATAGTGTAATTAAATTAAATTTGGGGGCTTTAGAATAATAAGGCCGAAAATTAGAGTTAAAAAGGAGTTAAAATAAAGTTTATAAGATTTTATAAAGTTTTGGGGTTAAATGGTAATTTCTAGAAAGTTTGGGTACTAAACCGTAATTATAAGGAATTGGTGGTCAAGGAAATATTAAGGTGGTCAACCTTGACCATATGCTAGGTTTTGACCAAATTAGATAAGTTAAATAACTTATTTAAGGTTGTATAATAAGATAGGTATCTTATGGTAATATTTTTATGACATATATGGTGAATATGTTATTACCGAAAATTAAGGGTGTAAATGGTATTTTAAACACCCATGGGCTATTAGGAATTTTTAGGAATTTATTTGGTGGATTTTGGAATTAAAATAAACTATATATGTATAATATATAGTTAATATGTCATTATGACACTTTGGAGAAAAATAGATGGTGGAATGGTAAATATCAAAAGTATATGGGTTAATAAGGATATTTATAACCCTTTGGTGGAATTTGGTGATTTTTAGAACTATTAAGAGAATTTATTAAGATATGTGTATAAATATGGTTTAATGATATGGAAGAAATATGTTATAAATAGGGCCAAATGGCAATTATAGAATAGCACAAGGGCTGTTCGGAATTTACAAAAAATAACCATAGGTTATACTCTTTTATAAGTTAGAAATGTTATATTAAATGGAAATATAACATGGTATAAATTAATGGGTGATTTTGTAAATAAAGGAAACTATGGTTTGTGAAAAAGAATATGGTTTTGTTATGGTGCCCATGCGGCAATAATAAATAGTTGGGTATAAAAACCATAGGTTATTAGTTAAAGGAAATAAGAATATCATGTCAAATGATATTAGCATATGGAATAGCATTACATAATGTTATGTGGTCAAAATAGAATTTAAATGAATTCAAGGGCTTTACCGATTGATAGAGTTTGGAAAATGAATTTTAGACTAAGGTCTATAATGTTATAAATGTTATAACAATTATTTGTATTAGGGTGGTTTAATGAAATTAATACAAATAAGGTATTCACATTAAATGATGTGACAAACTATAAATAAATGAGATTTATAAACTAAGTGTTTATGGAATAAACCTTAGGAGTTGTAATTATACAACATAAAATGTTACATGATGTTAGGATAATAATCTTAATATAAGTTGTACAATACAATACAACTAATGGGAATAATCATCTAACATAAGATGATAAAATGTAACATAAAATGAGAGTTTATGAAACTCATGAGAATTACCTACGTGGTAAAAATATAAACATACACAAGAATAATGTATATAAGGTGGATAAATATATTTTGGTTGAAAACCATATGATTTAATGGTGGTGGTTATTTTAAAAAAAATATAGTTACGAACTATAAGTTATGAATTTTAGAATGCAATATAATATAAGAATGCATGCATACATGCAACTATGGGTTACGTACCTAAACTAGATGTGGAAGATTAAAAGAAATATAAGGAATTAAACTTAACAGTTGAAATAGTTTTGACGTACGCGTTTTAAGTAACAAAGCCGACTGTTTTAGAAAAACCTGTAACAAACAACTGTAGAAAACAGGGGTGAACTGTCGGGGTTACTTATAATTCGGAAATACCGGATGTAGTTAGTCATGGAGACTGACTTATAGTTTTATTACCGTTTAGAGTACACTTCTGACAAGGACGCTTGACGAGCTAACGGACTACACGGAGCGTAGGATCTTGCTGATTCATACTCCACCGTAATACAGTCAGGGTGAACGGTATGTAAAGGGGTTTGATCCGAGTTGTCCTAAGGTTGCTCCTTGGACTCGGATTTGGTTGATATAACTTGTATGTTGTTATGTGTCTCGGATTGTCTCTGAGGGCTTCCTCAGTTCAGACTTCTGTGTGATCTGTGATAAGATTGTTTGTCTGAATGTGATAATTAATATGCATGAACTGTATATTTATAGCTGCTTATTATTTCTGTTGTTGAGTTAACAGTACCGGTTCGTATATATGAACCAATATATATAAAACGAACTAGCGGCTATGGTGCTATCTTATATGAAATATAAGGAACGTCAGAAAAACGTTGTAGCACTAAGATAATAAGATATACATATTATCTAGACTTTTATACGGAGCATTGGCCTTGCTATACGCCGCTCTCGTATCTAACACTGGATCCCGAGTTTACAGACTCCGGATTGGACTAATGACCTTAGTCTGCTGTGTTAGAAAATTTGGTAATGCGATGCGATGGTATAATTAATAAATTAATGGAATGGAAGTAAAGCCAAGAGGATGTGGCTTGGTGCGCGCTGTGATCACAAAAACGATACCAGGATGTCCGCGTACGGGTCCGTAAGTATCAAGAAAATTTCCCGTGAGCTAGAATGGCTCGTTGGTCGGAGACTCTACCGTTGGAGTGGCTACTGCCGTGGGTGACCCGCCATAATATATGGGTAACTAGAGACATGTCGTTTTAACGAGACATTGTCACTAGGTATAACTGAACAACTAAAACAATTGAGACTTATACAGTGGCGAACAATACCATGGACGAGACTTAATACTTGTTTATTATTCTCGTTGTTTCGCTTTGTTGTTCATTGGTTATACTTGTGGTTATTTTATTGTGTGTTGATGGTTGAATGGAGCCTACAAGGCTAAGGTAAATTAAATATGGAAGCTGTACGCTACGGCGAATGTACATTGTACATTATATTGTTATTACTCGATACGTTCGATATATAAATGTTGTATGGAATATTAAATGAATGTTTGGATTGGATGGATGGTTAAATGTTTGTGGATATTTGGATGGTTGATTATGTATATTATACATTTATGCTTCAGTTTTGATTATAACTGTAAAAAGGAAAAGCATGAAACCAATCTAATAATAAGATGGTTAAAATGACAAGTGGCCATTAGGGTCCAGGCCCGGCATACTCAGCGTCTATCGCTGATACTACACCATTACAGGTTGTTGATCATTGTCGGAGCTGAAGAGCAGGAACAGGGTAATTGGAGTGCTACTTTTGTCACCACACTTGGAGACGTTGTATAGCAATGAAGATGGTGAATTGTATTATGGTAAGGTTGTGTATTCAGGATTGGGTAGGCGCTCACTTGTCGATGTTTATGGTTTATGGACTTAGTGTGATGTATAGGAGTTTCGTTACGTTATCTGCGGTTAGCAGTTATTTGTATTGGAAGTTGGATGTAGTTGGCTGCGTTGCTCGCATGGGCGAGTAACGGCCGGTGACACCCGAGTGAGTTTGTAATGGTTATTTGTTTTCCCGCTGCAAGACGTTTTATTTATTGCTACGTGAGAGATTATATCGTGATTACTGAGAGGGGTGTTACACTTACTATTTCTTACTTTCCATACTTATTTAAAAATCATTCTTTACTCATTACTTCATGAATTACTTTCTTACTTATATACTTACTTTCTCACCATTTAATGCTTTTAATGTTGTATACCAAGGCCCTATATACATATATATAATATATACATATTTACATATACGATTACCATTTTTTTTTGGGGTCCGACTGACCCAGTGGTGACTCGACCGACCCAAAGTCCTCTGGGTCGGTCGAAGTTAGAAAGATTTGACTCTAGAATTTACCGAGACCGACCTACGACCGACCCAACCTCCTGGGTCGGTTGAAGTCAGAAACTTCGACTTCTATAAATTCTACACCCGACCGACCCATGACTGACTCACCCGTCTGGGTCGGTCGAAGTCAGTAAGTTCCCGTCCCAATGTCTGTAGGCCGACCAACCCACAACCTACTCAACCCTCTGGGTCGGTCGAGGTCAGAATTGCCTTACTGAATTTATTTCAACTTCATTCTCTTACCCATTTCTTCTCCAATCTTCCTACATACATCCTAATATGTTTTAGTACCAATTAGACCTCCTAACCTACCTTAGTTCATCCATTAAATCACTACTAAATTTATTTCCCATCCTTATATTGATTTACACAATTTTTCTCATTTCGATTCCAGTACTCATAGCAGTTTTTGTTCTTATGCTACAGATTTTCACTCTAACCTTTACCATTCAATACTCCCTCTACCAATGCTACTCCTAGCATCCTCAATGCATTACTTCTATCCTAGTTCCATCCCATTACCTAGCTCTTCTCCAAATCTGTTTCAAGGTGTCAAACTACTCACCTTAAGTTCTCCAAATACACCTACACTAGTACAAAAGAACGTCTATTTCGGCGCCCCTATTTCGGCGGTTGTAGATAAAACCGCCGCAATAGGGGCCCGAGATATATGCGGTATGTAAAGAAGGGGTCTATTTCGGCGGTTCCTAGATATGAACCGCCGAAATAGGCCCTATTTAATAAAAAATAAAATAAAAGAGACTATTTCGGCGGTTCCTTACACGAAACCGCCGAAATAGTGTTTCTATTTTTTTTTTTTTTTTTAATTTAATCATCTATTTCGGTGGTTCTTTGTTAGGAACCACCGAAATAGGTCTCTTATATTTTTTTATTATTAAATAGGGCCTATTTCGGCGGTTTCTAACAAAGAACCGCCGAAATGGGTCGTTTTAATTAGCCCCCCAGCCCGCCCCGACGCAATTACGGTTTCATTAACATAATTAACCCCTCTTCTCTCTGTTCTCCGCGACGATTTGGTAACCCCCGACGCTACCACCACCTCACTGCCGTCGCCCGTCCTCCTCCTCCTCCCGCCTTCGCCGGACGTCGCGCCGCCGGTGGTTGTCG
Organism: Limonium bicolor; assembly: GCA_023374045.1. Classification (NCBI taxonomy): domain Eukaryota; kingdom Viridiplantae; phylum Streptophyta; class Magnoliopsida; order Caryophyllales; family Plumbaginaceae; genus Limonium; species Limonium bicolor. The sequence goes on from CM041776.1 coordinate 4,904,991, forward strand.
CGTCGGTGGTCGTCGCCGCCCTCCTCCCGCCCAGCAAACAGACGCGCCACGGTGAGTATAAACCCTAACTTGTAAGTTTCGGTTTTGTTTAATTCATTGTTAATGAGTTGTTAAAATTGATAGATTATTGTCACATTGTGATTGTGGATGCTGATATTTATTGTGTGTGTGAAATCTTTGCAAGATTTTGTTGTTAAACTAATAAATTTATGTATGCACACAAGGTGTTTGACGAAATGTCTGAGTGAATGTTTTTGCTGTTTTTGGCCCTTCTTTTAAGTATAGTTAGGTTAGCTTATTTGGGCTAGATTTATTATGCTTATATATGGGGTGGAACAATGTTTGAGCATTATTTGTTTAAGTATAGTTAGGTTAGCTTATTTGTCCACTTAAAATTACTTGTTAATTCACATTTCATAAGTAAATATACATTGTAAATATACATTGGTGAGTGAGATCTCTGCTAGATTTTTGCATAAATAAGCAACACATAAATCAGAAAAATTTCATAACTAAATTTGTTTTCAAGAAAAGGATTTTAAATATTGTATTGTTTATTTAATAGTAAAAGTGCGGTGGGGATCTTTAAATTATTTTTTCCTTATGCAATGAAAATGGCATGTATATTTTGTTTATCTAATTGCACAAAATTTGTACTAATCACAAATGTAAGTTTACTTGTTCGAACAAGTAATATAAGTTAAGCAATTAAGAGTTTCTCCTTGTCTTCATAAACAATGTAGTCGAGTTGATGAGTTATCATCTTTGGCACTAAGTTCCCCACTCTCTGTAGATTGTATAAGAGGTATACTAAAAAAATTCTTATTGTGCTTGTTTGAATGAGCTAACGATAATGTTTATAATTTACATATTTGATTATGATATTATATTATCGTTAATACAAGAGTGTGATGCATAAGAGGTATATTGAAAATTATGGATAACATGTTAAACATGAAAAATACAATTTAGGTTGTTATGTAAGTTATAGTTTGATCTTATCATTTATGAGTTGTTATGAACAACTTCATTCATTGGTAAAAATACTATTAAACATTCGGTAGTGTGTATATATATATGAGTATTGTATAGTCGTTAAGTTTAATATAAAATTATTCTAATTGATGTGAATGTTTGTTCAATCTTTATGAGTCGTTTAGATTGAGTGTGAAAATTATTTGTTGATTTATGTACTATGTTACTATAAAACTAACTGTACAACAACCATTTAGTCAATTAATAGTTACTTACACTCACACATTGTCTATCCTGATAAAATATTCAAAATATATCCCGGCCCTCTAATGTAAAATTCCTAGCTTCGCCCCTGATTGTAAGCAATATAGTTTTATGCCCTCAATTCATATTTATTTTGCGTCTGCGTTGCCTCTGTAGAGATTGGTATTGCTACATGTGTCTCGCACGCCCGATTGAGAAGAGGGGCTGAAAACAATTCATTTATGAACCGGTAATTTTTTTTTAATTTAACTCTTCATTCTCTTCACTCACTGTAAATTTGCAACCTAACTGCATATAAGGAACAAACACAACTACTGAGTTTCTCTTGTGTCTATACGTATTTGTGTCTCTACAGATAAATACTTAAGAAGCTTCTTTACCATTTGATGGTAGATTGAAAGCGGAGCGGAGAACAATTCATTTTCGAACCGGTAATATAATCTAACTTATCATTTTTCTCATTTGTACTTTGTATTTGATTTCCACAAATTATTGGAATTTCGTTTGATGAATAAATTTGGTATATATTAGTTTGGTTTATGATAGAAATTTGTGTTGTTGAATAATTGGTGAATGCTTAATAATAGCCATGGTTGTGTCTTTTTTTACTTTGTATTTGATTTCCACAAATTATTAAAATTTGGTTTGATGGATAAAGTTGGTATTAGTTTGATTTGTGATGGAAATTAGTGTTGATGAATGGTTGGTGAATGCTTAATAATAAGCATGGGATAGGTAAAATTATGCAAAAGTCATGCCGATTTTTTTATCAAAATCTCTTTGTAATTAATATTGTTTGATGTATGTGTATATGTCTAACAATATCTAATTTTTTTTATCAGGTCTCACTACATTCAAGTCCGTGAATCACCTCTCTTGTTTCCCGCCTTCTTCCATTACTATTGCACTTTCCTCCTCTGTGCACAAGTAAGTAACTAAACCTTATTTTTTGTTTAATAAATGCAATTATGTGTAAACACCCAACTACTACCGAACACATAACATCAAACTGCAGCAGAATTCTCAACTCATAACATTACTCAACTCGTTGGTGTTACACGCCGTTAACCACCCACGTGGCTAACAAGGCTAATACATATACATTGTATCAGTCTGATGGACTAAATTCCCGAGCATCTACACAATACAATCCTTATTCCATTTCCAACAATTGTTATACACATACCACCCACTGTACCGAGTACTTATAATCCGATGCCGACAACAAGTACGGTCTTACTACACCTACAGTACATACTCAATTTAAATGGCTACCCCGTCCTTCTCTCGAACGGCTTCCAGCTCCTTGTACCTGAAATAGAAAAGAAGGAAAGGGTGGCCCCCAAGGGGCTCAGCACCTTTGCTGGTATGGTAATCCCGCAGCCCGCATGCTACCGGGCCACGCACAACTAATTGTCGTCTTAGCATGCGGTTGATTAAATTTAAATCATGCATGCAACTATAAACACCCAACACATAACATTCCGCCTCAATGGGCTCAACAAACAGATAAAACACATCCTTACTTGATAAGTCACTCATGGTATTCATTACCACTAGAGTGTTTCTCCTCTAATGGAGCTACTTCCTTAATAGATGACACTTACCCATTAATCGGGTTGTCCTTAGACGCCTCTTATCACAAACTGGGATTCATATCCATGATCCACATACTCCACATTTAACAACATATACATACACTACATAACAACACCTTTCACGTTACAACGTGCACATAACAACATCGCAATAGAAATAGCATTACAACAACTACAACACATAACATAACGGGAGCGGTTCTCTTAGGAACCGACCCAAACATTGTTAATTCACTGGTGAGCCTAGAGAATGATGTCACCCTCATGATAATCTCGTTATACAGCACTCATTACCGTCCTATTAGTCGGACGAGTAACATAAGTTAAGATGGTTCGGGTTTTGTTGCCCGAACACACCACACAAACACATGTTCCCCCTAAACCGATCATAAGTCAGAATAGCTAAGCTTTGGAATAAGCTAATGGGAGATCATAACCCGTGAGGGAAACAACCATAACAGAGAGAAGGGTAAGGCTAAAAAGGATACCCACTCCCAAACAACGCGCGACCGGCCTAACCGGATTCCTCACCCCTGTTAGTACATACTCACTTTTAGATACTAGTTAGAACCGCAATATGGAGTCTATCACATCCACACATCTTAAAGTATTACAACTGGGTTACACATACAAGGGAGGTCCCTACATACACACACAAACATCACACAATTAACACACACATAGTCGTGGTTAGAACGTCCCATGGTTCGGGTCGTTTAATCCGAATACCGAACTCTCATGTGATCCTAGACTCTGTTAACTAAGGTTAACACTTCCGAGGTTAAATGGTATCGGAACTAGACACGTCACATATATGAATTACTGTAAACTCATTACATGTTTTATCTTACAACGTGACAAACATACAGAAAATCACATTGGCATACAAGCCGTGTAATCCAGTAGGACACAGGTTGCAAGAAAACCATACCTGTCACCGGAGTCCACTCCACCATGTCCACTTATGTTCCTCGAACAATTCGCGAACAACTGGTACATTAAAGTTGCTTTCATTAACATTGGGGTAACATGTTTGTGTAACGTCGAATGACCATGGTTTGACCCCCGTTAACTAGTAAAATATCTTTACATTTTAACTTGTTTCACTCTTTCATTTCACCTTCACTTTTCTCCCACCAAAATGCCATTATACTCACTTAACATCTCCTAAACAACCTTACAACATCATTATCCATCAATCCCCATCATTAGACATCATTTTCAACCTTAAACAACATTTTATAGTGGTCCGGGACTTGGTCCTTACCTTAAGTCCCGGACCAACACTTACAGAGACTCTCGGCCATTTTTAATGGTGGTCCGGGACCTTGTACTCACCCCAAATCCCGGACCAAGACAATCTTCCAACTCTCGGCCTGTTTTTGATATGTGGTCCGGGACCTTAACCTGGAACCAAGTCCCGGACCAAAGCTATAGAATGCCATATTTACATTTTCAACCCTTGTTCAACTAGTTCTCTTCATCCATTGATTACCCAAGCTTCACACATTAACTTAGGCATATTCTAATACCAAAATATCACTTTGATTCACCTTAAAACATTGTCCAACTTGTTACCCAATTTTCTTATAAAATCTTTACAATTGTAACATTTTCCATTTGGTTTCTAAGTGGTGTTTCACCTATAATGACCACTATACCAAAAATGTTTCCTCACCATCATAACATCATCTCCCAAGCATCTTCTATTACTAACCAAATCTTCTTTTTCACACCTTCTTAAAATTCCTTACTCAAATCCTTACCTAAACATCATTCCCTCCTTATTCATCAACATTACCTAAACCTTAAACAAACTTCTCCAAGACTTTAATATATCCTAAAAACTCTCATGGATTTCTAGAACTTCTAAGATAATGCCTAAATCCTTGTAGCCCTTTAGAACACCTTAGTGCATGCTTTCTTCCTTAGTGAAACATTTATCCATTCCTAGCAATTCCTAGTTCACCCAAGTACATTTAAGCACTTAAAACTCCTTATACATTTACAAATTTTGCCATGGGTTCTCTTAGCACATCATCATTCCAAAACTCATAGTCTTTCACCATTAAACATTCAAGAACACCTAAATCCATCAGAACACCATCACACACAAAACTTCACCAAATTTACACTACATCAATATAGTGCATAATTAAAATTGCTTGGCACTTAGGCCCTTAAATAACATGGCTCTTAGGCCCTTAAATTGCATAAACCATAAACACTGAATTTCCCACATAAATAATACATTAACCTGCAAATACACCCAACGACCATATGCCCATTAATAAACTCCTTGAGAGCATTTCACTAGCTCATTTGCCATTGGCTCCTTAGGTATTTTATTAAGCAAATCAAGCTCATTTTCCTAAGGCATCTAAACTACATTGAGATAGTATATTTACCTCTTTTCCTCACAAACTTCTTTCTTGTTTCCTTGTTTAAAAATCGGCTAGGCTTAGTTGCTTGTCAACTTCTAAACATTATGCAAACAATGTAATGAGTATTCAAGCTCCAAGCTTAATCTCATTATAAACCCTAGGTTTTACATTGTTCAAAAAGCATTAAGATAGTTGTTTTACCTTGATATTAAAAGAGAGCTTGAATAAGCATCAAGAGAGGACTCCTCCTAGCCCTTTGAAGATTGAAATGAAGCTATGGAAGAACAAGAGAAGACACCATTAATGGTGAATTTTCGGACATGTACAAAATGAGAGGAAACTTGGTTTTTCTTTGAGTTTCCTTACCTTGAAGCAAAGGAGAACAACAAGGTGTGAAAAGGTGAGCTCGAGCTCCATCAATGGTGAATCTCCTTGGCACCGAAATGAGGCTTTTGGAGATTTGAAAAGATAGAAGTGTAGAGCTTGCTCCAACTAGAAGAATGGTGGTCTTGAAATTTAATTTGGACCATGGTGTTAGGAGTTACAAGCATTCAAAGATGGAGTTCTTGTGTGGTACTATAGCAAATCGTAAATGGAAGGGAAGAAGAGAGCTTGAAGACGTGGGGAAGCAGAGAATGAAGAGAATGAGAAGAAAAGCTTGCTTTGGAGATATTTTAGCTAAAAGCAAATAGTAACTATGCTTTATTACTTTCCTTGCTAATTTGATTGGTCAAGTGTGGTGAGTCACACATGAAAAACCGGCCCCCTTATATTACTTAGGGGTGTTTTGGTCTTTGTTGACCAATTAACTTACTTACAATAACATATGTTACAAATTAGCTTATTAAAGTCACTATTCATAAAAACAAGGCACATAGAAGTGAAATTTTTGATTTCTCATTGATCTAGACTTCCAAATGTGATAATAAGTAGTACACATATTAATTAAAGAGTAATGATGGACATTTAGCCACTCAAAACTCATTTACAAGACAATTTTTCAAAAATGTGCTTTAAGACTCCTTAAAGCACATTTTGTGTTTTAACTTGTTTTCAAGCTTGGTTTTCTTTAGTAATTGATTTAATATGTCCATCAACATATAAATAAGGTCTTGGTAAACTCATTAGGTCTTAACCAAGACTATCCCAGCTTAGAGCACATTTTAGCCCATATTGACCTTAAGGTATTTATTTGTGTTTTTGTTTGGTTTCATTGTCTACCAAGGTCTCCTAAGGACTTAATTAGCCTTATCAAATTATAATTGAATACTATTAAGTCTTGGTAGGCTCTTTGGGTCCTAACCAAGTCCACTCCAAGCTTAGAGCATGTTTTGCTCAAACTGTGTCTTAGTGTTTTATTGTATTTTACCATGGTTTAAATGGTTCATTGATGTTTCTAAGGCACTTTTAGTCTTTAAATACCATAGTTAACATTTAAACAACATATCAAGGTTTGGGGTATTTCAATCTACCCCCCTTAAAAGAACTTCGTCCTCGAAGTTCACACTTCCCACGCATCATTGGATTAGAATACGGGAATTACTTCCAAAATAAACTTCCATAGCCTAACACACTTTACATCACAACCTCGGACTTAACGGTCCGGGCAACATATCCACATCCATACATAACATAACATACTCACATGATAACCTCGGACTTAACGGTCCGGGTACCTTAACAACACTTACACTTACATAACAACCCTCAGACTCTTAGGTCGGGGTAACATAGCAACATTTAGACACTTAGGTCTTAATAACATAACAACTTTTGGAACTCAGCCACTTAGGACTCAAGGTTAAAATAATATTTATTACACATACCACACAACATGTCTCAGCATGTATAACAACCAAAATACCTTTTTATATACACTGTTGTCCCCCAGATTCCTTTGGGAGGCCAAAACAATCACTTAACTTTCAAAATATATACTTCTCATGTCACCGGTCCGAAGACAAAGGCTCGTACGTCCTCAGCTCGTGAGCAAGTATTACCAAAAATATTGTTTGTAAGGTTAAATAAGAAAACTTTCATTATGTAAGGTATCTATCAACGTTTTGGAAATACCAATTCAAAATCCTTTTGAAAATGCACACAACTCCAAGTCCAACTTATGCTCTTTGTTTCTTTTCTTGGCGTGGTTATTTGTGACCACTTAAAGGGAGCTTCAAGAATCATCCAACCCTGATGTGATCAGCATCAGTGTTGAACTATCCTTCCACCCCAATTTGTGTTCGTCTTCCCTTGATCACATGCAAATCAAGTTCCACCTCCCACTTCATTCCCAAGCATCAAATAATACACACATTTCCAATTTTCTATCTTTTAGTCTTTCTAGTCATAATCATTACATCTCCGAAGGATAGAACTCCGTCTATCGGTTATCTCCATTCACTTAATCCTGTTACCTAGGGAATCTTATTCTCACTAGGTTCTATGTCGGTTTCATACCCTTTCATGAATCACTATATTGTATATATATATACATATATTTTATCCAAAATACAACACACGGTTTTACATTTAGTATTACACGAACACATACCGTTGGGTTTTTAGTTCCCCCAGTAGTTTATTCACTCCCTTATACTTGTACTAACATACAACAATTAACAAGGTAGTCACACTTATCACAATGGTATTCGTCTTCTGTGCGCAATTACCACAATTTAACCCTGAATGAATGCGTATGTTTATATAACACACGCGCCAACCATCATAACAAATTATTTTTGTGCTATGCACAACATAGTTCACGTACACTTGTACGGTAAAACCACTAAGCGGTTTTGCGCTCTACCCCCCTTAAAAGGGATTACGCCCACGTAATCAGTCACTGAACATTGGCTTAAATGTTCTGCCGTCGTGAAGTGTTTTAACTTCCACGCGGTCTGTTATACAATGTGTTCTGGTTAGAGGATCTTAACCATGTTGACGGTTAGTCCCTAAACCAAGAATTCTCATTGGAGTCTATTTAACTCATCACCAGTTTCGATTCTGGCCTGTGAGGCTTCTATGTTAAGCTCCATTCATTATTCTTACTGTATTGTACATCTCCAATTTATTACCTTTATCTTTGTAATAATGGTTTTCCAACCGATGCGTGGTATCTTTACCGTGCGCGAATTCGGTGAGTTTCAAAACTTTCCATCCTCTTCTCTAATAACTTACTGCGTAAACTGTTACGTATTTCCCACACTTGATTGCTTCCGACTTTCTGTCGGTTGAGATTGAGCTACTACCTAATGTGTAGTGCTCTCTCAGTTATATCCCACGCCTGAGGTATGTTTCATACCGATGGTATTTAGTGCCACTGTAGTCACTTATTCTTAATCATGCCTCCACACTTGGTTTCGTACAAGTACTCTTGCATTGGTATGACCTTGCATTTCCTATGCATCGGTCATTATAGTATTATATGTTTCTTTCTACCTCCACCACAATTAACATTTCCCAAATCCTAGCTATCCCACTCGATCATTACTGCGCAAGTGCAATACCAAAACACTCAGTCATACAGAGTGCAGAGGCGTAAACTCTTGGCGGTAATTCTCTTATGCGATTGCGATAGGAATTTACACTGTGTTTCACTGAGATTCTCCTCTCATAATACCGGTTACTGGCTTACTGCCCAGTTTATTTGCTATCACTTATCGTTGTATCTCCACTAAGTCTAACTTATAACTCTGCTTATTTGTCATGCCATCACTTAACAATAATTATACAACGGTCGCTTATTGCACACCATATCCTCTTTCATTATACAACATCAACTTACACTACATCCGCTATTATATTAGCTTCCGCTATTACACTGCGTTTATTTGGCCACTTATCAGGCTGATTTTTGAATATATTATTTTTCGAGCCTTTATGTTCCTTGAGCGCTGTTCGCTACACATTTAGCATCACACACCTATGGTGGTTGCTATCAGACTTATCACTCTTCCTGTCTACACAACTGGTACAAACACTTCCTTTTCGTATTATTCTTATTGAAATCATTCTAGGGTAATGACAACATGGTCAATCCCTAACATATTACTTGAACTTGGTTCACATAACTACCGCTTCCACGGTTTCACAATATCGAGAGGTATCCCCACTCTTAAGGCAGTGGTTCGTTCTCCGCTCTATTTACTTGTATAACATACACTTCTGCAGCCGATCACATTTACATAACACAAGTTGTTGTGGCTTATAAGCCTTACTGTCACGATTCCTTCCAAGTTGTCTCTTTGGCAACTTAGGGTCTTACTGTTAAGTGGGTTACCTTCAGTGTCTAATCCGAGTAATTGTTTCAACTCTTGCGTTTCTGTTACACTGCTTCATCCAACAATGTTTAATCCAACACCCCTCAAGGATTGCTCCTGGGTGTTGCTAAGGTATGCCATTACATTTGGCTTGCACTTATGGGTACATTCAGTAAACTACACCTTCTTACGTTCTTAGCTGGGTATTCGTTCCAGCTATCATGTTTTATCCTTTAGGCTTCCTAAGACATATGTTATGTCTTTACATAACCGTCCGTGGTCTTCGCACTTCTTGACTCTATACATTTCCTTGAACAAATTCACCAATTCCTTTAGTCTTCTTTACTGTGTTCCTTTACTTCAACCATTCGTGGTAATCCTTAGCTCTTACTTGACTTTTACTGCTGACCGTAGTATGGAGTCGACTACTTCCCGTGTTCCGGACTCTGCTCGTATACATATGTGGGGTATCATACTTATACATCGCTACTTACCCGACTAACCCATAAGTAGGTCTGCCAGGCCCACATGCTCTTATCGGAGTGCGGTCCTCCCACAACACAGTTGGTACACTCGTAGTGTCCGTCACACGCCTAGGTGAAGTATTCTGTTGTCAACTCCCTTATATTGTCCTGTGACAATATATATTCCGTGCTTCCCGAACTTAATCAAGGGAAGGTTTATCAACCGTTGTATCATTATGAACTCCATCCATTCCCTCGGGTTGCTACCCTTGGGTTTACCGGTTCCCATCCGGTTATTTCCCGGTATTAAAAGTAAACTGGGTATACTTAGCCACCGTGTGGCCACTACGGCCGGGTAGGTCTCCTGGTTTGGTCTTTGAAAGAAGGTTATAAATAGGTATGGGATTGAGAGAAAAATTTGGTTTTGAAAGAGTTTTTAAAAAAAAAAAATAATCTGAGTTTGAAAGAAAAAATTCTCGTGGTTTCACAACGCCTTCTTGCCTTAACCAAGTCTAGCTTCTTGCTGACTGGTGTATTCCCATTTACAAAGGTTAGGCTGTTAAGCCCTCCCACAGTTATGATGATCTCCTTTAACTTCATGGTGCTTTATTAAGCACTAGTAGTTGCTAAAAATTTCCCGAACAGCCCTGTCATAGCAGCACTTGCCATGGCAAGTGCGCCATGCTAACTGGCTATCGGTAAAAACACACACACACCGGTTGCGGTATTGTTTTTATCTACACCGTATTCCGTGGCCTTGTTGGCTCCTACTTTAATCTTACAGTCTTAACGATAAATCCTCTGGGCGACTGCTCATTGTCTTCACATGACAATCATTAACTGGGGTGTTCCCCGTTCTTGGAGTCTTCCCTTTATTTTTACTTAGTACTATTTCTCCTTCGTAGCCCGTTCCATGCATTTATCGTGGTTACTGAGAGTTGTCTATTGTTTGGGTACTACGTTGTAGTTCCTTTGTCGGTTAGTATACCGTTGGTGTCATTATTTTACATTTGTAGTCCCGTAGACACTCGTCTCGGGTTCATTTCTTCACTTCTTGCTTGTTGCATGGTTGTTGCGTTGCAAGCTGGTTGTTCTCGACTGCTCGGCATGTCGACCCAGGTTGCCGGAAATTTCATTCTTCCATACACAAGATTCTTCCTTCTTCGCTATGCAATGCGGTTAACATTGTTCAGATGGATCCGTCTCCGGGATTCCCACTTTTTGGGATCTACCGTGTGACAGGTTCTCCGTACTCACAGAAGTACTTAATAACAACCAGATCGGGTTTCCCGAGTATGAGAGGACTTTCATCTCTCTGGCGTTCTTTCCCAAGTCATAAAATAGGGATTGTGGAGGGCGGGATGGATATTGTAGGTTTCCAGTATTCACTGTTAGTTCCTAACTAGCGTATCACTCACGCTACCACTCAACCCTTAACCCCAAAGTACTGAAATCTTAACTCGGTACTTCCTAAGCTCGGTAATTCAGTCATCAGAGCGATACTTCGCTCTGATACCACTTTTGTAACACCCCAACTACTACCGAACACATAACATCAAACTGCAGCGGAATTCTCAACTCATAACATTACTCAACTCGTTGGTGTTACACGCCGTTAACCACCCACGTGGCTAACAAGGCTAATACATATACATTGTATCGGTCTGATGGACTAAATTCCCGAGCATCTACACAATACAATCCTTATTCCATTTCCAACAATTATTATACACATACACTCCCACTGTACCGAGTACTTATAATCAGATGCCGACAACAAGTTCGGTCTTACTACACCTACAGTACATACTCAATTTAAATGGATACCCATGTACAATAAGCTACCCCGTCCTACTCTCGAACGGCTTCCAGCTCCTTGTACCTGAAATAGAAAAGAAGGAAAGGGTGGCCCCCAAGGGGCTCAGCACCTTTGCTGGTATGGTAATCCCGCAGCCCGCATGCTACCGGGCCACGCACAACTAATTGTCGTCTTAGCATGCGGTTGATTAAATTTAAATCATGCATGCAACTATAAACACCCAACACATAACATTCCGCCTCAATGGGCTCAACAAACAGATAACACATCCTTACTTGATAAGTCACTCATGGTATTCATTACCCCTAGAGTGTTTCTCCTCTAATGGAGCTACTTCCTTAATAGACGACACTTACCCATTAATCGGGTTGTCCTTAGACGCCTCTTATCACAAACTGGGATTCATATCCATGATCCACATACTCCACATTTTACAACATATACATACACTACATAAAACACCTTTCACGTTACAACGTGCACATAACAACATCGCAATAGAAATAGCATTACAACAACTACAACACATAACATAACGGGAGCGGTTCTCTTAGGAACTGACCCAAACATGTTAATTCACTGGTGAGCCTAGAGAATGATGTCACCCTCATGATAAGCTCGTTATACAGCACTCATTACCGTCCTATTAGTCGGACGAGTAACTTAAGTTAAGATGGTTCGGGTTTTGTGGCCCGAACACACCACACAAACACATGTTCCCCCTAAACCGATCATAAGTCAGAATAGCTAAGCTTTGGAATAAGCTAATGGGAGATCATAACCCGTGAGGGAAACAACCATAACAGAGAGAAGGGTAAGGCTAAAAAGGATACCCACTCCCAAACAACGCACGACCGGCCCAACGGATTCCTCACCCCTGTTAGTACATACTCACTTTTAGATAGTAGTTAGAACCCCAATATGGAGTCTATCACATCCACACATCTTACAGTATTACAACTGGGTTACACATACAAGGGAGGTCCCTACATAGACACACAAACATCACACAATTAACACACGCATAGCCGTGGTTAGAACGTCCCATGGTTCGGGTCGTTTAATCCGAATACCGAACTCTCATGTGATCCTAGACTCAGTTAACTAAGGTTAACACTTCCGAGGTTAAATGGTATCGGAAATAGACACGTCACATATATGAATTACTGTAAACTCATTACATGTTTTATCTTACAACGTGGCAAACATACAGAAAAACACATTGGCATACAAGCCGGTGTAATCCCGTAGGACACAGGTTGCAAGAAAACCATACCTGTCACCGGAGTCCACTCCACCATGTCCACTTATGTTCCTCGAACAATTCGTGAAAAACTGGTACATTAAAGTTGCTTTCATTAACATTGGGGTAACATGTTTGTGTAACGTCGAATGACCATGGTTTGACCCCCGTTAACTAGTTAAATATCTTTACATTTTTATCTTGTTTCACTCTTTCATTTCACCTACACTTTTCTCCCACCAAAATGTCATTATAACTCACTTAACATCTCCTAAATAACCTTACATCATCATTATCCATCAATCCATATCATTAGACATCATTTTCCAACCTTAAACAACATTTTTAGAGTGGTCCGGGACTTGGTCCTTACCTTAAGTCCCGGACCAACACTTACAGAGACTCTCGACCATTTTTAATAGGGTGGTCCGGGACCTTGTACTCACCCCAAGTCCCGGACCAAGACAGTCTTCCAACTCTCGGCCTGTTTTTGATATGTGGTCCGGGACCTTAACCTGGAACCAAATCCCGGACCAAAGCTACAGAATGCCATATTTGCATTTTTCAACCCTTGTTCAACTTGTTCTCTTCATCCATTGATTACCCAAACTTCACACATTAACTTAGGCATATTCTAATACCAAAATATCACTTTGATTCACCTTAAAACATTGTCCAACTTGTTACCCAATTTTCTTATAAAATCTCTTTACACTTGTAACATTTTCCATTTGGTTTTCTAAGTGGTGTTTCACCTATAATGACCACTATACACAAAATGTTTCCTCACCATCTTAACATCATCTCCCAAGCATCTTCTCTACTAACCAAATCTTCTTTTTCACACCTTCTTAAAATTCCTTACTCAAATCCTTACCTAAACATCTTTCCCTCCTTATTCATCAACATTACCTAAACCTTAAACTAACTTCTCCAAGACTTTAATATATCCTAAAATCTCTCATTGGATTTCTAGAACTTCTAAGATAATGCCTAAATCCTTGTAGCACTTTAGAACACCTTAGTGCATGTTTTCTTCCTTTGTGAAGCATTTATCCATTCCTAGCAATTCCTAGTTCACCCAAGTACATTTAAGCACTTAAAACAGCTTATACATTTTACAAATTTTGTCATGGGTTCTCTTAGCACATCATCATTCCAAAACTCATAGTTTTCACCATTAAACATTCAAGAACACCTAAATCCATCAAGAACACCATCACACACAAAACTTCACCAAAATTTACACTACATCACAATATAGTGCATAATTAAAATTGCTTGGCACTTAGGCCCTTAAATAACATGGCTCTTAGGCCCTTAAATTGCATAAACCATAAACACTGAATTTCCCACATAAATAATGCCTTTAACCTGCAAATACACCCAACAACACATATGCCCTTAATAAACTCCTTGAGAGCATTTCACTAGCTCATTTGCCATTGGCTCCTTAGGTATTTTATTAAGCAAATCAAGCTCATTTTCCTAAGGCATCTAAACTACATTGAGATAGTATATTTACCTCTTTTCCTCACAAACTTCTTTCTTGTTTCCTTGTTTAAAAATCGGCTAGCCTTAGTTGCTTGTCAACTTCTAAACATTATGCAAACAATGTAATGAGTATTCAAGCTCCAAGCTTAATCTCATTATAAACCCTAGGTTTTACATTGTTCAAAAAGCATTAAGATAGTTGTTTTACCTTGATATTAAAAGAGAGCTTGAATAAGCATCAAGAGAGGACTCCTCCTAGCCCTTTGAAGATTGAAATGAAGCTATGGAAGAACAAGAGAAGACACCATTAATGGTGAATTTTCGGACATATACAAAAATGAGAGGAAACTTGGTTTTTCTTTTTGAGTTTCCTTACCTTGAAGCAAAGGAGAACAACAAGGTGTGAAAAGGTGAGCTCGAGCTCCATCAATGGTGAATCTCCTTGGCACCGAAATGAGGCTTTTGGAGATTTGAAAAGATAGAAGTGTAGAGCTTGCTCCAACTAGAAGAATGGTGGTCTTGAAATTTAATTTGGACCATGGTGTTAGGAGTTACAAGCATTCAAAGATGGAGTTCTTGTGTGGTACTATAGCAAATCGTAAATGGAAGGGAAGAAGAGAGCTTGAAGACGTGGGGAAGCAAAGAGAATGAAGAGAATGAGAAGAAAAGCTTGCTTTTGGAGATATTTTAGCTAAAAGCAAATAGTAACTATGCTTTATTACTTTCCTTGCTTATTTGATTGGTCAAGTGTGGTGAGTCACACATGAAAAACCAGCCCCCTTATATTACTTAGGGGTGTTTGGTCTTTGTTGACCAATTAACTTACTTACAATAACATATGTTGCAAACTAGCTTATTAAGTCACTATTCATAAAAACAAGGCACATAGAAGTGAAAATTTTGATTTCTCATTGATCTAGACTTCCAAATGTGATACTAAGTATTACACATATTAATTAAAGAGTAATGATGGACATTTAGCCACTCAAAACTCATTTACAACACAATTTTTCAAAAATGTGCTTTAAGACTTCTTAAAGCACATTTTGTGTTTTAACTTGTTTTCAAGCTTGGTTTTCTTTAGTAATTGATTTAATATGTCCATCAACATATAAATAAGGGTTGGTAAACTCATTAGGTCTTAACCAAGACTATCCAAGCTTAGAGCACATTTTAGCCCATATTGACCTTAAGGTATTTATTTGTGTTTTGTTTGGTTTCATTGTCTACCAAGGTCTCCTAAGGACTTAATTAGCCTTATCAAATTATAATTGAGTACTATTAAGTCTTGGTAGGCTCTTTGGGTCCTAACCAATCCACTCCAAGCTTAGAGCATGTTTTGCTCAAACTGTGTCTTAGTGTTTTATTGTATTTTACCATGGTTTAAATGGTTCATTGATGTTTCTAAGGCACTTTTTAGCCTTTAAATACCACAGTTTAACATTTAAACAACATATCAAGGTTTGGGGTATTTCATTATGTATTTAAATATAAGTGCTAGTACATAATTTAGCTTCATTCCATATTTGTTGATGCATTTCTTTTGTAATTTATTTTTTGTTGCTCCCTTGCAGAGACATATCAGAAGTGGTATTGCTGCATCTCTCGCACAGAAGCCTACCTCTCAGGCATCAGTCTCCCCTGTCCATAAATCCTTAAAAATCAAGTACGTATTTTAACTCTCGATTCTGTTTTAATCTCTAAACCGGTTTGAACTTATATAGTGGAGAATTGAAAATGTTGATTTGATGATCTGAATTCGCAATTGGTTTTCAGTTAGCTAGTAAAGAATTGATTATTTTAATTGTTGGTTGCTGCCATTGTTGGAATGTTTGTGGTTGTGATGACTTTGGTGAGTGCTGAATAATAAGCACGGGATGTGTACAATTATGCAAAGGTCATGCCGAATTTTTGTAGAAAAAGTATTCGTAATATTGTTTTAAAAACCGGTTTCTGTTTTAGAAGTGAAACAATTTCTTAAATTTAAAATGCTAGTTTATTTTTGTGTTGCAACCTTAGAGTTAGGCTAGACTAATTGACAATCATCCCAGTCATGCTCCATTAAGAAATAAACATGTGCAACTTAATACAGACCATATTCTACAAAGACTCTAACTCACACCTGTGATCTGTTGCACATATAGTATGGAGCGTGATTGGATGTATGGTGATAGAGGGGAACATTTTGACAAAATGCTGAAAGAGTTTTGCAAAGCTGCAGTGCAACACAAGGACAGGACAAAGGCGGAGAAAATTCCATGTCCTTGTGTTGATTGTGGTGTGGTTAGACATTATTCAAGCATCAACCTCTACAATTCCATGTGAAGACCCGTGGTTTCATGCCACATTATAGAAAATGGATTTTTCATGGAGAACCTGTTGAAGATAATGCTTCAGCTTCCTACAGTCACGATCGGTGTAACTCAAGAACCGAGCAGACATTCGATACTATTAACGAGCCAGAACTCCCAAGTGCTTCCGGAGTCAATGTTGACAGTGAGTCGACTTATCATGATGAACAAATTGACGAGATGCTTGATAACGTTGAGGATAATTTTGTCGACCGGCTGGATGAGTATCAAAGGTTGTTGGACGCATCCAAAATGGCGTTGTATCCTACTTGCACTAAGTACACGAAATTGACAGCTATATTGAATTTGTTCAACCTGAAGGGAAGATATGGATTGAGTGACAAAGGCTTCACGGCATTCCTCGAGCTGATTCATGATATGCTACCGGATGAGAACAGTCTCCCTACCACCACGTATGAGGCAAAGAAATGGGTGTGTCTAATGGGAGTAGAGTACAAAAAATTCACGCGTGTCCAAACAACTGTGTGTTGTACAGGGGTGAATACGAACATCTGGACAATTTCCCGAAATGTTCGTTGCCCGGTATAAGCATAAAGATGGTGAGTACTCCTCCGTTCAGGAAAAAAGCCCTCCAGCAAAACTAGTTTGGTATTTGCCGATTATACCCAGATTCAAACGGTTGTTTGCGAATCCGAAAGATGCAAAGAACTTACGATGGCATGTGGAGGGTAGAAAGAGTGATGAGAAACTAAGACATCCAGCAGATGGGCCTCAGTGGAGAAACATCAATAGACAGTACAAAGAACATTTCGGACATGAAGATAGGAATCTGAGGCTTGGGTATGTACTGATGGAATGAACCCGAACGGCACATTGAGTAGTCAACACAGTACATGGCCTGTTCTGCTAGTGATCTACAATTTGCCCTCATGGTTGTGTATGAAACGAAAGTACATCATGTATCTCTCCTGCTATCTGGTCCCAAGCAGCCAGGTAATAGCATTGATGTGTACCTTGCCCCTCTGATCGACGATCTGAAGCTATTGTGGAATGAGGGGACCGTGGTATATGATGCTTATGCAAGAGAGAATTTCACGCTCAAGGCTTTGTTGTTCTGTACCGTCAATGACTTCCCTGCGTATGGGAACTTGTCCGGTTACACGGTTAAAGGAACATTTGCATGTCCCATATGCGAGGAAGACACTTGTTCGGACCGTTTAAAACATTGTGGGAAGAATGTTTATATGTGTCATCGACGTCTTCTCCCCGAAGATCACCCTTATCGAGTAACAAAGAGAAAGTTGTTCAATGGTCAAGCCGAAACTCGTGTGGCCCGTCTACCTCTGAGCTCTGAGGAAGTGTACGAAAAGGTTAAGGACATTGCAAATGTATTTGGAAACACATCAAAACCGGCGAAAAACATTTGGAAAAAGTGTTCTATCTTTGGGAACTACCTTATTGGCGTCATCTTTCTGTGAGACACTGCTTAGACATCATGCACATTGTGTAGAACGTTGGTGAGGCAGTGAGTGGGACTTTACTCAATATACCCGGCAAAACAAAAGACGGATTGAAAATCATAAAGGACATGCAAACCATGGGTATACGAAAGGAGTTACACCCACAAGAGAATGGGAAACGAATCTACCTACCTCCTGTATGCTACACGCTCTCAAAGGCTGAAAAGATTAGTTTCTGCAAATGTCTGCACTCGGTAAAAGTACCATCTAGGTACTCTTCAAACTGGAAGAACATTGTATCGATGAAGGATTTAAAACTTTTAGGCATGAAATCTCACGATTATCATGTACTGATGTTACATCTTCTTCCGGTCGCAATTCGAGGGATATTGCCATCTGATGTCAGAAATGCTTTAACTCGGTTATGTTTCTTTTTCAACGCTGTTTGCTCCAAGGCAATTGACGTAACCTCTCTAGATGATCTACAGTGTGAAATTGTTGTCACATTATGTCAACTTGAGATGTATTTCCCACCATCTTTCTTTGATATAATGGTGCATCTAATTGTGCACATCGTTCGAGAGATACAGTTCTGTGGTCCGGTATACTTACGATACATGTACCCTTTTGAACGGTACATGGGTATTCTGAAAAGTAGAATGAAGAATAGGTATTGACCAGAGGGGAGCATTGTTGAAGCAACAGTGACTGAGGAAGTCACGGAATTTGTGACCGATTATTTGAGTGAGGCATAGTCTATTGGTATCCCAAAACCACGACACTATGGCAGGTTTAAGGGTAAAGGTGTTATTGGTAGTAGAAAGATCGTGCAAGTTTCGCGTCTACTTATTCATCAAGCACATTTGATTGTCTTACAACATCTTGAGGTGTGTTGAACCTTATTTGGAAACCCATATGGTTGAGTTAAGGCATCAAAATCCTTTGAAAGGCCACATTTGGCTGACAAAGGAACAAAACTGAGTTTTTATCCAATGTTTCAAAGATCATGTGTTGACATTAGCATCATCAGATCCAGAAGCTGTAAGCGAAGAGATCAGATGTTTGGCAATCGGACCTGAAACGAATATTACATCATTTGAGGGGTATGATATTAGTGGGTATAAATACTACACTGCACGACAAGATGCCAAATCGATAAACCAGAATAGTGGGGTAAAAATTGAAGCTGCTGCGACTGAGTACCACAGCGGTAACCGATCTCAACCAGTTAGTAACTCTAGTTGGTATTATGGTGTCATCGAGGACATCTAGGAACTAGACAATGACATTGATTCCTTTCTGTTGTTCCGGTGCAAGTGGGTGGACAACCGACGTGGGTACCAAAATGATGGAGGGCTTACCTTGGTTGATCTTTCACGGTTATAATGATGATCAATTTGTTCTGGGAAAGGATTGCGAACAAGTGTGGTATGTTGAGGATCCGAAAGACTGCAGATGGTCTGTTGTTCTTCCAGGAAGAAGGCCGGTTGTAATCGAAAATGAAAACGAGGATAACGATGAAAATGGGACTGTAGAGGAAACATCCTTGTTTCCTACTGGATTACTGGATTCGATTGATGATACCGAAAACGATTTGCTCTACGCACGATCAGACCATGATGAGGGTGTTTGGGTAGAAAATATGAAATGATTTATGTTTTTGTACGTGTCAGGTAATGTTGTTAGTAGAATGTAGACTGTAATGTCATCTTAACTATTATTGTTATGCGTCATAGTATTTATGTTATGACTTTATCTGATGAAAATGCTTTATTATTTCTTTGTAGTGGATGATCACCCTATGGATGACCCCATTGGACAGCTTCTCTTGACTGGAGAACCTGAGCCACAGCAGAATAGACCAAGTAAGCGGGTCATAAGAGGAGGAAAGAAGAAGAAGGACCAGTTAGCAGTACACGAGACTGACGCCGGCCCTTCACAGCAGACAGACGAAGAGGAGTCAGTTGTCCCACCAGAGGCGAAGAAGCAAAAGAAGAGAGGTGCAACACGTGCGGTGAAGGCTAACAAGGGCCCTTCTACAAAACCAGTAGAATTCAATCAGTTCAACCAACCCCATGGAAATTGGAAGAATGATTCACCGCTTACGGTAGCCATTTGGTGAAGTCATATTGCAACATAAACCACAACTGGAAGCAAGTGCCTCAAGCATTGAAGGATACTATGTTTCAGTGTCTTCAGGTAAATCTCTACATTATTACTATGATCTTTTGTGAAATAATAGAACATTTATGTTTACTTTACTAACTGAATGATCATGTACGTAGTAGTCTCGTTTCTCCGTGGATCCCGCACTTAAAAAGGATGTGCTATCAACGATGTCGAAACAGTTCCGGGACCACAAGAATAAGTTGGCTGACAAGTACATCTACAAGATGCCTGCTCCAGAAGATCCAGATGCTCCAGATCATGGTGGAGACGGTGAGAGACCACCATGAGAGGTTTACGAGGGCAGCACCGAAGAGAAATGGGTACAATTTGTTGAGTCACATCACACACCGGAGTTCCAGGTGCACTTTATTGTGATACATACATAAATTAATCTTAATTTCTTATGTTTTTTGTGTCCAATTTCACTAAACATGATCCCATTAAAAGGGATATCTGCCCACGGATGGCTATTGGATGCCAGTGGCAGAAGAATGAAAGTCTGGGAGTTAAGCCACATTCCGAAGAACTCTACTCCCGAAAATCCTCAATACGATGAAGCCACGAGAGCAGTTATTGCTCAAATGGTAAGTGATATCATTTCATTTTTAGTCAAACTGTTCATTTCATTTGTATATGAACTTATGTTAAACTAATAACTGTATTTGTGTGTTGTATTAGGGTGAATTAAGCTCTCAGCTCACCCAGGGCACCTGGACCTCACAGAGGAATGATGATCCTCTTACACGCACTCTTGGTAAGAAGGATCATCCAGGTCATGCCATTGGGTTTGGTGGGCACGTTGGTATCCGCCAGGCATTTGGCGTACCCGGGTCCAGAATCAGCCAGGGAAAGACGATTAGCTACGAGGAGCACCTGAGAGCGTTGGCTGAGATGGAGCAGAGGATTACTCAAGAGCGTCGACGAGAGGATCGCTCAGGCTATGTCAAGGCTTCAGCCACAGCAGCATGACAGCCAAGAGGTTTCTCGACCACCAGTTGAGTCACCCATTCAGCAGCAGAGTGCACCGGTAGTGAGAAGTAGTGTCCACTCGGCTGAGCCGTTTCCCTATGCATCTCTAAAGGTTCGACTAACATTTCAATTGAGTACATGATGATTAAGATTTTTCACTTGATCACTAATATCATCATAGAGGAATTCTCAATTTTTATCTAAACAAGTTCCACATAACACTCACGCACCCACTGAGTGCCATCTGTTTTTACAAATTGGAGTAGAAGAGGTCATGGTGGCATGGGGAAAACTTTTCCCTTCAGTTCCAAGTGATATTGTGCACGGTGAACCACTCCGACATTACCATGCACGAGTGCTTCTGGACGAATTTGTTGCAGAGCATGCTGACGTCGGTTTACCGGTGCCGATCCCACAAAGGCGTACCTTGCGTTCCGCACAAACTGCGACAGTGCAGTGGCTTGTACGATTGGTCAGACTCCCTGGGCAGGTATTTACTCTTAACCGTTGCTATAAAACTATTGGTGTACCACCTTGCATCTATATACTTAATTAGACTAATATCATAGGATATGAGCCGACCGAAGACTGATAAGGGCAAAGGAAAAAGAATTGCCGCACCTGTGCAATCAAAGGCATCCACAAATTTTGTGCTTAGACCTGCTTTGGTGGAGAAGAGAATATTGGCCGGCTTGTCGACTAATATGCAGATTCTGCATTCATCGTTGTTGCTGCTACCACCTGATTGTGATTCCCTCACCGTGGAAGATCCAGAGCGGATATTTCACTATATAGTTCAAGGAGAAGATATACATCGATTTGGGATGTATATGTCCGACTTCGAGGAGTGCTTCGGGAGGGATTGGTTGAATGTGTCGATTATCAAGTCGGCCGCCATGTGAGTGACTTCTACCTTTTATATTTTCATTGATTGGTGATGAATTAGATGTTTGAATAAAAAGTTAATGACTAATGATATTGCCTCATAGGTGGGTGCATAATAAGGCGATCAATGTCTATGAAGATCACAGATTTGGATTCCCGTGTCCTCCTTTGTGCAGTGAAGTCCAGATGACAAGTGATATGGAAGGCCTTGTGCAATATATGACGAATGCCCTCTTTGAATGTTCTAACAAGTCATTTATTATGCTGCCATATCATTCAGGGTATGATATTTGACTATTTCTCTTAGTATTATCTAAAACATATAGTTTGTGTTAGTTGCTTAATGATTTCAACACATTGTGTAATTTATGGACAGTCGACATTGGTCATTGCTTGTGCTGGTGATGTTGAAGCACCCACGAATCTTGCAATTTGACTCACTTGGTACGGGTGCCAAGAGACCGAAGATCTCCACCGCAATACTGAGGTAATTAGTTTGTTATCGTAAACAACAATTATTATTACTTAACATTAACTGTTTCATAACTTGCTACTGATGCTTAAAACTATATATATTGCTGATGTATATAGTTCCATGAGAGCTGCATTATCTCTCCAGAATAAAACAATGAAGAGTAACATCCCTTGGAACACTGTCAAGGTACTCTATTAATTGATAATTTGTGTGTGATATGTTTAAACTTGTTTATAACTGTCAATATGTGCGTTTGTATAGTGTCCGGTGCAGCCTGGGGGTTCAGAATGTGGATACTATGTCATGAGATTCATGAGTGACATAGTAGGAGCGGTGAACCTTTTACCAGAGCACTCGTTAGACAAGGTAACATTCTTTGAAAGTTTCAGTTATGCTCTTTACATGTTGTTAGACTTGTACGTTTTAGATTAATGTTCATTTTTTTTCAAGGCTTACGAAGAAGTGTTCAAAGGTGGTCAGTATGATGATTTTAATACCCCGGATCTAGAAATCGTGATTTAATTACTCTAATAAAATTACTAAAGGCCTAATGGTGCCTAAAGAGTATTGGTAAAGAGAATAAAACCAAAAGTAAAGAGAAAACGCTTGAAATGCGAAAAACGCTAAAATGCGCATTAAATGAAAATAAGAGATATATGATCTCGTAAGGGTCCGAGATGGATTCCTAAGGCTTAGTTAGGCCTAATTAGTGTACGGGAATAATTCCCGAAGAAAACGGATCCAAATAATGGATTAAAATGCTAACGGAGTTTTATAGCACGCTTTTCGAGAAAACCCGAAAACGTAACTTTAAGTGGTCAAACGGACCTGTAAAAATTATATTTGATTAAATAACTATAATTAAGTATTAATGGAAGTTTAATAACCATTAAAAATGAAGAAACGAGAAAAATCCGAAAAACGGACCCGGTTAGTGAATAGTGCTAAACCGGGTAAATTATCGAGCGTTTCCTATAAAAAAATGAAAAACGCTACCATTTAGTATTTTGTGTGGGGCCGGTTTTAATTGGTACTCATACACACCTTTAAATAAACAAGCTAGTTTATTTAGTCACAAAAGGACAAAATATTAAAGTAAGGGAGTGAATAGTTAAATGAGACATTAAAACCCTCACTCCCCATTCTCTTCTATCGCTCACGGTAATTTCATTTCCCCACCAGAGCTCCTTCTTCCTCTACCTCTGTAAATGGCGATTTCAAGAGTGAGCAAACAGCCACCTTCAATCTCCTCTAACTTGCTCATTTCTTCACCAAAACACACAAAAACACCACCGTTGGGTTCGTATCGGCAAGGGCTACGTTTTTCACCCATCAAAAGCTTGAAACCTTCATCTTCAACTCCATGGAAGTAGTCCATTTTAGAGCTTAAAGTAGTGTTTTTGAGCCTCCATCATCTTCTTGATACTCCAAGGTAAAAAGGAAGTCATAAGCTCCTCATTTTTAGCTAGCTCTTTCAATTTTGGAAAAATTCCTCCACGTTGAATTTTTCCCATGTCCAGCCGATTCTTCTTGCTTTTGGTAAGTGCTGGAACTTCATCATTTGGATTGCCTAAGCTCTTCATTTGGACATTTGAAGGTAATCTCTAAGCTAAACCTTAAAAACTAGCTATTGAAATACTAGTTTCGGTGAGGGAAAATTGAATTAATTAGCTTGTTACGTGTGGTGTGGGGATATGATTGTAGTTGGCAATCTATGCTCCTTATGTGGTTTGAAAACAAGAAGAGGAAGAAAGAACAAGAGAAGGAGAAAGAAGAGAAGAAGAGAAACAGAAAACTAGTAAGGTGATGGTTTACCTTAAGTTGGTTTGTCTCTGTAAAACTCATTTTTGAACGTAAATTGTGACCTTGAATTAGTGTAGTCTTGATACTACAATATTGCTAGTTGAATGAGGAAGTTTTAATGGGTTTGGGTGTGCAAACAAAGTTAGTAACTGAGCTAGTTATGTGTGATAACAGAGGGGAGTTTAATGTGCTTCCGTGATGGTTTTTATGCTTATATAAACAGGAAGTGAACTGAGGTTTGTGAATTGTTGTGGTGTGGTGAGAATGCTTAGAATGTAGGTGAGTTATGTCAAAATTTGTTTAGGAAACCATGGGCTTGAGTGTGTTCATACGTAGAGTTGAAATGGTTAGAAAGGAAGGATTGGAAAACTTCAACAGAGAAGTAGAAACTAGAGTCTGTAACAGGTGAGGAAATTTACAGTGAAATGGGTTTGTAACAGATGAATGTATAAGTAGTTTAGGTTGGTTTTGAATGCCTAAACAATGTCAAAACATGCTATAATATATGTAGGAAGAGTGGGGAGGAAGTTGGTATAGTTTGGAGTTGAAACAAAGTCAAAAACTTATATATTTTTCGATTCTGCAAGTGGTCCGGGTTTGTAAACAAGTACACAAACCCGGACCAGGGCTAAAACACAGCAGAAAGAAGTAAAGACCATGTGGTCCGGGTTTGCAAACCAGAATACAAACCCGGACCACCCCATTTTTACACCCGAGAGTATTCTGAACTACGGGTCCGGGTTTGTAAACCAGCATGCATACCCGGACCAGTCATAAAATGCACCCGAGAGTGACCAGAAGTATTGGTCCGGGTTTGTAAACCCAGCCACAAACCCGGACCACCCCATTTTCCTTACAGAAACTATTTTAAAGCTATTTTAAGGTAGGGGTTTGATGGGTAATGATGGTATAAGGTAATTATGACATGATTAATGATGTTTAAAGGTCATTAAGAGTGTAAACAAGTTTGATAAGTGAATGAGGAAGTTGTGAGTTTAAGAACACATGAGTAAACCTAAGTTAAACGGGATAACGGGGTAAGTACGGGAGTAGCATTTAATTATGTACCGTATGAGCTTGGTATTAATAATGTTGTTTGAAACATTATCAGAGGACCATGTGTGAACCGAGCATGGGAGATGACATGACGGTAAAAGTAAAAACCCCGGTGAAAGGTATGATTTTCTCATACTCCGCGTGCTAACCGAGTTACGTTGATTTGTGTGTTTGTGTGCCGGCTTAATCAAGATTAAAGCATGAAAATAATCCCTTGTTTGATTATGAATGCCTTGTTGTATGTTGAATGAGCTAACATACTTGTATGCCGGTGTGGTCCAACATAGTGAATGGACTGACTCGTAGTGAGTAACGTTTGGCTAGAGACCCATAGATCGGGCCGACGCTTATGATAACAAAAACGTGCAAACACACAAACTATCCGTTAAAGTATAACGATAACACAAACATATGAACTCCCTAGAATGTGAGGAGATGTACGGGTTGAGAGAATACCCGATAATGGTTAGAAAACCACATTGAAACAATCCACAAAACAAATGAGAGTGGAAAGATAAGTGAACCTCCTTCAAGAGGATTTAAGATAATTCAAAGATGTGAACTAGTTATGAAGGTAACAAGAGACCTGAGGGTTTAGTGCCCTTGAGACATGATCGCCTCCTATTGAGGATTTTACCTGAATATGCAATAACCGAAGTATGAGTAAGAGAAATGTATGGGCAACTCTTAAAACCTAAGATTACCAAACTTAAGTAATGTTCCCAAGGTCATTAGAAACATCGAGAGTGATGCTTCTAGACTAAAATACATATTATTATTATAACTCCGAGGGAGGATGTATGGGAATGTAAGTAGTCCGAGAGCAGTCGGACCTAAGTAAATGAGATAAGAACTAAGAGAGTTCCGTGAGCTAGTTGAACCTTTCCACCAATGCTAGACCCAGAGTAGGGTCGAAACCGGGGGAAGTAAGACTATGCTAGAGAGCCACGAGTTTTGGCCTAAGTATGTATTAAGAGTAACAAGCATGATGTAGGAGACCTGTAGCGTCTCGAGAATCTACAAGTGCTTGAGTATAATAACCCAAGAGTGTGGGTGAGATAATGAGTATAAATGACCCAAGAGTGTGGGTGAGATAATGAGTATAAATAACCCAAGAGTATGGGTGAGATAATGAGAATAAGTAACCCAAGAGTGTGGGTGAGATAATGAGTATAAATGACCCAAGAGTGTGGGTGAGATAATGAGTATAAAACCTAAGAGTATGGGTGAGATAATGAGAATAAGTCCCGAGAGTATGTGTGAGTATAGTACGAGTAGCCCAAGAGAATGGGTGTGTATATGAATAAGTAACCCGAGAGAGCGGTGAGGTATTGAATAAGTAAACAAGGCATAGTGAGGTAAAACCCTCAAGGCCTAAGAGTAACCAGATACAACTAACAACCTTGTTATGTTAGTTAGGAATTGTGTTCCATGATTGGATGTAGATTCGTTGAGCATTACATGTACTTATTGTATTGCTATGATGCATGTTGTTTGACTAAAATCAACTCCATGTATATCCGACTAAGTGGTCGGTGTACCCCGGTTAGCGCTCGGGGTATGCGAATTTCATATGCAGCGTTAAGCTGAGCCCCTAGGGGCGATGTTTTTATTTTACAGGTACACCGAAGATGTTACTGTTCGAGAGTAAGATAAGGTCGGTGGGTTGCATGGGTAGTAGTTTTAATTACTTATGTAGTGAAGGAGGTGTAAGACCGAATATGTTGTCGGCATCCATCTATGTAGACTCGGTATAGTAGAGAAATGATTTGAGTATTGTATTTGTATTGTATTCGGTTGTTCCAGTCCATCAGACCGTTACTGTATGCAAGGAAGGCCTGGTTAGCCATATGGGTGGCTAACGGCATGTATCATCACCCTCTGTTGTATTTAGAGTTCCGCTGCGAGATTATTGGTAATTGTGACAGTTTAAGGAGTAATGACGAGATTAGCAGTTGGGGTGTTACAAAAATGGTATCATCAGAGCGAAGTATCGCTCTGATGACTGGAAATACCGAGCATAGGAAATACCGAGTTAGGAATTAGAGACTTAGGGCTATGGGTTGAGTGGTAGCATGAGAGATGCGCTAGTTAGGAACTTCCAGTATGATCTGGATACCTACAATACCAAACCCGCCCTCCACAACCCCCGTTATTAAAGTTCGGGAAAGAACGCCAGAGAGACGGGGAAACCCGATCTGGCAGTGGTTAAATATTTCATTCTGAACCAGAACCTGTCATGCGGTAGATCCCGAGAACCGGAAATCCCGGAGACGGATCCCGCTGAAATGACAATAACTGCATGCAATGACGGAAGGTCGAGACATCCTAATAAGACCAGAATTTGTGGCAGCCTGGGGCGACATGCTTAGCAGTCGCGAGAACCCAGCTGGTCGAGCAGCAGTGAGAAGGATGCACCAATCGTGCGACCAGACGGACTTATGAGAACTAACGAGAACCGGGACACATGTCTACGGACCGCCATAGTAAACTAATACCACCAATGGTATACGTATTGACTAAGAATCTAGTCAAAGGTAGATGCACCCACCCTGCCACACCCAAAGAGGTTGCAATACTTAACTGATATAGCTTAGACAGCTACAAGCATAACTACGGGATATACCCAAATAGGACTACAGAAGTAGTGCCTAAATGAGTTAAACCTCAGTAACCACAGTAAAGACGTGGGAACGAGCAACGAGGTAAAGCATAGAATTAAAGTAATTAAGGAACTCCGAGAGTGGAGAAGCACCTAAATGAATGACAGTCATGTCAAGAGGAATGAAAGCAACCGGCATAGAAATGCCGTGGAGAATTTATTTTCAACTCAAATTTTTCTTTTAATAGAGAATTTTCCAAAAACCCCCCAATTTTAAAAAAAAAAACCAAACCAGAGAATCACGGTAAGTTATCATAGGACGATAAGAGGAGTTGGCAACAGAATACTTCACTTAGGCGTGTGACCGACACTACGGTGTACTAACGAGACATGGAACGACCGCACTCCGAAGGAGCTTGCGGGCCTGACAGACCAATTATGAGTTAGTCGGGTAAGTGGTAATGTATCAATAAGATACTCCATGTATGTATACAAGTAGAGTACGGAACACGAGAAGTAGCCCACTCCATACTACGGACGAAAGAGCCAATTCAGACCAGAACAATTGACTACCTCGAATGATCGATGAACACAGAGAAGCTTACCAAGCTAAAGGACTCAAGAACCCAATAAGATGACAGACCTAAGGACATAGCGTGGATAAGTGCGAGAAGCACAGAGTATTAAGTATAGACGTTGGATAAGTCTCAGAAATCAAGGAGGAAATACCTAATAACTGGAATGAATACCAGTGTAAGCAATAAGATGAATGCCCTAAATGATCATATCAATGTTTGATGAACGGGATAGAATTCCCACAGTATATCTCACTAAGAGAATAATGACCTAATTAAGTAGGTAAAGGAAAAGTACTAATAATCTACCCAATAACGGGAGACATTACGACCCTAGACGGGATAGTCAAGTATATAACCGCAAGGCGGAGTAAGGAACTGAATATACCCATGAATTCAGGCCAGATGAGATGACAAAACTCAGTAACACCCAGGAGCAATCCGAGAAGGGTGCCGGAGTCAACAGTAGTTGAACAAAACATCATCGTTGAGAACACAAGTGTTAAAGAAACACTCGGGTAGAACCCGAAGGGATCCCACGAAACACGGGGTACCCTAGATTGCCAGAAGGCATGAATTAATATCAAGAAACTTAGAGACTTCCATGTACGGAAGCGTGATGAGACAACCATAACAAAAACCCAGTAATACCTCCAAACCATTTAATGGCATACGGAGAAGCAGAAACCTATATAAACAGCCCGCATGGAGCATGACTCGAGGCAAGGTGGCTTGTAAGCCGATAGAACCCACTACAATTCGTAGATTCAAACGTTGCAAAACATATGCATAAAGGCATAAGGGTTATTGTGGAGCATGAATCACTACCTTAGAGTGGGGGATACCACTTGTTATTATGGGGCCTAAAGAGGGGCAATTGCGTGAACCCTCCAGAGAAAGGCTACCACCTAAGTATGTAATGTGAAACCGCTAGAACGGCGTGATGATACTTGAGCATGTGTTTATTGCCAAGGAATTATTTGAGCAGAGATAGTAGTGTAGAAAGGCTTTGATAGCAGTGGAAAGAAACCGAGAGAGTAATCGGTTGAGTAGTAAACACAGTATGTGTGCAATATGAATTGCAGAATAAACGATGCGCCATAAACGTAGAGAGTTAAAGAAGTATATTTTATTGAGCCAAGTGAATGGCAAGCCATAGTATAAATGGCGGGAGTACATGAGCGGAAGCTAAAGTAGTAGCGGATGCCATATAAGCGAATGTTGTAATGTAGAGTAGAGCATGATACGCAGTAACAGATAATGATACGAAGCTGATGAGAAAATCTGGTAAAGGAGACATAATCATTCCTATCTCATGAGAGATTTACTGTCAAGGGTTTACGCTTCTACACTCTGTATGACTGAGTGTTTGGTATTGCACTTGTGCGGTAATGATCGAGTGGGAGAGCCAGGAATTGAGAAATGTCAACGAAGCCTGTTGAGTTTGAATCTAGAGAAATAACCGTGCGGCCTTTGGCCGAAGATGCACGAAGAATGTGGGCTGTAACCCACAGGTCCCAGGATCGATGGATGGTAAACGCAGAGTTGTATGAGGAGGAATTCTTGTATAGAAACAAGTAAACAAACGTAATTCAGAAGCAACTGTTAATCGAGGAAGCACTACATATTAAGTAGTAGCTTGACCTCAACCGACAACAAGTCAGGAAAAGTAAGTGAATAATCACAAAGGTATACAGCGTTATACGAAAAGGATTTCCATAGAATTGGAGAGAAAATCTATAACTCATCGAATTCGCATACGGTAAGAGATACCTAGCGACGATTGAGAACCTTTATTCCCAGGACACAAAAGGGATAAAAGGGAGGGGATTAATACATTGAGAATACCAAAGAGCAA
Source organism: Limonium bicolor (assembly GCA_023374045.1). NCBI lineage: Eukaryota > Viridiplantae > Streptophyta > Magnoliopsida > Caryophyllales > Plumbaginaceae > Limonium > Limonium bicolor. Next base: position 4,935,655 of record CM041776.1, read on the forward strand.
ATTAAGCTCTAATTATCAGGTCACGCAGCAGAAGCTTGTGGACCGTAATTCAAAGTTAAGTATACATGGCAAACATGAGTAGATGACTCATCGTAAATGCCTTGAAGCCTTAGAGGCTAGAACCGAACCCGGTTATAAGTTAATTAACCACATTGAAGTTAAAACACTTCATGATACTCGAATTAGTGAACCAATGTTCAGTGATAACATATGGTTAGTTACGCGGGCGTACCCCCTTTTAAGGGGGGTAGGGCGAGAAACCGCTTAGAGTATGTTTTACGTTTAGTGCGTAAACTACTATGTGCATAGCACAAAAGAAATTGTTTTGATGATTGGAACTTATGTTACATAAACATATGTACCCATTCATTGTGTAATAATGATTATTGTGCATGAGTGATGCAAGTAACGAGTATATAATAATATGAAAAGAGGAGTAGGGAGACTCCTGGGGAATGAGAATCCCTATAGTATATGTCTAGTGATTAGACATGAGATATTACGAGTATGAATCGGTAGGAAACCGGTGTGTAACCTTGTAGGGAGTGAGTTCCCTAGGTGATTTTATTTGAGAATGATTGATGGAGTGAGTTCCATCCTTTGGAGTTGTATGTTGCGTGTTTTAAAATTGAGTAACAATTTGAGGGAAAGAGGCCATAAGTATGGAATACCTAGGTAAAGTAGTGAAGCAATGAGAATGACAAATGACCTAAGTACTAGGAACTAGAGATTAATTGAAACGAATGTTTCGTGAATATGACTAGAAAGAGTAAAAGATAGAAAACGAAAATGTTTGACTATCTGCTTGTTTGAAACTGACGTGAGAGGTGGAACTTGATCTGCTAGCGATCAAGGGAAACCGAACACAAATTGGAGTGGAAGGATAGTTCAACACTGATGCTGATCACATCAGGGTTGGATGATTCTCGAAGCTCCCTATAAGTGGTCACAAGTAATCACGCTAAGAAAAGATGCAGCTACCATAAATTTGATTTGGAGTTGTGTGATGTTTTTTTAAAAACAATTTCCAAACAGAATTTGAAAAGGAATTTCTTTAAGTATGAAGATGGAAATGAAAACTGGTTTTTAAACTGCTATCACCCGCCGATGGCTACGGACTTAAGTCTTGATGACCGGTAGAACGGTGGGCGTGTATTAGTTTTGAAACCATTGCACCGTACGTGCGGCAGTCCTAAGTGACCGGTTGGGGCGGTGACAGTGTGTGATTTTTCCAAAGGCAGCGGGACGGGGAGAGTACCCTGAGACGATCCTGTGTTGAGTGAGTCAACCAGAGTGCCTGAGGATATGTATATGTGTAACGTTTTGATCAGAACCGAAGGGATCGTTGGCCAGAGAGAGTAAGTGCCCATTTGTCATGAAACGGCCGTGGACCAGAGAGCGTAAGAGTCCAACGTGACCGGTACCTGAGGGATCAGTAGTATATTACTCAATATGGATTCGAGGACTGTAGTGCCTTCTTGTCTTCGGACCGATTCCATGGAGAGAGTAAAAGAGTATTTTTGATTGCTATACATGCTGTGATATGTTTGTGGTATGTGTAGTGTGAAATGAGACTGACTTGTGGAGTCTGTAAGGTTATACATGTATTATAACCTTGGCATAGCGTGCCCATGAGAGTAACGATATAAGATTCACCAACTTTGAGGACAAAGTTCCTAAGGGGGGTAGATTTTAATACCCCGGATCTAGAAATCGTGATTTAATTACTCTAATAAAATTACTAAAGGCCTAATGGTGCCTAAAGAGTATTGGTAAAGAGAATAAAACCAAAAGTAAAGAGAAAACGCTTGAAAAGCGAAAAACGCTAAAATGCGCATTAAATGAAAATAAGAGATATATGATCTCGTAAGGGTCCGAGATGGATTCCTAAGGCTTAGTTAGGCCTAATTAGTGTACGGGAAATCCCCGAAGAAAACGGATCCAAATAATGGATTAAAATGCTAACGGAGTTTTATAGCACGCTTTTCGAGAAAACCCGAAAACGTAACTTTAAGTGGTCAAACGGACCTGTAAAAATTATAGTTGATTAAATAACTATAATTAAGTATTAATGGAAGTTTAATAACCATTAAAAATGAAGAAACGAGAAAAATCCGAAAAACGGACCCGGTTAGTGAATAGTGCTAACCGGGTAAATTATCGAGCGTTTCCTGTAAAAAAATGAAAAACGCTACCATTTAGTATTTTGTGTGGGGCCGGTTTTAATTGGTACTCATACACACCTTTAAATAAACAAGCTAGTTTATTTAGTCACAAAAGGACAAAATATTAAAGTAAGGGAGTGAATAGTTAAATGAGACATTAAAACCCTCACTCCCCATTCTCTTCTATCGCTCACGGTAATTTCATTTCCCCACCAGAGCTCCTTCTTCCTCTACCTCTGTAAATGGCGATTTCAAGAGTGAGCAAACAGCCACCTTCAATCTCCTCTAACTTGCTCATTTCTTCTTCACAAAACACACAAAAACACCACCGTTGGGTTCGTATCGGCAAGGGCTACGTTTTTCACCCATCAAAAGCTTGAAACCTTCATCTTCAACTCCATGGAAGTAGTCCATTTTAGAGCTTAAAGTAGTGTTTTTTGAGCCTCCATCATCTTCTTGATACTCCAAGGTAAAAAGGAAGTCATAAGCTCCTCATTTTAGCTAGCTCTTTGAATTTTGGAAAAATTCCTCCACGTTGAATTTTTCCCATGTCCAGCCGATTCTTCTTGCTTTTGGTGAGTGCTGGAACTTCATCATTTGGATTGCCTAAGCTCTTCATTTGGACATTTGAAGGTAATCTCTAAGCTAAACCCTAGAAACTAGCTATTGAAATACTAGTTTCGGTGAGGGAAAATTGAATTAATTAGCTTGTTACGTGTGGTGTGGGGATATGATTGTAGTTGGCAATCTATGCTCCTTATGTGGTGTGAAAACAAGAAGAGGAAGAAAGAACAAGAGAAGGAGGAAGAAGAGAAGAAGAGAAAACAGAAAACTAGTAAGGTGATGGTTTACCTTAAGTTGGTTTTGTCTCTGTAAAACTCATTTTTGAAAGTAAATAGTGACCTTGAATTAGTGTAGTCTTGATACTACAATATTGCTAGTTGAATGAGGAAGTTTTAATGGGTTTGGGTGTGCAGACAAAGTTAGTAACTGAGCTAGTTATGTGTGATAACAGAGGGGAGTTTAATGTGCTCCCGTGATGGTTTTTATGCTTATATAAACAGGAAGTGAATTGAGGTTTGTGAATTGTTGTGTGTGGTGAGAATGCTTAGAATGTAGGTGAGTTATGTCAAAATTTGTTTAGGAAACCATGGGCTTGAGTGTGTTCATACGTAGAGTTGAAATGGTTAGAAAGGAAGGATTGGAAAACTACAACAGAGAACTAGAAACTAGAGTCTGTAACAGGTGAGGAAATTTACAGTGAAATGGGTTTGTAACAGATGAATGTATAAGTAGTTTAGGTTGGTTTTGAATGCCTAAACAATGTCAAAACATGCTATAATATATGTAGGAAGAGTGGGGAGGAAGTTGGTATAAGTTTGGAGTTGAAACAAAGTCAAAAACTTATATATTTTTCGATTCTGCAAGTGGCCCGGGTTTGTAAACAAGTACACAAACACGGACCAGGGCTAAAACACAGCAGAAAGAAGTAAAGACCATGTGGTCCGGGTTTGCAAACCAGAATACAAACCCGGACCACCCCATTTTTACACCCGAGATTTCTGAACTATGGGTCCGGGTTCGTAAACCAGCATGCATACCCGGACCAGTCATAAAATGCACCCGAGAGTGACCAGAAGTATTGGTCCGGGTTTGTAAACCCAGCCACAAACCCGGACCACCCCATTTTCCTTACAGAAACTATTTTAAAGCTATTTTAAGGTAGGGGTTTGATGGGTAATGATGGTATAAGGTAATTATGACATGATTAATGATGTTTAAAGGTCATTAAGAGTGTAAACAAGTTTGATAAGTGAATGAGGAAGTTGTGAGTTTAAGAACACATGAGTAAACCTAAGTTAAACAGGATAACGGGGTAAGTACGGGAGTAGCATTTAATTATGTACCGTATGAGCTTGGTATTAATAATGTTGTTTGAAACATTATCAGAGGACCATGTGTGAACCGAGCATGGTGAGATGACACGGTAAAAGTAAAAACCCCGGTGAAAGGTATGATTTTCTCATACTTCGCGTGCTAACCGAGTTACGTTGATTTGTGTGTTTGTGTGCCGGCTTAATCAAGATTAAAGCATGAAAATAATCCCTTGTTTGATTATGAATGCCTTGTTGTATGTTGAATGAGCTAACATACTTGTATGCCGGTGTGGTCCAACATAGTGAATGGACTGACTCGTAGTGAGTAATGTTTGGCTAGAGACCCATAGATCGGGCCGACGCTTATGATAACAAAAACGTGCAAACACACAAACTATCCGTTAAAGTATAACGATAACACAAACATATGAACTCCCTAGAATGTGAGGAGATGTACGGGTTGAGAGAATACCCGATAATGGTTAGAAAACCACATTGAAACAATCCACAAAACAAATGAGAGTGGAAAGATAAGTGAACCTCCTTCAAGAGGATTTAAGATAGTTCGAAGATGTGAACTAGTGATGAAGGTAAAAGAGACCTGAGGGATTAGTAGCTCCCTTGAGACATGGTCGACCTCCTATATGAGGATTTTACCTGATATATGCAAATAACCGAAAGTATGAGTAAGAAAATGTATGGGCAACTCTTAAAACCTAAGAATAACCAACTTAAGTAATGTTCCCAAGGTCATTAGAAACATCGAGAGTGATGCTTCTAGACTAAAATACATATTATTATTATAACTCCGAGGGAGGAGTGTATGGGAATGTAAGTAGTCCGAGAGCAGTCGGACCTAAGTAAATGAGATAGGAACTAAGAGAGAGTTCCGTGAGCTAGTTGAACCTTTCCACCATGCTAGACCTAGTGTGGGGTCGAAACCGGGGAAGTACTATGCTAGAGAGCCATGAGTTTTGGCCTAAGTATGTATTAAGAGTAACAAGCATGATGTAGGAGACCTGTAGCGTCTCAAGAATCTACAAGAGCTTGAGTATAAATAACCCAAGAGTGTGGGTGAGATAATGAGTATAAATGACCCAAGAGTGTGGGTGAGATAATGAGTATAAATACCCAAGAGTATGGGTGAGATAATGAGAATAAGTAACCCAAGAGTGTGGGTGAGATAATGAGTATAAATGACCCAAGAGTGTGGGTGAGATAATGAGTATAAATAACCCAAGAGTATGGGTGAGATAATGAGAATAAGTAACCCGAGAGTGTGGGTGAGTATAGTACAAGTAGCCCAAGAGAATGGGTGTGTATATGAATAAGTAACCCGAGAGAGCGGGTGAGGTATTGATTAAGTAAACAAGGCATAGTGAGGTAAAACCCTCAAGGCCTAAGAGTAACCAGATACAACTAACAACCTTGTTATGTTAGTTAGGAATTGTGTTCCATGATTGGATGTAGATTCCTTGAGCATTACATGTACTTATTGTATTGCTATGATGCATGTTGTTTGACTAAAATGAACTCCATGTATATCCGACTAAGTGGTCGGCGTACCCCGGTTAGCGCTCGGGGTATGCGAATTTCATATGCAGCGTTAAGCTGAGCCCCTAGGGGCGATGTTTTTATTTTACAGGTACACCGAAGATTTACCGTTCGAGAGTAGGACGGGGTCGGTGGGTTGCATGGGTAGTAGTTTTAATTACTTATGTAGTGAAGGAGGTGTAAGACCGAATATGTTGTCGGCATCCATCTATTGTAGACTCGGTATAGTAGAGAAATGATTTGAGTATTGTATTTGTATTGTGTATTCGGTTGTTCCAGTCCATCAGACCGTTACTGTATGCAAGGGAGGCCTAGTTAGCCATATGGGTGGCTAAAGGCATTGTATCACCCTCTGTTGTATTTAGAGTTCCGCTGCGAGATTATTGGTAATTGTGACAGTTTAAGGAGTAATGATGAGATTAGCAGTTGGGGTGTTACAATGATGCTCAGATTGTTGAGATGCTTGAGGAATGGTCGGAGTTCGTCTGCACAAGTTTAATGAATTGATGATCATGAAGATGTTTTGTGAACTTTTTCGAGTATGTAATTGTAACTCTATACACTTGTGGATGGTGTAATGGTAGATTTGAATTGTAATGTTGTTTTTTATTTGTAATGAAAGTGTGTAATTAAGTGTAATTGCATTGGTTTTGTTAACTCTCAAATTGTGGTGCATCGTTGGTATTAATTGGGAGCTTTTATAACTTTTTAAATGTGTGCTGGAGCTCCTTGTATGGATGAAGCGTTATTACAGGTCTCATTGAACCAAATGCGGTGAATATATATATATAAGCTGGGATGGAAAAAAACAAGAACAAAATACCCCTATCTCGGCGGTTCTTAGAGAACAACCGCCGAGATAGAGCCATGGGATTGACCGATGCTGAGATTGACCATGAGTCTATCTCGACGGTTCTTAGAGAACAACCGCCGAGATAGACTCATGGTCAATCTCAGCATCGGTCAATCCCATGGGTCTATCTCGGCGGTTGTTCTCTAAGAACCGCCGAGATAGGTACACCTATTTCGGCGGTGCTCATTTCGGCGGTTCACAACCGCCGAAATAGGCCCATTGGAACCGCCTAAATAGGCCTTTTTCTACTAGTGCTAGTTCCTCCTAGTTTCTCTAATGCATTTTAACACTTCTTGCTACAGATTTTACACCTTTTTATTCTCATACTACAACTACCACTCCATGGTTACTAAACATCTCTACTCAACCCAATACACACCTTGGTTCTCCCGTTCACCAAGTCATCCATAAATGCACATTTCCTACTAAACAAATTTTGCCATAGTCCACCTTACAATCCTAACTTATCCACATACATCCATTATCACCAAAATCATTCCTAAACTAGCCACACCCATACAGGGTCCTACCAGCACTCAAATCAATACCAATTCATCAATACTTCTCAAACAAACAATACCAATACACATACACAATTTATTTGGCTCTAAGGCCTACAATTCAAAATACTAGTCCACAAGTACTCAAACTTCCATCATTTACAATACTAGTACAATATTTGGGTTCTTTCATTTAATTTACCCACTCTCATTACTCTAATGCCATTGAAATTTAGCATTAAGAAGGATTTCTTACCTTAAGCTCTTAATCTTCTTTTCTTTTCCAATTCTCCTCCTTCTCTCTTTCTTGCACCAAATCGTTCAAGTGGGCAAGGAGTTGCCAAAATCCATTCCCATCACCCAAGGAACACAAATAAGTGTAATTAAAATACTAACCCCTAGATTAATACTAATTCATTGAAATGATTAAAACACCAATCTAGGGTTTACCTTTGGAATCTTTTAAGAGGGGTTTTAGCCCTTGGTTCAAGAAGGTGATCCCACCACCATTGCAAGGTGTAATGATGCTCAAAAGAGAGAGAGAAAAATAGAGCATTACAAATGGGCAAAATCGGCTACAAATGAGAATGGAGGAGGAAACATGAGTTTTTATGAAAAATTTTACCTTAATAGAGAGAGGAGACTCCAAGCTTTAAATTGATGCCATTTCTCTTCAAATGGGGAAAACCCATGGAGATGAACTTCCTCATTTTGGATTTTGAAAAGAGAGAATGGTAGAGAATGATGAGAGGAGTAAGAATATATACTTATTTTTGCATTTGGAGTTCAAATGGAGCTTGAGGAGGAAAAGAAGAGGGGCTTCCATGGATGGTTGGTGGAGCTCCAAAATCGCCAGCAACAAGGGGGAGAAGAAGAGAGGAATTGGCTGGGAGAAAAGAAATGGGAGAGAGAAGAGAGAAATGAGAGGGAGAGAGTATGTGAGTTGCTTTTTACCTTTTTCCCCTTTTTACTTTTTGACTCCTTTATTTGCTAGCTAGTTACATGTGTGTGAGGGGGTTATTTGACTCATTAAAAACCGGCCCCTACTTTATACTATTGGAGCGTTTTTCGTCTTTTATAGAAAACGCTCGTTAATTTACCCGGTTTTGGTACTATTCACTAACTGGGCCCGTTTCCCGGAATTTTCTCGTTTCTTTAATTTTATTGGTTATTAAGCTTCCATTAGTTCTTAATTATAGTTATTTAATGAAACTATAATTTTTTTACGGGTTTGTTTGACCACTCAAAGTCACGTTTTGGGTTTTCTCGAAAAACATGCGCTAAAGCTCTATTAGCGTTTTAATACGTTATTTGGATCAGTTTTCTCCGGGGATTGTTCCCATATTATTTAGGAAATATTAAACCTTAGGAATCCACATAATACCCTAACAAGGTCTTGTACCTCCTATGGTTATATAACGCTTATTTAGCGTTTTCGCTTTTTAAGCGTTTTTCATTTCTTTTGGGTTTTTTTTCCTTACCAAAATTACTTAGACACTATTAGGCCCTTAAACACCATATTAGAATAATTTTAATCACTATATTTAAGTTCGGGGTATTTCAATCTACCCCCCTTAAGAAACTTTGCCCTCAAAGTTGTTCAAGGTTGTAGGATTACGATACTTACTCATTCAGACACGTCTAATGCCAAAAGTCATACATTCCTCCTCCTTACAATTTCCCAAATCCGTTACACAAGATCTCTACCTACCATACCATACCAGTATACTCCAATCACTCCGATCCGCATTACTACCAACCATCTGGTTTTACATTACAAGGTTTATACATACATACAATGCAAAGCTATCACAAAGCAATGCAATACACAATACAATCCCGCAGGCACTCAGGTCATCAAGACACAGGACTCCTCTACGTCCCGCTGCCCTTGGAATAATACAACATAATATATACCCCACCGTTCTCCGGTACAAGCTTCCAGCAAATCCTCATTCTCAAGTCTAAGGAAAATCCTTTCGCAACCACTAGTTAGAAATATTCTAAAACACAACAACTCCAAATTCCCATTTATGTTCATTACATCTATCCTATGAGTGATTACTTGTGACCACTTGAGGGGAGCTTCAAGAATCATTCAACCCTGATGTGATCAGCATCAGTGTTGAACTATCTTTCCACCCTAATTGTGTTCGGTTTCCCTTGATCTGATCAGGATCAAGTTCGACGCTCCCACATCAGTTTCAAATAACCCAATTATTTCCATTTTCATCTTTTTACTCTTCCTAGTCATAATTACAAATTCACACATCTCCAACGGATGGAATTCAGTCCATCAATCATCCCTCAATACTTCCAAATACTTTACTTCGAGATCAATGCCTAAGGCTCATTTCATCGACTTTTGCTACTTTCATCCATTACCCTCCATTATCTCAAATAATTTAACTAATGAATACAATACTTGTGGAGCTCCGTCAACTACTCATTCTCAATTGTCTCAAAACAATCACTTAGGGAACTCAATTTCCCCTAGGTTCTACATCGGTTTTATACCGACTCATGCATGGTAATGCCATGTCTAAGTTCAAATAGACATACAATGGGATTATTGCAAACGATTTATTTGATGTATTAAATGCTAAGAATTAATCCTACAAATCAACAAATCAATAGACCGTCGGGTTGCAAAAAATCCCGGTCGTAGTAGTATAGCAATTTAGAAGACCACCAGGTGTCAATCCACGGGACTTGAGGTAAATAAGTCTAGCCTAAGACAATGGGTAATTCAAAAGAGGTTGTTTTGTTTGGGATTTAAATAAATAACAAGAACGAGATAATTAAAATAACAGACAGGAAAATAAACAGATAAAATAAAGTGATAGGTGATATGGATGAACGGGACTCTGGGTTCAGGTTAAAACCGTTTGATCAATTATGTCTACTGATTAATTAAAGACAGATTGGCAAAATTCTTAATATTTCTTAAGAGCTAAATCATAGTCTCAGAAGAATTCGTTTACCAGAAATGCGGGGTCTAGTCTAGACTCAAGCAGAAACACATGTAATTGGATTAAGTACGAGAATAATAATTTGCGTCTGCAGGAATAATAATTAATCCAATCAATAATTCACAGATATACAGATTAATTTAACCGATCTATTTATCACTTGGTCGGATCAAAATAGATTTAGTAAAGCAATTAATAAACTCATGACATTTATTAAAAAGCGCAAGAATAACATTAATCGTAACAATCCGTAATTAATTAAAACCAGAAAATAAATTACATAATTAAAACAAACTGAAATAAACCATCACCAGAGTAAATAAACTACTCACTCATTATTTGAAAGATGATGAAACAAATATTAAAACAAATATCAAATGTTATATAAAACTAAGGATGTAACAAGAAGTAAATATCATGTAACAAATTTAATGTAAAAGCATAAGTTTAGAAAAACCCATTTTAAATGTCCGGTCCGGTTCTTCTTTGGTTCTGTCCGTCGGTTGTTTATTCCGGTTCACCCAAGTCGGTTCTTCTATTTTATTTCCAATTCGCCCATTCTTCTTCTTTGTCGTCCTCACCTCTGTTCTCCTTCCGCCGATGAACTGGTGATATTCCCACTCCTCGTACAATAGACGACGAAACAAAATACTGGAACGGGAAGTAAACGACGATGGTGGTGTGGTGCAGGTGGGATGATGCGGAGGTAAGTTCGAGGAGATGGATCAGTAGAAACGACGATGACGTGGATGGATAAAATGAGAGAAGAAGACCGTGACGGGTGATGAAGGTGGTCCGATGATTCCGTCGGTGGTGATGAATCGTCGACGATGGTGACCCTCGTGTATGGATTACGGGAGTCGATGGTGAGTGTGTGTCGATTACAGGCATGAGTGAATGGAAAATGAATGCTTCCGGGTTTCCTTCCTCGGACGTGGATGGTCCTTGGTTGCGTCGAAGATGGTGAGCCGATGTCGAAGGTGAAGAGGATGAATGACGATGGTGATGCGATGTCGAAGGTGAGGATGATGATTGTGTGAAGCAAGGGTGAAGGGCGATGAAGAAGACCGATGGTGATGCGGGCGTGAATGGAAAAGCTCCCCTCTGTTCGACGATGGAGTGGTGATGCGATGAAGAAGACCGATGGTGGTGTTGTGATGATGCGGGTGAGGCCTGTGATGCGACGGTGAAGAAGATGTGATGAAAGTGAGGGAGGAATGAACGTGGAGAATGAAAGGGGTGAAGGGCGATGGTGATTGGTGAGGTACGGTGCGGTGCGGGTATGAGATGAGTTGACCGTGGTGTCGGGTGATGGAATGAAGAAGATGAGTGGTGGCTGGTGGTCGATGCGAGTCAAAGGATGAAGATGAATTGATGGAGGCGAGGATGAAGGTGGTTCGACGTGGTGAAAGTGAATGGAATGAAGATGGTGATCGATGGTCCGCCTGCTCTATAGCGTCGGGTCGATGAAGAATGATAACGCCCCCGTGAAGATGATATATCCCTTGTGAGATGGTGAATGGACCAGTAGTGCGATCGGTTGCCCGACAGTGAATGATGGTCATGCGTGAGGCAAATTGATAGAAGAATGATGATTAAACAGCTGCCATGAGATTATATTAATCTCTTCGTCATTACATCCGGTAATGGTTATGCTTGCGTGAATATATCTATATTATATATCACCATCCTTTGTAAAGTGCCACTCTCTAATCTTTGATAAATATCATCTTTTTTTCTTCAATGCAGCACCAGTGATTATCTTTAATCAACAATTGATTAAAGTGCCGTGTCCATGTAGTGCTAGTATGTAGACCTGAATAATGTTGTGAAAATCATGTGCTCCCGCCACCATTATAATTAGTATAAAATCCTCTGCAATGAAATGTGTGTCACGACAATGTGAATTGAGGGATATCATCTGTAATACATTACTAATACACATATATATTCCATTTGTTGCATTGTAATTCTTATGAGATGAAGAATGTAAATTTAAGACTTTTTCCTCTATTTGACACATAAAGTGTATCATTTCACATTAAAACATAAATCTAAGGAAAAGAATATGATAAGTGTGAAATGTGACATGAATTGTTATGAAAATAAGAAGTATTAAAGCTCTAAAATTATGAATTTCGCACTTATCAAACTTCCTCACACATAGCTTTTGCTTGTCCTCAAGCAAATACAGAACATGACTACTCTTAATGCCGTAATATTGAAACTCAAGATCAAACAACTGCCGCTGGAAAACAAGAAAAATGACAATCAAAAGAAAAGTTCTGCTGCTAGCTGTAGGTTTTTGCAAACAGTGAAAAAGAATGAATTAAAAAAGCATGGAGAAGTTAGAGAGTTAGATAGAAACTGAAACAGAATAGCTTGGGATCCTCCACCATTTCTTTCCTCTAACCTTTGGATGACAAGGGGTGTGAAGTAACACCTTATTCCGTGATACCTTTCAACACCACATACTCATGATCAGAATAAGCAAAAATGAATTAACTTTTCAAAGCTCATTTTCCTAACATTCTATTCTACCATTTGCATATTTAACTCATCCCCTCAGACTTTTCTGTTCACCCACGTGTAGCGGCTTTGGGCCTTCTATCCCAGATCACAAGACCTTAGGTAGATGGGTGATAAGGCACCCCAAGGACTTAATAACCGAATGAAGAGGCCTGTTTTGGTTCAGAAAATTTAATTCAGATCAGCGGAGTACCTTGCCTTTTCCTTTCATTCCAAACTTTCACAACGTTCCCAAGACCTCAAACTAGACCAATTCAATTTTCATAATCGGATAATCCACCAAATTTCAGTGAAAACAGATATAATTTGAACAAAAACTAAATAAACAAACAGCCTAGAGCAGAAAGATTCTTGAGGTGGCCATCAGGCTCGTTTTCAACACTTCCAAATTTTTTTTTCGGCCACTTAAAAGAGATAATTCTTTCAAAATAAGAGGACAAACAAAAACAAATATGGCATTGTGAGCCTCGATTTTAAACCCTATCCTATGTTGATTAAAGTTGATTAGGATCTAAACGGGTTTTAGGTCCACTTATAACCTAAGATTAATAACTATGTCGTATAACAATAATTATTAAAACCTAAGCTAGCTCACTGGAACCTATTATGAGTCGCCACCTAATTTTGACCTAGATTAAATTAGGAAAGGAGAGTTCGGGTTCGGGGGCTTGGTATTCGACTTAATTAGGGTTCAATTACTTTCATTACCCTTCCTAGGTCGTTTTTCCTCTACTTGGTTTATTTACGGCTTATTACGAGTCGTTTTAACCTAAGTGCGCGAGCTTCTGTTTTTTTTGTGTTTTTTAGCCTTTTTGACAGAGAAAATTAAAGTGGAAATTAAAATTACCTAAACTAGGGTTTCGGAGGCAGAATTAGGTCAAATTTTGTTTCCGTCCGTAGCCACGGACCTAATGTCCGAAGCCACGGACCCCAGTTAGCCTATATGAAGATAAAAGTCGAATTGAAGGAAAACAAAAGTTTGCAAAGTCCGGGGCCACGGACAGGCTGTCCGTGGGCCCGGACATCGTTAGAAAAACCTAAGTTTTGAATTTTTAAAATCCCGCCGCCGTCCGTGGGTGTCCGTGGTCTCGGACAACGCGTCCGAGGTCCCGGACCATAGGTCCGAGGTCACGGACCACCCACGGACAGGGGTTTTCAGAAGGTTCCCGAGGGTGTTTTGAGCTCAAATTTTATGGGTGTGTAGCCTGAAGGATGTACAAGATGTTAGTGATTTAAAGTTTTCAATTTGAATTCGAATTAAGCACGAAACTTGGAAAACAAGTTATTGGACAGAAGCTTAATCAAACAGCAGTACAGAAGCGTAAAAGGTTAGTTTGAACCCAAAATTTGACAGAGAGTTAATAAGGTCGTGGGGAATCAGAAAAGTTGGATTGTAACCTGTTTTACCTTCGAATTCAAGATGATTCTTCACGTTGGGATTCTTCGGAGGCTCCGATGATGCCGGTTCCGGATTGAGTTCGACCCGGGCTTCTGGGTTGTTGATTGTTGATGATGTTCTTCACGTTTTGGAGGTGGTTTGGTTGATGTTTGATGATTGTTGTTAGGTTGAGTTGAAAAGTGTGTTTAGGTGGTGATTTCGAGAGATTTTTGATGTGATTTTGGTGCTTGGATGTGTAAAAACGTGAGGAGAATGAGACGGCTAGGTTTCTGGTTGCTTAGGGTTCTTGAGGTTCTGATTTGATCATGGGATAAGGTTCCTTATATAGACTTCCTTAAAGATAGAAAAATCCGGTAAAAACCGAGATTTACCGACGTTTTAGCTCAAGGGCTTCCAAAAGGAATTTGATTATGAAATTTCACACATGGGTAACTTATGTACAAGGATGATAATTCTGGATTTTCTAAAGTGAGATCGAATTTTTGGGTATTGGAAATATTTTTAAATTCAATTTCTCGTCAGATTCAATCAGGAAATTGCTAGAAAATTATTGGATCAATTCGAAAAATCCAAAATTTCCAACGCCATTATGCTATCTTTAAAATGTTACATCCTCTATCATGGGTTTAAATAATCAAAGCATTTCTAGTTGATTTGACCCTTATTTGGAGGAGAGAGAAAAGCCTATAGGGGCTTAGGAGCCTTGAAAAATTACGAAAATGCCCCTGGAGATGACTAAGCTGTCCCTAGTACTCTGAAATGTGCCGATCGAACTGGGAAACCCTTGCTACTAGCTATATAGTAGTAGAGACTCTCCTCCCGGGGGGTTGTTGAAATTGTTGGGTATAACAGATTGCCCCCCGTCAACTAGACTTTGTAGTGGAAATGAAAAGGCTAGTTGATGCTTGAGTGATACCCCAAAATTTGGATCTTAAAAGGCCCCTCGTGCAACTGAAATCCGACAAGTGTGTCGAGCTATTCTAAGGCGCTGACTACCTATGAGTAAAGTGGAAGGGTGTCGAGTGGTTCTAAGGCGTCGACCACCTAAAGGTAATGATGAGTAATGTCAGACTATTCTAAGGCGTCGACTACCTATAAGGATGATATGATGTCAAGCTATTCTAAGGCGTTGACTACCTATAAGGATGATATGATGTCAGCTATTCTAAGGCGTTGACTACCTAAAATGATGATATGTTGTCGAGCTATTGCTGACTACCTAAAGTGATGATATGCTGTCGAGCTATTCTAAGGCGCTGACTACCTAAAGTGATGAAAATGATGTCAAGCTATTCTAAGGCGTTGACTACCTAAAATGATGATATGTTGTCGAGCTATTCTAAGGCGCTGACTACCATAAGGATGATATGATGTCAAGCTTAAGGCGTTGACTACCTAAAGTGATGAAAATGATGTCAAGCTATTCTAAGGCGTTGACCTAAAATGATGATATGTTGTCGAGCTATTCTAAGGCGTGACTACCCATAAGGATGATATGATGTCAAGCTATTCTAAGGCGTTGACTACCTAAAGTGATGAAAATGATGTCAAGCTATTCTTAAGGCGTTGACTACCTAAAATGATGAAATGGGAGTAATGTCAAGCGATTCTAAGGCGTCGACTACTGAAAGATGAATGGAATACACCGAGCATTATAAGGTGTCGGGAACCTGAGATTAAACGGGACACGCCGAGCACTTATAAGGTGTCGGGACCGGGAGTACGCCGAAGCATTGGGTCGAACCCCGCCAGCATTA
This sequence comes from Limonium bicolor, assembly GCA_023374045.1. Classification (NCBI taxonomy): domain Eukaryota; kingdom Viridiplantae; phylum Streptophyta; class Magnoliopsida; order Caryophyllales; family Plumbaginaceae; genus Limonium; species Limonium bicolor. The sequence continues at coordinate 4,951,261 of CM041776.1, forward strand.
TAAGGTGTCGGGAACCTGGAATACGCCGAGCATTATAGGTGTCGGGAACCTGGAGACGCCGAGCTTAAAAGACGTGTCGGGCATTCGCCGAGCATTATAAGGTGTCGGGAACCTGGAATACGCCGAGCATTATAAGGTGTCGGAACCTGGAATACGCCGAGCATTATAAGGTGTCGGGAACCTGGAATACGCCGAGCATTATAAGGTGTCGGGAACCTGAGATTGAATGGGGTACGCCGAGCATTATAAGGTGTCGGGAACCTGAGATATAAAAGGTGATGATGCTATGGGGATGATATGCTAATTTGTCGAAAGCAAGAAATTGCTAGGAACATGCCAAACATGGCGATGATGTAGGTTGTGGTGAAAGCAAGAAATTGCTAGGAATATGCCAAACATGGCGATGATGTAGGTTTGTTGAAAGCAAGAAATATGCCAAACATTGGCGATGATGCAGATTGTTGAAAGCAAGAAATTGCTAGGAATATGCCAAACATGGCGATGATGTAGGTTGGTTGAAGCAAGAAATATGCCAACATGGCGATGATGCAGATTTTGTTGAAGCAAGAAATTGCTAGGAATATGCCAAACATGGCGATGATGTAGGTTGGTTGAAAGCAAGAAATTGCTAGGAATATGCCAACATGGCGATGATGCAGATTGTTGTGTGAAAGCAAGAATTGCTAGGAATATGCCAACATGGCGATGATGTAGGTTTGTGAAAGCAAGAAATTGCTAGGAATATGCCAAACATGGCGATGATGCAGATTTTTGTGAAAGCAAGAAATTGCTGATGAAGGTGCCAAACATGGCAGTGTTTGAGGAAAATTCTATTTATTGAAAAAGAAAGTGAAGTTATCATTTCCTGACTAAAGATTTCAGACTTGTAATTATCTCCTAGGAGATGAACATGCTACGTGGGGTGTGGTGTTTGATGCAGAGATCTTTTGAGTGGTGATCAGGGCATATGTGTGCCTGTGGTGTATGATGTGAAGGTAAGGGCTTACGTGAGCCTGTGTGGTGAAGTAGAATTTTGTGTGTGGGGGTAAGGGCTTGTGTGGCCCGAGGTGTTTTGTGTGGTAGGTAAGGGCTTTGTGTGTGTGTGGTGGATGGGATGGAGGTGCTCAAGCTTGGTTCAATTGGTGTTATCATGGCAATTGGTGGAGCCAACAATTGCCCCCAGTATTTTTCCCTTAAGACAATATGAGCTACAGAGTTCATGGCAATTGATCGTTCCGATCGATTGCCCCCAGTATTTTCTTTGATCAAACGTGCGAATGAGTCTTGTCCTCACAGGGTCAAGGCTGATGTTCTGATTTTTGCTTCCTAACCTACACTCGACGTGTTTGGCGTTTACACTCGTTTCTCACTTACGGTCACAACTTCTAGACCATTGAATTTGATATTTGATGAATTTACGCATTCGATCTGTTACTTTCACGTGATTGGATACACAACTACCAAGTCGGAAGTCTTCGAGGCTTATAACGTGGCCACAGGGTGTGATGAAAGACGACGGGATCATGGAGGGATATTTGAGGTATGTGGAGCTTGAATGGGTGACCAAAGCTGCAACTGCGTCTTCTCTGGATTCATCTTCCTTGTCTTGAAGCCGTCTGGCTGCTTCATGTTGACGTTGTTTTCGAGCTTCTGGACTGGACGTTTGAAGTTGTCCTTTACACTATTTCTCTTTTCGTCATTTGGATTTCTTCGAGGCACTTCGGGTTGCCTTTGTTTTATCCTTTCTTTGGTTTGCCTTCGGGGTTCTTGTGTTTCCCGTTTTTTGGGCTTCGAGAGCTGTTTTGATGTGAGCTCTTTTGATCCTGTGTCACTCTGGGACCATTTGCGGATCGCTTTGTCATGATGTGATAGCGGGATTGCTTCTTTGGACTGATGAGAATGTTATCTGAGAGTCGGGCTCCATGCGTCCTTTGGTCACCGGGTCGGACATTCATCATTGGCTGGGTATTTTGTGGAGTTCATAATGTCGAAAAGGGATATATGGAAGGCTCAGCGGGGGTGCCTAGGGTTTAATGTCAGGGTTTAAAAGCTTTTGGCTATGTGGTGCTGTACCTAGGTGCTTCGTCATTCCTGATAGTTGTATATCCGTTCTTGTTACTTTTCACAGGTCTAAGCGTAAATTTACAAATTATCTCCTTCGGTCGGAGTATATACCGTTTACCTCACCTTTGAATGTGGACTCACCGGAGTCGTGTAAAAATGACACGCTCGTTCACTCATGGTTTTTCCGCTCAAGACACTCTCGCGAATTTCACAAAGACTAGTTCACACGTTTAAACAAAAGATTCGAAGACAATGATTCTAAACTCAGATTGCCCCCAGTATTGATTTGGGGTTTGTGACAACAGTTTGATAGATGTGGGCCTTGAACCTCATTGTGGGTTGTTTGGATTATGTGGTGAGTTGTGGTGTTGGTTAGGCATGTTCAAATTTTTAGAAACAAGAGACAAGCCGTTCCATCGCATAGTCTGAAAACGATTACTTCGTGAGTGCTCTTTTTTTCGAATAAACGAATGATGCTTGTATAAAAATTATGAAAACGGAACTATGTTTTATTCAACAAAAAGAATAATGTTGGAAATTACAAACTCAGGAAAACTACCGAAAATGATAAAGGAAACTAACTACTACAAACATTGGAAAAACATAAAAATGACTAGTAAAGAGAAGAAATCGGAGAGAAAACACTTGAAGATAGCACTCTCTGATGGTGCTTGACCTGGGATTCCTACTCGGGGAGTTGAAAACCTTGATTGATAAGATCTTGGATGTGCTGCTTCAAAATTTTGCAGTTGTCGGTGTCATGACGGAGGAGCTGGTGATACTGACAATACTAGTTCAGATTCCTTCCTTTTTGGGGGTCCTTTGTCGAGGGGGAGAGTGAGAGGCAGCAGATGTTCGTTCCTGGAGTCTTCCAAAAACCTGGCTCAATGGCTGACCGACGTTTGTGAACTCTCTCGACGGGAGCTCTTTCGGGATGATTCCACTGCCCCAACGATTTGCCCTGGTCCTTTTACCCGTCGAACGGTGTTTACCTCATGCTGCCTAGTTCTCTTTCGGGTGCCACTCTGGATACAGGCTGCTGTCCCCGAGCCATTCCCGGTGTTTTTGAGTTCCCAAGTTTTAACTCCCCTTGGTGAATCATTTCTTCTAGGACATTAACTTGTCCCATCAGCATGTTGAAGCTAGGAAAGTATGTGAATTTCAGCTCGTCACTGTATTGCTTCCGCATATTTTTGATTACCATTCGGATTTGTTCCTATTCGTCCATATTTGTGAGCATAGCGGCTGCCTTCATCCTCCAACGCTTGACGAAGTCGGTCATTGATTCATTTTTTTTGTCGTGTGCCTGTGTGCGCCTCATAGCTGGTGACTCCAAAACTTCTAGCGTACTCAAAATGATGCAGAAAGGCTTCACAGACCTCCTCGTATGTCTTGGTATTTATCCTTTGAGTTATGTACCAATGCTGAGGGGTCTCATCAAGATAGTGAGCAAATACCTTGGCCTTCTGCATGTCGTTTAGCGAAAGGATGGACATTTACCTATCGAACATTGCCAAATGAAGTTGTGGGTCGGAGGAACCTTTGTATAGAGGAAGTGTTGGCCATTTCAACCTTGGAGGAAGATCAACCTTGGGATATAATCCAGTGGGAAAGTGGTCAAAACCAGCTGGCTTGTTGGCCCTCTCCATGCGCTCAATCTTTTTCAGCATCCCATTGAATTCTTCGGCTAACTGGGCATCCATGTTGATTGGATTTCCTCCCTCTCCCATTCTTTGAGATTTGGGCTTATCTGTTGGAAAACAAAAGTGACCCGAGCTAAAAATCTGGGCCGCAAAGAAGTTTTTTAGGCTAAGACTGTTGGGGCTGCACATGAGCTGGAATGTTTTGAAAATTGTGGGTTGGCACTGAGGCCCGAAATGAGTTGGAAGAGAGGCACATGGGCCGGAATGATTCATGAGCTGTGAACTGGTGCCTAGGCTGAAATGTTCTGAGAATGGGCGCTTGGGCCAGAATGTGTTTGGGTTAAAAGTAAAGCGCAATGGGCCGAAGTGATTTCTAAACCATGTTCTGGATGTGAATTGGAATTTGGGCCGAGAGTAATTATGACTGGGCCTGAAGATGATACCCGTGTCTAGGATCGTGGGTCAAAACCCGAGTAAGAAGTCTCCTGGACTAGAATGGGCCTTGAAATGGAAAAGCCTGATGGATTTTTATGGATTGCTTTAGGTGGATGGGCGTAGAACAAAATGGATAATTCAAATTGGACCAGATGAGAAATCACCTAAGTCTAAGCTTTTGGGCCGAAGCCCGAATGACTCACACATTAAACCAAACAGGACCTCTAGGCCGCAAACAATAAAACTGCCAATTCAGGTTGGGCTGAGTTGATGTAGGAGAGGTTCCTATCAATTTCTAGGCTGGGTAGTGGGCCGATCATACAAGCAAGCAAGGCCCACACAAATTCAACATGTCCTCACTAGACGCTTTAATCAAAACGGGTATGGATCGATCCGGAGAGGTGCTCGGGGCATGGCCCCAGGTTACCACAAAGGAATAGGGCTTGCACGCTATTCTCTTTGGGCTTCCCACTTTTTCACATCACCTGAAGGTGTGCGTCTACGGCCGGGTCTTTGACTGACCAAACAATGGGCTAGGTAAGGACACTGCCGAGAAAACGCTTGGGGCTAAAGCCCAGGTATTAAGGGGATGTGGTTAGACGACATCCTCCTCTTTTCCCCCGCTTATTCACATCACCTAAAAGGTGTGAGTCCCTGACAGGGGACCCTCAAACGGGTCCCGGGGTGAAATCGGTTTGCGTGGACCCTCGCTCTCATATGATGCAAAGGTACAGAAATTAAAGTGCGCACGAAAGTAAACAAACAAAGTAATAAAGCCATAAATAAACAATTTTCGAGTTAAGCCCTCTTTCTTAAAATTAAACAAGTTAAAATTAAGAAGTTTCTCCCCAGCAGAGTCGCCAGTCTGTGAGCCTCGATTTTAAAACCTATCCTATGTTGATTAAAGTTGATTAGGATCTAAACGGGTTTAGGTCCACTTATAACCTAAGATTAATAACTATGTCGTATAACAATAATTATTAAAACCTAAGCTAGCTCACTGGAACCTATTATGAGTCGCCACCTAATTTTGACCTAGATTAAATTAGGAAAGGAGAGTTCGGGTTCGGGGGCTTGGTATTCGACTTAATTAGGGTTCAATTACTTTCATTACCTTCCTAGGTCGTTTTTCCTCTACTTGGTTTATTTACGGCTTATTACGAGTCGTTTTAACCTAAGTGCGCGAGCTTCTGTTTTTTTGTGTTTTTTAGCCTTTTTTGACAGAAAATTAAAGTGGAAATTAAATTACCTAAACTAGGGTTTCGGAGGCAGAATTAGGTCAAATTTTGTTTCCGTCCGTAGCCACGGACCTAATGTCCGAAGCCACGGACCCCAGTTAGCCTATATGAAGATAAAAGTCGAATTGAAGGAAAACAAAAGTTTGCAAAGTCCGGGGCCACGGACAGGCTGTCCGTGGGCCCGGACATCGTTAGAAAAACCTAAGTTTTGAATTTTTAAAATTCCGCCGCCGTCCGTGGGTGTCCGTGGTCTCGGACAACGCGTCCGAGGTCCCGGACCATAGGTCCGAGGTCACGGACCACCCACGGACAGGGGTTTTCAGAAGGTTCCCGAGGGTGTTTTGAGCTCAAATTTTATGGGTGTGTAGCCTGAAGGATGTACAAGATGTTAGTGATTTAAGTTTTCAATTTGAATTCGAATTAAGCACGAAACTTGGAAAACAAGTTATTGGACAGAAGCTTAATCAACACAGTACAGAAGTACAGAAAAAGTAAAAAGGTTAGTTTGAACCCAAATTTGACAGAGAGTTAATAAGGTCGTGGGGAATCAGAAAAGTTGGATTGTAACCTGTTTTACTTCGAATTCAAGATGATTCTTCACGTTGGGATTCTTCGGAGGCTCCGATGATGCCGGTTCCGGATTGAGTTCGACCCGGGCTTCTGGTTGTTGATTGTTGATGATGTTCTTCACGTTTTGGAGGTGGTTTGGTTGATGTTTGATGATTGTTGATGCGTTAGGAGTTGAAAAGTGTGTTTAGGTGGTGATTTCGAGAGATTTTTGATGTGATTTTGGTGCTGGATGTGTAAAAACGTGAGGAGAATGAGACGGCTAGGTTTCTGGTTGCTTAGGGTTCTTGAGGTTCTGATTTGATCATGGGATAAGGTTCCTTATATAGACTTCCTTAAAGATAGAAAAATCCGGTAAAACCGAGATTTACCGACGTTTTAGCTCAAGGGCTTCCAAAAGGAATTTGATTATGAAATTTCACACATGGGTAAAGGATGATAATTCTGATTTTTCTAAAGTGAGATCGAATTTTTGGGTATTGGAATATTTTTAAATTCAATTTCTCGTCAGATTCAACAGAAATTGCTAGAAAATTATTGGAAATTCGAAAAAATCAAAATTCCAACGCCATTATGCTTAAAATGTCATCCTCTATCATGGGTTAAAATATCAAAGCATTTCAAGTTGATTTGACCTTATTTGGAGGAGAGAGAAAGCCTATAGGGGGCTTAGGAGCCTTGAAAATTACGAAAATGCCCCTGGAGATGACTAAGCTGTCCCTAGTACTCTGAAATGTGCCGATCGAACTGGGAACCCTTGCTACTAGCCTATTAGTAGAGACTCTCCTCCGGGGGTTGAAATTTTGGGTATAACAGGCCATTAAGTGCAATTGTCAATATTTAGAATGTACCTCTACTTCCTCACACTTAAGGAGCATGTCCTCATTGTCACAAATTAAAACCAAGAAAAGGACTTTCTAAATATGCAAACTCATCAAGGATTTCATTCAAGACAACAATAAAAATAACCATTAAGCATTATTGAAATACCCCAAACCTTAGTATGTTGTTTAAAACCTAAATATGGTATATCAAGACTAAAAAAAGATCTTAGAAACATTAGTAAACAAATTTAAACAATAGAAAACACAAAATGTGCTTTAAGGTCAATAAGAGCCAAAATGTGCTCTAAGCTTGGATAAGCTTGGTTAAGACCTAATGAACTTACCAAGACCTTATTTATATACTAATGAACATATTAACCTAATTACCAAAGAAAACCAAGCTTGAAAACAGTTAAACATAAAATGTGCTTTAAGGAGTCTTAAAGCACATTTTCGAAAAATTGTCTTGTAAATGAGTTTTGAAGGCTAGATGTCCATCATTACTCTTTAATTAACACGTTTATATATAGTATCACATTTGGAATTCTATATCAATGGGAAATCAAAAATTTCACTTCTAAGTGCCTTGTTTTATGAATAGTGATTTTAATAAGCTAGTTTGTAACATATGTTTGTATAAGTAATTAAATTGACAAATAAAGACTATAATACCCCTAAGTACTATTGGGGGCCGGTTTTCTTAAGTGTGGTGACTCACCACTCTCTTGTTAATATGTTAAGTAAATAAAGATGACTAATGGTTACTATTTGCTTTAAAGGCATAAATATCTTCAAAAGGCAAAACTTATCTCATTCTCTTCTTTCCCTCCTCATTTCACACGGTTCCATGCTCTCTTCAACCTCTCTTCTTCATTCTCTTCTACGGTTTGCAATAGTACACACCACCATCTCCATCTTTGACCTCTTGTAAAATCTAGCTCACTTAACCAAATCAAAACAACACACACCATTCTCTTCCTCTCATCAAGCTCTTCATTCCTATCTTCTCAAAACTTCAAGAGCCCCATTTCGGTGCCATTGAGCTTACATTTCTGCATATTATTACTCTCCTTTGCTTCTAGTAAGGAATCTCAAAGAAAAATCATGTTTCCTCCATGTTTTTACCTTGACCGAAAATGCCCATTAATGGTGCTCTTTGTGTGACTTTGTTCTAGCTTCATTCCAACCTTTCTTGGACTAGGTGGAGTCCTCTCTTGATAGATATTCAAACTCTCTTCAAAGACCAAGGTAAAACAACTACATTAATGTTTTTGAAATAATGTAAACCTAGGGTTTACAATGAGATGAAGCATAAGGCGTATACTCATTACATTGCTTGTATATTGTTTAGTAGTTGACAAGGAATCAAAAGCCTTGCCGATTTTAAACAAGGAAACAAGAAAGAAGTTTGTGAGGAAAAGAGGTAAATATGCTAACCTAATGTGGTTTAAAGTCTTAGGAGAAATGAGCTTGTATTGCTTATGAAAATGATCTAAGGAGCCAATGGGAAGTGACTTAGAAGAATGCTCTTAAGGGTTTAGTAAAAGGCATATGTGTTGTTGAGTGTATTTGCAGGTCAAAGGCAAATATATTGTGGAAATTCAGTGTTTATGATTTATGCATCTTAAGGCCTAAGAGCCATGTTATTTAAGGGCCTAAGTGCCATGCAATTTAAATTATGCACTATATTGTGATGTAGTGCAAAATGTGTGAAGTTTGTGTATAAAGATGTGTTTGATGGATTTTAGTGTTCATGGTTGTTTGATGGTGAAGACAATGTGTCTTGGTTTAGTAATGTTCTAGGAGTGGTCATGTCAAAATTTAGGTAACAAACAAGAAGTTCTAAGAGTTTAAAATGAGTTTGATATTAAGAAGTGTTTAGAATGGTTAGGTGCTTTCCTTGTGAAAGAAACATGCATTAAGGTGTTTTAAGATGTGAGAAGGGCTTAGGCAATGTTCTAGAGGATTTTATAATGCAAATGAATATTTGGGATACACCAAAGTCATTTGGACTTGTGTTAGGATTTATGCAAACTTTGGTGAACAAGGATAAAGTGTAAACTTGAAGATGGATTGCAAGAATGACATAAGGAGTAAGTTGTGAGAATAGATGCTTGAGAGATGATGTTGTTGTGGTGAGGGAGTATTTTAGTATAAGTGATCATTTTAGGTATGAAACACCACTTGGAGACTAGGAGAAAACATTGTAAGTGTTAGGGGAAGAATGAGAAAAATGTAAAGGTTTAAGGAATTAGAAAATTAGTTTTATGAGTGTTTAAGGATGTCTTAAGGTGTATTTGAAGTGCCCAAATGAGGTTAGGGTGTACTAGGATATATGAGGTGAAGTTTGGAGTTAAATGAGAAATGGAAACAAGGGTCTGGGGCAGACCGAACTTGCGACCGAACTTGCAAGGTCGGTCGAGCCCAGTTTACCCTACGAGAATTGGCTTCTGGAATGGACCGACCTTGGGGACCGGACTTGCAAGGTCGGTCGGGCTTGTATTTTGTGTACGGATTAAGTTTCTGGAATCGACCGAACATGGGACCGGACTTGGCAAGTTCGGTCGGGCTGAATTTTCAAAGGGGAGAAACTCTCGGGAATGGACCAAACATGCGACCAAACTTACAAGGTCGGTCGGAGTATAAAATTTTGACGGGAATATGTTCTGGAATGGACCGACCTTGTGTAAGGTCGGTCGGACCAAAACTTGAAAAAAAAACATAAAGGAATGTGACTTATGTAGTTAACCCTAGGGGGTAAATGAAGGTAACCTAGGGTAAGTTAGACATTTAAACATGTCAAATAATCATGTTAAACACTTAGTAAATTTGAAGTTAAGTAAGTTAATTAACCGACATTCTTGAATCATGTATAGGAGTGACCTACGGTGGAAATCAATCAAGCAAGGACCAAGGTATGGTTTTCTTGCAGTCTGTTGCCTACCGGTTTACACCGGCTTGTGTGTTGTATGTTTTTCTGCGTGTTTATGACGTTATAAGACTTAATCATGTAATGAGTTTACCGTTGTTCATATTATTGTGATGTTATGGTGTGACTCATTTCCCTTGTGGTGTCTAACAGACTTACCACCTGTTGTGTGTATGTTTGTTAAGTTCCACCGTGAACTTCTAACAAGTGCTAACTGGGAAGTGAGGAATCCGGTTGTCCGGTCATGCATGTAAGTTAAGAGTAGATATCTGAATCAGATTCGACTCTTATGTTGTTAAGATTGTTCTCCTTAATTTGGCGTTCGATCTCCCGCTAGCTTCCTCCAAAGCTTACCTATTCTGACTTATGATCGGTTTAGTGGGAACATGTGTTTGTGTGGTGTGTTCGGGTCACTATATCCGAACCATCTGTGACTTAAGTTACTCGTTCGAATAACAGAACGGTAATGAGTGTGTGTAACGAGCTTAACATGAGGGTGAACCATTCTCTAGGCTCTTATGTTGTTTAACCTTCTTGGTTTGTTGTTGTGAAAAGAGTATCCACTGTGTATGTGATGTTGTGCGATGCACTATTGATGCTATGCCACATATTATGTTATGTTATGTATAAAATGAATGCCATGTTATCATGACAATTAGTTGCGCGTATCCCGGTAGCCGATGGGCTGCGCGTTAACCATACCAGCCAAGGGTTTCTGACCCCCTCGGGGGCTCCATATTTTTACTGCAGGATGAGGATCGAGGAAGCAGAGTGGCTGTAGGATCTAGGCTGTAGTTGTACTTTGGCTTATTTTGGATGTTGAGCCCGGGATGCGCCTGTGCTCCCGTGGCATTATATTTTGATCCCGTTGAAACTACTATATGGTATTTTGACTGTTTGCAGTGAAGGAATGTATTTAAATACTCGGTATTGTATATGATGTATTTATGGTTTTAGTTCTATGCTCGGGATTCTGATCATCAGACCGGTACACTTGTATTTATTCTGCCTTGTTAACCACGTGGGTGGTTGACGGCGTTATAGCACGAAGCGTTTAGTTATTGTTTAGTGATTTATTTCCGCTGCGATTTCATTAGTTGTGAAGTTCGATGTAGGGGTGTTACAAAAAGTGGTATCAGAGCGAAGTATCGCTCTGGTGACTAGAATACCGAGCTTAGGAAAATACCGAGTTAGGAAACCTAACTACAGTTACCTAAGTGAGCAGTTATGGGAAGGTTAACCACTAACTAAGTGTGGAGATACCTTGTTGTCAGGAAAACGTTATAACCGTTGGAACCGATAAGTGTGCAAGCACAGTGCTAATAAATGTTCATGTGAATTCAGATGTCAGGTAGACCGAGAGGTAGAGGCCGTGGACACGGTACTGGAGATACGGATGACCAGGGCGAAATACTACGGCTCAAGTTATGGCCGAAGCTGTAGCGGCCGTCGTAGCCCAAATGGTTCCACAACTGGTAGCTGCAATTCAGCAGGGGCAACAGCCCGAAGTTCAACCACCACCGCCACCGCCACGAGAGACCAACTGGGTCAAGGCATTGGCAGATCTTAGACCCCCTTCATTTCATGGGGAGACCGACCCACGTAAGCTGGAGGCGTACATCTTCGAGTTGGAGACCACCTATGAGACCTTGGATGTGCCTGCTGGGCCAAGGTCCGTCTTGCCGCTTACTACCTGAAGGGTTCGGCACAGAGTTGGTGGAAGCTTGTGAGAGAGGACCGGATGGCGGATCCTCAGTTCGGATGGAGGGAGTACACGGCTCTACTGCGAGCCAAATACTACTCTGTGCATGTTCAAGAGGCCAAGCGCCTGGAGCTGGATAGTCTGAGGCAGGGGGACAAGGTGTCGGTTGATGAGTACTACACTGCATTCACCGGCCTTATCCACCTGTTACCGGACCTGGGATACTCGAACCGGGTGCTGGTAAACCGTTTCTACAACGGTCTCAGCCACCGTCTTCGCTATGGGATGGGGCCAGCTGAGTATACTACCTTGCAGGTAATTTAAATGAAGTGTGATATGAATAAGTGTAATCCATAAGTGAGTTTTAATGTGAGTTTGTGAGTATGTGTTGCGGGGCATGACTGACATCCTAAATTCAGGAGTGCTATCATGCTGCTGCTAAGGTTGAGATTACCGTCCGTCTGAGGGACGGGAGAATGCGCACAAGCGCAAGGCCACGAGCGAGGGCCAGAGTCCGCAGGGGTACGGGGGAGGAAAGAAGAAGAAGAAACCTTATCCCCAGCCCCAGAAGAGTCAGCACCAGGGTGACAAGGGCCAAGCCCAAACCACCACAGCTGAGGAGCCACTGAAGCTCACATATGCTTATGCGGCGAAACCCCTACGCTCTTACCCACCTAAGGGTAATTATTTAGTCATGTGTGACAAGTTGAAGTGTATGATGTTAAGTTGTGAAATAAGTATTAATTGTGTGTTGTGATAGCAGCTAGCACGGGTTCTGGACCGGAGCGCCACTACTACTGTAAGTGGTGTAACGGAGACCACCCCGGCAAGGA